>WNWU01000017.1:27902025-28068299 GCA_012654045.1 Ptyas mucosa
GGAGGGAGGGAGGGAGGGAGGGAGGGAGGGAGGGAGGGAGGGAGGAAGGAAGGAAGGAAGGAAGGAAGGAAGGAAGGAAGGAAGGAAGGAAGGAAAGAAAGAAAGAGGAGCAGAGTGACTTCTGATTTCCTGCAGGCTTCCCCATTAAATTTGCTTGGAGGAAAACTGGAAGGAAATATTGACAATTCCTTCCTCCCTCCCTCCCTCCCTGCTAGGCTCCCTAATTACTTGAATTGTGGGGTGCTTGCAGGGAAAAAGTAAGTGGGGAACCCAGCAGAAAGTAACAAGTCTAAGGCCAGCAGCAGGTAAGTGGCTGCCTGCTGGCCTTGGAATGGGGAAGGCTACGCAGAGGTGCATGAGAAGTACCGGGGGGGGGGGATCTGGAGGAATATGCAGAGGCACAACAGGTGCTGCATGGGTCATGGGGTTATATGAGAGGTGTTGCATAGGTTGGGGAGGTGCAAGGGAACAACATTGACTCATGGTGCCTAGGAGTGCTTGGAGATGTGCGAGAGGTGCCATATGGGCTAGGGACTGTTTATGGGAGGGGCGGTGCGCGTTTGATGTGCAAGGGATGACATGGCCTGGGATTGTTTGACGTGCATGGGGTTCCTCTTTCCCTGTTTCTTCCTTCTCACCTTCCCTCTTTCCCCCTTCCCTTCCCAGCAGGCAGGTAAGTGGCTACTGTGGGGTGGGGGAGGGAGCCAGGAATTGGGAGAGTGGCTCAGAAGCTGTCATGGAACATGGAAATACAGCAGGATGTAAGTGCTGCAGCAGCCTGAAGCAAGCCTAGCTTTCTCAAATTTCACTGTTTCACTGTTACGTCCAGTTAAAGGTTGCAGAAACAGAAGTTTTAATAATATATAGATGTTAGATGTATCCAACCTGTGTGGTTAATTTGTTTGTTGTATAGTTCTGCTATATAACAAACCCTTGAAAAACAAGGGTGAGTAAATTACATTTACATTCTCATCTCAAGGTGAATCACACCAACAAAGCCTGATAGTTTTATAGTTGCCTTTAAATTACAGATGATCAGAGAACCCATCCCACTATTTCTCCTCTAGTCTTAAGATTCTTTCTCCCAAAACACTCTCTTTTCAGTACCTTAAATGAAAACTCTCCATTAATTTGGGGAACCACTGTCCTGACTTGGAGATCAGAAGTGACAAAACAAAAAGCCACCATTTAAAGACATCCTAGTAATCAGTCCAAACCCAAAGATTTGTTTTTCTTGCTGGAGAACAAAGGCAAGAATGATATTTAGTAACACAATACAACCACTCCTTGTTTAGTGACTATCTCGGTTAGCGACCTTTTGCAAATATGACGGTAATAAAAATTCTTTTTTTTTTTTACTAATGTGTGCATTTACAATCTAATTTTGTGCACCTGACAACAAAAGCTTTCACGTGAAACAGATTAAGGTCTGGTCAGTTTCAGGCAATAAAAGAAGAGTTCTAATGAACTAATTAAGGTCACAGAGCTAAGCTTATTAACCTGTGATTAACACCTTTTATAGAAGCTTTGTGCTGCTGAGAAAACCAGCTCAGGAAGAGATAGCTTGTTTGAGCAAACACTCTGCCTTTTGAGGGGGCAAAAAAAAGTGTTGTTAAAAAGGACGAGTCACAAGACACAGTAGTTTATAAATTTATCTCAACCAATAATCTTTCAGTGTTTCTTAGGCATGTGTTCACTTAGCAACCATTCCGCTTAATGGCAAAATTTCTGGATCAGGAGAGTCACTAAATTGGTTTTAATTTGTCATATGGGGCCATAATATTTAATATATTTTAAATGTTTTTAATATTTGTATTACATGTATTTTATTTTGGCTGTTCACTGCCCTGAGTCCCTCGGGAGTAGGGCGATATATAAATTTAATAAATAAATAAAATAAATAAATAAATAAATAAATGAAGAGAGGGTGTAATAATAACTTTAAAATTGCTGACCTAAACTGCATGACTGCCTCATCTTGTTAAATTTTATCTCTAACAAAGATCCTAATCTAGTTATGTTGAAAGTCTTCTGCCAAGTCAAGCCATATGCTTTCATAAAGAGATTAAGTGACTGGAAAACTGTGATTTACTGTTGAATCCTGTTGTGAAGCCTGACAATTTTAGAATAATGGCTGGATCACAACACTTGCCTAGTGCAGAAGTGTCAGCTTTACTAGGTAGACCAGACAGGAAAATCAACCTAATAAGCCAAATCTACTTTATTGTACAACTATATTAACAAAATATTGCAAGTCTGAAAGTATGATTCCCTTGCCATCACCTTCACAACTTGAAAAATTAAGGTGGATTCCTTCTGAATGTCTTGCTCCATCCATTATGCAGCTGCAGGCTGTACCCTCTCTTATCCCTAAGGGCATCTCTTTACCCCTTCTCCCAAGGTTATTCCCACATACTATACAAGAATAGCAATAGCACGTAGACTTATATACCGCTTCATAGTGCTTTATAGTCCTCTTTAAGTGATTTACAGAGTCAGCATATTGCCCCCCAAAAATCTCGGTCCTCATTTTACCAACCTGGGAAGGATGGAAGAAATTATAGCTAAAGACTATTGTAGCTGGATAGTAACATAGTTAATGTTAACACAGCTAAAGATTAATTATTTCATAAATTGAATTAAAATTTGATCTACCCTCCTTTTCCAGATTTACAGCAAGTTAACACATATACAATAATACTTCTCATTAGTACAAGACAATTATTTTGTTTTCAGTTCAACAGTATGGTAGTGATGTAACATATAAAACTAACATGCAAAGGACTGAAAGTGCTCATTGCTGCATCTCATTGGTATCTTATAAACTTACAACTATAAAACGACAAATGTAAATATCTTCTCTCCAGTGTTAATATTCTAGAATATTTCTTTAGTAACCTTGCCCATTTATGAACTGCATAAAAGATTAGGCAATTAAATGGAAGGAAAAACTCAGTGCCCTGAACACAGATATCCATTCAATGGGATATATTTGATTCCTGCCTTTTCTTCTTCAGGAAAAACTACTTGGGGAGCCAATGATGTTGAAATGCAGTCCCATAAACATTGTTAAAAACCATGGCAATACAATATGTAGCACACAGAAGGATACATTTCCCACAGCAGCTTCTAATAGTTCCCTTTTGCTTTTATTTCCTCTAGAGAATATAATTATATTAAATAAAATATATAAAAAGCATATATAGTTTTGACAGCATAAAATGCAGAACTTTAACAAACTAAAGATCTATTTCAAGAATCAAGCATATGCATTGCAGGATCACAATACCCATTACATATTTGGGCAGAACCTCTAATGGGAACAATGGGATTTAGTGAAAAACAAAACCAAATATGTTTAACTAAATTCCATTGCAAATTGAATATTGGAATGGTATAGCAATAAATTTAAGCATTTAAGCATTTCCTACAGTCATTAAATAGCAGAAATTTGGCGCATATGTAATCATACTCCAACACAACATATATGGTGGCTTTAGGATCCCTAATATGGCACAGATGGGCACTATTAAGTCCAAGATACTTGCTTTGGTACCTACCAGGCTCTAGATCCCATTTTTTAGAATTTTTGTTTTTTAAATGGAAACTGGCATGTTGCAAAGCAAAGTTTCAACATCTAGCATCATATTTATCTTCAATAATGCTTCTATGCCCCAAATGGGATCCATCAGCTTTCTTAGCCAATAAAAATGATGGGCAGTTGATCCCATTGCATTGTTTAGCACTATGCTCATCTGCCAGGTTAAAGTTAAGTGGGAGATATTATTCTGTGTGAGTTATAAACTAGGGGGATATCAGGTAGAACTCTAGTGAGTTAGCATTTTGTTAAACGTACTGTATTCTCCTGCTATTTTCTGAATAAACAAAGCCCACAGTAGCCATTTTAAGAGCATTCATGTTCCCAAAATTCCAAATGTACCTAATAGCTGAAAACAGCTGAGGACCCCTCACGCTGAGAAGTTTTATTGTAAATGCCTAAATTCATTTAATCCCCTACAGTATTCCAACCCAGCTGCAAAAAAAGAAAGGTATAAATGGATCCTTCCACAAATTTAAAATATCTAAGGGCCATATAAATGGTTGTTATCCTAACTACTAGATCCATTTTTACATCACTTTAAATTTCTACTTCCAAGGATAAATCCTAATCAATATGAGTAAATGTATGCAGGTGATTTATGCAAGAGGATTTACTGTAGGGATATAATGCCCTCTGCTGCTACAAATACTGCTACAGCACAAGGAAAAATGGAGATGTAACTTCCTTTTTTTAAAAAAAAAATCCTTGGTTGACAAGCAGACATCTAAGCTATAGGACGAAAATATTATATTGGTACATTAAAAAAAAAACTCAAAATATTTAGAACCTCAATAGACGAGAAGCTGTGTCCTACGTTTGTTCATTGCCACCCCCGATGATTTCATTCCATTTCTGGAATGCCAGATTTAAATTACCTTGCTAGATTTATGAGCTTTTTGTTAGCTTCACTGAAAATTCATATTAAACTTATTTACATAACGATCCAATATTAGTTCATATAAGGAACACTATGGCATAAAATACCAAGCTGAGCTTCTGAAAGTCAACTGTATAGGTACCTCAATACAAACTGGCCTTATGTCTTGTGGTAAACTTGTCTGTTCTGTTCTCACCCAGCATAGCTCTTCTAACATCTTGGTTGTAAGATGTTAAGAAGCCATGAAGGAAAAGTTTTCCTGAAGCTCTTTGCAACAATCATTCATCTTTTCTTATATTGTACAGTTTTTCAATCACATAGGACAGTGACAGCTCTGCAAATGATCAAAAATCCACCCAACTAGAATGGATCCCACTATCACCAGTGACACGAAAGCGTCAAAGCAGGCATATAGGGGATCGTTTGCAGATTAATGTGAAAATAATTCCATCACACACAAAAAAACCCACCATAAAAATACCATCCATCAGACTGAAGAAACCTACATTTTCCTTCATTTCAACAGTTTAACTACTACTACTATTGTATTTATTTTCTTTTCCCACAAAGAAAATGATTGTCCATGCAACTGGGGCGAGAGGGAGAGAAGTCTTCAAACTGGTCTGCCTGCCAGAAAGCCTGATTACTATAGCGGATAAGTAAAAAAAGAAAAGAAAGAAAGAAAGGCATTTTATAAATTGTTAAAGATTTGTTTGAAAAAAGCTTGCTTGAAGCACAAACAAAATTCTTTCAGTGTTTCTCAGAAACATCTGATGAGCTTTTTCATATTATGTATGTCCCCTAAAGTTAGAGTGAATTAATGGCACTTTTCTTAAAGAATGTATCTTGCTTATCCCCTGTTTAAAATGCAGAAAAAGCCAAATAATGTGTGAGATACAGTAAAAAGCACATAAATGAGTAACTGTCAAACAGACAGAGCTATTAAAATAATAAATCTTGCATATCCAACTGTGACACATTATACGATATACCAAACCTTTTAAATGCTTGAAATAAAAGACAAAATGTAATGAAATCTCAAACTGTTTAATGAATACAGCTGATGAAAACCTTACATACGGCACACCAAAATGAACTTGACTGCAAAGATAAAAAACATCATTCAAACATCCGCAGACTAGTCGTAATAGCTCAGCATTCTGTTCCACGAATTGGCAGCTTCTGTGCTTACAAAATGTTCCTTCATCCAAAGAGCTTGTACATTATTTTCAATGAACTAAACAGATCTCATTCTGTAAACACAGATTATCTCCTTCTGAAAGTAACAGGACCCTTCATGAGTGTAAAAGCACATGCAGGCTAGGATTAATGTTTCTAATCTGCTTTACAATGCACATATTTTTAAACAGACTGATTAAAATAAAGGGGTGGAGTAGCTAGGAAAAGCACCTACTTTTGATGTGCGTTGAAGTTGATCTCCTACATATGTTTTACGGAACTGATCCAAAAACCAGAGTATTGCAAGTTCTACTTTCTCATTGCTAGAACGTGGTAACTGGGCATCCATCAAGGAAATCAGTTGAAAGACTCTGAAATGAAAAATTATGTTTACCCTTGATACGCAAACAAAAAACCAAACAAAACTGCTGGCATTTCACTGAACATTAAATGACATCTTTGTGCACTCTACCAAAAGTAATCCATCCACCCATTCAATTTATACAGCCTAGTTCCTCTTAAGGAAAAAGGCTTAGTGATTGCACAATTAAATTCTGATTATCAAGGAGCATAAATTCTCTGAATTTACCACAGCACTTATACAATATTATTTAGCTTTTGCCTAATCCACAGAAAAGCCAACTCCAAGTACAATCCTGAATTGGGCTCCAGAAACTTATAGGTTAGATAACAGTAGAGAGCTAAATACTAGAGTAGCTACTCATGAATCTATGCCATCCCTTGCACTTCAACAAGTGAAAGCTGTAAACATTCCTTTATGGATTATAGGTAATCTTCCTTTAACAACTACTCTTACAGTGACTGTTCACACTTACAAAGGTAATGAAAAATTACTTTTATGACCAATCCTTGCACGTACAATCTTACATGTCTGTAAAGCAAAGGAAAGGTGAAGAAAGATCATGAGCACAATCACAGTTTCACTTAGCAACCAAGTTGCTGTGTTCGCTAAATGAGGACTACCCGTAAAACCATTTACTTAAAGCCACTTTGAATCACCTCGCCAATACGATACAATGATGGACAGTTTTTAAAAGAATTAATTCGTGAAGAACACATACAATGTTCAGTACCTCCATTGTAGAATAATGGGAGCAAACAAAGCCTATTATATCATATGCTCTGCTGATTTCTCAATGTGGCCATTGTTACCAATATAATTGTAGATGCAACAAGGAGAATCTTGTTTTTAAAGTGAAACTGAATCTCAATGCCACCATTCAGTGTACTCAATAATGAACTCAGCTTCTCTTCCAGGTGATCTTAAGCAATGTAATGTTTGAAAATCCATTCTCAGCAGTGTCTGTATTGGGGCTCATTAGCAAAATTTCTTATTTCACAAAAATAATGTTTAAAAGCTGTTTAGCCATCCTGTAAATACGATTTTATTCAAATATGTTTTATTCTTGTGACATACAGTTCTGTTAATACATACCGACAGGATAATTCACCATCCATTGCATCATGTTCATCTGTACTGGTATAAGTTAATCTTCCTCCTACAACAGTCCCAACAAGGTAGACAAGCCATGCCAAACGTCCTGGAATTCAGGGAGAATGAAAAAGAAAATAAATTTTCTATAAAATATTTGCTGCGGATTCCCATAAAATATTTGCTAGGAATTCTAATGCTTATTAGGAAATTATGGAAATAAGAAAAGCAGGTAATTTTCTGATGATACTCATGGCAAACAAGGATGGGCTAGTTTTGACATTTATTGATCAAAATATTAATATTCTCAGTTTATGTTACACTGAACTATTAAAACCAACATTGCTAACCATTTCTATTCACCAAGTTTCTGATCTTTCTCATATTCTTTAGATGAGATTTTAATTCCATGGTTGTGATTTTATTTGTTACAAACTGCTGCTAAGTATTACATACTTTAGTTTCACTACTGATCTTATTCAACAAATTTTAAAACTTGCTGCTGTTTCTGGCAATTTCTTTTCCAGATTTCGCCTTCAAAAAGAACATTTACTAGACAGGATATAAAAAGCATACTGGATTTTTCAGAATTCTATTTTCCTCATACTTAATTTGTGATCAAAATACCAATACATAGGTCTAGCTTTACTTGCTGCAATTCACTTGCTTTTACTGCATTATAGATCTCTTGACAAATGCTAAAAAGAGCATTCATATTCATTCTACACTAATGATTTACCCATTATGCTTTAACATGTTACAAATATCCAATCACAGGCAGCAACAGGAACCAATGCTTCAATTAAAATAACAAATGTTGCAACCCAGTCATTACACAAACTACAGGCATGTGGTGTCACACACATACAAACAGGGTAGATTTTGTTGCAGTTTTCATCATTCGCTCCCTTGACTCTTTCCCCACATGGACATTTCTGCCTGCAACCAGAAGTGGGCTGCTGCCGGTTCGGACCGATTCAGGCGAATCGGTAGTTGTGACCTGCGGGTGGGCCTGGCCACCCACCCCAGCGCTATCCCGTCCTATATCACCATGTTTTTGAAACCGTGCGCGAGCTCGGAAGGCGCATGCTCACATTTTCAGTGCTGGTCGAACCGGTTGCTACAACCGGCAGCAGCCCACCACTGCTTGCAACCTAATATTTTAAAAAATCACCTTTGCAGAAAAGACCACTCTTCAGTTGAAAGCTTGTGTAAGGATGAGTTCAGCAACTATATCTACTGATCTGATTCAAAGCTTCTTAAACTATGGATTAGAGGGGATTCACTAATTTTTAAATAAATGCCTAGTCATGATGTTCTGCATAATAGTAAGCTTACAAATTTGTTCTTTGCTTTCTTTCTTTTCTCATCAAAGGCACAAGAGTTCTATATACTACCAACAATACTGCATTATTTGAATTATTACTTATGGTACAGAATGTTATTTTGACATGGACTTTAATTATTCCACACTCTGGAATGACCTCCCCCCAGAGATACGAGTGATCCCAGATCTCCAGACCTTTCATCGGGCCCTCAAAACTCATTTTTTCCAGTTAGCTGGGCTGGCCTGACCCCATGTTCTCGGTTTTAAAGTTTTGATACTTTAATTGATTTTAATTCGAATTGTTTTAAATTATGAGCCAAATCTTATTTAAATTATTCTAAAATTTGTCTTAATTTTTGTATATAAATGCTTTTTAGTTGGCTGTTCACCGCCCTGAGTCCGCAAGGAAAAGGGCGGCATAAAAATTTAAATAAATAAATAAATAAATTATATTTATCTATTTTTAAAATAATTAATTTTTTCATTATTTTTTAATGAATAAAATTTTATAATTTGCATTATGATATAAAATTCTGTAGACTGGATTTTTAATTGAATTAAATGAACACAACTCTCCACAACTTTCATTTCCGTAAAGTGTAACTTATTTTGGAGTGTATCTAAAAGTATACCAGTCAAGAACTTCAGTATTTTTATTAATTTATTTTAAATTTCTAGCCTTTCAAAATGGGTGATGTGAGAAAAGCTAACGTTGACTAATCTACCAATAGTGGTAGGAAGATCTAAAACAAGGAAATATTTTCTCTTTCTCATTTATACAGCTGCCCATCTAATCAAAAGCGACTCTAGGTGTGTGTAACTATGGAACTTTTATATCTATTGGTTTTACAGGTATTTTTTACTTTTTCAAGTGAAGAAAATGGCTTCAAATGTCTGAAAATACAGCTGTCGGTTGAGAATAAAGGCAAGCAAAATAAATTGACATCTAGAAACAACTTATGCAAAACACTTGAAGGGTTCTATCATTTGATTTACGAATTAAAATTTAGTTATTAAAAGAAAGTGATGTATTTATTCTTTTTTTTAAAATTTGATTTATATGCCGCCCTTCTCCGGAGACTCAGGGCGGCTTACAATGCGTTAAGCAATAGCCTTCATACTTTTTGTATATTTATACAAAGTCAGCTTATTGCCCCCACAAACTGGGTCCTCAATTTACCTACCTTAGAAAGGATGGAAGGCTGAGTCAACCTTGAGCCTTGGTGAGATTCGAACCTGCAATAATTGCAGGCAGCTGGTGTTAATAACAGGGTGCATTAGACCACTGTACTATCCA
Source organism: Ptyas mucosa (assembly GCA_012654045.1). Classification (NCBI taxonomy): domain Eukaryota; kingdom Metazoa; phylum Chordata; class Lepidosauria; order Squamata; family Colubridae; genus Ptyas; species Ptyas mucosa. The sequence continues at coordinate 27,911,760 of WNWU01000017.1, forward strand.
AGGCTCTTGGATATTCCTTGTCCATTCCTAGTGAAATCATTTATTTTACTTTTAATCAGAGTTCCCCAACGTTTCTGGCTTTGGGGACATTTGAGGGGTGGGAGAAGGGAGAGGAAAAGGTTCTGTGTGAGTGGCCAGCAAGCACGCACAGCTCCATTTGCATGTGTGGCATACACGCACACCTGCTGCTCATGCAAATGGAGCATGTTCATGCAAGTGGGTATGTGCCTGTGAGCTGGCTGTTTCGCGGCCTGATTGCAATCCCCTCACAGCCCACTAGTGGGTTGCAGCCCACAGGTTGGGGACCCCTGCTTTAAGTGTCCCAGAAATTCATTTATCATTTTAAGACAGGGGTGCCAAACACAATTTCATTGAGGGCCACATCAGGGTTGTGTTTGACATGAGGGGGGGAGGCGGGATGGGTGTGGGCCGGGTTGGGTGTGGCCAGCATGACATCACATGTTGTTAGGGGCACCTGTGGTGGCCCGAGTAGTCTGCCAGCAAAAACAGGCTTCTGAGCTCTGTTTTCAGCTGTGATGGCCTCCTGCAATCCTCTGCCAGTGCAAACAGAGCTTGGGAGGGGGCACACACGACCCTCGCAAGCTCCGTTTTCACTGGCAGACGCACCGCGAGGCAGTCGTTCAATATTTCTAGGACAGCCTTATGGGCCAGATCTAAGCGCCCTGCAGGCCAGATCTGGCCCCTGGGCCTTGAGTTTGACACCCATTTTAAGAGGTCACAGCAAGTCGTGAAATCTAAATTTCTTTCCTACCGGTTTGGTGGGTGTGGCTTGGTGGGGTCATGTAACTGGGTGGGCATGGCTATGTAACCATGTGACTGGGGGATCAAAAGACAGAAACTCACTAACAATGTCCTGCTGGAGCAAGGTTGGACTAGATGACCTCCAGGTCCCTTCCAGCCCTGGATTATCCTCTGAAGCTGCGTCTAGTGCCAAGTTTGTAGTCCTTCCTTCCTCTCCTTTTTCCCACTCTCCCTCCCTCCCTCCCTTTTTCTTTCAAAAATGGATCCCCCAAACCCATTTTTGCCTACACCCCCATTTTTGGCCTAGCAGGCTTCAGGGAAGCCTGCTGAGAGCAAAAACGGGCCTCCCATTCCCCCAGTTTTTGGCAAAGCGGACCCCACCCCCAAAAAAGGCTCCAACAATCACACGCCACAGCTGTGATCATCGGAGCCTTTTTTTTTCTTTACCTTTTAAAAGCATTTTTTTACTACCGGCTCAGGTGAATAGGTAGTAAAAAAATGCTTTAAAAAAGTTTTAAAAAAGGCTCTGATGATCATGTGGCACAGCTGTGATCGTTGGAGCCTTTTTTTTTTTCTTTTTTGAAGCATTTTTTACTACCTATTCACCCGAGCCAGTAGTAAAAAAGGCCTAAAAAGTGTAAAAAAAAAAAGTTCCAAAAATGTTTTTAAACATTTTTTACTACCGGTTTGGCGCACCAGCAGCATTTTTTACTAGCGGTTCAGGCGAACTGGACCGAACCGGTAGCATTTCACCCCTGGGTCACAGTATTAAAAAGTTGAGAGCGCCATCACCAGAATGGGGTATTTCAAATGGTGACTTGAAAAGATTACAAAATTATTTATAATAGTTTGTATAGATATAAAATAGAAAATAGAAAGTGGAGAAGAATCAGTGACAGTTAACTGTTCAACATTGCTGAGGACATAACCCTGTTTTCCATTTCTCAGCCTATTGTAACCTGGCAAAAATAGATTAAAGCACAACTTTACTATCTGCAGTAAGATTTATTCTTTGAGGTACCAAGTTTCCCCAAAAATAAGACCCTGTCTTATATTTTTTTGAACCCTGAAATAAGCACTTTGCCTTATTGCCATGCACTAAAAAGTCCAGTTGGGTTGATTATCAGGGGATGTCTTATTTTGGGGTAAACAGGGTAAACAGAAGTCTTATTTTTGGTACAGTACTACAATTTGGGGGCCTTCCATATAATTTGGACATATTCTCATGCTAATACACTGCGGGGACGATGAGAATTGAATTCCCAAACCCAATTGGCACAAGTATGCTTGATGAGTGGAATATTGAATTTAGTACTACCTCTTAACTGGGATTCCGGAGTATTTCTTTTAAAATATCCTGGAACACCTGATTCAGAACATACCAGTTAAGACAGTGATGGTGAACCTACGATACACATGTCACAGGTGATACACTATACCATTTTTGGTGACATGCTAGACCTCCAGACTTTTGAAGTTGCACAACAGGGCTTTGCTCTTGCGCAGCTTCTGAGGCATCTGAAAATAACACAAGCACCCTCTTGGACAACTTCCGGAGGGTCTGTAGAAGCCCCAGGACCTTCTGCAAATCAAGAGGGCAATGCTCTTGTGCATCCTCTGAGACATCCAAAAATTGTGTGAATCCTGTTATGCAACTTGCAAAGCTTCTGGAGAATCCAGAGGAAAGGAGCCAAGAGGAGAGAGTCTGTAGAAGAGATTGAGAGTGCCTCTTTTGTCTGGTGTCTCTGTGTGAGTATGTCTCTGTGTGTGTGAGACATGCCAGCAGTCAAGATAGGCATTTTCTGAATTTTTGACACATTGAGCACAACAGGTTCACCATCACTGAATTAAAAGACAGGTTGTTATAATCTGCTGACTCCTAAACTCTTGAATCACTTGCCTAACTTAAAGAAGTCCGTATTCCCATAATGATTTTGAAAGACACTGGATGATTTCAACAACTGGCTAGTTTTAGCTTTAAAATTTCTGCAATTATTGCTGCTTTATTATTAACCCCACTCAGCTACAGACAAAAGCCTAGAAATATTTTAAACAAAGCAAAATAAAATATTCAGAATTCAGCATTTTTAAGATCTATGTATCTAATATGACAAACAATAATATAAAATTTGGCATTTTCTTTACTGACAACAGTCAAATGATATTAGATGCTTAGAAACTCCGTATTTCACCAGTAACAATTCCAGAATTTCACCATATATGAATGTATGAATACTGTAAGACTGAAATTGAGAAAGCCATAACATGGATTGATAACCACCTCAAAATGTAACATTAAACTCAAAAGTACTTCTGTCAGCACAAAGAGTATTTCACTAATAACCTTGAGTTGGTCCCTGTACACAGAAAATAAAATTCATTTTCCTTCGCATTTGTGCTTACTTCCTTGCTCAAAACATTCAGTATTGCTCTTTTCCAGCTGCTAAAGGAGAATATTTTTTCTTTACCAAAATAATTATTGCAGTAATAATCTGTAATTATGTTTTATAACAGCAATAATCCCAAAGAAATCAGTCATTACCATAGATCACAAGTAATCGTTAACTACTGTTAATGACCCATTTCTTGGGGATTATTGTTTTAGCAAACCATGACTGCATCACAATCGATACAAAGAGCAAGACAATATAATAAAATGAGGTCTTAATATTATATTAACTTATTTTGGAACATTAAAAGCCATTAAACATCTAAATTAAAGTGTGCATAACTAGGGGAGGTAACATTTATTGTTCTGGGCTAGCAGAAATGTTTAGTCCACAGAAAAGAAACTGAATATTACATAAACACTAGCAGAAATATAAACCAATGTCAACATTATTTCTAATAGTAATTCAAAATCACTGACTTTTTTCTGAAAAAAAGAAAAACCTAGGCTTTGGCCACACAATTTCTGGGCTTAAGATATTCAGAATCTTTAATTTATTTAAAGAACTAAATGAATATCATCCTGGAAAGATGTGTCTTCATTTTAATTATCATTATAATCCCTTCTATATTGCTTTATGAACGTTAAAATCACTCTGTGTGCATTATCTCAAAATTCCTTACAACTCTGTAAATTAGGTTATTTTTATTACCATCATAATGTACACCAAGGAGGGATGGGAGGCCAAGGCAATAGTTTTCAAATGAGTCCCTAATAAAGGTACTAATGCATGTTTACATAACAGCACTATTTCTGAGTAACAAAAAAGAGCACTCACTAAGAGAAAATGTATCTTCCTTTCTTTCATTGTAGCATGAAGAATATAAGGGTGCTTGTCTTGTAATATTTGTTACTTTAAGGCTCTCTCTTATCATCAGGTCTGCCCTGGCCAGCCTGGGATGGAGCAGTCTTTACCCGTTATATGTTGATGCCACTTCTGTTGTCATTGTTAAAATATCACTTTTCCCCTTATGTCATTGTAAAATGGAAAACTCTTAAATCTAAAACATTTTTCACACAAAAATTAATTTTATACTATGTTAAGCCTATGTTCACTATATTCACTCTAGAAGGGAATGCTGTATGAGCATGAATGCAATGACAGTTGATAATCTAAACAAGGGCTGTCAAACTCGTGGCCCGCAGGCTGGAAGTGTCATGCGTTGGCCACACCTAATCTTGGTTTAGCAAAGGGAGGGAAAGTCGCAATACGTCACATGACGATGCCATGACGGTGCGAGTTTGACACCCCTGATCTAAATCTTCCCTTACTAAAAAGTATTATATGAAAGCCTCAACTGACCAAACTGACCAATGGAAATGGAACCAATCAAGTTAATTTGTTTGTGTTGCTGCTGGTGGATGAGGTAGTGGTGGCGAGGGTTATGGGATTTGATGTTATGATTTTTAATGTTGTAAAACCCAAATGATTTGCAGTGAATTTTGGAAAAACTTTATAATACAATGAGGACATGGATCAGAAAATAAATGTATCAAAAATAAGGTAGTTGTGTATGACAACGAAAATGGTGTGACTGCAAGTTATTTATTTGTTTGCTAAATATGCTGCTTATCTCACCGTGGGGCACTCAAAGTAGCTTACAATATCCAAGTTAAAATATTTACTAAAGATGGGGAAACTAATCAACAAATGTTAGGCCATATAAATCCTAATGGAATCGTAATATATAGTATGTGACCTATTGCAAGAAATAAAAAGAAGAAAAATGGCTTTGTTTTAGTTTTATTCTGTTTATATGAAATGATTAGATTATGTGAGTAGAAATATAAAAGTAGGCTGAATTGGGGTACTTTTGTACAATAAAAAGGGGACAGGATACTCATATATGATAAATCAAGAGATAGGGTCATCAATGAATGTGAGATGATCTATAAACAGACTGAACACCAGTGTTCACCACCACGAAAGATGTATATTAAGATAATCTGGTTACATTGAGAGGGTAATGAGGATAAATCACAAAAGGTGCTGATTGCAGCAGTTGTGAGGCTGCCATATCATGTGCCTTCAGTAGAGATTGGCAGACAAAGGGTGAACGGTAATCTGTCAGAGATACTGCAATGGATCTTGCAGTGAGCAAAGGTTTGGACCAGATGACCTCCAACCCATCTTTCAATAATTCTATGAATATATGAAGAAGAATGAAGGGTCAAGAGGAAAAGAAAGGCCAAGAAAGTTGAGTTCAGTTAAAGATATACTGAACAACAACTTTAAAAACAAAAGGCAACATACTAAGCACTGTCTGGCATGGTGGAAGCCAATAAAAATGAAATATGTATACCTGCTCTGGTTTAACCATTAAGCAAAATAATGCTTTTTTCAGAGTATAAGTCGCACCTTTCCCCCCCTAAAAGGGGGTGAAAATTTAGGTGTGTCTTATACACCGAATGTAGCCCCACCCACCCACTGGCCCCCACCCTTTGGCCTCTGCCTCGCAGCAGGTACCTCCTTGCAAGCAAACAGCAAGAAAAAACAGCTCCTTTCATCTTCAGCACAGCCTAATTAGCACAAGTGGATTGGATCGGCCTCCCGACTCTAAGCTGATTTGATCTCAGCTGTTTTGCGCAGAGCTCTGCTGCTTGCTGCAAAGAGATAAATGGAGCAGTTTTTTTTCCCTTGTGTTAATCAAGCTATGCTGAAAATGAAAATGAAAGTAAAGCAGGCTGTTTGCTGCAACGAGGCAAAATTGCTCAGAGGCAGAGGCAGAGGGAGATTTCTTTTTCTTCTTTTCTTCACCAAAAAAGATAGGTGCATCTTATACTCCGAAAAATACGGTAATCATGTGCTCAGGGCACCACAGGAAGGGGAACACTACAGTTTTTTTCATCTAGCTATTATGCCCTTAACTCTTTCACCACCACGTTCAACTTTAGCTTTCAATAAATTTTCGTAATTTAATATTTTTCTCATGTAACAATTTCATTTAAAATTGCATTAAACGTGTTAAAAATTTTCCCTTTTTTCTATTGCTCTAGTTTTAAGTAAATAATTTGCTTATTGCTATTTGTGTTAAATGCATTTTTTTAAAAAAACACACAGATTCTATTTAACACGGATTCGATTCTATTTAAAAAGAGCCTTGGATAGTACAGTGGTCTAAAGCCCTGTTATTAACATCAGCTGCCTGCAATTATTGCAGGTTCGAATCTCACCAAGGCTCAAGGTTGACTCAGCCTTCCATCCTTTCTAAGGTAGGTAAATTGAGGACCCAGTTTGTGGGGGCAATAAGCTGACTTTGTATAAATATACAAAAGTATGAAGGCTATTGCTTAGCGCATTGTAAGCCGCCCTGAGTCTCCGGAGAAGGGCAGCATATAAATCAAATTTTTTAAAAAAACAAAACACAGTGGTGAAGTCTGACCCAGGGAAATGACCTGAAAGAAAACTGAAGTTTAAATTTCTTATTTCACCTTCGGCACTTATTGAGTCTTAATGTCTAAGCGATGGAAGGGCCGAGGGGCATCGTAGTTGCGCTGTGGTAATTCTTACATGAAAAATCATAACTAGTTTTTAAAAAGCCACTTCATATTTGCAATGCTTCAGTGAAATGGGGAGGAATCAATTCCTTCTTTCTCCTATAGCCTCCTGACCCACAATTTTGTCCTAGAAGTTTGGAAGATCCCCTCAGGCAGGGGTGAGAAAGAAGATAGAAAAACTTCAATTGTTTGTATACCTCTATATAATATTGGATATTTTTTGGGAATATTATTTCTTCTTGCACTAAAATCTGATTAAAAAATAAATAAGTGAGCCAAACATATATGGCAGACATGTGCACAATTAAAATCAGAAAAATAATATATACTAACCTTCTTGAATTGAGATTGCCAGAGTATTTCTACTAGATGACTGCAACAACTTCTGATAGTTTTGTGCATTTTGGTCAAACAACTGTACAAGAAGAGCACAAGTCTTTTCGTATTCACATCTACTAACTGTACATAGCTGTTCTAATTGCTGAAATACTGTGGCTGTATCATCCAAGGGATCATCCAAACCTTCCCTAAAATCCATATAAAAATTATAATGGACAATGTAAAAATCACTGGACAGTTTGAAATGACATTACAGTCGTTATCCACAAATGTATAGCTGAAATCAGTATAAACCTTGTCAGAAGGAGGTGCTTTTTTAAGAATAAAAGCTGGTTGATTAATTCAACAATGATGAATTTGATGGGGGGTGGGGGGGTTATAAGGAAACCTAAGAAGATTTACATTGGAGCAAACTGATTTCAGAAGCACCCTCTTTTATTTCAGGATCAAAATTAATGCAGTTACCCGAATTAAAAATAGATACCAGGAAAGAAAGACTTTGTGCAACAGAGCTAGCTATAGTTATGGAGAACTGTACTTTTGATTACCTTATAACCATGGAAACAGATTCCAGTCTAGAAGTAATGTATGCTTTTGTGATTTCAGGTGCATAGGTATCTAAGAGATGGGGTTCTGATGATTTCACAAAAGGAACTGAGGCAACCATTCTTTGCCAAAGGGTTAGCAAGTAATGAACGCTGTTTGGTGCAAATTCCCAGTGCTATAAAGAAAAGAAATGAGTTTTTCATTAGAGTAAGTTTCAATCCAATGCAAGCAATCACAAATGTTATTTGCAATTTTTTCTTCACATCTTGGTAAGAAAATCTATGACTATGTATTGTAAAAAACAGATGGAGCCCTAAATTGACAATCTTAGAATATTCTTGGCAGATAAAAGGTAAAATAATCAGTCACCAAACTCTATACACTCCCCTTTAAAATAATCAAATCAATCACAAAAACATTCTATTATTACCTTACCTGTAAACTAGTAATAGTGAAACTTGCTATCAGTCTAATAACTTCTGGATAATCTTTCACAACTACTAATTCTCCAAGTTGATAATTGGTTTTCAATCGAGCCAAAAATCGACAGAATTCATGATAGTTACCAGGATCCGATAAGCCCTAAATTATTAAAAATAAAATAGGCATTCATTATGAGAGTTTTAGAGAGAAATAACTAATAGGTCTACACAAAAGGAAGATACAGTCCATCCCAAAATCAAAAATTAATGATTATTGTCATTATATATGCCACAAATATTCAAAGAAATAATTGTGAAACAAATTATTTTGTGAAATCAGACACCTAAGAATTATCTGCATGACCGAAATTTGTTGGTGGGACTAGGAGCTGTGAATCCTCATAGAATATCACAATAGGCTTCTGCAGTGCACTGGAGAAAATCGGCAGTATGTTAAGAATGCAACACAATTTACTGTCACTGCAGAAGCACAGGGGAGGAGTAAAATACACATGGGGTGATCACGAATAGGGCAATTAATGCAGCAGCCAGGCATCTTTCTAAATATATGAAATAGCTAATATCTGTGTACGCAGAAGTCTTGTACGTTAAATAAGAGTGATAAACGCCTTTTATGTTACGGATGTTTTATTATACACCCCCACTCCCCACAAACTATTCAATAAGATCTCAGTGCATTGCTGTTTTAATACAATTGCTCAATCACTTTCTATGAAAGGTTGGTTGTATATATTTAATAAATAACAATAAAATAAAATATCCCATAGGATGGAATAAGCACAAGATTTAAACTTGGCTCCTTATTATTATTTGCTCTTAGGAACCAGGCTACAGGAGCTAGGATTACAGCGTAAACTTACTTGGGCAAAAGAAAGTTAAGTTGTTTTACTCTTTTATGAACTAAACAGGGGTGTCAAACTCACATTGTCATGGCAGTGTGTAATTGGTAGCCAGGATATTTGAAATATAAAAATTCTTGCTAGGGTGGATTCATTCCGAACTAATCTAACTAAAATAAGACAATTTTCTGAACTATTAAACCAGGGTTGAACAAAATCCAGATAGAATTCCCATTCAGACACAGATAGCACTAGCTCAAAAATATGAGGCAGATCAGATGATATAAGACACAGTTGAAAACTGGCATATTTCCCACACTATCATTTCAAATGCCTCAAGTAAATTCTTCTATTGGCTAATTTAACTATTTTACTAAATATCAATCTTAATATTTACAATAAAGATACCCTTAAAAAATGGAACAAACATAATTGGAATCTATGAGGAAATTGGGGAGGGGGGATTACCTGAGGATTTTCAAGTATTCTTTTTACTCCTTTGATTAGATTACCAAGATACTTGGCACGTTCTGGATTGCTAAATAGGGATCGTCTTGTAGAAGCAAACTGAACTAAACAAGAAAGTGCCTAAAAGGAAAATAATGATTTAAGAAATTTATTAAGTGGGACATAAATATTGTTTTTTGAACCAAGCAAGGACTTTGCTGCTATTTTGCTTCATTTATATTTACTTTAAAACATTTTAAAAGTTGAGCCCGCAGCTACAGTCATACTACATACATATTTAAAATATAGAAATTGCCATCTATTTGTATTTACCATTGTGAAAAAAATTCTAGTAAAGCGAATTAAAATACAATAACATGTGTAATATCTCCAAGATGCCTACAACTGAAAAATAAATATCTATATTTTTGTATAAATCCGGTGGTACACAAGATAATGATGGTGGTTTGATTGTAATAGCTATGTGAATGCCAGCCAGTTACAATGTAACATCTGAACTGCAATGCAACATCTGCAACTATGATAATACAAGGCCAAAACAGAGCACAGAAGTACGCACAGTACATAATAGAAGGAAGGAAGAATAGCTAGCCCATCAACCTTTCTAGAATATGTATAACTATTTGTGCTAATGTTGCCTGAAAGTACATATAGAATGCAGTCTCTGAAAATTCAATAATTAAAATGAGTGGATGGTCTTGAGAAACAATCCACTCCTGTTATAAATATTTCAGATTTATTTCACAATAGACATCCAACCAATCTATTGGCCAAAAATAGACAAGTGTAAACAAATTTACATAATAAAATCTGAACTACATCACTCTGCCCCAACGTTTCAAACTATGAAAAGGAAGGAAGGAAATTTATAACAAATCAAGTACCAGACTTTATTTAGTCATAGGCCAAAATTCTACCAAAAACTCAACCAATAACCATGTAACAAACTGAAATATTAAAAGAGAAAAATATAATTAATTGCTTTCTGAACAATCTATTAGAATTTAATTATGCTCTAAGTTTCCTTACAGGGATCATGACTGAATAGAATTTTGCTACCATTTTTGAGATTTCTAAAGACTGAATAAGCTAATAGAAAGAAATGTATTCTCTTCTGCAGTACATTTAAAATGCAGCATTCCTCTTAAGGACTCACTCTGAATTGCTTTTACTTTAATTTGTACACCATTAAATATTAGGCTCAGCACCTCAGACCTAAGAAGCACAATTACAGTGGGAATGTAATTATTTTCAAGATGATTAACAAAAATAATTACATTGGAAGTTTTTTTTCTGCATGAGAGAAATGGGGGTTTTTTCTTACTCTTTCCAGCTATTAGAAGATTAAAATATGATTCCTAAGTATTTGGGTTTCTTAACTTTGCTCAGATTTCTGTTGATTTTCCGCTTATGGAGGACAATAACACATTGTTTTATTAATACAATCTTTGTTTTTTAAAATTTTTATTTTTTTCTTCTCTACAATAAGCTTCTAAGGCTCATAAACTCATCATTCTGTGTCAGGGAGAGGAGAAAGCAAAACAGACATTGTTTATTTGCTAGAATGGGAGATAAAATTCACTTTTTGTTAAGGATTGAATTAGGGAGTTAACATAAAGATCAAGTAGAAAATGGACCAAAATACAACCTTATTTTAAAATCCTATTGTAAAATGAGAATTGGGGCTGAAAAGTCTTTTTACTCCTTTGATTTGATGCTATACATTCTGCACATATGTATTCTTGTTGGGCATCATGATCAGTAAGAATGCAATCTACAACATTTACTACTTAATTTGTGGTGGTTGTATTTTTATTACTAGGGATGGGGATGAGTCTGGGATATTTCCTGTTCATGTTAAAATTAACATGTTTGTGATGGGTGAAGAGACCACACTTATGATTGTTGCAGTATCCCATGGTCATGTGATCAAAATTCAGACACTTGGCATTTATGATGGTTGCAGTCCTGGGATCACATGATCTCCTTTTGTGACCTTCTGACAAGCAAAGTCAATGGGGAAACCAGATTCACTTCATGACCCTGTTACTAACTAAACAACTGCAGTGTTTCACTTAGAAGCAGTGGCAAGAAAGATTGTAAAATGGGGCAAAACTCGCTTAACGTATATCTCACTTAAGAACAGAAAATTTGGGCTCAGTTGTGGTGGTAAATTGAGAACTACCTGTATATAACTGCAATAGTAAGTGACCATACAGTACATACTTTTCTAGATGTGCTGATGAGTTACTGCTTATGGAACACAGGTGCCACCGCAGCAGCCATCTCCTCAAGCCAGAAAATAGGACTGCCCAATATTAAATGTCCTATTGACCTTATCTGCAATAGTATACTTCCCAGGTTGAACTAAGGATTCCATTGCAAAGCATAAAGATAATAAAATTTCAGGACACAAACAGTAACAAGACTTTTTAGTTGGACAAATGTATCAAACACATACATCTTTAAAGAAAGTTTCCTACTAAATAAAAAAGACTAAAGATGCTTTATACTTACTAACTGTGACAGCATTGAAGGGAGGGAATGATACAGGTCAAAAAAGAGATCCAAAGTCTCTGGTTCCAGGAAAACTGAGAACAACAAAAGTGAAAATAAATATTTATCTTTTCTAGTTTATGCCTCTCTTAAAAACACAATTATACATTTAAAATAATAAATGCATGTGTCAAATAGTTTCAAATGGCTCTTTTTTTTTAACAATGCAAAATAGGTGGGTTAGGGGAGAAGGTAAGCTTCATGTATTTATAGATTGATATTTTCATCCTCTCTCTGCCCTTAATTGCTTCTTATTCATGCAATTGTGGCATTTGTTTTCTGACAATCATTGCACAATTAAGGAGCAAGCACTAGATTTACTCCAAATGGACTGTAAATAAAAGGCCTTGTTGCAAAACATAACCCATTTGAAGTTCTGCCACTCACATATGTTTGCTACCAAGAAAGTGTTTGTAAAGCCCTTCCATCTCTCCCATTTAGCCTTAAATTCTGCAGAAGTGCCACCCTAGTGCCTTCATTTTTTAAAATGCCAAGACAATTCATAATCCATTCTTACATTCTACTGTTAGCTGTTGCTCTTATATCTCAGTAGGAATGAATATTCAAATCTTCTCAGAGATACGCCCCTTTTCATGTTCAACAGTAGTTTCATTCCTGTTTCGCAATTTTTAACACAATTCCATTATATGACACTGCAACATGACTGTCCTTTTTCCAACATTACAGTTTGGATGCATATTTATTTGGATTTTATTAAAAAAAGACATTTTGTCATGAAGTAATTTACCAGATGGCATTTGTCTGGAATTCAAGCATATATTCAAGCATATATAAACTGCATCAAAATCTATATTCAAGTCAGCACAAAAACAATTTCATCCTCAAAGTGTCTTGCAAATCTGTCATAATAGGGCTTTCAGGCTCCAAAAGATAATGATAGCCCCTCACTTATTCTAAAGAATCCTACTGGCTGTCTACTTCAGAATCCAAACACATCTGGTAGGCACATTAGAAAAAAGTAAATAGATTATTAGCCGTGATTCTCTTACTTGATCTCCAGTTTGTTGGAATTTGTACAGTACACAAATCATCTGCAGATTCATCGGCTGAACTTCCAATGAAGTCATAGTTAAGACAATTGAGGACAAGCTTCAGAAGATGTATTGCTAAATTTTGCTGTTGTTGATCTTGAAGATTTAATGGTTTTGCCAATATCTAAATCCAAATTTTAAAAATGTGGTTCAGTAATGTATTTCTGAATAATGTAATGACATTATCTTAAGAATTCCAATACAATATGTCAAGAATTCCAATATGTATCACTCACAAAACTCAACTTTGTGGGCCAATGCAAGGATTTGGATATAAGAGCTAGGTAGTCCTTGAGTTATGACCACATCATTTAGTGATGGCAATCCCAGCAATCTCTGTTGCCATTATTAAGCAATGATTATAGGTCATTAAGTGAGCACCTCCTTGCAATTTCCTGTCAGCCTCCTACAAATGAAATCAGTGAGCAAACTGACAGGAACTTGCAAGTACCAAGTCATACAGAAGTTTGGGTGGGAGAGGGTGTGCATGTGGCCAAGGAGGCATGGTGCAAATGCAGCAAGGCTCAGGGAGGATGCACAGGTGAGGGAGACTTACCAGGACAACTTGCAACATTCCCTACTAGCTTCCCCATTGACTTTACTTGGGGAAGCCAGCAGAGAAGGTCACAAATTGCAATTATGTGACTGTGGATGCTGCAACCATCTGGCTGCCAAGCATGCAGATTATGATTACAACTGTAGAGGTGTTGGGACGACCAGGACTTCAAGGAACTATAACTGTTAAGTATAACTATCACCATTCATTCAGTGCCATTGTAACTCTGAGTGGACAATACAAATTAAATAACAATTATTTTGGGTTAAAGACAACACAATCTTCTAATTTAAATTATGATAAAGATAGAAAATGAAGAAAATCAACTACTTTTGAGTTCTTAAGAAGAAATTATTGTATATACATACATATTAGTCTAACTGCAGATAACCCAACTCCGAAAGTGAGATGGGTAGTATTTAGATTTGATAAATAAATAAAAATAAATAAATCTCAAATATTCACTCATCACTTTCTCACCATGCATTTCATACTAATCTAGCTGCATATGTTTCTGGCTAAAAAGTATGTCCATGAGTGACACTAGGAATAAAATATCAACAGAAAATGTTCTGATGGTAAAGAAATAATCTCACTATAATATGATTAGCGTTTGGGCCCACCTCTTTCAACAGCGAGCATGCCAGCATCAAAATTTCTTTTAGAGTGGTATCACGGAAAGAGATGGCAATTCTACGATGCTTTGATGAAGGTCTTGAATAATCAATCTAAAACAAAGAATGAAAACTCATCATTTGAATATTATATTATTTAAAACAGATTTTACAGGCGCTTACTATATACCCATAAAAGCACTATTATGAGTAAAAAAAGTGCTAATATTTCTAATCCAGCCAATACATTATCTAACATTTATAGCAACACCTCAGTAGTCTTACTATATACTCATGTTGAATGAAAAAAGATATAAGCAAGTTATCTAAAAGCAGCAGAACCAGCAACAGGAACGGCAACTTTGGTTTAACTATCATCAGACCAAGCCCAGAAACAACTATGCACAGCCCATTGCACAGTGGTCACGTATAACAAATTTAAATAATCATATTATTATGGAACATTAAAAATGAAGAGCACAGTAATAGGCCTGTCAATAAGACAGACTCTTTTGATGTTTCTGGAGGCTAGGTTAAAAAGAAAAGAAATATTAGGGCACATACAGTGACAACTACAAATGGGATGTTTTATAAATGTGCAAAGATCCCGCTGAAAGCACAAGCTCTGTTCCTTTTTTCAGATTACTATAACTAATTATAATATCAGTAGAATTGACCCTATTTTATTCACTCAGTGAGTTTTGAAACAATCCATTTCCAAGCTTCATTTGATAGAAAGTTTCTCTTTGGGATTTTTGTCCTATTTATAGTATAGTTTTCCCTTTCATTAATCCTGCCTCCAAAACACTATGACAATAATCTGGTAGCAATATAAACTAACATGAAGAAAAGAAGTATACTTACAAAATTCATTTCCTGAGTTAGTTCTGAAAGAATCATTACTCCTATTATGCAGTGATCCACGGTCCCCTATAACAGAAACAGACTATGAATAAAGGCTTTAGGTGGCTTTGAGAATAAGCATTCATGTTATCAACTACATTATTCATTTTCACTTTTCAGTATAAACACACAGAACAAAAATATGTGCATTTGTTTAAACGCAGTCAATACCTCAGCACTCGACTGCTTCAAAATTCATCGAATTTGGTATTTTATGCATTTTGAAGCAGAAATCCTGTCCCTGTCTTTCTACCGGTAGTTAACACGCAAGGAAGATGTCAGGTGACTCGCTATTTCTTCTGCCCAACATAGCAGGTCGTGGTAAGCCAGTTTTCTTGGTACTCATCAGTATTAGTATTTGTCATGTCTTCCAGAATGAATTACCAACATGTACCAAAGTACCACTGTATGTTTATCTTTCTGAATGATGTGTCAATTCCAGCACCAAAAATTGCAAACACAACCATTGTTTTTACTTTGCAATTAGCTATATGTAATTACTTAAAGAGGCAGTAATAAGTCAACCTATGTAGTACAATGTCTGGAAAATATATTCTAGGTACTGAAAAAAATATATCTTTATATGACTAAATCCGTAATTATTTATTGGTTTAATATAGAAAAAGAAAAGAAATACAAAAAAGGAAGAAAGAATAAAAAAAAAAATAGGGAGGAAAGCAAAAAAGTTTAGCAAATATACAATAAATCAATTTTTAAATATGGGATTACAATTTGAGCAAATGAAATGATATTCTTTTATTATACTGTAAATTAAGGGCAGCACAATCTTTCCATTATAATGAAATAATTATTATACCCCATGCATTATAAAACCATAGTTCTTCACATATCAATAAAACCCAAATTTCCAGTCTATACCATAGCTAAAAATCCCATTTACAGCGTTCAATTTTATCTTTTTTTCCTCCAAAATCAGAAGAAGCCAACATTAGAAAACAGCAGGGCAGGCCTATATCATATAGGAAAATATTCCCTTGGTTATTTTATTCGTCAACTTCCTAAAACCACCGTACTACTTTTGTGCAGTGAATAATAGTAAAAACAGTAAAAATTTCATAACCATCAAAAATACGACATCCCCAAAAAAAACAATAAAAGCAACTTTCAACTGCCCTATTCCAAAAAGGGGCCCTCCCAGAACTCCTATCCCAGGGCTCAGGGAAAGAGGCATGTCTTCAAGACTCAATTAAACAAGTGAGATTAGGAGCCTTATAAATCTCTGGAGAGAATGTTATTCCAAACGTTAGGTGCAAAAACACCCTATCATTTCAAGGAGAAGCAATGAAACATCTACTTGTTAATGAAAGTAAGGAATTAGCAGAATGAGTGTATTTTATAAAAGGAAACTAGACTAACATGTGTACAACGTCTAGGAAGCTCTCTGCTTGTTCTTCCAAACACATGAAACTGCCTTATCTAGCTTATCTAGCTGGCAGCCAATTACTCTGACTAGCTGCGGATCTCCATACCGAAGAGAAAATCATGCCAATCTAATATTGTAATAACCCATAAATAACTACTGAGTTTGCTTATGAAGCCTACAAGGTAAAATCTTTTACTAATTTAAACTGAAAATTTAAATCTTCCAACATGGTAACTATTGATTACTTTGTTTTTTATTTTATTTTTATTAAGAGCCAAGGTGGCGCAGTGGTTAGAGTGCAGTACTGCAGGTTACTTCAGATGACTGCTAGCTGCAGTTCAGCAGTTCAAATCTCACCAGGCTCAAGGTTGACTCAGCCTTCCATCCTTCCAAGGTGGGTAAAATGAGGACCCAGATTGTTGGGGGCAATATGCTGACTCTGTAAACTGCTTAGACAGGGCTGTAAAGCACTATGAAGTGGTATATAAAGCCAAGTGCTATTGTTATTATTTCAACAAATATTCAATCGAGCTATATTCAACAAATATTCAATCGAGGAAAAATAAATAAAAAAGAAATACAAATTTCTATTGTAGTGTTGTCAAAATCAAATTAATAATTTGCAAAGGTCACCAATATAATAAGAATCATAAGTCAGAATAAGCAATTAGTGTTTCTTTCTAACCTGAGAAACTCTGCCCTTAATATCAAGCAATATCTAGCATTTTAAAGTCTTATGTTAAGAGAACCTAAACTATGGATGTGACAAAAGTCCATGTGCAAGATTATGGTCCATAAATAGATTCCAGATTAAATTAAATTCAGTATCAGACTTGTTCTTTAACTACAAAGTTATTTTTGCATTGATATGTATTCCTATAATTTGCCATTCTTTAAAAAAGGAATTATTTGCAATTTTCAGTAAGAAGAATGAAGGGATTATTTTCAGAAGAATATGTAAACATTTTGTGCCTGAGCAGTACAGTGGTCTAGAGGTGAAGGCAGTCGCCTCCCATATGGAAGGTTGAGAGTTCAAGCCTACATAGCAACAGATGTTTCTCTATCAGGGCCCAAAGAGAAAATATCTGCTGCAAACTCCACATAGGCATCAGGAAGGACATCCAGCTAGTAAATGATCAGCTCCATTTAATCACCCTGACTCCACCCTGAATAAAGGGATTAAAGGGTTGTAAAAAGAAAACAAAATGTGAAAGTTTTGTGCCTGCTTATAAGTGTGATAGAAAGGTCTATGTCTGCATAATGGATTGTGAAAATATATGCATAGGAAGGAAAAATCTATATTTGGGCATGCCTCAAACCAAAGATATTGCCTATCTTGGGCAAAAGGCTGTCTGCAATTCTTCTAAGAAATATTCTACATATTTTAACATTATTTTTTAACAAACATTTTCTCTTTCTTACCTGTAAAAACTTTTTAACATCAGCAATAATGTCTCTAAAAACCAGCTGGTCTTTCTGAACATCAAACCATCCTAATTTTGTGATCTTTGCAATTACTTGAACAAGAGCCTGAATCACAAAAAGGGCCAATTTTGGTCGAGATGCAATATAATTTAGTATATAGTTTCCTGTGCCAAGATATAAAAAAATTAAATAACAATTATTTTGGGTTAAAGACAACACAATCTTCTAATTTAAATTATGATAAAGATAAACAATGATGAAAGGACTTGTAAAATCAACTATCTTTTGTAACTTTGCTGTTACAACTTTGAATGGTCACTAAATGAACTGTTGTAAATCAAGGACTACCTGAATCAGGAAAAATGCTCTAGCCATGGATAAACCAACCCTCATTTTTCATGGTATTTTGGCTACAAATTTCAGGGCTTGCTTCCTTATTTGTGGATGGGCTGATACATATGAATATATATGGGAAATAAAAAAGATACTTAATTATATGCATCACAGATGAGCTCTTTTGAAGATTAAGCTGAATGCAAATTTTAGATACATATTGGCACTTAAAATTCTCAGCTTATCCACAAATATATGCAGCATTTATTTTATGTAGCTTACCTGCCTGTTAGTTATGAGCTGATATAACTAAAATGGTTGCAAAGTTCTTTTATACTGTTATTAATATAAGACACTAGTTATATTTGATGCAACTGTACTAATTGTACTAAGTTAATGTAAGTATGTGATTAAGCAAAAGCAATTATAGAATTCATTCAGGTAGGATGCAGAATTGTACAAGCATGCCTCAGCATTGAAGTGAAATGTTTCCCTTCCATGTTCCAGAGCTAAATTTTATAGTGAGAAGTATTCACATTCAGTCGGTGAACAACAATAGTATTAATATATAGAGAAGAAGAGAATATAAATTATAATACAGAATACAGTGTTACAGAGTTGGAAGGGACCTTGTAGGTTATCTAGTCCAATCCCCCTGCACAAGCAGGAGACCCAGAGACGGGCTGCTGCCGGTTAAGACCGGTTCACCTGAACCGGTTGTTCAGATTCTTCATGGTTTGGAGATCTGGCAAATTGGACCACCGGTTGGCCCCGCCCCCGCCTGTTTTTCGGGCCATTTTCAGGCCATTTTTCCGGCAAAAATCGGCCCAAAAAACAGCCCATAAAAGCTCCTGCGAGAGGAAGAGAAGCCAGGTGAGCTGGACCCAGACTATCCCAGGTCCCCTCCTCCCAGAAGCAGCAGCCTTGCACTCTTCCCCTCTCTGCTAGCCCTCTTCTTTGCACGGGATGGCCCAGCAGCGGAGAGGGAGAGGGAGAAGGGGGCAGCAGCGGCTGCTAGCATTAAGGGGAGAGTGGCACACAGAAACGGGAGCACACAGAAATGCTGCCCCTTTTCCCTCTCCATTGTCTCCATTGCTGGGCAATCCCATGAGAAGAGGGCTAGCAGAGAGGGGAGAGTGTGAGCTTGCTGCTTCTGGGATAAGGGGATCCGGGAAGCGTCTGGGTCCAACTTACCCAGCTTCTCTTCCTCTCACAGCCAGCTTTCCCAGTCTTGTCGCAGTCTCTCTCTCTCTCTCTCTCTCTCTCACACACACACACATACACATACACACACACAAACAGGTTGGATCTTTCTTTCCTCCACCCCCCCACCCAAGAGACCGCTGGATTCCCTCCCCAACTCTGCCTGTCCCATACAAGTACCACCCACACAAGTGACAGAGTTGACCACGCCCACCCACCCAGTCATTAGGGCAGAGAACCAGTTGTTAAAAAATTTGGAGCCCACCACTGAG
This sequence comes from Ptyas mucosa, assembly GCA_012654045.1. Lineage (NCBI taxonomy): Eukaryota > Metazoa > Chordata > Lepidosauria > Squamata > Colubridae > Ptyas > Ptyas mucosa. The sequence continues at coordinate 27,931,402 of WNWU01000017.1, forward strand.
GAGATCCTACGCTATAATGTATATCAGGGACATAGAACTGGAAGACAAAGCTACAAAGAAATGCACAAGAAAGAATCATTTGAGTCAAAATGTTACATAGCATATTATGTACCTGATTTCACCAAAATAACTCAAACTAATCCAAATTCTTTTTTGTTATTAATTGGTAGGTTATAAAATAGATACATATGTTATAAGATCCAGTCCAAACAACTCTTATTTTCATTATTGTTTTCTGGTTTTAAGCTTAGGATCATTTATAAATCTTTGACATGAATAAATAACATTGTATTCAAGATCAGTGTAACACTCTACAAAGCAGTTTAAGTATGATATCTATCACTATTTTCATTTTAAGGACTATATAGACAGTACTGTCAACAAACTGTTCCATTTGATTGCAAAGATATACTAGATGCTTGTACAAATGTGGTTCTGCTCCTGCTCGGGTATTTACATTTTCTTATTTATATAAAATATAAAACAAAGAATTGAACACATCATATACCATCTCTAAAAATGAGAAATCCCAGATGATAGGAAATAATCTCACCTTTCGATTATGAAACTATGATAATAAATTCTTTAAAAGTTATATATTTAAACTGCTAGTAATCACTTTAATCTATATTGAGATTATAAACACAATTTTACTATTGAAAAGAATAAACAATGCTTACTGATGTCCATTCTTTGTTGAATAGGTAAAGGGGTGGTTTTGCATACAAGTTTTGAAAGGCATGTTGCCGCCAACAGTTGCGCGTAGGATGTCTGGAGAAAAATATACACAATTCAAATGATGATAGTAACACTGGATAATACTAAAGATTTCTGCCCTACTATTAATCTTCTCATCATTCCCACCACCCATCTCCTTCCACTTATGACTGTACAACTGTAATTTTATTGCTTGTATCATTTGCACCCTACAACTATCATTAAGTGTTGTACCTTATGATTCTTGATGAACGTATCTTTTCTTTTATGTACACTGAGAGCATATGCACCAAGACAAATTCCTTGTGTGTCCAATCACACTTGGCCAATAAAAAAAAACAAATTCTATTCTAAAGCAAACAACCTTTCAACAAGGAATTCTTTTCCTAATGTTTTGCTATTTAGTGAACCAAATTTATTCTAACATATAATTCTTACTTTCATGATAATAAGCAAAGAACCCAACACCGTATGAATAATATTAAAATAACAATTCAGTTTTATAATTTACTTAAAGTCCTTGACTTACAATGTATTTGTTTAGTGACCACTCGAAGTTACAACGGCACTGAAATAAGTGACTTATAACGAGTTTTTACACTTGAAGATCATTGTAGCATCCTCATGGTTACGTGATCAAAATTTGGACAGTTGGCAACTGGCATGTATTTAGGAGAGTTGCACTGTCCCATGGTCATGTGATTTGTAACCTTGCCAGTAGGTTTCTGACAAAACCAAAATCTGACAAAGCAAAATCAATGGGGGAAGCCAGATTTGTTCAATGATTAAATGATTCACTGAACAACTGTGGCAAAAAGGGTCATAAAACTCACTTAACAGCTGCCTTGCTTAACAATGACAGTACTTCTGGTACCGTCTAGGTTGGAGTTGCAGATAGTTTTGTAAATATTGCAGAAAGTGTGTAACTTGAAAATTTGTATGTAAAGTCTTATAAGAGCTTTCAGAGCCTGGCACTAACACTGGGGTCAATTGCACGCATTTCAGATTAGGTATGTTTTTGGCTTAGTTCTTGGTTGTAACATTACATTAGTGTAGCTCTTTCCCTTCATGCAACCTGGCAAAGACAATCAAAATGATCCGAATCTGAATAGAAAAGCAACATAAGTCAGAAATGTGACCAAGTTTAGGGAACTGGGGAATATCAAACTAACAGAACGCTACGCATCAGGACAAAATACTCTCTGGTCAATTCTTTTCCAGAGTTTAGTGTCTCAATTACTAGATTAAACTGCAAGTTGAACAGAAGGAACACCTCAAATGGCTCTATTTTACCCTAGTGAGAGAACCTAATTGAATATATATATATATAAATATATACAGGTTTTTGACACAGATATTTTCAATAGACGCACTGAGCTCTTTTTCTGTACTGAGCAACAAAATACTAGAATTCATACTTTTAACCAAAAATCATTCTGTCACTTAACCCAAAGAAACTTCTACTTCATTCACATAAACCACATCATCTTCATGTAAAATGGTATGCAGAATTAACATCTTAGGTACACATAAAACTGAGACATTCTTTTAAAATATTAAGCCATGTGCGACTGTTTTTGAAGTCTTTGGCTTACATGGCTTTATTTGAAAATTACTGCCCAAGACAAGCACTACAATCATAAGGAATAATTGCTACATAAAATGTTAATGATCCATCTAGCTTTTAGAGGGTCACTTTTCCAAACAAATACAGGTAGTCCTCGATGTATGGACTTCCCGCAAAGCTACTTCTTACCCAGTTTTAACGTTCTGACATCAGCTCCCTCCCCCCCACCCGATGACTGCATTTTGGGTGTTTAGCAACCAGCCCGCATTTATGACCATTTGTGATCATGTGACCACAATTTACAATGGTTTTGTCAGAACTGGTATCTACTTCTGGTTTCTGGCAAAACCACTCCATAACAGGGATACCCAACCCCTGGTTCATGGGCTGTTGGAAACCAGGCCACACAAGTGGCAGGCAAGCACACATAGCTCCATTTGTGCATGTGCGGGATTAAGTTGTGTCTGCAAAACCATTCCCTTCCCCCCACCACCCCTGGTCTGTGGAGCTGGAAAGATTGGGGACTGGTGCCCAATAGCAATAACTGGCTTTGTTTAACAACTGCTGCAAAAAAGATCATAAAATCGAGTCCAGTCACGTGACCCATCAAGACTTAATTACTGTAATTAAATGGATCAATGACAGTTGTAACTGAGGACTACTTGTAAAGTTCCTTGTCTACCACATGGTCAATACAGTATCCACTAGAATCTCAACAGATTATCTCTTCTCAAAATTATATGCAGGTAGTTCTCACTTAATGAATGGTTGCTTAGCGACCAGTCAATTACCATAGCACACACAGACACCCCTGCAAAGGTTCTTATGACTCAGATCCTGAATTAGGACAACCACATCTCCCCTGCGGTCACATGATCACATTGTGAGCATTTGATAACCAACTTGCATTTATGGCCATTTGCAACATTCATGTACTTTCAGCTTTTTTTGCCAGTATTTACCATTTATTTCCAGTTTTTGGCAAAAAAAAAAATGCTCATTGGATAAAATGATTTTGTTTAATGATCATGGCACTCACTTAACAACCATGGCACAGAGGACTGTAAAAATAGGCATGGTCACATAGTGGCCAACTAAACAATTTACAACCTATGACTTATGACCATAATTCTGGGTTCAACTACAGTTGTTAGTAGAGGACTATATGTATAGGTCACATCCGTGAACTTGGACATATTCATGGAACCTTCTTTTTGAAAACAATATTGAAATAGTATACAACTGCCTCCTTGCAATATATTTTCTCAATTTTCCAGCCAAGTCTACAGCTTCGGGCTTTCCTAGAATCTACCAGCCAAATACCAGCCAAGTCTGACTTTACTTAACTTTTGTCAAGGTATGACAGATGCTGCAATCTACTGTGGATAATAATAAAATCTCACTTGAGGGTATTTTTGTTTTGTTTCCTTCTGTGGTCCAATGCTGCAAAAGCTTGTAAGTTCTTTGTCTATCATCACTAATCAATCTTACTACTGCTATTATAAAATATAACAAAATATCTGATAATCAAATGTATCTTGATAATACATAGACCCGCGGTGGCGAACCTGTGGCACGCAGAGCCCTTTCTGCCAGCACACCAGCCATTGCCCCAGCCCAAGTCCACCGCACATGCGCACACCTCCAAACGGCCAGCTGGTCTTCTGGTCTCTGCTGCGCATGAATGGAGGCAGGGCCTTCCCCGATCTCTGCAGGTTCTACCCTCTGCAGATGCCTCTCCGTGGCAAGAAAGCAGGAGAAAGCTAGCACACGATGGGGGGAGAAACTGCAAAGATCTGAGGAGGCACGGAAGGCAGGAGGCACTCAATTGGGGGAGAAACTTTGGAGATCGTGGAAGGCAGGAGAAAGCTAGGATTCAATAGGGGAGAAACTTTGGAGATCGTGGAAGGCAGGAGAAAGCTAGGATTCGATGGGGGAGGAACTTTGGAGATTGTGGAAGGCAGGAGGCAGCTCTTTAGTACAGCTAAAGCACAACTCTTTAGTCAGATCTCTCCCCCCTACAAGCGCAGCTCTTTTAAACAGGGAAAGAAGACGGGTAAGAGAACGAACACGTTTAGCAGGAAACTTTGGAGTTGCCTGATCATCAGCCAAGCCATCTTGGCAGCGCCATGCGCCAGGCGGCAAACAGCTGTCTCACCAGGGAACAGGCCAGTACCTAGTTGTCCTCTGGTAAGAGGTATGCCGGCCCACTTGGAAATGGGGGGCATGCATGCACAGTGTGGGTGCATGTGTAGAGGGAGCGTGGGGGTTGTCGTGCACACATGTGTAAATGGGGGCGGGCATTGCATTATGGGTTCTGGCACGCGGGAGCGCGACAGCGCACGCGCGCTTAGACTTTTGGCACGCAATGCCAAAAAGGTTCGCCATCACTGACATAGACAATCTTGGTACCCAGAAGGAGATTTGAGCCAAAAAAGTGTAACAAATATGTATATCAATAATAAAGTTTAAAGTGCTTACCGTTCCTTGTTCCAGTAAAAGTTGGCACTGACTGAGACATTCAGGGCTGTTAATAAGCTCCAAAAGAACTTTTTCTGCTTGTATTCTCTGGGCTAAATCTGTGCCCTCATATAGCTGTTTACAAAGAACTTCTAATTCTGCTAAACTCTGTTGGGAGGAATAAAATGTCAGACATTAAAGCTTCATATATATTTTTCCTGAATATTCATGCAAATCCATGTAATTAATTTATTCATTTATCATTCAGATGATACACCTTGACAAAGACTGAAACAATCAATATTTTTCAGTGGCAAAGAATACCGTATTTAGCATTTAAATTTCCTTAACAATCTGAAATACATGTTTTTTCCCCCACTTAGCGATCCATGAAGAGGATGGCATAGATCAAGCACTTAGGCTAAATTAGTAAAAGAGAATCAACACTTTCAGGGATATGCCTGATCTGTGCCATTCACTTCATGATGCCAGCTTCTAATTTTAATTTATTTTTCCCTTAATTTCCTGTTCTATGACAGTATTAAAAGCGTAAGATGCGTTTGCCAAAACATTATCCCAGGCTTGATTCATTCCTCTTCCTGATGCACAGAATAACACAATGAATAGTTAGAACAGTTATGTCCATTCAGTTAAAATGCATTTAGTTTACTCATCTCAAAAGATTATTAATACAGGATTTATGTAAATATTTATAATTAATGTAAATATTGATAATTAAGCACATCAAGGCATTAAGGCAAAACTAAGTAATTGTAATTGTTTCAGCATAGTTAAAAGTAAGTTACGTTTACTAAGCTGCTCCTGACCAAAGACCTCCGCTGTGGTTATGAAGTTAGTTTAATTATTGTTAATAGGAACTGGCTTCCCTATTGACCATGGTTCTCAGAAAGTGACAAAAGATGTTCATATGACTGTGGGACAATGCAATCTTCATAAATATATGCCAGTTGCCAAGCATCCAAATCAAACTGAAATTTTTAGGATAAAATAACAATAAAAATGAACAATAATGTAGCTGCATAAGTGTGCACACCCTTAAAACTTTGTTGAAACACATTTTGATTTTATGATATAATTGTTTTTTGGGGTAGGAGCCTATCTGCATGGCACAACTTGCCTTGGGAAACTTTGCCCACTCTTCCTTTCAAAAGCATTTCAAATCTGTCATATTGCCAGGGTATCTCCTGTGATCAGCCATCTTCAAGTCACCCCACAGATTTTCAATTGAATTCAGGTCTGGACTCTGGCTGGGCCATTCAAAAACTTTAATTTTTTTGGTGAAGCCATTCTTTTGTTGTATGCTTTAGGTCTTTCTTGTGTTAAAAGGTGAAATTCCTCTTCATCTTCAGCATTTTAGCAGATTTTGCGCCAAATTGATTGGTATTTGGAACTGTTCATAATTCCTTCCACTTTGACTAAAGTCCCAGTTCTAGCTGAAGAAAAGCAGCCCAAAAGCATAATGCTGCCACTATCATGCTCCACTGTTGAGTATGGTGTACTATTGGTGAAGCACAATATTGTTTTTGCACCAAACATACTTTCTGGAATTATGGCCAAAAAATTCAACCTTGGTCTCATCAAACCATAACACATTTTTCCACATGTTTTTATCAGACTTGATATAGGTTTTTGCAAAATATAACCAAGCTTGGACGGTTTTCTTTGTAACAAAGGCTTGCCACCTACCCCATAGCCCAGGTATATGAAGAATACAGGAGAGTGTATTCTGGTAAGTACACGGACAGTACTTGCCAGAAATTCCTGCAGCTCTTTTAATGTTGCTGTAGGCCTCTTTGCAGCCTCTTAGACCAGTTTCCTTGTTTTTTTCATCAATTTTAGAGGGTCCAGTCCAGATAATGTCACTGTTGTGCCATATTTTCTCCACTTATTGATGACTGTCTTCACTGTGTTCCATGGTATACCCAATGCCTTGAAAATTTATTTTTACCCTTCTCCTGGCTGATACCTTCCAACAATGAGATTGCTTTGTAAATTCTTTGCAGACCATGGTTTTTGCTGGCAACTGAGGCAACTGAGTAAATGCCAGAAAAATCCTACAAGAACAGTTGAACTTTATATGGGCTTAATCAGTCACTTTAATTGATGGCAAGTGTGTACTGGCTACTATTTAACATTGGTTTTAATGTGATTAATTTTGAACAATGCCACATCCCTATTTATAAGAGGGTGTACACATTTATTAAACAATATTATTGTACATTTTTTATTGTTATATCCCCCTAAAAGATTTCAGTTTCTTTTGCAATTGAATTGTATAGCTTATATGTTATATTAAAAGTGAAAAAAATCTGAAATGATATACCATTGTCTGATTTTTTTACATCTCAAAACACTGACATTTCAACAGGGATGTGTAGTTTTTTATATCCACTGTATATTTTTATTTTGATCAAAATATCCATTTTTCCCAATAGAAAACTAGATTTTCTTTTATTGCTTCAAAATGTATAGGAAATTTTTTATCTCTAATTATTTATATAGTACAATACGAACTCTTCTAAAAGTATGTAGGAAATTATGCTGTCTCAAAGACTTTATCTAATATGGTCTGTCCTTTAGCAAAACTCAAATCCCAAATGAAATGGATTTCATCTCCCATCACAAATCTATACCAGAGAGCAGATGAACATTTCATTTGACACATCACCTTCTGGTATTACAACATCTCCTTCTTATGAATTTAGTTGCAAAATTTCCCTATTATTCATATAAAATTCTTATTTCCTTATTTATTTAGCATAAAGAGGTTTTGCACCTTGGTCCTATAATATCAACCATTTAATCTAATTCCTCTTTCAAAAAATTATCTGAAATTTAAAGGAACACCTGGTTATATTACTATAAACTTCCTTACAGAACTCATAGGAAGCCATCAGACCCGACTTTTAAAGGGGAAAAAAACACTTTTATTTCCCACTAAGGTAAAAAAACCAGATGATCTATGGGCAATGGAGGAATAATTATTAACTGCTATGCTTCTTTCCCCAAACTCAGATCATATGGACACCCTGGGTAACACAAACCAATCAACTACATTTTAGCCTACTTTTTTGGTGCATGCCCTGGCCATTTGTTCAACTGTCATGAAGAATCTGAAAACTAGGCTAAGCCCTAACAAAACATCTCTCACTTATACATGTGGTGCAAATCCAACTTGGGTTGTTGAAATGTAGCCATATTTATGTTAGCCATCCCCTAAATCAACTAGCAGATATTAATTTAACTTCTTCCCCACCTATCTTAGCATCCAAATCCTTGGGAAAAAATGTCTAAACTTGACTACAAATTCCATAGATATTTCTTCTCTGGGTTATGATCTGTCTGCGTCTTCCTATAGCAGATGAAGAACACATGCTGTCTGTTCAAGGGACTAAAGAATGGCAAAAAAAAAAATTTTTTTTTAGGAATTCTTAAAAATTTATTTTAGCATTTTGGGTAAGAAAAAACATATAACCATCCATGGATGCTATGAATATAGTAATAGGTCCTTGAGATTGTATTTATTAAGGAAAGAGGGATTATTTAAGAAATGGGAGTTTTATCTAGATAATCTAAGATGAAGAAATCTCTCAGGCAGCTGAATCTCCACAAATACACTAAAAAATCTTTTAAAAAATCTTTTCCACCCTGCATGCCAACTATACATTCTGCCTCAGTCATTCCTAGTTTCTACAACAAAATTCTCCACCTGCTCTACAATGATGCAGAGCGAAAAGCCTTGCCTGGGCTTGAAGCAACCGTTCTGGGGGTTTGCACACCAGGTTTTTGGGGTTGGTGTAGCTTTGAACCTCTATAACTCCACTCTCCCCTGCCACTATTGCAGGCGTCCTCCTCCACCTCTGGGACCGCTGTCCAAAAGCCAAGCACTTTCTAAAGAGCCATCACTTTTCTAAACACCTCCTCGAGAGACCATCAGCTCTCCCCCACACACACACACTATTTTGCCACCTCTCAAAAACGGGAAAGTGGGGTATCCCCCGCCCAGTCCCCAAGGACTGGCTTCCCTCTGCTTCCACCCTCCTCTCTGCAAAGCCTCAATTGGGGGAAGAGGGGCGGGGAGGTGGAGATGGCGCGGAGGAGGGAGAGCCACTTCTCGCCTCCCCTCCAAACACAGCCCCCCTGCAGGCACTGCCTGCCCAGGAGGAATGCGCTACCTACCCTTCCCAACGCCCCGTTCCCCGGCCGCCTTTCCACCCCTTCCCGCCCTGCCTCTCCTCCCGGCCTATCCGCCCAACGGCCCGCCTAAGGCGCCCAACGCCCACCGCCCCGTTCCCAGGCACACCAACCTGGCCGCCCAGCGCCATCTTCCAGGCAGGAGGGTGACGCCGAGAGGAGCCGGGGCGGGGGAGGCGCAGGCTGCTGCGGTGCCCGGGCGGCCAAGCAGGCGGGCGGGCCAGCTGGGAGGAGCGAAGCGGAGGGCAGCGGGGGCCCCGCCGGCAGGAAATGTTCGCGCCGGCAGCGGCTTGGGGCAAGTGGAGGAGGGAGGCAGGGCGCGAGCGAGTTTAGGCGGGAAAAGGGAAGCGATTGTGGGGGAGCCCGGTGGAAGGAGGAGGCCGAGCCGAACCTGCCCCGCCGCTTGCCTTCCGCTTTGTTTTAACTTTATGCGGAGGGAACATAGCGGGAAACCTGGTGCAAACGCTGCCCGACTTAAGAAGCCAGTGCAGACGGAGCTGGCCGGGGGTTGAGTCCAACGCCGTCGGAATTGGCCACAATTGATTGCATCCCGCAACGCCGAGCAATAAGGCATTGCTTGCAGTCGCGGCGGCTTAGTTCCATGTAAACGCTGCACCAAAACCCATTGTGGATAAGCGTGGGGCATCAGACCAGTCTCAGCCATCGGCACGTCCCCATACCCATAGGAAGAAGCAGGAATTGAAAGAGAGGGGCGGACGAAATACCCGTGGGCTTTTTAGCAGTTTGCAGTAACTACTCCTTAGAAGTAAGCAGTCTCTAAAAATAAGCGTGCACAGAGTTGGATTCTTCTTTCTTTAATGTCTCCTGAATTGCTTTATCCCAGGACCTCTGGAGACCTATTTATTTATTTATTTATTTATTTTTCTCCTGTTCTGATTTTGAGTCAGGTCAATGCCACAGTACTTAGTGCTTCCACCTCCTTTTATCCCCACAACAACCCTGAGGTGGGTTTTGCAAGAGACTAGGCCAAAGAGGTTTTTGGGCATAGGAGAGGACCCGAACTCATCTCTCCCATTTCTTGCCCAGCATCTTAGCCCGTAGTCAAACTGGCACACTGACATACAGCTGTATGAGCTTTGTGTACCCCAACCAGGAGGTGATGGGGCACAGCAGTTCAGTGTTAAAGAGCATGGGAAGGGGGAGTAAATTTAAGCCTCCCTCCCCCTAAGAAGCACCCTGGGTGACTTAGAAGCTGTCACTTGCTCTCTGCTCAACCCACTTGACAGGTTTGTTGGGAATAATTCAGAAGCTAGGAGTGCGGATGCTGCCTGACCAATTGGTCAGTGCTGGACTTACCAAAGGTGAGGTAGAAAATAAATAATTTTCTGCATTAACCTATTTTACATAACAGTAAACTCAAATAACCATAAATGTGCATCATACTACAGTAAAATGTGGCTCACAAAGCGACAATTTTACCCCCACAACTCTGCAGGTACAGGTTAGGCTAAAATTGGAGGCTGTCCCAAAGTCTCGCTGTGAATTGAATGAAGGTTAAATCTGCATGTAACCCATCCTCATTAAAAAACTGCCCATTACTGTAGATCAAAGCTGCCTAGATTACTTTGGCACATCAGGATAAAATCATACAAGCACTTCTTCCTGTCAGGAAAAATACAGCAATTAATTACATGCTGCTCTTTCACTTAATTTCTGTTACCTGAAGTGAGGGCCTTATATGCGTGCAGATTCTGTTGCCTGCCTATAAGAATCCCTGATGCTGATTCTGCATATGAAAAACTTGAATGCCTGTACATTTTTACTTATTTTATTTAGTGTATGGCATCTATAGTAGTCATGCAGTCACTGATACATCAGCGCGCACACACAGATTAAGATAAAACCATAATAAAATCATAATATGGCGCCATAGAATAGCTATGGGTTAGATCTTACAATTCAATGTCTAAGAAAGCTAACTATCTAATTGCTTCTGGTGTAGCTGCAATGAGATCATCCCAGGTGCCCTGAAATTTCCTAAAAAGACATTCATGAACTACACATTAACAGTTTTTTCCGGAGCACCAACAATTGCATTGCAGGTTCTCAACCATTCCCTACTTAGAGCTTAATGCCTCTGCATGAGGGAGAGAGAAAATATGGTTGATTTTTGATGTGTATTTCTTAATTTAAACCTGGGAGTCACCTGAAGATGGGAATTACTGTAAGAATGTGCTCATAGAAAGATGTACATACTATACTTAACAATTTGATGAATTTATGTATGTATGTATTTATTTATTTATTTATTTATTTGACTTGTTTGCTGCCTGCCTCATCTAGAGGCAAATGGCCTGTTTACTAACATTCAAAGCCAATAAATAGTAATAATAACAACAACAAATTTAAAATTAAAAAATAGGGATGAAGGGTGCAAAATGCATACAGGTAAAGGTGGGATCTTTTCTTAATCCAATAGCCACCTCCAAAGTGATGCACCTTCCCTTAGAGTATCAGGCCATCAGAGAGAGCCAGATCTTCAGCTCTTGCAGAAAGTCAATAGGATGGGTGAAGATCTGACCTCAGGGGGCACAAAGTTTCAAAGGACAGGAGCCATGGCAGAAAAGCCTTTTCTCCTGGACCTTGCCAGCTGAAATTCCTCGACCAATTGTCAATAATATTTCCTTTTAATTCTTGCCCACATTAAAATTGTTCCCATAAGCAATTACCTTTTGTAATGCAGTCCCAGGATGCCAGTTTAAGAGTGCTCAACCCAAAGAAAATTGCATATTATTGCACTGAAGCCCAAACCAATCATTTAGCACCCTGTGTGAAGCCAACTAAGGGCGTCGAAATCTTGCTAGATATAAGAAGGCATTATATTGTTTTAGTCACAGACTGAGGTACATTGACATGGTTAACTAATGGTGATTTCTGTTCCCTTATTAATTCCAATACAAGCTAATAGGTTATTATCCCATTTGACATCAACATAGGAAGACTAAATTACATTGACTTTCTAAAACCAGCCTTCTATTTTGGCATGGACAAAGTCATTAAATTATTTGATGGGAAGATATGGTAGAAAGGAAAGTGGTAGAAATGAGGACCAGAAAAATGAAGAATCAATGCCTTTGATTGGGGCAAAATAGGAAAAGTAACAAAATGAAGCTTGTCCTGAAATACAGAATATTTTGTAATAAGCTGAAAATGCAATATTGTAAGTTGCAGCATTAGAACAACAAACATACAAGTAATAAATGTTATGAAAATGTTGTGAAATATAATTGAAAGCCATCATTCAGAAGTGTATGTAATGATTTCCTTGAGAACATAGATACGGTCTATTAAATTCAGTATGTCCACACATCTCTATCTCACCTGAAGCTTAGATGGGCATGGCCTAATTTAATTGCTCTGTTATCAGAAAAAGCCAGCAAACATTTTGGAAGACAAGAAAGGGAGTGGGGGGTGGATAGGAGGGAGAAAATATTTATTTAAATAATTACATTGCTAGTGACATACAAAAATCTACAATTGGATAAAGATAATATATATATTTATAGTAGTGAAATGAAGTAAACATAACCCCCACAAAAATAATAAAAGATCCAATGTAAAAACCTTTATAGAATTCAGTTATTGAGCCTAACGTTAAATTTGGATCATATACCAAAATAACATCATCTTCTCTTCTTCAGAGCATAAAGACTTAAAAATAGATAAAAACCATTTCCTGGATCTATTCCTGTGAGTCAGGTTGCATATAAATTTAATAAATTATTCCTTAAGATTAGGAGAGTAACTTTCTTTCCAGTTATATATGATTATCCTCTTTGCTTTGTCCCAAGCTCAGTCAAATCAAATCTTTCCACAATTGGGCAAATCCCATAGTTTAAATATATAAATCAATTTGTGATCTTGATATATAATATCTCACCCTAAAATTATGCTAACAATTTTTAATCTGAAACAATGCAATACAGAACAAGACCAAATCAAGGGAGTTAAAGAACCTTTGCATTTCTTCTATTGCTAAGATAAGAAATATAATTTCCATCTGTTTTAAATATTCTTTGAGGAGTCCAATAAACTCAAAATAATATTTTCTGATGAATTAGTAGCCACTACCCTGCCATCACTGCCCTCTGAGTGTAATTTTCTGCTACAGTTTTAGAATATTTTTTTCTACCTTACATCATCTTCAGCATTCTTGTGTATTTTGGCTAGTGTGCTTTATTTTAGTACAGCCCAGCCTAGCACTTCATTGCTTACTTTGCAGAGGGAGGAACATCCCCTTAAATGGTAATTAACATTAGTAGTACAAACTAACCTGCATTTTGAACCAATTGAAGTTTTTAAATTTGATTTTAAAAAAGGGAAATTTGTTAGGATGGAATACAATATTCTTAGACAAATAAAGACAAATATACATGTCTCAGGATAATATTGTAAGATTGAATCTGTGTTGGTCATCAGAACCAGAGGTTTACTCTTCCTTACTCTTCTTTACTCTTTTGGGCTCGTGCTGGAACCCATCTTCTGAGGCAGACAAGGAGACCCGAATTCATTCGTAGCCTCACATTGCAATGAACAAGGACACACATTCAATTTCACAGCTACCAAGATTGTTGGCTGTACAGGTACAAAGATAGCCAGGAAAAAGATGAAACCTGGGAAATGTGCCCCTTGTCAGTTAACAGGAGTGCTGATTTACCACCAGCTTATCAAATATTTAGGAGCTGAGGGCTTGGCAGCACAAGGAAACAACAGCCAATCGCCAACCATCAACGTATCAATCAACCAATAGGAAGGCACCACATAAATACAACTCACAGAATAGTCCAAAGCACATATTCCAGTAGAGAGAAGTTCTCTGAAGATGGGCTGCAGCATGAGTCTGAAAGCTCTGGTCCCGGTGACCGACCCATATTTAATCTTGCAATGTTCTTAGAGATTCCTGAAAATATTTTTTTTCCAGTCACTTGAAGTAGAAGGTAGAAGTGTTTCATTCCCGCTCCCAAATGTTACCACTGTATCCTGTGAACCATAAATACAGAATCCTTGTCAACTGTAGGAATCTTCCTGTACATGTGAGGGCTTCCATATGAATTGAAATCCCAATGCTACTCAATTCTAGCATGTGAAGTCGGTCATGTATATACCAAGGAAAGGCTCCTCATGCAAGCATGTGGTACTCTACCTGTGATTTACTAGGTACAGTAGTTCACTAATCTCACAAGCAAAGCTTGGAACCTGTTCCTCATGAGATAAACGTGACACTCAAAGGTATCTCCTAAACGAAGCTCCAGTGTCCCAGCAAAGGTATAGTTTCTCCTATTGGCTGTTATTAACTTATTAAGCGAAAATGTTCATCTTTAATATAATTAAAAAAGCAAAAAGAAAGGAAGGTGAAGATTCCATTGAACTATTTGACTACATAACCTCATTTCAGCCTCTTTCTTTGAAGTAGCCCATTCTCCAAGACCAGAAAAAGAAGGAACTTGATTGTTTGGTAACTGTCTATTCACAGAGCAGACAAGAAAAAAGAATTTGGGCACCCAGAAGAGGGTTCACTTTTAACATTAACATATTTAATCTTTCCTCAATCTCATGTAAATAATGAGGCTTCTTTAATGCTTCAAAAAGAGTTCCTTCTTAAACATTCCTTCTTGTAAGAGCTTTGTATAGCCTATTCTTCTTGTGTATGTGCGAATCTGTTAATTGTTATTAACTCAACCGGAAACAAAAATGTCTTAAACTGATTCCAACAAAGTACCTTGTGGTGATTCCATCTGGGTAAAAATGCACAGGCAAACAACAAGCTACAAGGCTCATGTCACCTTTTATTTATAGCCTGTACTCCAAAACCTATTTTTTGTGAAAGTATCCTAAACAATTATATTATGGCTATTGTGGTTTTAATAGCACAAGTTCTGGCTATATATCCTAAGCTCATCGTGCCTTTTCTTTAAGGAGCACAGAATATAAGTAACCTCATAATATGTCTCTTGTGAGTCAAACTGAGGGAGAATGAGGGAGACGATGAGGATTTTGATACTCATGAATTGAGTTTGGAATCTGAAATGAAACTGAGTGAGCCATCCATTCAACATCCTTTTGCCACAGCATAACCAGCTTCCTTTTTAAAAACTCCCCCCCCCAAAAAAAATATTGTTTTGGTTCTTGTTACCTCTGTTCTGCACAATGAAGCAAAACATCCCATCTGTTTCCAAGCAAGCTTAGATGTTTTATTTCCTCTCCCCCCCCCCCCAAATGATGGCTGTTAATTTTGAACCCAGCATGAAGGACAGTTATAACTGTAAACTGTGTGATTTGCTGCAATTCCGCTTGGGCACTAAATTCTATTTTATAACTTTCATTTTGATCAAGCTATTAAAATCATTATGTTTGGGGAGGACACATTTTAATTTAATCACTATGCAGATTTCAATCACACTTTCAGATTAAATGTGTAAAAGACTAGGCCACTGCAATCATGGGGCTGCGGAAAAATAAAAAATTATTTTGTGGGAATATTTTTCCTTTGAATATTTACAAAATATATCCTCTAGGGCAGGGCTGTCAAACTCCCGGCCCACAGGCCAGATGTGTCATGCACTGGCCATGGCCATGCCCGGTTTAGTGAAGGGGGGGAAGCCCCAATACATCACGTGACACCACTATGATGACGTGACTTTGATACCCCTGCTCTAGAGGGAATCAAACTAGTCCATTAATCTGGTTCCAGTTTGGAAAGTGAATATTGCAAAATGAAAACTATTGCTGTAGTCAATTAGGTAGGATATGCACCATGAACATAGTTTGTGTGGAAGCTATTATTTTTAGACATTGTTCCCCCATCTCCCCCAAAGAAGCTGTCTTGCTGCAAAGCAAAGAGCCTGACAGGCTTCAATGTAATTTATCTTGATTTCAATGAATGCCTTACACATTCATGGCAGAATATCCACTCATGACTTGAAGAATCAACTCTTTTGTGGCAGCCATTTTAATGACAAAATCCACAATAGGGAAAGGAAGAAACATATTAGAGCAATTATGAACCATAAAAGAATAGAGGCAGGAGTTCATTTGGGAGTGAGGCCTTCTATTCAGGACAAAGTAAGAGCTCCAGATATTTTTTTATTGTTGTAAATTAAGTTAATATTGATTAATGGAGGTCTTCAGACAAGTGTATAAAGAACATTCATGACATGGCCTCAATATTTAAATGATATCTCCAGAGGATTGCCTATCTCATGCAGAAAGCAACTCATGGTTTCTCCAAGTATTTAGTGGGACCTTCAGGAGTACAGAGACTATATGCCATGGAGAAAATCTGTGTATTTTCTGTTAAAATCTGACACCAATTTGATAGCATATAATCAGTCAATCAATCAATCAATCAATCAATTGACTCAGTAAGTCAAGTCAGTCAATCAACCAAAATATTGTTTCAAGAAATGGGTTCTCTGACAGGTATTTATTTATTGTGGGGGAAGGGTCCATGTTAGGCTTAATAACCCACCCCCATGTATCCTGACAACCACTCCTCCAATTAACAAGTAATGAGATTCACTTTCATGTTATATATAAGAGTCTACTGCTTGAAAAACCTAGCTCTGTGAGACTCACTGCTGCAGAAATGTGTATTTTCTTTGAACTGCTGCCTTTAAGCAGGCAGCCTGCTGTGGAATTGCTGGAATTTGAGAGCCTTGGGGGAAGGAAAGGCATCTTTCCTTTTTCTCTTTCTTGGACTCAGAATGAATGAATTTAATCTTGTATCTCTATGTCTAAGCAAGCAATAAAAAGAGGGCACTATTCAGAAATATTAGGGGGAGAGTGCAGGACTGGTCTTCTCTGGAAATCTAATATGGGGTCTTGTCAGGGGTGGGCTTCAAAACTTCTTTTAGCAAGGGGTTCTCTCCCTGGTTGCTGGATGGGCGTGGGCGTGGCCTAGTCAGCCACCTGCACCATGGCGGGGGGGGCATTTTTGCCCTCCCTAGGCTTTGGAGGCTTTCCTTGAGCCTCCGGGAGGGCAAAAACAGCCTCCCAAGGCTCTGGAGGCTCTCTGAAGGCTGGAAACAGGTCCTTTTCTGGTCTTCCCGAACTTCCGGTAGGCCCATTTTTCACCCACCCCGAGCCTCTGTATGCGCCCTGCACTTACCTGCATCCAAAACAGACCGCGTGGGGATTCCTGGGAGGGTTGCGGTGGGATGGGCGGGGCCATCTAGGAGTGGGATTTGGGGGTTCTCTGAACTGCACAGAATCTTAGCTAGAGGTTCTGCCGAACCCCTGCAAATCCCCAGCAGCCCACCCCTGGGTCTAGTCCCATTCTCTCCTTTGTCTTCTTTCTACTTTCAACCAAAGTCAAACAGGTAAATGCTGTCCCTGGAACATTTTAGGGTTGTAAAAGAAAGAATATTGGGTCTCTTCCTGCCCCATATCTAGATTCAGGCTATGATGGAGGAGAAGCTAGTGGATCCCCCCATTTGTGAAGGGACCAATTCCTAAACTATAGTTAAGGAAATCAAAATTTAGCATGCTGAGATAGCCAAGCTAAAGGAACAGGACAAGAGCCATGTAATGAATTGAGGCATTCCTCTCCCTTGCTAGGCCAAGAACCATACTAGATAAAACAAGAATGACTTTATTTGGTGAAAAAAAAACCCTACGTGGTTTTGCCAACAAATTTTTTAATGGAATAATGCACATCTCCCTTGCAAACCCTGGTGATCATATGCCATTGTGTGTGACTAATTATGTGATTGCTGCTGTTTCTGACTTTTTAAAATAATCCCATATATTTACTGTTCATTGTCCCATGTATTGCCCAGAGTTCTCAGCCATAAGACTCCAAATGTCTCTGTGACCTTGTATAGTTATATCACCTTCTGTCCTAATAATTTTTTTTGATAAGAACATTGACGGAAGAAATTATGCAAAATATTGGAAAATTAAAAATAAAAGGTAATATTCTCTATTCTGACAATTTTGGGCACTTCTAGATAATTTGTTGGCTGGGTGACTGAGCTAATCACTCTCTTACAACTCAACCTACCTCACAATGTTGTTATTGTAGGGAAAATAAAAGGAATAGGTATGTTCACTGCCTTGAGTTATTTATAAAAACAATAAAGGCAGGAAATAAACAAAAAAATACATACATACATAAACACACACACACTGGTTGTTCCATTGCCCAATCTTCCATTTCTACTCGGACTTGATCAGGATGGAGCTGAGCTGTTTCAGTTGTTTGCAGAGAAATATAACCACTCAGCCTTCTTAACCAAGGATAGCACAGGAGGCTGACAATAAGTCATGGTTCTTCTTTTTGTGCCATATCCGTCATCAGACGTTGGTGATCATGTTGGCGATCCTATTTTTATCAACAGCCACATGAAAAAGTGCTGTTGAGTTTTGTCCAAACCAGTCCCTTAGATTTTGAAGCCATGATGTTCTGCCTGGACCTCATTTGCCTTCAATCATTCCTTGGAGGGTTAAGTGAAGTATGCCTTATTTTTCTGGGTGTCTCGTCACATGTCCAAAATATTCTAACTTTCGCTTTTTTATGGTTTTGATGATTTCCCTTGGCTTTTCCAAGTGGCTTATCACCTCCTCATTTCTGATTTTGTTAACCCAATTTATACGTAACAGTCGCCTGTAAATCCACATTTCAAATGCTTCAATCTTCAAGTCATGGTTGAGCCATTGTAACTAATGCCTTCTGCTTTCTCAGTATTTCACTCAAGTGTCCTTTTCAGGGGTGAAATGCTAGTGATAAAAACTACCAGTTCGGCCAAACCGGTAGTTTAAAAAAGCTACCGGTTCATCCAAACCAGTATTTCCAACGATCAGTTGTGTCACGCCATTTAAAATCGCTAGAAAACAGGAAATCCAGCTACATTGCGCGGCACAGCTGTTCCCCACCCCCTCACTATTCTACTTACCTAGTGAAGTCTTCTTTTGGTGTGCGCTGTGCATGCGCCAGCACAGCACGCATTTGGTTTACACGCATGCGCGGGCAGCGAACCAGATTTCACCACTGGTTCTTTTCCTAGCTTTTTTTTTTAAAAGGTAATGAAATACGGGAATTACTGATGTGGTCAGTTGTGTTCAAAACTCCTTATTCTGGCACAGCATCTGTTTCATGAACAAGCAATTGGGACTCCAAGAGCTGGATAGAGGTGCCCATTGGAACGCCAAGCAGTGAAACATTGACATTTGCCATAGCAGAAGATTTCTTCATTGGAGGCTAAATTGCAATTTGTCATGATTCTCTATGCCCCATAACCTTTCTAAAACTTGCTTCTAAGTTACATTTTCCAGTTTACAGGAGGGGGGAAATAGTTTGGGAATAGCCATATATTTAATTGGTATTTATTTTTCCCCCTGACAACACAATTTCTTCCAATGTAATCTCAAATGACAGTCAAAGTCTAAGTGGGTTGTTTCTCTCAAAAGCTCATATTCTTGTTACATCCTGATAGAAGTAGTGCAATTAAGTAAGATTTACGCTAGACTTAACAGTTTTTATCTTCGTGAAGATAAGACCCTTTAGATAGTCCTGCCTTTACTTACTTCAAAATGTGTGAAGGTAGCCAATCATTTTTACATTCCTCCTTCTCTTAAGTCACGCTCTGGATGTTTGCTCAAAGTCCAGTTTTGAATATGCAACTGATTGATGATTGTTATATATCTGTATGAATGTATATATACTCAAGGATTTGTACTAGATATTTATTACTGAACTTCCTTATTTTATACAAAAGCACAACACAATTCTGAGCAGTTCAAGATATGGGACCCACTGAAATCTAGCAAGACTATATATGAGGTTTTCCAGGTGCTGTCACAATTTACATAATATGCAGTATTTTATAGCTACTTGCACCCCCAAATTATGTCTTTGTAAATGGCCATGGTCAATAGGCCTACCTGACAGGAAATTGTGGCTGCAGGAACATTGCGGTTTGAAACCTAACATCGCATGTTATCATATCAGAGCATATTTTTATTACCGTAGCACAATGACTGTGCAGCATATGGTAGTGAGTAATTGTTATATATCAACTTTTCTGGAAGCTTCCAAGTATATTGGACCTTTGTCCTTACTGTCTAGGGAATAGCAGAGTTGAAGACCAACATGCCTGGCCGTGATATGAAACAATTGCACCTTGCAACAAAGTCTACATTATTCCATAGTCATTTATTTTTATGCCTCAGTGCAGAACTGTACTAAATCCTCTTTGAGATACCTCCCAAAGAGCTTGTCAAATTATTTGGAATTCTGTGAAGAAATTATGCTAGTTGCTAAAAAAAAATAAATCATTTGCACATCAAGCTATAAAGTTGGCAGCGGATTAATAATTCATCTGTCCATTCAGTTATCATTTTGTTTTTTCCCACATGCCATTAAGATGCACGCAGAGATTTTCTTCTGATATAACAAAATAAACTTCATCCTATTGTGTGGTGTAATTAATTCTGCCTAACACGTAAGGAACTTCAGAGATCTTATTTTGCAGAATTAATCAAACTATATACCATCCATCTGTCTGGGGCCTCAACCTTTCTACTTCAGAATTCTCCCTATGTGGCCCTTGAAAGGTAGTCTGAGCATAATTGCTGAAAATTAGTGATGTTGTTTTTTCCATTTTTAAAGTCAGAAATAGATGGAAACTAGGATATGCCCCAATAGAGATGTTATAACATTTAAAACAAAACTATCCTAAGCTATCCAAAGCTTCCCTGTGGCCGGCTTTTTTAATATATAGACTGAGGTAACAATCTTCTTAAACTATTGCAAACATGTAAGATTTTGTATGATTGTTCCACCAACAACGGCCCTTGGTCCCATAACTGGCCTTCTCAAAGTTTCCCTACCCCATCTTAAAATAATTTCTACCAAAAATGAATCATTACATACAGATAGTCCTCAACTTACCACCACAGTTGAGCCCCAAATTTCTATTGCTAAGTGAGGCAGTTGATAAGTGAGATTTGTCCCCTTTTTTGCTACGGCTTTTTTGCTACGGTTCTTAAATGAATCACTTCAGTTAAGTGAATCATATGGTTCTTAAATTTAGTGAATCCAGCTTCCCCCATTGACTTTGCTTGTTGGAAACCCACTGCGAAGGTTACAGATGGTAGTCACATGACCCGGGACAATGGAACTGTCAGAAATACATGGCAGTTGCCAAGCATCTGAATTTTGATCATGTGATCATGGGCTGCTGCGATGGTTGTGTGAAAACCAGTCATAAGTCACTTTTTTCTATGCTGCTGTAACTGGTCACTAAACGAACAGTTGTAAGTAAGGACTATCTGTACTTGCTTTCATATTTGCTTATAACTATCCTCTGTTTTCTACAAATGGGGGAATATATAGAAACACTGATACTTAGCCTAGGAATTAGATAAAGTTAGCAAAATAGGTATGACCAGCCATGTGATGCGGTTGCAAAGAAAGCAAATGCCATTTTAAGATGCATCAGAAGAAAAATAATTTCCAAATTAGAGGAAATAGTTGTTTCCACTCTGTTCTGCTTTGGACATATTGTACTTTATGCCCAATTCTGGGCCTTTCGTTTATGGACTGCAGGAAAATAATGAGATCAGGGAACTAGAAACTAAACCCAGCGAAGAGAGAGGGAATAAACTGTCTGTGATTAGCCTTGCAAAAGGACAAAGGAAAAATATGATAGCACTTTTTCTTCAAAGACCTGAAAATATATGATATAAAAAACAGCCCAGATCTTCTATTTCACACTCAGATGGACATAGAATAATGGATTTAAGTTACAGGAGGGCAAATAAAGGGGGCCAAGCTGTAAGAGCAGCTTGACTCGAACCAATTATCCCCAAAAATATTGAACTCTTTTTCACTGGAAGAGCTAAATTCTAGGACTGCCTATTTCTAAAGAGCATCATAATTTTTTTAAATATCCCGTATATCTTTGGACCTATGAATCATGATTGCTTAATTGCAAAGAAGTATCCTGTTAAAGTGACTATATCCATATGTTACATGGTAGCAATATGTCATGGTAGGGTGTTCTGAATCCCAGGTATTTCAATAACTTAAATGAATATCTTGAAGAAAATCTCTTAAGGTTATCCTGAAAATGAGAAAACTTACCAAAAGCTTGCCTTCTTTTGTTTCAGTGTTTTTGCTTTGTTTTAGTGCCCCTGTAAACATTTTGAATAGGATTTCTTACTGTGACTGTTTTTTACTTAATATTATTGTCATAATTTTTTATTGTCCTGGATAGAACTTCATGTTTTGGAAAAAAAATAAGAACCAATTAAGAGTGACAATGCAAAATGAACAAAGTAGTGTCACCTATATATATATATATTGGACCCAAATTGTCTGTCTTTTTCCATTGTGTATGGACAGTTCTTCTATAAATTGAATTAAGTCTGAAATATAATTCAAGAATTATATTTCAGTGTTCATATTTGAATGAAATCATAGGAAACCATGTTGCCAGTGTTTTAGAGACTGCACTCTCAAATGTTAGTAGTATGATCAGAGAATTCTGGGCATCGCAGGAAAAGCAGTTCAAGGTGACACATTACACCTTCCTGTTTACGGGAATTTTTATTCGAGAAAATGTCCGCGAAAAAGCAAATGATGAACCTTTTAGAACTATAAACCTGGAAGAGATCGCATTTGTGGCAATACCTTTAGACAGTGTACTGTAATATTCTCTAGCTTTTTGACTGATATAGGGCTGTAGCAGGTGAGGCTAATAGGAGTTAATGTCCAAAGCATCTGGAAGGCATCAGATTAGCAATACTACCCTTAGATAACTCAAACTGACAATTTCTTCTCTAGTCAGATCAAAACCTGCAGGGCCACTTACAGATTGTTTGTCTACCTCAATCCCAATGATAGGATACAACGATTGCAGGTTGCTCTGTTGTAGATAGACTGAAACTCAGGGGTATCCAATTTTAAAAAAAATGATGGTATATGTTAAATACCATAATGCCTTTTCTTTCCTGCATTACAGGAAGTCTTCTACTTGCAACCATTTATTTAGGGACCATTTGAAGTTACAATGGCACTGAAAAACTGATTTATGACCATTTTTCACTTATGAGTGTTGCAGCATCCCCATGGTCATGTGACCAATATTGGGCATTTGGCAACTGGCATGTATTTATGACAGTTGCATTGTCCTGGGGTGATGTGATCACCATTTATAACCTTCCCAGCTGGCTTCCAACAAGCAAAGTCAAGGAAGGAGGAAGCCAGATTTGCTTAATGACTGCATGAGTCCCTTAACACGGGTGTCAAACTGGCAAAGGGGAAAAAAATGTCGTGATACGTCACATAACGGCAACTTGATGCCGCAAGTTTGACACCCGTGCTTTAACAACTGGAGCGATTTGCTTAACAACTATGGCAAAAAAGGTCATAAAATAAGGCAAAACTCACTTAACAACTGCCTTAGCAACAGAAATGTTGGGCTGAGTTGTGGTCATAAGTCAAGGACAATCTGTACAGGATCTATCCCAAGGATAGATCAATGTTTCTATCCTTTCTGTATGTGAACTTTAGAACAGGAAAATGTTGCAAAGTTTTCCCTCAGATTCATAGACACTTGGCAGCAATTTACCCTTGCCTTTAGGGGTCATGGATCTCTTTAAATATGATGCTTCCCACATCCATTTTGAACAGTGGATACAGAAACAATTCTCTTTGTCCAACTTGTAGACTGCTTTTCTGTGCTGCAACATTCTGGACAGCAGCCAGACTGATTTAATATTGTCTCAGCTTGATAATTTGTAGGCCCAAAGCATAATTTAAAACAGCATGGTCCATAGTTATCTTCTTAGCTGCAATGACACCAGGTGGGGAAGGCCTGAACAAGTTGCAGTAAATTATCAGGACAGCTATATCCAGTAGGGATTCATCCCTTTGGATAATCAAAAGGTGCAAAACAATGTTACATCCCATTTGTTGTTGTTGTTTGAAACAGAAGTTGACAGAAGACCTATAGGCTTTTAAAATGATATTAGCACCAGATTTCTCCTGGTTCCAAGGTGTGGGGATTGAGCTTGCACCCCACTGCCTCTTATGGGGATTGCCCATGCTTACCACCTTTGCAGCCCCATGGCATCAATATTGCAAGTAAAGCACAGTTTTGGCTTTGTTGCATCTTAAATGACAGTTTTCCTTAGCTTTAGTCTGGGAAGGGAAGGATTCCCATTCATTCATGATTGCCTGTCCTTCATAACAGTGGTTCCAGTATATGCAATCAGCTATATGCCCATTAAAGAAATTGCATGGCTTGAAAGAAGAAAATTGAATTGAATTGAATACTTTATTTGGCCAACTATGATTAGATACACAAAGAATTTGTCTCTGGTGCAGAAGCTCTCAAGTGTACATGCAAAGCAACAGAATCACCATCATAATACCAAAAAGGTAGTCAAGAAGGCAATATGAAGGATAAATAATAATACTAAGCCGTACTACATGGGCAAATATACATAAGCCATTAGACAGCACTGTGAGTATTAGGTGTTCAGCAGAGTGAACACTTTCTCTGTGTCTAGTTGTTTTGTCATGCAGTGCCCTATAGTGGTGACCTGAGGGGAGGAGTTGAAACAGGATGTCAATCAGAGGTGGTATTCGGCAGGTTCTGACCAGTTCTGGAGAACCGGTAGTGAAAATTTTGAGTAGTTCGGAGAACTGGTAAATAACACCTCTGACTGGCCCCGCCCGCATCTATTCTCTGCCTCCAGAGTCCCAGGAGGAAATGGGGATTTTGCAGTATCCTTCCCCTGGTGTGGGGAGGGAATGGAGATTTTACAGTATCCTTCCCTGCCATGCCCACCAAGCCATGCCATGCCCACCAAGCCATACCCACAGAACCAGTAGTAAAAAAATGTGAATCCCACCACTGATGTGAATGGTTTGTAGGTATCTTCTCAGCTGTCCTTTTGACCCACACAATATTCAGGTCTTCTAGGGAAGGCAGGCCGGTTGCAATTGTTCTTTTTTACAGTCTTAATTTTCATTGAAGCCTGTATTTGTCCTGTTTGGCTGCTGCACCAAATCAGACAGTTACAGAAATACAAATGACAGACTCAATAATTCCTCTGTAAAACTGTACCAACAGTCTGAACATTTTGAGTTGACATAGGAAGAACAGTCTTTGCTGTGTCTTTTTAATGATGGTTCTAATGTTAGGTACCTATTTCAAGTCCTGGGAGATTATAGAACCCCAAAACATATTAGAATATTTAATATTCTAAATAAATATTGTTTTATTTTCCCCACCAATAATTCTTGTAATTTGGAGTCACAGAGGAGTAAGAGAATACTACCTACATAGCATATGAAACAGAGGGCCAGAAGAAATGTCTTTACAATATGTGACATTAATAGGTCATAGGTCATGATACATAAATCTCAACTTTTTTCTTCATTGGTTCTTGCTTATATTTTGTGAAATAATCCTAACTATCACAATGTACATTTTATAGTACTGGATTTCCTCTCATTTATGTTTTCTAGTTCAAAAGGTGGCCTTATTGATTCCAAGCGATGTTTTGATTTTTGTTCTAGTCCAGTAAAATCTTTCTGTCAATCATCTCAACAGCCTATTACCTACATCCATCCTAGACAACTAGTAATCTCAGGAAGTAAATAACTAAGTTTCTATACATTGGAGCATTCTAGTTTAGCTAAAAGACAGAAAAGTAAAATTATAGTTCTTTTCAATATTCTGTGGAAAACAATTAAAATATATAAAGTGGGTTATATTAAAATATGTAAAATTTATAATTTAATTATAAGATTACAAAGCTTTATAGTCTAATAACTCTGGTGTATTTTGCATAACAGTGAACAATTGCTTCCTTAAAGCACACAGTAGAATCATTTACTTGATGCTGGAGATTAAGTTAATTATGGATCCCTTGGCTTTGACTAATGGTTTTAATAATCACATTACTGTAAAATTAACTTATTCCTTACTATGCTTATAGCACTAATGATGAGAATTATAAAATTTATGCATCTTCAAAGTAAAATTGGCATGGAAAGCTGCCTCTAAATACAGCAGCTCCTTGGAGAACATTTAATGGGTATCCAATCACTTCTGATTCTTCTCTCATTTATCCTCACCACTCGTTTACTAATTTCTTCTGCTTCTAAAATCTCATGGCAATTACTAGTTTGCAAGCTAAAGTATGAACTGTTTTCCTGAGAAGATGTACAACGCATTTAACCTGTAACCAAAATGCTTGGATTTAAGAAAGGTCATGCCGGGGTAAAAATAGGCATGATACTGATTCCCATGTCTTCACGGGAAAGGAGAATTTGAGTCACCTGAAGACATTGTAAAATGATAAAGAATGGTACTGCTTTCATTATTTTTCCAGGAATATTCATTGACAATTCAGGTTTCTAATAATTCTGTTAGTTTTCTCTGTCTTCGTAATTATCCTTCCTCAGTACACCACTCTGGGCACTATTTTTTCAAAAATAATAGGCAAGCACTATGTGACTACTGAGTCTTCCTTGGAATGTTTGAAAGGATAATCTTTCCTCACATTTTTAGAAGTATCCTTAAAAAAAAAAACTCCTTACGAACAATAGCGTTCCCCAATACTGATACCTTTCTGTCATGCACAAGATGGTTTCATTGTGACCATAAAAGCAATGTCACTCCAACTTGATCACTGTAAATATCATTTTGGGAGGGAGCACAACTGGTGCAAAAAGACATAGCACATGGAATTTGTAGGGATAATTCCCATCACTATTGATTTTATTAATTTTTCTGAAATTTCTTATTCTTCAATATTTGGATTACCGGACTTGGAATTTGTTTGATTAGTTATTTCTGTTAAAAAAAATGCAGATGGGAACGAATACATGCATGAACATCTGTAACATTGTATGAATCTCATGTCATACCAACTTATCTGGTACAATCATTTCTACTCAAATGTAGTTACTGACATGTTATAAGATATAATATGCTTTTGGACATGTAAAAAAAAGCATTAGGAAAATGAGTAGCAATATATTGTTAAATGACAGAATGGAAATAATAGCAAAATAGGTCACTTCCTGTTACACATTACACTATGTTTGTGGAAAGGATGGGGAAGTCATATCAATGATCAATTTTGATTGTTCTTTGTTCCTCATATCCCCAATTGAAAATTTGATTAGGCCTTGAATTGATTAGGCCAACCAGCAGAGTCAGATTTTAAGGTACTTCCAAAAGGCCAATAGGATGGGGGTGAACCTTACTTCCAGCAGAATGATGTCTCAAAGGGGCCATGGCAAAAAAGGCTGATTAGATTCTGCCAGCCAAAATTCCTTCACCGATGGTGTCTACAATATGTCCCTTCTGCCATGGCAAGTGAAGGAGGCCAATCCCATTGGGATGAGACAGTTTCTCAGATAACCTGGTCTCATGCCATGAAGGTTTTAAAGGTAGTAACCAACACCTTGAATTGGACCCAGAAGCATATTGGCAACCAATACAACTCACGCAACAGCAGTATTATGTGTGCCACCCTCCAGAACTCTTTGCTCTGCTGCATTTTGCATCAATTGTAGCTTCCAAATACTCTTCAAGGGTAACCCCATGTAAAGTGCATGGCAGTACACCCAAATTTGTAGAGTTTAGTTATCCCTTCTAGTAGATCTGGCCTAGTAGTGAAATCCAATTTTTTTTACTACTGGTTCTGTGGGTGTGGCTTGGTGGGTGTGGCAGGGGAAGGATACTGCAAAATCCCCATTCCCACCCCAGTCCTGGGGGAAGAATATTGCAAAATCTCCATTCCCACCCCACTCTGGGGCCAGCCAAAGGTGATATTTGCCGGTTCTCCAAACTACTCAAAATTTCCGCTGCCGGTTCTCCGAACTGCTCAAAATTCCCGCTAGCCGTTCTCCAGAACCTGTCAGAACCTGCTGGATTTCACCCCTGATCTGGTCCTTGTGAATAGCAATAGCAATAACAATAGCACTTAGACTTATATACCACTTCACAGTGCTTTACAGCCCTCTCTAAGCAGTTTACAGAGTCAGTATATTGCCCCCAACAATTTGGGTCCTCATTTTACCCACCTCAGAAGGCTGGAATGGTGAGTCAACCTTGAGCTGATGATACTCGAATTGCCAGACTGCTGGCAGCCGGCAATCAGCAGAAGTAGCCTGCAGTACTGCATTCTAACCATTGCATCACCACAGCTCTGAATCTCTTATTGGAGGAGCAAGCCAGTACTCACAAACCCCCATATTCACAATACCTCAAAATAAATTTTGAATATTTTTTTAAAAATATGTTGGAAAAAATTAAAATCTTGAGAGAGAATCAAATTTTGGGTGAACAGTAAATTTCAGAAGATCACTTGAAGATTCTCTCCTTTTTAAAATTATCATTATTTTGTTATCACTTTACCATTGTATAAGATTGTGAAGTGGCATTAAAAAAATTTAGATGGTGTATAGCAGCATTAATGGATCACATTTAATTCCATGTAAAAGTCATCCTGAATTCTAAGCAAAAGGAACAAGATCTTGACAGAGGAATAAATCAGATTAGGATGAAAATAGGCATGTGTCTGTGTGCCAGCCTTTGGTGGCGATTTGATTACGACTAATTGGCAGGTACATTTTAATTCCACTTTGCTATTTTCATTTTTAGCACTTAAATAAGAAATACCATTGTTTCAAATGCCCTGGGTGTTTACATTGTTCCAGAACACCATGATTTTGTTTTAGCTTCATGGAGAGGAATTATGTCCTAGACCTAGAGTAAATGAAATTTCTTACGACAACTCTCTTTAGAAGATGGAAACAACAAATATCTCCAATTAAAGTCAATTCACATTGTTATCAGTAAAAGGGATGCTTCTCCATCAACACATTTGTGAAACACATTCCTCTGGAACTGCAGTGCCTTTACATGAATTGTTTGGGAAATTGCATTTGTATTCATTTCCTTCCTTCACTCGTGGCATTATATTAAGCTTGAGATTATTTTGTGTCATGCTACATGACATGGTGGCATTTGGCATGTAACTAATAAAACTATATTTTAACATTAAAAATTACTTTGATATATAAATTAATGTCAAGCTTTGTTGATTACTGACCAACATACACACAACCACACACTGAAGTCTTGCTAAATTTGAATAATTTTTGTCTAAATAAAAGTTGGACAATGAAACAAAAATCAGGTAGAGCTCCATGCCAGTCCCTTGTCTTGAAGAAGGTGAGATAGTGTTACTCAGGATTGGATGGTCAGCCACCAGTGAGAATGGCTCTAGTTGGCTCTGTCAGCTGTATGTTATTACTGGGCTTGTTTACTAGTGTCTTTCCTATTGTGTAACCTTCCACTCGCCCTTTCTCTCAACTCCCCAACCTTGGAAAATATATGCATGTATGTAGTATTCCTGTTCACTGACCATACTTCCCCACCTCTGGCTCTCAAACTCTGTTGGAGAGCCAGTACATTCTCAATATCCATAGCAATAGGAGAGAAATAATTAGAGTGAGTCCAATAGTCAGACAGATTATTAGACTGGATTTTTTATCCACCTATTGAGTCCTTCCCAAAGATAAGCAGATGGTTTGATGATGTTAAATGTATCTTCAGAGAATGTAAGATGTTCCAAGTAAAACTGCCTTTTGCAACCAACGGATGGTTATTTTGTCAATGCCGATAGTTATCATTATTGTTTGTAGTACTATTTGTTAAGGTAATATTACATTACTTTCATGTAATAAATATTTTGGGGTTGATGGACAATCTGAAACTTCATGAAGGGGTTGATCAGCTGAAGAGTTTGGGGACCTCTGACCTTGGAGCTTGAGTTCACCTTACATAGCACTCCCTCCTGCAGTTGTTCCCCACAACAACCAGCCTGAAGTGGGATGGGCCCATAGAGAAAGAAAGGGGGCATGCACAAAGTCAACCAGTGAACTTCTATGGCCGAGATTCTCCCCGATCCTAGTTCTTAATCACTTAACCACACCTGTAACTCTGGAGTAGATGGACCAATAGAAAATTGAAAGCTATGCTTTATATTCTGTCCATGTGGACATTGTTATCTCAATTACTCTGTGGTAGCTAGCTGGTAGGTTTGTATAGCAGTGATAATAGTGGGCTGGGGACTGAGAACATTTTTTGTCCCCAAGTCTTTTTCTAACCAGTCCAAAGACCTTTATAATGTATAAGATGTTAAGCCAGTGACAAAACTTTAATGGTATTGTGACTGACACAGCTTTGATTTATGCAGATTAGGCCTTTGGATTCTTTATTTACTCTTATGTGTTCCCCCCAAACACATGACATGAATGGATGTGCTATTGGCACAGGCTGTAGTTCCCATGAAAAATGCATGAGTTTCACATTAGTAGGTGAAACCTTACCATTTATCTGTTGCATCTTCAGCTATAGATTGAGTTGAATTTGATGGCTTTAGTAGTCCTTTCTATTTTCATGATTCTATTATTAGGCATAGAACTGTTCAGCATTTTTTTTATTTTGGTCTGTTATGTAGGGAGCCTTCCTGACAATGAAAAGTATGCCAACTATTAGAATATAAATATGAAATGTACTATGCTGATAACATTTAAAGAAGTTTACTTTGGTGAACAACGAAAAGAATAGCATTTGAGATTGAAAAGAGGCAATGTAAAGAGAAAGTATCATTGCTTTTTTTTAATCCACTCTACATTTTATATAACATACATTTTAAGTGACAGGGTATGTACAAAGTCACCTGTCATTACTAGAACATGTGTTTATTCATCTTACTTAGCAAGTCTATTTTGGGGTGGTTTTCCTGAATGTTGCACTTTATGTAGTGGATGATTTTCAAATAGGCACTTTTGACCTTCACAGTGAATTGTAGGGAAAGGGTTCAATAAAATGTTATTACAGAAAAAATCCATAATGTTCCCTATGTTTAACTCTCTTGGTAGGAAGAATAGTCAAAAAAAAGTTTGAACTAATTACAGAATACATACCTGTTAGAGAAACTGATATGCAACCTAGAAATTCTCCACCAGCCCAAACTGGAAAGTATATTCAGTCATTTCAAGAAGTTAATAATCAGCCAGCTTATTTCTAATCACATTTGGAAATGTTAAATCTTACTACTTTATAGATATTAAAGACCTTCAAAACAGTGAACTTAATTTGACTCCTGGTGAGTTTATTTTCTTTGGATTTAATGAATTTTAAACAGAGCTTAAAATAATATACAACTGGCAAAAAGAAAAAAAAGGCAAAAGTTAGGCTACTGGAAGAAGTGGATTTTTTATTTGTAATTTTAAAAGGGTATAAAGTTATATTAGCTTATCCTCAGTCTAATGAAGTTTGGAAGCCATTTTTTATTATTGTCTGTTGATTTTTTATTTTTTATTTTACTTTTTTTCTTTCCTGTACCTCTCATTTACTTTTCCCCCCTTCTAGTTTAGTTTGTATTAGGTTTTATTATGTTTGCTAAAAGCTTCAATAAAATTCTTTTTAAAAAAAGAAATCCCCTACAGGGCCCAGTTGTTCTATTTTGGTAGAAACCAAAGTTAGGTTGACAGAAATGCAAAAAACATACTAAGCTACCTACTTCATTACTTAAAATTCTGTATATAAATATTACACATGTTTGTAGAATGAATATAGTTAAGTAACTGGAGAATCTTTGGTGGGCCAGAGAATTTTTGAAATCAAGTAACCCCATCCATTATTATATATGGGAAGCATCAGTTATTTTATTCATTGCACAATATGTAGTACATTCTTGAATTAGACATCACTAGTCAGTTTAATGGTTAATCAACACAGTAAATGGCGTAGAAATTTATCCAATGTGAGCCTGTATTAAATATACAATAGATTTCAAAGTTTTGGATACTATTTATGGCATAACACCAGAAAATTTGTTGTTATGTCTTTACTGAAAAAATATCAGTTGATTTTAGAAGTAATATTCTGACACACACATTGGAATTTCTTCTCCTTGGACAAGTC
This sequence comes from Ptyas mucosa, assembly GCA_012654045.1. Classification (NCBI taxonomy): domain Eukaryota; kingdom Metazoa; phylum Chordata; class Lepidosauria; order Squamata; family Colubridae; genus Ptyas; species Ptyas mucosa. Next base: position 27,963,349 of record WNWU01000017.1, read on the forward strand.
ACAATTGGCATTGTGTCTTATTGGCTTTTCAGAAAGCAAATAGGATCTGCAATGGGCAGATATAAGTGAAGAATCTTGTATTAAATAATGGGACTTAACTCTTGATCCTGTTGCAATCCAGGCTTCATTGGGTCCCCAATATCTGTTATTGTCACTGGAAAAGAATTCTCATTTGTGCCAACCCTGATTTCTCTCCTCATGATATAAACAGCAAACATGAGGAACCAATTGGGATTGCAATTGTAGATCATCAGTTAATTTGCCCTATCCCACACCACACTAAACTCTCGTCTAAACTAGACTTCCTATATCTGTAAACTGTAAGATACAAGAAAGATGTACTAGCTAATTTGGATGTTGTTCCGAGAACAATCCTATGACCTTTAATCAGAAACAAATCTTCATTGGTACTTAAACTACATGTGAAAAGGAATATTTAAAAATCTGTATTATTCCTGGCCCACAGTCTGTGGCTCTTGCTCTTCTCTGCTTAAGGGCAGGGACATCATACTTTGGACCATATCCAAACTATGGTAGTGCAGATACATTTTAGCACTGGGGTGAGGTGGGGGAATTAAAACAGACAAGCCATCTACCCAAGCTTCTTGTTGACAGGTTCTTTCATTTCTCTTTCATAACAAATTGCCAGCATTTGCTATATCCATGGAAACATCTACATAAATTGAAAGTACAATCCTGAATCCATAGTGCTGACTATGATTTTCAGTTCCTCTTCTACACAGAAAAGGCACTTTTCTAGAAAATCAAGTAATAGCCCCAGTAGAACAGATTGACTAGTATGAAAAAAAAAGGAAATAACCATTTCGAATAGCAATCAATTTTGCTTGGATTTTGAATTGTGAAATAACTGGTGAGTCTCTGAAGTTTGTTCTTCAAGATGTATTGAATTTTATCCTTTGGGCTCAAGGGTAAACTGTTGCAAGAGGCATTATCAATAGAGACAAAATTTATTTTATGATTGAAACTGGCAGTGAGAGACGTATTGAATATATCGATAGTGGTTTTATTTTCAGTTTCTCTGGTGGCATCTTTTGTAGAAGTCTAGAATAGACCAAAGTTACAATTAGATGACAGAGGTATGTTGTAACTTAGCAAATAAATTTTTTTTTAAAGCAGTTGAAAAGAACAGACATTTAGTATGACTGCTGCTAATGTAACTTCACTTTGGGATTTTAACAAACAATAGAAATCTTAGCAAAAGTTAAATTCTAATTTACCAGTACTAAGGCCAGAAGAGAATAATAATAATAATAATAATAATAATAATAATAATAATAATAACAACAACAACAATAACAACAACAACAATAATTTTATTGATATCGCTGTACCAGGAGACGCCAGAATTGAAGAAAAAGAACTGGAAAAAATCATGAAATATCACACCTGGCCATTGAAACTACATGGCTATGGCTAAAACATGTAACAGTGACACCCATTGTCATCAGGGCGCTTGGTACCATGTCCAAGAATTTTACAAAACACATCAAGAAATTGCACTTTCCTGCAATAACACCAGCGGAATTGCAAAAAACTGTGCTACTCGGAACACCATATATTTTAAGAACATACTTGGTTAATACCTAGGACGCTGGCAGCAACCCATATCAACCATTAGCACCAGTCAATGGTATTTGTGACACATTTTTAAATGTTCAGTTAACTGAGTTTCATGTTTAATGAATAAAAGAGATAATAATAATAAAAATAATACCTGGTCTAGGTATTCAATCAACATATTCTAAATATAAACATAACTTTGGTAATCTCCTTACCTGAATAAAATTAATTCTCTCATAATACCATAAGCAGCATATTTTTTAGGGTTAGGGTTAGGGTTGCTCACAAAAACATGCCATGATCCTCTAGCACAGGGGTGTCAAACTCGATTTCATTGAGGGCCGCATCAGGGTTATGTTTGACCTCAGTGGGGCCAGGGAGCATGGCCAGGGGAGGCATGGCCAGCATGACATCACTTGTGTTCCCCACCCCAGCGCCTGTGGTGGCCCGAGCACTCTGCTAGCAAAAACAGGCTCCCAAGCTCCGTTTTCAGGTGGGTCGGCTTCCTGCAACCCTCTGCCAGCAAAAATGGAGCTCGGGGGACCACACGTGGTCCTCGTGAGCTTCGCTTTTTGCCTTGATGGCCTCCTGTAATCCTCTGACAGCAAAAATGAAGCTTGGGTGGGCCGTGTGCAACCTTGCGAGCTCTGTTTTAACTGGCAGAGGCATTGCAGGCCAGTCCTTCGCTATTTCCAGGGTGGCCTCGTGGGCCAGATCTAAGCACCCAACAGGCAAGATCTGGCCCCCGGGCCTTGAGTTTGATACCCCTGCTCTAGCTAATTCTGTTTGGTCTCTGGAACCAGACAGTAAAGAGGGAAGAGTACCCTTGGCTACTCTACTGAGCTTCACAGTGCATGGGACTCCACCATATTCATCTTCTAAGCCAGCCTGCTCTCCTCATGACCAAGGCAGGAGAATGATCCATCCAAAGCTTTCAAGTAAGAACCAGCTGCTAGTCTACTCAACTTGTATAGGGAAGGAATGAAAGGGCAATGAAGATCCTCTGACTTCCAGATCCCAAAGGGAGGTCACAGGCTGAACTAAAGAGAGGATTCATCTTCTTTCTTCTAGTGTGACTTATTTCTTCAAGAACTGTTTCTGAGTTTGGAAGAAAGAAGAACCCAGGCTCTTTCCCTGCACCCCAGCAAACTACACAAATCCACTGTGTCATGTTAAAGTCTGAATGAATCCTTTCCAGCTGTTTTATTGACATAATTCCTATAGGGAACAAATCCATGTATAATTATTTATCTATATACCTCTTAGCTATCCACACATTCATTCATCCATCCACTGAAAATGCTTGTTCACTACATAATCTGACTGAACAAGGTTTACCTTCTGGGTCTCGTTAGCCACTTGTTTCTGTGATGTGATGTAATGCGCTACTGCATATTCCACCAACGCCCCAAATATAAAGCTGAAGCAGATGCCCAAGTAAATGTCAATGGCTTTTATGAAACCATTGGCATTTGTCATTGACTTTCGGGACCCCATCATCAAAGTTGTCATTGAGAGAACTGTGGTTACACCTGGAAAATACAGTCAGATTTTTAAAAACAAAACAAAAAAATGAACACAGAATACTTTTGTCTGAAATTTGACACAACAGATGGTTCTTTCATGGGTAGTTTTTTGTGAAAGGGCCATGGATTATTATAAACACCTGGTAGTTTCTGATATGTGAGAATGTTATTTGTTTTTGTTTTTTAGGGCCATATTGTTAAATCCTGAAAACTTTTGATGAGATGATAGCAGAAAGCATGCAGAAAGCAAAAAACAGCCATATAACCAAATTGATTTTCCCCATAGCACTTACACTGTGGAAGTGGGGATGGATTAAAATCTCCATTTAAAGCGTGACATTGTCAAGAAATAAAATATCCTTTCTTTCTTTCTTTCTTTCTTTCTTTCTTTCTTTCTTTCTTTCTTTCTTTCTTTTTCTTTCTTTTTCTCTCTTTCTTTCTTCCTTTTACAGTCTTTCTATCATCTTTCTATCTAACTTTCCATCCTTTTTATCCATCCTCAGTCAGTCCTTTCTATCATCCAGCCTTCAAGGAACATTCAATTTGTTTTCAAGTATAATGCAAAGGGTCTTAGAATAAGTATAGCATGTGCAAAGGGGAATTACTGAATCTTACTCTTATATGAAGGAAAAGGATATCCTAGAACGTTATTTTCTTTATATTACAGAAAACATTAATGTGAGGAATAATGTAGTGATGAGCAATACATCTTTTGTGAAATTTGAAATTTTCAGAGAGTTGACCCGCTATTACTAACCCTCTACTTGAGAAATATCTGATAATAAATTTCCAAAACACTTGAGCATTCTCGGAAGACAGTGTAAAATATAAATATATATTATCCCATATTCTGATGTTGCTTTGAGGTTGACATGCAAGGATATTTTAAATTTTAAATTTTAAATTTTTCATTCAATACAGCTTTTTTAAATACCTGTAATGATGTTCAGTAAGTTATAGTTTATGAGATTCTACATATAAACCATGCCAAAATCAAAATCATCAGGTGATGCCAAGCAATACAAATCATGCAATATCTATCATTTTACATTCCAGATACAAGGTCAAATAATGAATGTATCTACAACAGGGGTGAAATCCAGCAAGTTCTGACAGGTTCTGGAGAACCAGTAGCGGAAATTTTGAGTAGTTCAGAGAACCAGCAAAAACCATCTCTGGCTGGTCCCAGAATGGGGAGGGAATGGAGATTTTGCAGTATCCTTTCCCTGGAGTGGGGTGGGAATGGAGATTTTGCAGTATCCTTCCCCTGCCATGCCCACCAAGCCACACCCACCAAGCCACACCCACAGAATCGGTAATAAAAAAATTTGAATTTCACCACTGATCTACAACTTCCCATTCAAAATTTGAGAAAATTGGAAACTCCACCAATATGAAATTGTGGTGGCTATTCATTTAGTTCTAGATACTTTGGTTGCATAATGTTTTGATTCTTGCATTTAACATAACCCGTGTTTTATCTAAGCAAAGTTTTCCTCAGTCCACCCCTCATCTTTGCATCCATAAAACAAGTGTGTTTTTTCATGTCACTCACCAATACATGTTCTTGCAGGGACTGAATCCAGAGTGATCCAGAAAGAAACCCAAGACAAAATGACAAGCAGACTGCTTGGCACATAAGTCTCCAGAATAAAATAAAGGATATTTCTCTTGAGCTCAAATTGCAGGACCAATCTTGGATAAATGCCTGGTTCAAGAAAGAAAAAATATAATATATTCTTATACTGTTCTTTCAGAGAAGGAAATGATGTGCTACTTCTCACTAAGCACCAGATTACTCCAAATGTCCTTGTGACATGATAATAATATAAAGTAGTGTCAAGTGTAAAGGCTGAGCATATGATTTTGACAGGGTATCTTGCAGACACTTTACTTGCAGAGCTCTCTTTGTCAGAGAAAGCTTCAGGGGTGATTAGGGCACTGAAAATAGTTAGATCTGACATAAACCTTGCTCTTCACACCGTCTTTATTTCCACTGCTGATTTGTTACCTGTTTCTTGACGCGATCTGGTTACAAGTGTGTAAAAATGTTCCACTGTGTACTGCGAGAGCCTCAAGTTCTCAAGGCCATGGACAGAATCATTTCCCCTCAGCCACACGAAACGGACATCATTTTCATCATATCCCCCTAGTCATAACATTAAAAAGAAGAAAAGTTCGTTGAGTAAGGAGCTGAACACCTGGTGGTGATCATCCTAGGCAACTATTCGCAAAAAAGAACAAAAGCTAATTAGGGATTCTATGAGAACCATGCTCTTGAAAACATGCAAGCGTGCCCACGGTCTTTCTTCGAGTACCAAAGTGGAGAATATATGTGGCTCAAGATTGAGTTGTTGGGTTTTCGATGTTCTGTGAGCTTGTTTGTCTTCCTCCAGATGTTTCATTACCAGTGCACTGCACTGACGGTGGTACCTAGCCAATTAATTAAACATCTGCAGGAGAAGCATTCTCACAGAACATCAAGAACGTGACAAACGTAGGTGCATTTTAAATTGGATTCAGAAGAGCTGGGAGATGGGAAGCCCACTTCCACCAGCCCACCTCAGCAACTCCTACTTTTGGATGCTGCCTTTATCTTGAGAGGAATGGTCATCAGCATTCCACTAGGGCAGGGGTCGGCAACCTTAAACCCTTAAAGAGCCACAAAGATCCTAACCAGAAGCTCCCCATTCAATTCTGGAGCCAACTGGAAGTCTTGTTCCCCCACCTAGAGTTTCCTCCTAGTGCAGTGTCCTTTTTCCTCTACCTTTTTCCTCTACCTTCCTAACCAAAAGCCCTATCAGTTGTGGAGCCGATTGGAAAACCCGCCCCTTGCCATAGAGTCTCCTCCTGGCATGCCATGCTTCCCCCCTTCACCATAACCGGAAGCTCCTCTCAAAATTGTGGCATTGACCAGCAACAGGGAGCCACAGCAGGGGGATGAAAGAGCCACATGCGGCTCCAGAGCCACAGGTTGCTGACCCCTGCACTAGGGCAGCTAACTGATGTCAAGCCAGCTCATGGTAATTAATTCAGACTGATTATCCATTGGAAGGGGGAAATAATCAAACCAATTATAGGTTTAAGATGTAGCAACAACAGTATTTGCATTTAGAGAGAAATTTACTTTCAAGGGTATAGACCAGGGGTGTCAAACTCGCGACGACACGTTGTGGTCACATGATGTATCACAACTTTTTTCTCCTTCACTAAACCGGAATTGGGTGTGGCCAGCATATGATGAATCTAGCCTGCGGGCCGCGAGTTTGATGCCCCAGGTATAGATGGAAAACACAAAATGCAGGCAGGTTTCATGCATTTCTTTTGAGTCTTGGAATAGCTCAACCTCCTAGCTGATTGGCTCTTGAAGCTGTCATGTTCTTTTATCTCTTTTATATCTTTTCTTGATTCAAAGGTTTTAATTTATGATGGACTGTAGAGTATCCACCTAGGGTTTTCCCTGATTGCCAATCTCTTGCAGGATGTTTCCTATATTTCCCTTGCCTCATTTAGCATGACACCTTTAATAGCTCCTCCTTGCTGCTTCAGAGCAAATGAACGGAAAGTTGCTCAGTTCTCATTTTCAGCTGGTACAGGAATGCACCTCTAAGGAATCACTTGGTTGAGCTGCTGCCCATGAAAATTAGACTAGAACAACAAGGGAAGAAAGAGGACTGTCAGTTACCCCAGTCATATTAATTTTCTTTCTTTCCTTCCTTCCTTCCTTCCTTCCTTCCTTCCTTCCTTCCTTCCTTCCTTCTTTCCTTCTTTCCTTCCCCTCCTCTTAATAATGAGGATAAATACTTTGAATCAGATGATCCCAATCAATCTAAAATAGCTATTTCTATAGCAAACTAAATAAAGCTTAGGATGCAACTGTCTAACCAATTCAGACATTGGGACAGGTCTGTCCGTTCCCTCATTCCTCAGAGATAAATCACTGCAAAATCCAACAGTCAAACAGTTCTCTTAAAATCAAAGTGCAATAAACAAGCAAATATTTTAGCTTCTTGGTAATTTATGTATAGATCTGTCATTCAATAAAAAAGACAATATAGTCATGAAAAAAGCCCTGATGAATATCCCACAGTGAGAAACTGTGTTTTACCCTAGGCAAACATGATTAAATCAAGTATCTAATACTACAGGAGATTTTTATTCTCCCAGTACAATTTATCCAAATCTCTTTTTTTTCAAAATTTCTGCCTACCTTATAATAGTGATAGCAGCAGTTACTTAGGGAAACTATTGAAGAAATGATTTGTTTTTCATCTAGAGGTTGTTCATTTAGTATATTTAAATTGCATTAATTCTAGACATTTATTGTACTGGCTTCTCTTGTTGGCAATGAGCATATAGTTTAATAAGAATAGTATTACATGAAACTTTGATAGGGGAATCAATTATATCCTCTCTTTTCTGTGCCAATCTTTTTTTAAATGCTAAAACCACCTATATATTAAAAAAAGAAAACTAGTCATTACTATTTTAGTTTTCTGCATTGTAAATAAAGTTAATCATGCAAACTAATAGGATTTTAATGTGAAAATAATAGTGACTTCCATTGGAACTTCACTCTAGTAGCTGAGAACTAAAAATTGGCCTTCATATAATGAGATTTAAGTCATTATCGAACTTGTTACAGAGAAGAACAAAGAGAAAAGTCTTCAGCCTTCATGTGTATCCAAACAGCAAGCACTGAGAAAATGTCAGAAAGGAAGTAGAAGCGGTTTAGGTGGGAATCAGTGGTGGGTTCCTCCCGGTTCTGCCCTTCCCCCCCCCCCCCCGCATTATTCTTACCTTTTATTTGGCCCCACCCCCAATCTATTGCTGCCTCCTGAGTCCCAGCTATCGGCTAGAGGGGAAAAAACTGTTTAAACTCTTGCCGCGGGGCTTCAAAGGGCCGCCCTACAGCTGATCAGTGTTAAAAGAAAACAAATGAATAGACCAGTGCCTCCAAAAACAAATGAGTAGACCAGTGCCTGCAAAAATAAATGGGTAGACATTTTTTTGGGGACAGTGCCTCCAAAAACAAATGAGTAGACCGGTGCCTGCAAAAATAAATGGGTAGACCAGTGCCTCCAAAAACAAATGAGTAGACCAGTACAGCTCTGCAAGCAATTAAAAGCCTGGTAGACCAGTACTTCTGCTAAATCCTAAAGAATTGTCACATGATCATCAAGCCATGCCCACAAAATAAGCCACACCCACAGAACCGGTAGTAAAAAAAATTAGAACACACCCCTGGTGGGAATATATTGTCAACTCCTTTAAGAAACTATCTGATAAGAGGATGAGAAAATACCTCCATTCCATATGTGAAAGGCTGCAATAGATGCAAAATAAGAGAGGAAAATGCCACCTCTTTTGGGCATATTTAAAGAGGAAAAATTAGTGGCAAAGTCACAAAGGCGCTAGCAAAGTTGGAAAACCATACTACTTGGATGAAATGTGCTAAAAAAATTCCTTAGGTGAAAAGATGGCATGTAACAAATAAAGCTATTAAGGATCAGGATAGATAGTGATAGATAGATAGATAGATAGATAGATAGATAGATAGATAGATAGATATAGACAGACAGACGGACAGACAGACAGATGATGTTCAAGCAAACCTGATTTAAATTTAGCTGTAACGTTGTTATCCGAAATGGTATATATAATACATCTAGAGCAGGAGTGTCAAACTCAAGGGCTGGGGGCCGGATCCAAGTGATATTTCCGGCCTGGAAATATCAAGGGACAGGGTTGCAGCCCATTTTCGGCCTTCCTGGCCTCCAACAGCACTCTGCCAATCATGTGGGGCATCCACAGGGCCCGTTTTCGGACAGCAGAGTGCTGCAGGAAGACTGAATTGGACTGGATTACAATTATGTGTCCTCAAGTAAGTGCCTGATCTGGATAGAAAATGAGCGACATCCTATGTTAATGCTACAATTTAATGCCAGATTTTACATACTGTAGGCCCATTTAATCTACAATTAACAATCTATAATTGACAGCCATTTCTATTTACTATCCTGGAAATATACCTCTGCTGTTAGATTTTGTATTATCGTCTTATTTATGCTATTTTATTTTTATTATTAGTTGAATAATAAAATTCAATAGTATAAATAGCTTTTCTGCCTGGAAAAGCAATTTTCTATTAAACAATGGGGTATAAATTTAGAAATAAAAAGTTTAGTGGAGTATGAAGAATAAGTAATAAATGTTTGCCAGTAATAGCTGGTAGAAGAGATAGAAAATCGTTATAGTAAGGAACTGTGGAAAGAAAGAAGAGAAGGGGGAAAAATGCATCTTGACCCTGTGTCAAACACCCACCCCGGCCACGGCTACCCCCCGGCCCTCCAAGGTCAAATACAACCCTGATGCAGCCCTCAATGAAATTGAGTTTGACACCCCTGATCTAGAGTCAAGACCAGCAGAAGAATAGGGTTGTTTAGGGGTCAGGATCAGGGGTGGGCTGCTGAGGGTTCACAGGGGTTAGGATTAGGGTTACCTGTAGCTAAGATTCTATGCAGTTCAGAGAACCCCCAAATCCCACTCCTGGCTGGCTCCACCCACCCCAACCCACCCCTCCCAGGAGTCCCGATGTGGCCCGTTTTGGATGCAGGTATGTGCAGGCATACGGAGGCTTGGGGAGGGCAAAAAATGGACCTACCGGAAGTTCAGGAAGGCCAGAAACGGGCCTGTTTTCAGCCTCCAGAGAGCCTCCGGAGCCTAGAGAGGCCGTTTTCGCTCTCCCGGAGGCTCGAGGAAAGCCTCCAGAGCCCGGGAAGGGCAAAAACGCCCTCCCACCGTGGGAGGGCCACATCCACCATGGCCACTAACCGCCCAGCAACTGGGCAGTGAACCCCTTGCTAAAATTTTTGAAGCCCACCCCTGGTCAGGATCTATAGCCTCCTCTGGAGCAAAATTTGTGGCATTATGCCGTAATATATTTCAAGTGATTTAATTTCAGGCTCAATCCAGTGGCCGAAAATCTGTCAGATAATAAGTCAATTTAATAGTTACTTGTGCATTTTTTTCCCTGGATGTTGATTGAGCTGATTAAAAGCCCTGGTGGCGCAGTGGTTAGAATGCAGTATTGCAGGCATCAGTCCTGACGAGGCTCAACATTGACTCAGCTGTCCATCCTTCTGAGATCGGTAAAATGAGGACCCAGATTGTTGGGGGCAATAGGCTGACTCTGTTAACTGCTTAGACAGGGCTGTAAAGCACTATGAAGCGGTATATAAATCTAAGAGCTATTGCTACTTCCTAAGATGCTTTCCCTCTCAGCTAGGTAGCTAGCTACTAAGGAAATGTTTTTGCACATGCACCAAGTTTGAAATTTCTCAAGTTAAAGTACAAGTTGACAAAATTTTGTTCCATCTTCCTTGTTCAGATTTTTTTTTAAATGCCATACTAAAGTGAGTTAAAGGACTTCAAAACTCCCCAAATCATGAGAAGTTGCTTTAGATTGATGCTAACCAGTGTTCTGATGACTAGAAGTTCTAATCTAGCTCCGACACTGAATATGTATCACTTCGATCAATATGGGTCATTCAGTATAGATCAAGTACAACAAATGCTGTGAATCTGGAAATAGATGAAATAGAAAATAGAAAAGATCTTTAAAGATCTTTGGTACACTTATATTTGATCCCAAAGGATGTTAAATCTGTTTTTAGAAGGATTTACAAGGAATAGATTTATCCTGTACCTCACCTGAGACAGAGGTCCCAATCCATCACTGAAGTCACGTCCAAATTACTGTCTGAGCTGAACCCTAACTGAACTACTAATTTAACTATGTCAAAGTATGTCAGTAGAAATATATGATGGTTTGAAGCCCCTCCAAGAATGGTGACTGCTCATTTGCCTAACCTTCCTTTTACCTTTAACAATTGTTGAGTTAGTTTGATAAATTTGACAAAATTTCCTTCATTACGCTTGAATTCCTTAGGATATTTCCTTACTTCCTTATTTGCTGTTTTGTTTCAATTGCAGATCCTGCAACGGGACATGAGTGTTACATTGATGCTGACCACATGAGGATTATTTGACTGAAATGGAAGACATCTTTCAAACCAGTATATTATAGAAGCAGAAGGCTTTTTAATTTTCAGCATCAATCAATGCTCTTCATTATATCCCAAAATGCTGTGGTGGCAATTCTAGAGAACCTGCTCCCATAATAATAGTTCTGAACAAGGAAGAACTATTACAGGGCCGTGTTTTGTAAAACTGTAACAACGATAGTAAAAGTCTATTGAATGCCCTCCTCCAAAGTCAAGAAATGTCACTCTGAGGATGGAAATCTAGTGCCACATCTGTCACATTTTCTGAAAGGGGCTTCTAAGACTTCAAGAACCTGAAAAATATGGAATGATGCAAAACAAAAGAGGCAGCACCCCACCCCAATTTAGCTTATTTTTAGGTAGATATCAGCAAATGTCCCACTCTAACACTCTTCTGGAAGGGGAACCCAGAGCGGGATGGAGCCCATTAAATGGCTTGTGTGATGTGTTGTCGCTGGGGTGAGGGGTGGAGGGCTATTATATTATTTTATTATTTTATTATTTGATTCTTTTCTTTTAATGGTTTATTTTTTATATATGGTGTTTCTATATCCCTGTTTTTAGGCCTTGAGTCACCATGTGCGAATAGATGGCAATATAAATTTTCTAATAAATAAATAATTTAAAAATATAATGCTCAGCTACAATAAACTTTGCATTAAAGAAAGGGACACTGTTTCCAGATGCTTACTTGATTATAGTTAAAAGAACTGACATGATAAATTAGAAGTCATCTAGGCATCTACAAAGAAAGGGAGCCCTCTAGACATCCTAAAATTCAAGTCCACTCTAGAGTGTTCCAACACATAATCAACCCATTCATGAATGCATAAAGATTGGTGTAAAGTTGGACTTAGCTGAATATGGCACTGCTCTTCCCATGTTTTTCTGTAACTTTAGCAGGAATTAAATGATTCCATAATTAAAAGGATAAATAGAAACGTTTACAGTCAAAAATACAAATGAGATGTTCAAATTGGTAATCTAATTATGCATTAAGCAACTCAGACCAGATAGGAGGAAAAAATGTTCACTTTCCTTTTGAGTGAAGTACTTACAGCTTTCCATCTGCAGCTTACAAGTCTGTGTATCCAATGGATATTTGGACAGATCCATGTTACATGCAACAGTGGTGGTGATTCTGCAAAAGGAGAGAAGCCACAGAAGTATTTATTATGGGACATCGGTATTCTTCATAGCAGCCCCTAGATGGCAATGTTTCTGCTTTAAAGATTAAGCAACTGTTAATACTTACAGTGGCTGCAAATTAAGCTTTGATGTTCTATGGAGTCTCTCAATCATCCAGCTCATGGTTGTCCCAAAGATGTTTTTTCCAAAAGGCAACTGGACTTTCTTGGTTTTTCTTTGAAAACATTTCACTTTTCACCCAAGAAGCGTCTTCAGTTCTAAGTTAGAACTGAAGAAACTTCTTGGATGAGAAGTGAAACATTTTCAAAGAAAAAAAAACAAGAGTCCAGTTGCCTTTTGGAAAAAGCACCTTTTGGACTTTCCTTTGGTGGTTAGTGTGAGTCTACAATATCTTCACTTACAAAAATAAGAAGAACCAGATATTATTCCATTAGACACAAACTGCTGAGGTTCTGCGAGAATAGAGTGCAGCCTTCACATAAGTGCCACACAGCAGATCCTGGAGATCATGCACATGGTTGGATCACATTTTTATATAAAAATGAATACAAATTGCTTCTTTTTTATTTGGGGGTGCAGTGGGTGGGTGGAAGAATCAGATTAGGAGTTTTTGCCATGCTGAGCCCCAAAAGGTTTGCCATCACTAGAACTGACTGCAGTAATCTAGATGAGGAGATGTAATAAGATAATGGAAATCAAGCTATCTTTAACCAGGTAGGATCTGTATGCCAACATGCCAATTTGAGCTGTTACAAAGCACTCCATGTAAAAGAACATTGTAGTTCTAATATCAAAGATGGAGCTTCAAACTTGATCCTTTAGGGCCGTCATGGCGAACCTATGGCATGTGTGCCAGAGGTGGCACACAGCGCCCTCTCTGATGCCATGTGAGCTGTTGCCCCAGTTCAGCTCTGCTGTACATGCGCGCTCGCCTCCCACCGGCCAGCTGGTCTTCGGATCTCTGCCACGCATGTGCGGGGGGGTGGGGCGCATGCGTGGGGGCACACACACATGCATGGGGACTGTGGCTTATGCGCAGGGGTTATGCGCGAATTGCATTTTGGGGGTTCAGGCACCCGCGCACGCTTTGGACACTCAATCCGGAAAAGGTTAGCTATCACTGCTTTAGGGGAAGATTAGCCCCTTTCAAACTTAGTTGAACCACACTTTTCCAACCAGCCCACCCGTTCTCCAACTGTATCTTCATCTTACTGGACTAAACATCACTTTATTGACCCTTGTGCAAAAGTGGTGTATCAGAAGGCAAGCAAGACTTACCGCAAAGCATACAAGACTGTCCCATTGGAGAACAACCGTATAAGCCGATTCTCTACTGTAACTTCATGTAAGAAAGACCTTTTTGACCCCACAATATATGTGTCAGGTACCCACAGATATTTCACCAGCCGAGCGTCCAAAGTAAAACTTCGGTTTCCCTGAAAAACCAGACGGGGATCGGTCCAGCGTTGTCGCAAATATATCGTTGCAGTATAGTCCTAGAAGGATGATGAATCATGAGAATCAAGACTATAATTTTTGTAATTTAAATACAATTTACCAAACAAGGTCTTTCAACAAGTAATGGTTTCACCATTTTCTCCAAAAATTAACACTTAATATTTAACAAATTCTGGCCCTTGTCTTAATAAGCACTATTTATAGGTACCAGGGGTGAAATCTAGCAGGTTCTGACAGGTTCTGGAGAACCGGTAGTGGAAATTTAGAGTAGTTCAGAGAACAGGCAAATACCACCGCTGGCTGACCCCAGAGTGAGGTGGGAATGGAGATTTTGCAATATCCTTCCCCTGCCATGCCCACCAAGCCACACCCACAGAACCGGTAGGGGAAAAAATTGGATTTCACCCCTGATAAGTACCCATGCAGAACCATGTAGTTCTTAAATTGCTCTATATTCTTTCTTTCTTTCCTTTTTCTGTCCATAGGATCATAGAGTTGGAAAGGGCATAACCGCTTGCATTCTATAGGAATCATTGCAACAGCCCTGATAGATAATTATGTAGATTCTGTTTAAAAAACAGGTTTTAGTGGGCTAAGAATTTCACATGTACTGTTCCAGGCCATTGCGTAACTACCCAAAATTGTTTAAATTCATACTTTTCAGGCAGATACAATCTGGGTGTGGGTGAATCTTTTTGTCTGCCTACATTTTTAGGTCATGATATGTCAAGTCAAATATGAAACATTCAAATATAAAGTTTTATTTTACGTCAGTACTGGCTGAAAAAATTCAGTAGATTGTTTTACAGGTTTATGATCTAGGGTCAAATTATTGTTTGAAAATGGAATTTTAATGCTGTGTATGGATTACTTTGTATGAATTAAGGGTTTAAAATTGTAGAATACCTATGACAGTTTGTTTTATATTTTTATTTATTGATTTTTTTTGTTAATCTTTTGTTTCTTTTGAATATATTATTATTTTTCTTTTCTGTTTTCTTTCTGTTTGTTTACATATAGTTTTGTTTAGGTTTTTTCTTTAATACTTTCCTTCGCTGTACAATTATTTTTCTACAGATTTTATACAAAAATAATATTTTATACAAAAATAATATTTGTCTATGGTCATAAACCAAAATTTCATACAACACCAAGTACCACAAAACATGAATAAAATATTAAAATGGTAGTTTATTAGGTAATAGTCACAAATATTTATACATAAACCTGTAAATAACCACTACTAATTATAAGGATTTTGAGAAAAAATCAATTATAATTTTTAAAATGTTATGGTATGGTATGTACACTCATGTACATACCCACTCATGCACACATACACATACACGTTATTTTTATGTCTGCATTAAAAAAAAGCATTCAGCATGTGGACTTTTGCTACTTTCCAGATTTTATCTTGGTGCTGTGAGAAAGAAAACACGTTCACCTAAATGACTGAGAGGATTCAACGTTATGCATTTCAAAGCAATGAATTATTAAGCCCTGCAATGAAGGTGAAACCCCCCTCCCTGAGCCATTTATACCTCAATTATTTATTTAGATCTAGAGCACATTTATATAATGTTCCACATGAGACCTAGACAATGCACATGATATACAATAAGAATCACTAGTGGATGCAGAAAACATTTGTTGATTAATAGCTTTGGTATATCAGAAAAGTTAGCTTCGTGAAAGATTATGTCAAGCTATCTAATGTTACCTGTATGTTCAAAAACCTCATTAGATCACACCTTTCTACTTGGCACTGTCTTTAGGCTGGAAAATGTGGTGTTTTAAGGGCAAGGCTATTGGCTCTGGAGTCTTCCAATGTATGTGTCAGCCTCACCTTTAAGAAGATGCATTTCAACATTTCAAACCTGAAAGTGTTGACCATTTTTGCTTCATGGAGCTGTTCTGCTCTGGATGTCACACACTTCAAATTAAATCGTAAACAAATTAGCAATGAAATCATGGTGAAACTGCAAATTAGTGACAATAACAGCAGCTTCATAAACAAACATAGAAGACGTAGGATGAAAGGTAACTCTAAGATAACTCCCATGAAACAGATTTGGGGTGAGAAAAAAACTTTCCTTCCTGAATCTTAATGTTGGCACTAGATACACATGACATATCTCAATTAAGGTTTTCACTAAACAACGTAATGCTTCATGGATGAGGTTTTCATGATTGATTGTATATAATAAATTGGTATATGACTAAACCAGTGTTATGCAGAAAAAGAGTAGAAGAAGTCATATCCCCCGGGCTAAGGAAGCAGGTAGAGCACACCTCTTCTTAAGAGGACATCTTCATTTGTTTTCCTCTGGTCCATGAGGCAGCAATAAAGCAATAAAATATCTTTCCTCTCTCCTCGCAGCCAATTTCTACTCTCCTTGTGAGCAGTGCTACAGTTAAAAAGTTACGGAAAGCAATTGGTACATTTTCCAATCACCTTCCTGGCATGGAGGGAGAGAGCAGGGAGTTGAGAGAGATAAAAAAAAATTAATCCATGAATAGATGAGAATCTCTGCCTCACTTGCTTTTTATTCAGGAAGCTCCCATTTGCAGATCAGGTGGTGCAACCCCCATCCACCCCATGACTGATCTCTTTGTCTTAACAAAGTGCTCATTTAATGCCCAACCTGTACTTAGTGCCTGTTGCATCTGCTGCTGAAATTAAAACAGTCATAGAGGGAAATCACCAGCCTGAGAGGGGCGGGAGACTGCTTGTAACAGCCCAGTAGAGCCAAGAAGATGCCGATTCCTGAATAATCACCCCCTGGTTATTACTAAACACACAATAATGAATGTGGCAGGGCTTGTGCTAGGAGAGAGAAGACAACACTTTAACACTGAATCAGCTAAAGAGAAAGTTGTGTGGCTTCAGCCGTGGGTTGGGGATGAGACAAAGGAGATGCAGATATGTCCCTCAAGAATGGCTAGCTGGTGAATTGTCATCATGATACAGCTAGAGGAGGCTTGACTAAGCCCTAAAGCAACACCGATATCCCACTGTTCCTGTATTATGAAACCGTAAAAAATAAAATCCCATGCATAATTAATCAGTAGCAGTTCTTCAGACAATTGAGAGGCTTTAGCCAATTGTTTTACCTCACCTGTTACATCACAATCTCCACTCTGAATATACATCAATTCCACTGAGATGTGAGGTATGGGGAAAGGTTCCTCATGATAGAATGAAGTGTGATTCTCAAATCCAGAACGTGAAGCAAAACCTTGGACTAGAAGATTTCCAAAGTCCCTTCCAACTCTGTTATTCTATTCCGTTCCGTTCCGTTCCATTCCATTCCATTCCATTCCATTCCATTCCATTCCATTCCATTCCATTCCATTCCATTCCATTCCATTCCATTCCATTCTATTCTATTCTATTCTATTCTATTCTATTCTATTCTATTCTAACCCAGTTCACTTAAATGCTCTCTCTACCACTGATACAAATGCCCAATATTATTATTTTTTTTTAAAGGAGGGAATTAAAAAAATGTTATTAAAGCCATGAAATTACTTTCAAGCTGTACTTCTGCAGTGCTAGGTACGCTTACTAGAGAGTGAGCAACACACTGGAACTTAATTCTGGGTCAATCTGGATTGCAAAATGGTAGCAGTCCAAGGGACTTTGTATTCTCAAAGCTGCAGTAGTATACTATGCGGTTCTATTTCCTTATATGTGTGGCTGAGATTATTTGCTTACCATATCACTTTCTGAAATGCTGGAAATACTTGCAACATCAAGGGTCATTGCTATTGTCACAGGTTTTCCTAAGAAATGAAAAGAAAGTTCCATTGTAAAAGCAAAAATGATATTTCTTGTTGCGTGCATAGAAACCAGCAGTTGTTTCTCACACGTCTCCAATAACAGACACTGATTTCAGTGGGAAATCAGGGAACAAGAAGAACAAGAAGGGAGCCCAAAAGCAGCATCCTAGCATATAGCAATTCCTTTAGGTAACCTAAACCATATCCATGATTTCACTTTCCCTGATAATCCCCTGCAGCTCAACAGATCAATATGTGGCTCCTTAAATTGACCAAAGGTATATGTCCCTAATGCATGGATGTGTTTATCTGTGCATAGAACACCTGGAAGGTTATGTCCACAAAGCCATATTTTCATGAATAAATATCAGAATCAGAATGAGCCATGATGGTGCAAGTGGTTAGAGTGCAGTACTGCAGGCTACTTCTGCTGCCAGCAGTTTGGCAGATCGAATCTCACCAGGCTCAAGGTTGACTCAGCCTTCCATCCTTCCGAGGTTGGTAAAATGAAGACCCAGACTGTTGGGGGCAATATGCTGACTCTATAAAGCGCTTAGAGAGGGCTGTAAAGCACTGTGAAGCGGTATATAAGTGCTATAGTGCTATTGCTAATCTTATAGAAACATGTTTCTGACTCTACAGCTGAGAGTTGGGAAATGAAATGAGAAATGTCAGGCAAAGATAAAGTTCTTCCCATGGCATAGGGCCTAATTATCTTCGAGACCGCCTGCTGCTACCGACGACCTCCCATCGACCTGTGCGCTCCCACAGAGAGGGCCTCCTCAGGGTGCCATCAGCCAAACAATGTAGGCTGGTGACCCCCAGGGGGAGAGCCTTCTCTGTGGGAGCACCCACCCTCTGGAATCAGTTGCCCCCAGAGATAAGGAGAATTCAAGACCTCAGTGCCTTCCGCCGTGCCCTTAAAACCCATTTTTTCCAGCAAGCCGGGCTGGCTTAAGAAGGAATTTTAAATGTTTTAATTGGTCTGTGATTTTTTAAATTTTTTGGGGCCAAATTTATATATATTTTAATTGTTTTTAATATTTGTATTTCATGTTCTTAATTCTGGCTGTACACCGCCCTGAGTCCTCAGGGAGAAGGGCGGTATATAAATTGGAAATTAAATTAAATTAAATTAAATCCCTAAAGAGCGATCATTAATAAAACTGCTGGTCAAATGTATTGATTCTTCATCCTGTATCCATTTAAGGACAAAAGGAAGTTGCACTAAATGGGCATCATTTGTTCTTTTCTTTTTTTTAACCACTGAACCCAAACAATAGATAATCTGGTTATATGTGCACATTAGGAAAAATTGTCAGGATTTTTTTTCTTTAATTTGATTTATATGCCGCCCTTCTCCGGAGACTCAGGGCGGCTTACAATGCGCTAAGCAATAGCCTTCATACTTTTGTATATTTATACAAAGTCAGCTTATTGCCCCCACAAACTGGGTCCTCAATTTACCTACCTTAGAAAGGATGGAAGGCTGAGTCAACCTTGAGCCTTGGTGAGATTTGAACCTGCAATAACTGCAGGCAGCTGATGTTAATAACAGGGCTTTAGACCACTGTACTATCCAAGGATTATGGAAGATGGTTCTAAAAACTTTACCCAGCCTACCCATACTATGTGATAAAAGTGCTGATGCTCCCCTATCTAGCCCAGTTTTCTCCAGTCTGGTGCTGTCCAACTGTATGGGCTGGAAATTATGGCACTTGATGTCCGAACAATTTGAGAGCACCAAGGTTGCAAAAGTTGCAGTTGCCAATCAGTTCAAAATACTTTTTAAGCGGAGGGGTGATCTAAGCATTTAGACTGCAATACATTTTTCAGAATATATTCTACATTCAGGATGTATCCAGAATCAAAATCTTCTTGCCAATAGAAACATTCTTTTCAACAACTTTTCCAGGTTCTTCCTTGACTTTAAAATTAGAATTGAGACAGAGTTGTTGAAATGAATCATATGGCACAGGAATGGGCAAGGATTAATAGTCTAGCTAGGAACAAATCACACCCGAAAGTCTAACATTAAAGTTATTCTACTATAGAAAAGTAAGAAAATAATTTTTCCCTACAAGGACAAATGAATGTTTTATTTGACTGAAACCACCGGAATGACTTACCACCAAAATTTGGCCGTAGATATTTGTTGTATCCCTTAGTAAGGTTTCCAAATCCAGGGAGGTAGGATGCAACTGGATAGTCAGCGCTGTGAACTTTTTGACACAAAATAAACTTTCTGAAAAGGAAAAAAAAAATTAGTATAATAGTAGCATAGCTTATCTGCTATGAAATTGTGCTGGCCATTAACCAAATAAAGATTTCTTTAAACTAAATGTGTGATTGCATGACCTCTGTAGATGCTATATGGTAAACAAATAAATAAATAAAACCAAATAAAGATTATTTTTTTTGACTTGGCTATGAAGTTGCAATCCTGCTTTTCACCTCCTATCAAGTACTAAATATAAACTGCAGCATTTATCAATTGTTCTCCAAAAGAGGGCGTAGGAAGAAATATCCTTCTGGGTTCAGCTCCAAGTCAGGAAAAAGACACTGGAAACATGGAGACTGCTTGGAAAGATGGTTTAATGGTGGACAGGATCACATGATTTGAGTTCCTGAACAGAAAAAGGGGCGAGACGCAGTGACTCCCCGGGTTTTATGCCCTCTCTGGCATTGAACTTCCTGGGGCCCAGAAAGAGTATCCTGATTGGTTGTCAGACTCCTAGGGGGTGGGGGTCTTAGCTAGCCTTGCTGGCTGATGTAATCTTCCCAGGTGCCATGTGGTGAGTTTCTGTTGCTAGATGGGTCCTATTGTGTTAGTTTCTGTTGTTAGATGGGTCCTATTGTGTTGCAGATGATGGTCCATTGACAAAGATTGAGTTTCTGCCTCCGGCCCATTGACAAAAGGTGAGGGCAGGAAAATGGAAGCTGCTTCATCTTTAAAACATGCTTCTCCATTTCTCATCCAGGGAAACATAATATTCTGCCTTTTTAATATTTCCCAAAATATTTCATTCCTCTAGGAAAGGGGTGGGTGCTAACTTCCTACAAGGGTATAAAAGGGTATGTTAAATTAGCCTTTGATAACATTAAAATAATTGATCCAAAAAATTACTAGTGGTGGTAGAAGAGAAAATAGAATGGCCTTGATAAAATAAATTATTTAACAATATCATCAACAAATCAGTATATGACTAAAAGCAGTCATACATGGACTATGCAAAATTTAAATAATATTCCTTAAGTATTTTGCAGAGATTAAAAAAGGCCTGCTTTGTGAAAATGTGTATTGAAATAAAAAGGGCTCCCCTTTTCAATAATGTTTAGGGAAGGATGAAAAAGCATTTAAACTTTGGTCCTGACAGATTTGGATTGCCCACCAAACTGGATTAAGTATCAATAATTGATACTGACTCATCAGAATAGATGAGGGCTGATTAGATAGGACCACTTGAAAACAGGGATAAACAGGGCAGGGGACGGAAGGTGATGATTGCAACAGAAGGAGCAATGAAAAGGAATGAAGGCTATATAAGCAGAGCAAAAGCAACAACAAATGTACGGTTAATTAGGGGAGAGTTTCAAGATGTCATTTCCTTGGAATCATGAAAATGGAAATCTAGGGAATGCATGGCTAGGAGTTCTTTTGTGAGAAGAATGCAGACAAAATACTAATACTGAGGGGTTCTTTTGAACTTTAAGCCATTGTGTGGAACATCAAGCCATTGTGTCTGCACTGGGAGATACAGCTTTTCTAGTTATAACCAGGGGAAAAATAATGGCTAAGTCAGTAGATAATGCAACATAACAAAGCACTTCAAATGCTCTTAATAAGGATATAAATTACTTAGCCCAAGCAAGTAATAGTTGTTGTTGAATACTTCCCTTTTGTTTGAGTGTGGCCTGGAATGCACAAAAGGGCTCATCTGCCATCAAAAAATACCTCCCAGGTGGAAATCAGAGTGTGTCGTTTTCAGGAGGAGGAGGAGGAGGAAAAGGAGAAGGAGGGAGCTTTCTGACCAGAGTTTGAAATACGCATCTAGTACTTAAACGATAAACTTGTTCACCTGCCCTCTCTGACAGTATGATTTTGGATAATAAGGACATGTGGTAGTAGGAACAGGGATTTTTAAAAAATAATGCTTGTAGGAATACATAGTCTTCTGCCAATTGCTACAAGGGATTTTGGAGCAAAGCCTAGAAAGCATTGGACTGATATATATCCTTCATATTAGTACCCAAAGGATGCTTGCCCTTTATGAGATGAAGAGTCAGAGTATTGAATGGGGTATTTTTATGGGTGAATGTTCATGTGGATGAGTATGGAAAGAGTAGTATAAGAAGGGCTGTCCAAAATGAGAGAAACCTGCTACTTCTACATTGTAGTAGTAGTATGTATGCTTCCAAATCAGTATCCCTGCAGTTTTATTGGCAAAATGTCAGAAGTGGATTGTCATTGCCTCCTTCGTAGGGTTGAGAGAGAGAGACTGGCCAGGGGTGGGTTCTACTTATCTTTACTACTGTTTGCAATGGGGCCGCCCGCCCGCGCGCTCTTCTGCGCATGCGCAGAAGCGTTTTGATGACATCAGGGTTGGTGGGCGGAGCCTCCCATCGGTTTTACTACCGGTTCTATAGAACCTGTGCGAACCGGGGACAACCCACCACTGGGACTGGCCCAAAGTGACCCAGCTGGCTTTGTGCCTAATTTACAATCCCCTGGATTCTAACCTGGTGCCTTAATGACTAAACAAAACTGGCTCTCAATATTGTATGGGAAGAACTGTGATAGTCTATGGTGGAAAAAAAAAATCAAGAGTCCGACAGCTTTTTACTCCTCCTGAATTCTTTGCTTCTATTTTACCAGAGTCATCCTGTTTAGATAATGCCAGAGGTGGTGATGGCTACCCATATCTGTTTCTATTGTAAGGGGAGGGACTTATTCTGGCAGGAAACAATAGCAGGCAAGCACTCTGCACCTTTCTCTGGGCTAAGAGAACAATCGAAAGGATGGGACAAACGACTCCCCATTGTCCAAGTTACCAGAGTTTTCAGGGGTCTATTTGTAAGAATTCAGGTATCAGCAACAACAGCCACAAACATGTAGGACAGGGTATATGATATGTCCAAATGGACAGAAAGCATAAAAACATTTTATAATAAATCAGAACCCAAAGATGAATTACTTCAGTCCCCAGTATAAACCATTAGCTTCTTTTGGCTTTACTTTTAATCTGTAAGCAAACAGGGACAAAGCCCACTTTGACGAATTTTGATCTGAACGTTAAAATATTTTCATTAGGCATGTGGGAGGGATTTGCTTCTCTTGCTGCTCGAGAGTAGCTGCTCTTATTGCCGACAGACACAATCCTAGAAGGATGCTGGACAAAGAAACTGTCCAGATCTTTTTGCATGAAAAAACAGATGCCTCTCATGTTTTCAAATGGGAACAACTATTCAGATATATATGTCTAATGTAAGATATCCTTTCAGAGCAGTCATCTCAGAGGTTCTACTCTCTAGGAATCCCATGACTGGGATGAAGCTTCAGTTGTGCTCATTTATGTTCCAAAACATATACAACAATTGCTGTGGCAATATGCCATGCAGTGGTGGGTTTCAAATTTTTTTACTACCGGTTCTATGGGTGTGGCTTGGTGGGCGTGGTATGGCTTGGTGGGCATGGCTTGGTGGATGTGGCAGGGGAAGGATACTATAAAATCTCCATTCCCACCCCACTCCAGGGGAAGGATACTGTAAAATCTCCATTCACTCCCCAATCCAGGGGAAGGTTACTGCAAAATCCCCATTTCCTCCCAATCAGCTGGGACTTGCAAGGCAGAGAATAGATGGGGGCGGGGCCAGTCAGAATTTTTACTACCAGTTCTCTGAACTATTCAAAATTTCCACTACTGGTCCTCCAGAACTGGTCAGAACCTGCTGAAACCCACCTCTGATGCAATGACTATTGAAAGCTACAGAATCACCAGAACTCTTTCTTTCTGGGAAACGTTCAGTCTTCTTTCAAAACTTTTGAATTTGAATGACTGAGATATTTGTAACTTAGAAGCTGGGCCGCCAACAAACTGTGCCTTCCTCCAGATTGTTTTCTCAAGAAGAACTCCTATCCCTGAAGAGAAGTTAGAAAAACAGAGGTTTCCAAAAAAACGAATAAATAAAGTCGCTTGAAGCAAAATTCTTTTGACTGGGTGCAGAAGACCATGTCAACAGCAACAGAAAATATTAACAGGAGTGCATATAGAAAGGAGTCACCTTTGAAAGATGTTTGCATCTTAAGAGAAAATAGGGAAATCATAAACACAGAACATTACATACACCATTTTTTCCAATTATACTTCCTGCTCAGAAGAGAGATGAAATTGTAGTCAGGGCAGTTTCCATCTCACAATTACAGGCCTGTACTTTCCACTGTAGTGACTGTCAGATATTGCCTACATATGATGCACCAGGGACCAGAAGGGGTTAAGTCTTTACAGACATCACATGTGACTGTATCAGCCAATGAACTCTCTTATTGGACTCTTACCCAGAAATCAATTGGATATCTTCCCAACATCTGAGTCATACAGTTAGGGTAACAAATGCAACAGGACACCCTATTCATTATTGTATATTTGTAAATAATAAAATAACTTTTTGAACCTGAAGCTGTATTGACCAAATAACTTCCTCATAGAACCAAATGAGCATGACCATCAATATATATCTGACAGTGACAATGCATTGGAGTGAGATGAAGTTTATGCACCTTGCTAAGCTTGGGTTGCAAAGATAGGCATGACCACTAAGTGGCATCCTAGAATTACCTTATCTCTTTTCTGGCCTCTAGTGGTCATCTCGATATAGTAGTGTGAAACTCAAACCTTGGATCTAGAGAAAAAATGGGCCTTTTGCAAACTGTAACATCGTGTATGTTTATGTCCAGCTAAAAGAAAGAGTGACTAGCATATTTCTGTGGGCAAACATTATTGAATTGAATTGAATTTATTAAATTTTTATACCGCCCTTCTCCCAGAGGGGTTAGTTATGGGCTAACTCCTTATTAATATACCATGACATCATAAGCTAAACATGAAATTCAATATACATTGAGAAGGTTTATTCTTCCATGAAATTTATTGCTAGGTAAATAAGCACAGAACTCCAGCCTGAAAATGGGCATTTAAATTGGGCAATCCTATGCAGCCTACTCAGAAGTGTGTGTCTCTAAATTTACTACAAGGACTTAACTATAGAATTGCAGCCTCTCTCTGTCTGCATATCTGGAGTTTGCGTGAGTGATGGCTGTCAGTTTCCATATGCAAAGGTGAGCGACCGGAGAAAATTAAGCTCATCTTATACATGCCTGTTAACTGGCAGACAGAACCTGAACAGTGAGGTGGGTGTGTATGTGCCATTAGCTTGTCCAGGATCCTGATAGTCCACTCATGCTGAGATGTACAGTCATTGTCTTCTAAGTTGTCATCCCCATCCTTTGGAGATATAATATTCCAAAATGTGTGTGTATGTGTAGAATTATAATTGCCGGAATACTTCATTTTTAGTCCTGCTGGCTACTGCTGCTGGAACATTTGATGAGCTGATACCTCCACCCCGATAGAAAGAGTTGCTTTGGATCACCCTGAGCTGGGATATACTAGTTTATTATCTTCCTATTAATAAAACAATTATACCATGGGGAAAAAGAGTTTTCCACATAGTTGTTACTCTGGAATGCTTTGCTGGCTGGGGAATTCTGGGAGTTGAAGTCTGCCAGGCTTAAAGTTGCCAAGGTTGGAGACCCCTGACCAGAGGTGAAATCCAATTTTTTTTCATTACCTGTTCTGTGGGCGTGGCTTGGTAGGTGTGGTGTAGCTTGGTGGGTGTGGCTTGGTGGGCATGGCAGGGAAAGGATACTGCAAAATCTCCATTCCCACCCCACTCCAGGGGAAGGATATTGCAAAATCTCCATTCCCACCCCACTCTGGGGCCAGCCAGAGGTGGCATTTGCCGGTTCTCTGAACTACTCAAAATTTCTGCCACCGGTTCTCTGAACTGCTCAGAATTTTCGCTACCGATTCTCCAGAACCTGCTGGATTTCACCCCTGCCCCTGCCCTATACTATACCTGTGTGTTTGGTTTTTCTTGCCTAAAAGTAGAACCTGTAGTAAAAAATGAAAACAAAAAGAGCCAACTGTAGTTTCTCACACTGTCTTATTTTTTCAGGCTAAACCCTCTGTCCTGCTTTTGCAGCAATCTGCTCATTTTTCATAGTACAGACATAATGTGCACATTTTAGCAGCAATTTCCCTAATATAATATATTTCTCCATGGGTATTTCACTGTCCCATGAATTTTTATACGTACTTTTCTCTATTCATTTATTTTAGATGCATGTTTTGATTGGAGAAGTGAATCACAACATTCAGAATAAAGTGAATTTCAAAAGGTCTCATGTTCAGGAACTGAAGATTAGGAAGATTTGCATTAAAGTATAAACTGAATAAATCTGAATAAACTGAATAAATATACTCTTGTGTTGAATGTATTTTTCAACTTACCCTTGACATAGAAGAAAGAGCCACACAAGGCTGGAGAAATAATAACTGCGGTACATTTGTGAAGATTATTTGGTGCTGGGTGTAATTCTTCACTTATAGTCTATGAAGAAAAGCAGAGAAACGCCAAATTTAATTTTCTAGCAAAATAGCAAAAGAGGCCATTACATCAACTTACTAAAACTAAGAATTTCTACCTACTCTCAAACTAGATAAGTCTTTAAAAAAAAAACCTAAAGCAGTGGTTCTCAATCTTGACAGCTTTAAAATGTGTGCACTATGTTGGCTAGGGAATTTTGGGAGTTGAAGTCCATACATTTTCAAGTTGCTAAGATTCAGAAACACTGATATAGAATAACAATTCAGATCATATCCAGTTTTGCTCATATAAAGATTATCTTACCTGATTTCTCTTTTGTCTTTCAGCCAAGAGTTCTGCATACCTCAATACCCCAGAAAATTCTGGGAGCATATTTATTACAAACTTAGATGGGATGATATTCATTGCATGTCTGAAAGATCCCCGTAACTCCAGTTAGTAACAGACACTGCACAATTGGATATATTCCCCACTATCAGCCTGAGCCAGTAATACCGCATTCTTAAAACTCCAAAGTTGTCTTTAATTTCATACAATTTGGCCTACTAAAATATTGCCTCTGTAGATTTTGGATTTTTTTTCTCAGTAAGTAAATATGGAACAGTCAATGCCTTTTAGGACTATATCAGTTTATTATGTGCCAGCTTAATAATTTGCATTTCCCCATTAACCTGTAGTATCTTTAGCTAGCTAACAATGTTCCATTTAAATCTAACCTAAATATATATTTAAATTTGTATTCAAATATTTGTTTTACAAGTTTTTTATATATCGATGTCTATTTTAGTCTAGATTAATATTTGCAGAGAATGATTCTTGAAGTATCCATACAGCTACGGATATGGAAAATGATAAGATGTTAGAAAGTATTCCAAATAATTAATTTCATGAAAAGTATTTTAATTTTTGATTGAAAAATTTGCAGTCTATCTCCAGACAAATCTAGAACTTAATATTGGATGCTGGAAATCGTGACTCAAAAGGTCTGGAGTAAAAACAAACTCAGCTACAAGGGTGGAAAGTCAACTCAAGTTATAGTAACCTCTGTATGAGGGCTGATTTTTTGATGTTGCCACAGTCTGTTGGTTCATTTCTAAAGGTATTGTTATTTGGAACAAAAATATGAAAATGCCTTGTTTTTTAAATGGTTCTGTTGACTTTTCTGGGAGTGGGAATGGCCCCGTGGCTTTGGGCCTAGAAAATATAAAAAATTAAACCCATCCAACCATGAATGGTATACGATCACTTAGCATATAGTTGTTGCCTTTGTTTTATGTTGTGTAGGGCCTTCTTGTTCACCAAGAGAAAACAATGGAACAAGATTACCTCAGGGGATGTGTATTTCTCAGGCCTTTCAAAAGGTGTGTCCTTGGAAAGTTTTCTGGGAATGTATTTCTTTCATGAGAAGGTTAATAATGGACCAACTTCCCTGAAAGCCATGGTGGCTCACCGTAGGAACAAATCAAATGCTACTCGCAAATCACTGAGGGCCAGAGCCTGAAGAGCATGGATCTGTTTGTGCCTTTCTTTAGTTTCTGTGGCATATTCTTAGCTGGATGGAAATTTCAACTAGGGTTTCTGGGAACTGTTGAGAAAAAACTATTATAAAACAATGTTGGACAACCTTACTCATTGATATCCCACCTCATCTGATCTGTCTCATTCTCTTTTTTCTACTTCCATTTGTTTTATTTAAAAAAAGAGATAATTTCAAAATAAAGAATTAGATGCTTGTTCTTCCTTCTTTTTAAGGGGATATTGTTACTCAAAATTGATCAATGGGAAAGAAAAAAAGATCCATTCGGAACGTTGATGAAGATTCTCAGTCATCCAGGTAGAATTGTCTGGAAGTTGAGTCACAGCAACTGGACTTATTTTCTTGTTGGTTTGAGAAATTTTACTAACCATCCAAAGATTCCATTTGGAATCCTTGTTTAAATATTCTGGCCAGTTTAGCAGACATTCTCTGCTTGGTTTATGAAGGTTGCTGCTGTTGCTGTTGTTAAAGGGAGGCCTGTGCCACTCTCCAAAACAAACATTTAATGGCATCCCTCAAAGTTCATCCTTAAATGCATTCCTGCTTTAAACAGACAAGACTCTATGGCTGCATTGCCAATCCTTAACAAAACTCAACTCAGATAGCAATTTGATTCAGAAGACCATTCCAGTTTTATTTAAG
Organism: Ptyas mucosa; assembly: GCA_012654045.1. NCBI lineage: Eukaryota > Metazoa > Chordata > Lepidosauria > Squamata > Colubridae > Ptyas > Ptyas mucosa. The sequence goes on from WNWU01000017.1 coordinate 27,991,761, forward strand.
CATTTACATTGATTAACCAATTTGATTTTTTTTCCTGAACCCATGACATGAGAACTAGAATGGGACAGAAGACACATCCTCTGGATGAGTTATTAGACCATAGCTTCCACAACAGAGGTGGGTTTCAGCAGGTTCTGACCAGTTCTGGAGAACCAGTAGCGGAAATTTTGAGTAGTTCGGAGAACCGGTAAATACCACCTCTGACTGGCCCCGCCCCAATCTATTCTCTGCCTCCTGAGTCCCAGCTGATCGGGAGGAAATGGGGATTTTGCAGTAACTTTCCCATGGAGTGGGGAGGGAATGGAGATTTTGCAATATCCTTCCCCTGCCATGCCCACCAAGCCACGTCCATAGAACCGATAGTAAAGAAATTTAAACTACACCACTGTTCCACAACTAATACTGAGTTGATTGTCCAGACTGTTTGCTAAACATTATGGGATTTGTAATTTATTTGTAATAAATAAAGCTTCTGTACCTAGGCTACAAAAATCTGCAGTGCAGCAGTGCAGAAATACAGAAAACTTTCTGTTTGCAGCTGTCTAGTGGTTGGCCAGATTTTTTTTTTAGCCCAGACTTCATAGTTGTAATTTGTATTCAGACCCATCTGGAGAGTGAGAAGCTATGGAATACTATATGGGAATGCAGAATTAGTTTAGCATGCCTTTGAAACAATACATTTTTTTTTTGAGTAAACTTGCTTATGTTTGCACCATGTGTTAGTTCTGATTACACAAGATTAACACCTTACACAATGAAGAAAGCAGCTCGCTATCACAAACTTTCATTAAAAACATACTACAATTTGAACGTATTCAGCATAACAAAATGTATTTTAACTATATGCCATGAAATATGTAAAGACATTACAAGAAAAAAGTTGGGGGAATATATTGAGATGCTGATTCAGGAGCCCAGAGTCTTCTTGGAGGGGAGATGGGTGGCAAAGAAAATAGATGATAGATAGATAGACAGTCAGACAGACAAACAGACAGAGATAGATAGAAAGAGGCAGGTATATATATATAGAAAGGTAGGTAGGTGGTAGGTAGGTAGGTAGGTAGATAGATGATAGATAGATAGATAGATAGATAGATAGATAGATAGATAGATAAGACAGAGAAAGAAAGAGGCAGATATATATATAGAGAGAGGTAGGTGGTAGGTAGGTACGTAGTAGGGATAGATAGATAGATAGATAGATAGATAGATAGATAGATAGATAAGAGAGAAAGAAAGAGGCAGATATATATAGAGAGAGAGGTAGGTAGGTGGTAGGTAGGTAGTAGATAGATGATAGATAGATAGATAGATAGATAGATAGATAGATAGATAGATAGATAGATAGATAGGCAGGCAGGCAGGCAGGCAGGCAGGCAGGCAGGCAGGCAGATAATCTGATCAGAGACTTGAGCTACTACTGTATATCCACAGAACATTTCTTAAAACAAAAAAACATCAACATTCCAGAAATCAATGCGATTAACCAATCTGCAAGTTTTCTTTTCTTGGCCTTTTTCAGAAGTTGAAACTATCATAATTCTCTCTTTAAAAAAACAACAACAACCCATCACCATAAGAATAATTTCAGCTACTTTTTTTTTTCAACCAGACTGCACATCACGGCATGGAAAAGCTACTGCATGCCCAGCAGTGGTGGGTTGGCCCCTGGTTCGCACCGGTTCTATAGAACCGGTAGTAAAACCGGCGGGAGGCTCCGCCCACCGACCCCAATGTCATCAAAACGCTTCTGCACTTGCACAAAAGAGCATGCGCGCGGCCCTGCTGCAAACTGGTAGTAAAGGTAAGTAGAACCCACCCCTGATCCCCAGGCAGACTTTCAAATCATGTGGCCTCTTGTCTTCTCCACCTCCCAGACAGCAGGTAATTTAATCAGTGTTTAATTTCATGCTGATATGATATTAGTTTGTTGTTCCTGCAAAACAAACTTTGATGAATGAATCTGAACAGCCTTATGCCCCTTGTTTTAAGTTGTTTTGCTTTGAAATTGTCAGTCCTTCATGGTGGGCCAAATCAGGAAACGGGCCCTGAGTCTAAAGCTGTGTATAGTAAGGCTAGAATTCAATGGTGTGTTTCTACTGGTTTGCCCCAGTTCGGGTGAACCGGTAATGGTGGTGGCAGGAGGCCCCCCCGCCTGGACATCATCACGGACGCTTTATGCATGCACAGAAGCGCTGAATGCACACATTCACAGTTTCGAACCGGTAGCGAAGGCAAGTGGAACCCACTACTACTAGAGTTGTGTGAAGCTATTTGAAAAGCAAAAGAGCCCAAAATTGAGCTAAAGAATTCTTTGCTCATGGAAATTGGCCAGCAGTATCCCCTGCTTTTTCCCAAATGCAAGAAGTCATGGGAAGAAGTCTTGCAAGGGATTTGAAGATCAATGTGACTTAATGACCAGTCCTCACACTTACAACCTTGCAGCATCCCCACAGTCACATGGTCAGAATTCAGGTGCTTAGCAACCAGCATGTATCTACAAAGGTTGCAGTATCCCAGGGCTGGGTGATGGTCATTTGTGACTTTCTGAGTTGGCTTCCAATAAGCAAAATCAATGGGAGGAGTGGGAGGAAGGAGAGGAGGGGGATTCACTTAACAACTGCAGTGATTTGCTTAAGAACCATGTTCATAAAGATTGTAAAATCATGTAACTCACTTAGCAACAGAAATTCTGGTCCCAATTGTGGTCGTAAGTTGAGAACCACTTGTATTTATCATATCTTTTGGGTCTGCCCTATTTATCCCTATCTTGCCCTATTTCATCTTGCTTCATCTATTTCATATCCAACATTAATTAGACAATCTGAATCAACTGCAAAGAATGGCCAGTTATTAGGACCAGGGGTGAAATTTAGCAGGTTCTGACAGGTTGTGGTAGCGGAAATTTTGAGTAGTTTGGAGAGCCGGCAAATGCCACCACTGGCTGGCCCCAGAGTGGGGTGGGAATGGAGATTTTGCAATATCCTTCCCCCAGGAGTGGGAAGGGAATGGGGATTTTGCAGTATCCTTCCCCTGCCACACCCACCAAGTCACACCCACCAAGCCACACTACGCCCACCAAGCCACGCCCACAGAACCGGTAGTAAAAAAAATTGAATTCTACCAATGGTTAGGACTCAAGGACTGGCTAAGACCATCTTTTCAACTTTGATCTACAATAATCAGAATACAGACACATCCTTATTCAAGGGATTCCTTTTTTTCACCAGTTACTACAATTTATCAGTGACAGCAAGACCATGCTAATCTTCAAACAAACTGAGACAGGAGAAATAAGTCTCACTAGATCTTCCTCCCCTTTCCAACTATAATTTTCATTCCTCCCCTTCTCTTTCAGCCAGCAGCAATGACGTACAGCAGCAAGTTGGGAGCCATTCTTTCCCATTCCATATGTGTGGCTTGGACTACAGCTCCTAACATTGGCAGCCAACATGACCAATGATCAAGGCTGATGCATACAAAACATCTGGAAGACACCAGGCTGGAGAGGGCTGCTATTGTGTCTATGAGAAGCCCTTTAAAAAAACAGACAGAACTCTCTGAACAATACATTAGCTCTTGCAGGGTGATGTGCTGGAAACAAAGCAGCTAAATTAAACCACCCAAGAAGACAGATGAAAGGAAGAAAAAAAAAATACTTACTTTCAGTTCATCTTTCTCCTGCAAATCATCTACTTATCTTCCTGAGCTGTCTGTCCATGCATTTATAGTTTCAGCCAAACTAAAAGGCTATGTACTTGTATCTCTGCTTTTTAAGCTCTTACACAAACTGGATTATTTCAGTAAAATTCTCACAAAACAAATGGTCCTTTTCTTTGGTTTCAACTCATCTGCTTCCAGTCAGACTTCAGTCTGAGATCAATCCACTTCTAACCCTTCTTAAAAATAGATTTTGGTGCTTGAGTTGCCAACCAGTAGGGTGAAGCCCCTTTCCGCAGAGGGGCACCAACTGCAGTTCGAGTAGCAATCTCCAGGCTTGCTTAGAATTTAACCTGTCACACTATTTGCACGGCCCCACCTCTTCCCTCTGCTGTTGTCCTGACCCATTCATCATTTATGTCCCAGCATTTTTACCCGAACAATTTTTCTCTCTTAGATCATCAGAAACTCCTCGCAGGTGGATTTAAGTTCTGTTCTTAGCCATAAGCTGCTGCACCTTTTATAGTATCATATGCACACTGCGGTGTGTATTAAGTCCTTTGTCACTCTGAAGCTTTCCTCCACCTCTGGTGGTCTTGGAGGCACATCATCCTCAGACAGCTGCTAGGAGTCATAATCAGCACATTTCAAAGCCACCAACTGGATATGGGCTAGTAAACAGCCTATGGAAATCTTGTTTGTAACTAACTTTAACACTCTGTTCAGCTATTGTTATCTCGTCCTGGTGCTGTTGACAGATTTACAACATGAGTGGCTATGCACACATTTACCCATGAAAGCGGTGGGTCTGCCCTCTACCCAACAGGCATTGAATGGTACTCTAGAACTAGTAAGAGTAAATAAATATTAGCTTCACACATAGAATACTGGCTTTAGTTGAAAAATGGCCCACCATTACCACTTATCATTGAAAACAGTGAGTGAGTTACTGGTATTTCAGTTGCCATACCCCCCCCCCCCCCCGTGAGCTATATTCTGAAGGGGGGAAATGCTGATCCTCCCCCATTTGTATTTCTCTCTTTTTCTCTCACACATACACACACATGCTATACAAATAACCCTGTTGAAATGGGCTCATAATAGGGTAAGAATTGGGACTTGACACACAGAGTGCCTTGTGCTTTATCCCAATGATGCTTAACTCTTTGAGGTTTTGCTACCTTACCCGTTTTTGTTCATATTACAGGCTGCTGTCAGAATGAAGACAACAATGTTGTTGTTGATGATGACAAAGAACACAATGGCAAACTGCTATTGGCAAGAAGATGACATGGAGTGTAGTTGCCATGAGTGAAGTTTGACTCAAGGGTGTTTTTACTATTGACACTAATACTACTGCTGTTGCTGTCATAATACAATGGATACTTGGATCCGACACGGATGAAGACCATCAGTCCAATTGTTCTTGTCATGGCCTTCTAAATTGAAGTGACTGTGTATTTCTGAAAAGATTAAAGGGAACAAAGGGACGCTGAAATAAAAAAATCTCACTGTATATCAGGGATATCATGGAGCTATATTCGCTATAGAAATAGTGTAGGTCTTTAAGCAGAGACATTGGACAGCCTTAAATGAGGAGTAGGGAGGTGAGCTCTGGATTATTTGCATTAAAAATGCAATGTTAACTTCAAAGGCCCTTGCTCTTCTACAATTCTCAAACCAGTCTCCAATAACTGCTGGAGCAATATTTATTTCCTGCTTAGAATTACAGCCATGGGTGAATCTATTAGTCTAGGCTTTAGCATACTTGAATAAGGAAGATCTTCTTGACGTGCAGAGCTGTTAGTTATGATAAGAGTGTTGGGAACAAATGCATATATTCAGTTTTAATGGTAGCCATGTGACCCACATATCATCTCCCAGCCTGGCTTCCACAGTAATATACATGACTGCAAGCTTCTGATTTGTGATAACTGTTCACATGCTGCATGAAACAATTTTGCGCATTACAATGCACAACTTATGATTGCAATGAGTTTGTCTTTGTCCTATGTGTCTATCCTGGTATTTAACAGTGGCTCTTAGATTAAAAAAAATAAAGAATAGAACAAGAGGAGCAATGTGATGGTTATAAATAGAGTATTAATATGAAATCAATGTTGAATACTCCAATTGAATACATTCAAGAGGATTTCTCTACCATGAAGAGAGAAGAGATTCCATAGATAAGCATTAACCATTTTAATTTAATTTAATCAGACTGATTTCTCCCATTTTAAGGTTGGGGACATAACTGGCTGCCTAGAATAGCCATCTAACAATATATGTTTGATTGTCTGTAGCTACACTGGATGAAAAATGAGTTTTCCTGAAGCTCAAACTTCTCCCATGCTTTTGACTTTCAACTCAGCGAAACTGAGCCGTTGGCCAAACAATCTCTATTGTTTAATCTCCATTATTTACTCTTGAGCATTTGCAGTTCAACTTCAAAATGAGTGAGGGAATTATTCCTATAGGTTCAAAAGATTCCCATGTCTTTTTATTCATTTTTCATACATGGGAATTAATGGGTCCAAAGATGTGTATAACTTTCTTCAGTGAAGGGTAGAAAGTGGAAAGGAGCCCAGGGAGGAGAGAGGGGCTGCTTCATTCTTCAGGAGGGAAATATATTTGTGTATTAACAGGTGTGAATTAATATCCTCATCTGTAATATAGTTTATGTATTTCCTAGTGATTTGAACAATAACAACCTAAAATCCAGTTTTTGATATCTCCACCAAAAATATTCATGTTGCTACAAAGATGGATTTTCCAAATGATTTTAAGATTTTTTTTTAAAAAATCAGCTGATACTTACTGTTCTCAGTTGCAATTAGACGGAAAATGGACTGATTTACCAATACTAAGGAATTTCTTCAGGTGTCATTCAGTAGCCATAAACTATTGCTATCAGTGAAATATGCAAGACTGTTTTGGAAGATTCCTCCCCACAATGAAGTAATCCATGAATTGAAATGCAGGTGGGAAACACCTGCATTTACCATGGAAACTGTCACATCCAGAACTGTATGAAGCCTAATCTTAGCAATTTCTTTAAATTGCTACATCTTTAAAAAATATGTGATAGAGGAAACAGGTTGATAGGCTGATTTTGGCCAACTGCACAGATGATTGGATCCAGAAGGAATGGAAGAGCTGTTTTCCATCCTGCACTATGGTAAAATAATGATAGCCACATTAGTGCTCTGAAAATATTTTGTAGTACACATTCCACAAACCCTAGCCAGCATTTTCAGCCAATGGTAATTGTGGGAACTATAATTCTGAATATCTGTTGAGCACCAGATGGTTCTCCTTTTGCTGGAGTATTACAAAGGAACAGTTCAGTTAAGACTAAATCTGTGGAGATTCTTATGCAAGGAGAAGCATGAGAAAAATAAGGAATTGTTGGAACTGTAGTGGAAAAGTTTTTAGAGAATATAAACTGCTTTCCCCAACTTGCAGAATAGTACAGTGGCTGTTTTTAAACAAAGTTCTTTATTTGAAGTTCACTTAAATAATATTTTGAAGTAAAAATGAGAAGGGGCTCTATGTATATGCAACATCAAGTCAAAGTTTCTTCAGTTTTTATAAAATGTGAGGAAATATTCGGTAGAAGAGGAAATATTCAGTAGGAGAGGAAAATAACCGACAATTGCTCCTGAGCTGATATTTTAGAAAGAAGGACACCCACGTATCATTGTGCTCTCTTCTCAGAGAATCCCACTGTTTATCATTCCTATTTCACAGGAATATTGTTCTCTGCTACTATTGAGGCTGTGTTCTCACTTGCAGTTTACTCAAGTACAAACGTTCTTCGATATTAGCAATTTCCTCCTCTGTCCTCATGATGTTTCCTTCATTTCATCTCTACTTCAGGAGATGGGCAAAAATAACCCTTAGCATTACTGGTGTTAAAATAGTCCCTGTCAGGCCTGGAAGCCATCTTTTGTATTGGGCCTTCAGGCCTGCCACATTTACTACTGTGGGAAACTGGGAGGGGGGATTGTATGGAGCATGGGTGATATATAGTCATAACAACATTCCTTTCTCAGAGAGTCAAGGACATCTTGCCCTACACCTGGAGGGTTGGAATTGGGACAGTGTTTTGATTGGACTATATGATGGACATGTGGGTGCTGGGCAGGGGCTTGGACTTTCTTTTGGGTGGGGAAAACCTGGAAGCTCTCAGATTCGGGTTTTCCCAGATGTGCCAATATGACATTTCTATAAAAATGGAACTTTGAGGAACTTCAAGCCTCGGAGTCTTCTTTCATTGGAGGTGTTACTTGGAACCCTGACAGTCCCCCCTGCCCGCCCCTGCATTTTAACACCATTGAGCAATAGTCTTAAAAATCTATAAAATCTGTTACTGTTCATTACCACTGGTGGCAAAAGAAAGCCAAGGGACCAGTAACGGAAATGATCAGGGTGATGTGGACATGTTCCCCTCCTTCTCATTCTTAAATCAGCTTCTTCTGCTCCTGTTCTATTCAACCCCCCTCCCCCCAGCTCCCAAAGCCTATTTCATGTTCATGCTATTACAAAGAAACCTGCAGGTAGCCCTTGACTTACAACCTCAACTGAGCCCAACATTTATCCTGTTACGTGAGAAATTTGTTAGGTGAGTTTTGCCCCATTTTATGACTTTTCTTGCCACATTTGTTAAGTGAATCCCAGCAGTTGTTAAATTAGTAACACGGTTGTTAAGTGAATCTGGCTTCCTTATTGTCTTTGCTTCTCATAAGTCGCCAAAGGAGAACCTGTGACCCCGGGACATTGCAACCATCATAAATATGAATCGGTTGCCCATTGTCTGAATTTTGATCATCTGATCGTGGGGATGCTGCAATGGTTGTAAGCATGAAAAATGGTTGTAAGTCACTTTTTTCGGTGCTGTTGTAACTTTGAACAGTCACTAAATGAACTGTTGTAAGTCAAGGACTACCTGTACATGGATGTTGCTTGCTAGCACCGGTGGCAGCATTAGACTGAAAGGAGACTTTGTGTTATTTTGGGGAACCTATTTTGGGGCTAGGCACAGCGCCTGTTGAGTGGATTTTTTTTTTGCTGTAGCCCAGCTGGTATTGTAGGGAATACTTTTTTCTATAGCTGTTTCCAGTTTTGCTGCAGTAATGAACAGTGAAATGATGGGACCAAACACTGCTCTTGGGAAAGGTCACAAGAGACTCAGTTCCCTTTATGAGTCCCATCTGGTTTTTCAAAACACTCTATTAAACTCGTGTTAGACCAGAATGGAGATAAAGGCTTAGGCCAGCAAAGCAGTCTAAAGAGGCCACCAGAGTCCTGGTGTCAGACACTCCCTGATCCTGCTGCAACACCATAATTGGCAAATGCTGACATATTAAAGAGAACAAGAAACGAAGCTGGAAAACATGACCAATAGCTTTGCCAAATCGGTACTGTACATACTTAATCAGGACGGCATCATTCGGTGGTGACCCAGAATTAACTTTTATAGAGACAGATAAGGGATCACCAATGAAAGCAAATAAATTGCATGACAGCAACGTTTTCGGCAAACAAGAGTGGAAGTGCCTCTCAGTTGAGAAATGGAGAAGAACTGTTGAAGCACTTCAGCATGTTCCCCTTCTCATTTTAAGTGAACTTCTTACTTCAAAATAGTTTCAGATATTACAACTCTAGAGCTGTAGAAACAACTGGGTTTCTAAGGTTGAGTATCATGTTTTACTTCCATAGTTTTCACCTAAGCCTTTTGTCGGCTTTCTGATCAAAACTATTTTAGAAATATGATCAATTTATATTGTTTGGAGAAGTGAATAGTTTACCCAACTCACCAATGTACCCAATGGTGGATTTCAAATTTTTTTACTACCTGTTCTCTGGGTGTGGCTTGGTGGACGTGGCATGGCTTGGTGGGCATGACTTGGTGGGCATGGCAGTGGAAGGATACTGTAATATCTCCATTCCATCCCACTCCATTTCCTCATTTTCTCCCGATCAGCTGGGACTTGGGAGGCAGAGAATAGATGGGGGCAGGGCTAGTCAGAATTTTTACTACCGGTTCTCCGAACTACTCAAAATTTCCGCTACCGGTTCAACAGAACTGGTCAGAACCTGCTGCAACCCATCTCTGAATGCACCCATTTCTTAACACCCATGGCTGTGTTTTTTTTTTTACTGCTAGGGGCCATACATTTAGAGATGACATATGACCTTTGACAGAATCTTTGCAGTGCTTCCCATATTAGTAAAAAGGGACAGAGAACACGGAAACACTTTCTCAGGACAAGTGCCCAGTTTCCCTAAGAAAGGAGCAACTGCCTTGTTACCTCCTATAAAAAGAAGCACACAAACAATGGGAAATAAAACATGGCCATAACCATTTAAAGAATTAACTATAAGATCCAAAATTCTTCACAGAATGAAGCAGTCTTAGCAGTTACATGATATGCCCTTTTTCACAAAACATATCTCTTATTTTTAAAATGTTTAAGGGCGTGAGAAAGAAGTTTAAAAAGATTTCAGAAAGGATCACATTGCAACACTTTAATTATAGAGTGCTTCAGATGCTTCCTAACACGACATGGGCATATTTTCAAGAATCACTTAAATGAAAGCTGCTATTTCAAATTTTCTTTTACGTTTTAAGAATTGAGATAGACAATTGCTTTCAGTGTAAAGACATCCAACAGTTCCTTGGTATAGTGGTAAGATTTTGCTAACAGCTTGACTTAGCAGGTGTAGCACTGGTGAGCAGGGGAAGTAAGCTCTTTCCATCATACAACATCAGTATTATGTTTAAAAATGCAAGCAGATTATTGTATTAAATTTATTTATTTATTTAGCTAGCTAGCCAGCTAGTTAGTTAATTAGTTATCCTATTTTTATACCTGTGTGACTCTCTGTAGTCACATTGAACTAATGCTTCCTTCCCATACTGCTATCAGCTACATCCATAACATATAAATGTATTGGGAAGTTTGCAGGAAGAAGATTTCTGATGAGTGATGATGCCAAACATTTGAACTCCTGCATTATAAACATGAATCCTTCAAACTTATTACATACTGTCCTGAAATTAGAATGTCTCAGGCCCAGCAATAAATCTCCTCTCTTCAGCAACTCAACCCCGCCTCCCCATTCAGAAGCTACAAGGACATGCTAGCTAAGTAGCTTTTATGCTGGCTGCAGAGAGGTCATATAATCACAGAAGATTAACTTGTTTTGAGTCAACAGATGTTTAGCCATTAGCTTCTCAGCCTTAAAGGCCAACCTTTATTTCATGTTAACATAATGATTCTTAATTCCCACCAAGCAAGCTCCAGCCCTCACATGGTGTCCTAAATTTTCTGACTTGAGTTTCCTGTATTCTAAACATGTGGTATAAGCTTCCAATTTAATGTTTATTTCATCCTATTAAATCTATCTTTTCCAACAAAATTTGCTTCCAAAATAATAATTTAAAATGAACCTCTATCTAAAGGTCAAACAATTGAGGATATATTGAGAAGGGAGGAACTGGGCAGATCTGAGTCAAATTCCAATTGTGATTTTTAGTTGCTGGTGATTTTGTCCAAAAGCATCTTCAAATGTAATTTGCAGGCCCCAAACTAACACTAAATGCATAGAGTCTAAGTGTTTCATATGCATTGTTTTGTTATCATTCTGAGATGAATTATAGTCACTGCCAGTGTTGCACAAATAGCAGAACTTTCAGAGATTCCTCTCAGACATGGTGCAGGTTTAGGCTCAGGCAGTGGTGGGATTCAGCCGTTTCGGGCCAGTTCAGGTGAACTGGTAGTTAAATTGCTGGCTGGCCCCTCCCCTCCCCTCCCAGGAGTCCCCATGTGCCCCCTTTTGGCTCCCAGGAGGCTTCAGGGCGGCCTCCTAGGCCAAAAAAAAGGGGACGCGGGGGGAACGCCCCCCCCCCCCGTGGCCCATTTTCGGTCGCAGGAGGCTGCAGGAAGGACTACTAGGCCCAGAATGGGGCGTCCCCCCCCCACGGCCCATTTTTGCTTCCAGGGGGGTGCTGGAGTGCTGGAGGCTGAGTGCTACCTGTCACACCCCTGGCCACGCCCACCACAGCCATGACCCAGCCGGTCATTAGGGCAGAGAACCGGTTGTTAAATGATTTGAATCCCACCACTGGTCTCAGGAGATGTTGATATCCTTGCCAAGGTTTAGGTGTTTGAAGGGGCTCAAGGCTTCATGGCCAAGATGGGTATTGTGGTGGCATTCTGATAGATCACCTAGGACTAACTCATGTCATGTGTCCAGAGGAATCAACAGGTTCTTAAGTTTTCATCAAAATGATGAAAATAGTGTTCCACTATCACAGTGCTGCTTTCATTATTTGTCCTCTTTTGGCCTCCTTATAGATGCCTCTGAACATGACACACCTCAATCTGCTTTGTGATCTTTTGCTTATGCAAATTGGGCAGGACATGGTGGAAATTTTGAACATCTTGTGATCAGGGGGTTTATTCACATGGCTCGTACACATCTTGAGCTTCTAAGAGAAAGCAAGATAAAAATCTAACAAAGAAATCAGATGTTCAGTCAGGGTAGGACACTGCCCTCAGTGGCTAAAGGCTTTGGATGTATTCCTGAGAGCTTTTGGGGATTTTTCTCCAGACAAAATTTATTTTATTTATTAACAAACGTTTCAGAATTAGAAAACAAATCCCAAGGTGGTAAACAATTGCAAGCAACGTGTAATAATAGTAAAATTATTCTACACAATAATTCCATAAAAGCTTCTAAATGTAATATGCTTAAAGCCATAAATGGGACAATACCAAATCAGTTCCTGGAAGACCCCCAAGTAACTGAATGCCTGTGTGATCCAATACCCATAGAGCTACATAAAAGGTTTTAAATGTTATTTGAATTTGATGACCAAGATTTTTGTTCTGACAATAGGTATTTTTCAGGTGGAATCCGGAGGGAGGGAGGGAGGGAGGGAGGGAGGGAGGGAGGGAGGGAGAGAGAGAGAGCGAGCAAGCATAAAGTTGCCATCTTGTTTTTCCAGCACCTTCTTTTTGATAGAAACCCAATATTTTCCTTCATTTTCCATCATTCTTCCAGCACTTCGTAAGGTAAACTGTCTCTAAGTCTGGAGGTTATGGATAGGCCTATGTTAGAAAACAGATGTTGACTGAGCTTTCCCTTTCTGTCCAAGGTAAGCATTTGACTCATCTACTGTCCCTGGATGACATGTTCACAATATTGGTATGTTTGCTGTATCTGGAAATGGGCCAAACCACCACATGCAGAGGACATAGTGCCTGAGGGAAACCTAGGCAAGACCTCAAGATCACGTAGTAAACACCATAGGAACCGCAAAACTCTGAGACAACAATCTTGAAGACGGATGTCCAAAATAAATCTTCATAAGCTCCCAAACATCAATAGAGAGTTTTGTAATATGACATTTTGGTTACTAAGATTGAAAAGTAAAATGCATCTCTCACATTATGTTGAGTGTGGGAAAGCTGAAAACAATTTCACCTACTATTTTCACTCATCACAGAGCTTTTGCTTTCTTTCAAAATGTCCATTCCAAGGAAGTAAATGCTTTGTCTTCCAAAACAGTCTAGATTTCTATGGTGACATTTACTATAATTGTTTATAAGACAGTGAGCCCCCCCTCCCTCGCACTGAAAGATCAATTCTGTGTATCATTTCACAGAAGGAACATTTCATGCAAGTGGAAAGAGAAGTAAGGTGATATTTCAAATCATAGTTGGGGGAAGAAGGAGAATTAAAAGACAAAATAGTTATGTTAAGCCTATAGAAAAGGCTCCAAAACTTTCAGACTTACTCATCCTGATGACCCAACATCCCCAGCCATGCATTTCCAAAGCATATCCATGATGTGGTGTCTATCCTTTTCTTTCTGAGATAGATACCTCCTACACTAGGCTAAAATATAATTGTTTAGTTTATAGTATAAACTAAATATATGTAAACTGAGACAACTGGGTTAAATTAGTAAACCATAGTTCAGTAAGCAATAGGCAAGCATGTCCTATGAACATATTTTTTTGTGATTTTTAACTTAATTATGACCCTTTCCATAAATTTCGGGATACACCCTTACAGACCCCACCTTTCCTGCCTCTGCCATCCTGACTCATACCCCAATATACTCCACCTTTCCTTCTCATACTCACCCATACACAGAAACTTACTCACATGTAATGCTGCTTTCCATCTCTACAATTGGCTTCTCATCCTACTGCCTGCCTCAAATGACAAGAAAGGCCTACGAAAGTATGGAGTATTTTTAGGGGGGAAAACATATCTAAAAAGGACTTGAAGGACTTCATTCACGGTCATCAGATAGAACTTAGAACCAGGTTTTAATCTAACAGTACACACAAACAGTAGCAAGCTAGTTTATTACCTTCCACCTACAGTGGGAAGTGGAGCAATACTTAATAATACCTTCCTGGGACTGCTTTTCTCACAAATTTTCCTGCCATAGAATTGTTAGGATCTGCTGGATAGAAGGCGAGACAGGAGACAAGAGGCCCCATCTCATCTATGGTGAGAGCAGCCTGGTGTTGAAGCCCAGCTGTCCAGATGCCAATGGGAGGGTGTCTGGGAGGTAGAGAGCTTCCAGTTTTAATTCCAGTATTTAATTCCAGTATTAATGGGACCAGGCTACCTACGGGGCCATCTTTGTTCCATTATGAGCCGTCGTGGCACAGTTGTTAGAATCAGTGGTAGGTTTCAAAATTTTTTACTACTGGTTCTGTGGGTGTGGCTTGGTGGGTGTGGCATGGTAGGCGTGGCTTGGTGGGCATGGCAGGGGAAAGATACTCTAAAATCTCCATTCCCTCCCCACTCCAGAGGAAGGTTACTGCAAAATCCCCATTTCCTCCTGATCAGCTGGGACTTGGGAGGCAGAGAATAGATGGGGGCGGGGCCAGTCAGAATTTTTACTACCGGTTCTCCGAACTACTCAAAATTTCCACTACTGGTTCTCCAGAATTGGTCAGAACCTGCTGAAACCCACCTCTGGTTAGAATGCAGTACTGCAGGCTACTTCTGCTGACTGCCTGCAGTTTGGCAGTTCCATTCTCACCAGCTCAAGGTTGAGTCAGCCTTCTATCCTTCCAAAGTTGGTAAAATGAGGACCCAGATTATTGGGGGCAATATGCTGACGCTGTAAACCGCTTAGAGAGGACTGTAAAGCACTATGAAGAGGTATATAAGTCTAAGCGTTATTGCTATTACATCAACTCGTCCCATCCTGTCAAGGAGGGAAGGTATCTTGCAGATCCTGTCACTTAAAACTTTAACTGGCAAGTTCTAGCAAGAGAAACTTCTCGGCCGTCTCCACCTTGTGAAATGTTCTGCCCCTCCCCGAGATGAAACAGGCCCCCACTCTCATGGCCTTCTGGAAAGGAATGAAAACATGGCTTTGCAGCCTTACGTGGGGAGCTGAGAGCAGCACCCAGCCGTGAGACTGGCTGGTGCCTGGAGAGACCTTCCTTCCCTTTTAACCAATTTTAACAGTGTTTAAGCATTCTCCTTTTAAATTTCTGTTATTTTTTTGTATACTACTTTTATATTTTAACATTTAATCATGCACCACCCAGGTCCCTGTCTAAGGGAGATAGGTGATTCAAAAATGTGAAAAATCAATCAATCAATCAATTAATTAATATATTATAGCAAGTGTATGTGAGCAAGTTTATATATTGTTGGTTGTAAAGTCCAGCTAAGTAGTATTCAAACAGCAGGCCTGGGTAATTGGACTAGCTGGGATATGAAGGCTCCTTGCTGATGGAGTACTTGTCCACCTTGGCAGGAGATGCACAGGGATAATTAGGTTGAGGGAGATATGGCAGGGAGCATCAAATGGGTTACTTTGGTGGAAAAAAGACCTTCTATTTGGTGCAGACAGTTGGTGAGAATATCCATAGACAAGTCTGGATGGGACTGAACAGGCTGACTCTGACCCAGGTAAGGAATTGTTATTTGTTCTTTGGGGATCTGTATTGATATTTATTAATTTATTAATTTATTAATTATATTTATATACCACCCTTCTCAGGGCAGGGAACAGCCAAGATCAAATACATAAATATAAAAGTTAGAAACAATTTAAAACCAGATTAAATAATTTGGCCCACAATTAAAAACATCCCATTAAAATCCAATTTAAAATTTAAAACTGTTAAAATTAGGCTAGCCTGGTTTGCTGGAATAACAAAGTCTTCACGGCACGGCGGAAGGTGCGCAAGTCCGGGATCCTCTGTACCTCCGGGGGCAGCTCGTTCCAGAGGGCACGAGCCCCCACTGAGAAGGCTCTCCCCCGGGGGGTCGCCAGTCGACATTGTCTGACCAACGGCACCCCGAGAAGCCCCGCCCTGTGGGAGCGTACTGGCCGGTGGGAAGCTGTCGGTAGCAGAAGGTGGTCCCGTAAGTACCCAGGTCCTAAGCCATGGAGCACTTTGAAGATGTTAATCAACACCTTGAATTGCACCCGGAAGACCACTGGGAGCCAATGTCGCTCGCACAGGAGAGGTGTTACATGGGAGCACCCCGCCACTCCCATAATCACCCGCGTGGCCGTATTTTGGACCAGCTGGAGCCTCCAGATGCTCTTCAAGGGGAGCCCCATGTAGAGAGCATTGCAGTAGTCCAGTCGGGAAGTGACGAGGGCATGAGTGACTGTGCGCAGGGAGTCCCGATCCAGAAAGGGACGCAACTGGCAGATCAGGCGAACCTGATAAAAAGCCCCCCTGGCCACGGCCATCATATGCTCTTCTAAAGATAGCTGTGCATCCAGGAGGACACCCAAGTTGCGAGCCCTCTCTGTGGGGGCCAATGACTCGCCCCCAATACCCAGCGATGGCATCAGCTACCTATATTGCCACAGCCACTCAGTCTTGGAGGGGTTGAATCGGAGCCTGTTTCTCCCCATCCAGACCCGCACAGCCTCCAGGCACCGGGACATCACTTCAAAGGCATCATTGGGGTGGTCTGGGGTGGAGATGTACAACTGAGTGTCATCAGCATACTGATGAAACTGCACCCCAAAACCACAGATGATCTCACCCAGCGGCTTCACATAGATGTTGAACAGAAGGGGCGAGAGGACCGACCCCTGCAGCACCCCACACATAAGGCTCCTCGAGGACGACCTCTGCCCCCGTCAACACAAACTGCGACCGGTCAGAGAGAAAGGAGGAGAACCACTGTAATACGGTGCCCCCAACCCCCAGCCCCTCCAGCCGGCGCAGCATACCATGGTTGATGGTATCAAAAGCCACTGAGAGATCTAATAGGACCAGGACAGAGGAACAACCCCTGTCCTGAGCCCTCCAGAGATCATCAACCAATGCGACCAATGCTGTTTCCGTGCTGTACCCAGGCCTGAAACCGGACTGGAATGGGTCTAGATAGACAGCGTCATCTAGGTGCTGGGGAAGCTGTCATGCAACCACACTCTCAACAACCTTCAACACAAAGCGAAGGTTGGAGACTGGATGGTAATTCACCAAAACAGCCAGATCCAGAGAAGACTTCTTGAGGAGGGGCCTCACCACCGCCTCTTTCAAGGCGGAAGGCAAGAAACCCTCACTCAACGAAGCATTAATGATCCTCTGGAGCCAGCTTCGTGTAATCTCCCAGGAATTATCTCTGGACAGCAAGCACTAACTGTAAAAGAGTGAATCTTAAGCAGAAGCTGTGGCTAGAGGGACCTTCGTCCAGCTTTTTCTATTGTGCCAGTTGTAGCCTTATCTAATGTAAAGGGGATTTGGCACCTTATTCCCTCATTACCATCTGGATAGACTATTGCAATGAGTTCCACATAGGGCTGACTTTATCTTTAAACAGATTACAGACACAAATTCAGCAAGTTCAACTGCCTCAGGCTTGGAATTGCAATGAATGAGCAACAGGACAGGATGAATTGCTTGCTACTGAAGACTTACGATGCTAGCGATGCTGGAGCCAATCAAATTGCTATTTGTTGCAAGGGCGCTATATTTCCTAGAGAGCAGTACCTTTTCGCCAAGCTCAAGAAATTGACAGGTGACAGTTTTAATGTTGCTCTTTACCAGGATTGTGTACTTCACATCCATGCCCCACAAAGAATGGTTTTGGTGACATCTGGTGCTTCGACTGGGAAATACAGCAATCCTATTTTTGCAACTGTTCTAGTTATTCTTCTGTGGATGGAATAACAGAAGAGCAGAGTTGGAAGGGACCTTATAGGCAGGGCTGGGATTGAAAAATGTTAGCAACCAGTTCTCTGCCCGGTTGCTGGGTGGGCATGGCCATGGAGGCGTGGCCTAGTGAGCTTCCTGCACCATGGCAGGGGAGGGGCGTGGTGCAGGAACCCAGGCTCCGGAGGTTTTTTTCCAGCCTCCGGGAGGGCGAAAACAGCCTCCCCTGGGCTCCAGAGGCCCTCCAGAGGTCAGCCAGTCCTTGCAACTACTGGTTCGGCGAACCAGATTAAAATTAACATCCAGTTCTCCTGAACTGGTACAAACAGGCTGAATCCCACCCCTGCTTGTAGGTCATCTAGTCCAACCCCCACCCAAACAGGAGACAATGTGGAATATGGAATGATTTTAAGAGGACAGACGACAAATTAAGAACATCCATTAAGCAAATGGAATACAGGTAGTCCTCGAGTTACAACAGTTCATTTAGTGACCGTTCAAAGTTACAACAGCACTGAAAAAAGAGACTTATGACCATTTTTCACACTTGCAGCCTTTGTAGCATTCTTATGATCATGCAATCAAAATTCAGATGCTTCGCAATTGGTTCATACTTATGACGGTTGCTGTGTCCCAAGGTCATGTGATCACCTTTTGCCAAGCAAAATTGATGGGGAAGCCAGATTCACTTAACAACCATGTTACTAAATTATCAACTGCAATGATTCACTTAACAACTGCAAGAAAGCTCATAAAAGGGGGCAAAACTATTCAACAAATGCCTCTCTTAACAACTGTGTCAATTGTGGTTGTAAATCAAGGACTACCTGTAATGCAGTTTTATTATACTTTGCTCAATAATTAGCTAAGGAATCTTAAGTTTGAAAGGATCTTGAAGTTCAAATCCATGTTCATTTCATTCTGTACAAGAGAATAAGTTTTTGGGAGAGACGTGGTGGTGGATCTACTTCTGTCAATCAGAGTTGATGCTCCCCACCACACTACACCCTCCTTCAGGAGATCTTCTTCTGACTTTAGAATAGGGGTGAAATCCAGCAGATTCTGACAGGTTCTGGAGAACCGGCAGCAGAAATTTTGAGGAGTTCGGAGAACCAGCAGCGGAAATTTTGAGTAGTTCAGACAACCGGGAAATACCACCTCTGGCTGGCCCCAGAGTGGGGTGGGAATGGGGATTTTGCAGTATCCTTCCCCCAGGAGTGAGGAGGGAATGGGGATTTTGCAGTAGCCTTCCCCTGGAGTAAGGTGGGAATGGACATTTTGCAGTAGCCTTCCCCTGCCACACCCATGAAGCCACGCCCACCAAGCCACACCCACAGAACTGGTAGTAAAAAAAATTGGATTTCACCACTGCTCCTAGAGCGGCATCAGATCTCACCCTGAAGGGCTACTCAGAGCCAAGCATCAAATGATCAGAATGACTCATGCACTTCTTCCAGAGCAAGGCTTCCAGAGGGGCCAATGAGCCAATACTCTGCTCTGGAGAGCTGTTGTATTCAGTGCAATGAAGCTTTGCTTCAGAAGGCCTCTCAGATGGTCAGTTCCTCAAGAGGCTGATTTACTTTGCCTAAAGACAGGGGAAGACAGGCCTTTTGATCAGCAGGTATAGTTGCAGTTTGAATAATGGGTATGGCTACAAAATAGATGCGCTAGGCCAGGGCTTGCAAAGGGGCAAGGTCTCTGTTTGCCATCTCTTCTAGTTCTCAACCAGCTTTTGGCTGCCCTATAAGCAATTTTTCAGGTGGGTTTCAATTTCTCCAAATTTCCAAAAGCCAGCTGGATTTTGTTACTACTAACAGAATAACAGAGTTGGAAGGGACCTTGGAGGTTTTCTAGCCCAACCCCTTGCTCAAACAGGAGGCCCTATACCAGTGATGGCTAACCTTTTTGCCATCGCGTGCCAAAAGCGGGGGGAGTGTGGTGGGGTCACACGCATGCGTGCCGACATCCATAATTCTATGCGCGCCGCCCCCTTGTGCTCCCCCCGCTTTTTGCACATGATGGCATGGTAGGCCCGTTGTTTGCTCTCTCCAGGCTCCAGAGCCTTTCTAGGAGCCTGGGGAGGGCAAAAATGGCCTTCCCCAGCCCCCCCAGAGGTCCTCCGAAGGCTGGAAACAGTGTATTTCCTAACTTCTGGTGGGCCCAGAAGGCCCGAAAATCAGCTGGCTGGCGCACGCATGCGTGCCAGAGCTGAGCTCGCGTGCCCACCAATATGGCTCCGTGTGCCACCTGTGGCACCCGTGCCATAGGTTCGCCATCACGGCCCTATACTATATCAGGCAACTGGCTGTCCAATGTCTTCTAAAAAACTTCCAGTGATGGAGCACCCACAACTTCTGGAGGCAAGTTGTTCCACTGATTAATTATTCTGTCAGGAAATTTCTCCATAGTTCTAGGTTGTTTCTCTCCTTGATTAGTTTCCATCCATTGCTTCTTGTCCTGTCCTCAGGCGTTTTGGAGAATAGGTTGAGTCCCTCTTCTTTGTGGCAGCCCCTCAAATATTGGAACACTGCTATCATGTCTCCCCTAGTCCTTTCACTAGATTAGACATACTCCTGCAACTGTGCTTCATATATTTTAGCCTCTAGTGTGCTAATCACCTTTGTTTGCTTTTCTCTTTCCAGAGTCTCAACATCTTTTTATATTGTGGTGAGCAAAATACTAGTATAAAATAATAATATAAAATTTTTAATAAATGTTACACAAGTATAAAGTACTAGTGCCTAACACTGATTTCATTGAAATAATAAACACACCAGGGGTGAGCTCTACTTACCTTTACTACCGGTTCACAACGGGATCGCATGAATTAGATGAATTAGATGAATTAGTTCTTCTGTGCGCTCTCACGTTTCCTGAAATATCTCCATTGTTGCAATAAGGCATCCTTGGTGCTCCCTGAGCTTGGTTGTTTTCTTGCAGAAATTTCATTACGCAAACTAGGTACCATCATCACTGTTACTTAGTGCTTGACTAGGACTGATTATGATACCTAGTTTGGGTAATGAAACATCTGCAAGAAATCAACCAAGCTGTTCAGAGAGCACCTGTTGTGGTCTGCCAGCAGCCTGCGGACCTAGCAGCGGAGTCTGACAGTGAGGAGTCTGGGGAGGAACATGGGCCAGTCCTGGAGTCTGGGGAAGGCTTGGATGAGGGCTTTGCGTCAGAGGCAGAGATGGAGCCAGGGCCATCTGGGAATGATGCACGGACTCTGGAGCCCCCAGAGTTGGACAGCAGAGAGGCAGAGGAACAGGAGGAGCCTGTTCCTAGTGCACACATGTGCGGAGCTGCCAGAAGGCAAGAGCAGCTAAAGCAAAAGGGATGACTCAGGAGTAAGGCCAGGAGATGATTGGCCCCTCCCATAAGGCTTAAAAGAGAAACAGAGGCACTTGGGCCTTTTGCAGGAAAGCGACATTGCTAACTCTGTTTCCAGTCGGCATCTCGTTTATTTCTGAACTTCGTGGGGCTTTGCCAAGTAAGGCCTTTGGCAGAGTGTCAAAGAAGATAAAGGTTGGTGATTATCCCGAAGAACGTCTTCCAAAGGACTTGTATTGCAACTAATTGGGACTCAGCTGGGAATGAACGTAATTCTCAGCTGTTACAATAAAATAGGTTTGTTTGGGACTAATTATGTCTTGTAATGACTCAGTAAGCCTAGGTCACAACAGTACCAAGGACCCCTCATTTCAACCCAACTACAAATATTCTCCTTAATTTTGTTGCAATAGATTTATGCATCTACATGGCATAAAAATGAATTCCTGAGGCGGAACTATTCATAGTTAAGATTTTAGTGGCAAGATCTGATGACACCAATCATGTCTATCACACTAGAATAAACTGAGCTTTGGAGGCAGCTTTCTATATACAGTTCCATTTTACAATATTCCTCTACTGAGCTTCTGATATGAAGAGGTTGAGAGACGCCACGTTCATAGTCAGTAACGGCTATATAATTTCAGATGAGGTCTAAGCTGGGCCATGGGTTTCCTACTGTCCTTCAGCAAGAATGATGATCAGACTGCCTAAACCTGGTTGTGTCTAAGGATCCATGACAATGGAGGTTGGATTGCTATCCACGGTTCCATTCGCAGTTTTGGCTAAACATTTTATGCATGCCTATGTGTACATAGATGAAATCTGCATCGTTAAACTGTGGCTTTCACAATTTTATAAATCAAACTAAATAAATAGCAACTTCACTTCGAAAAGAATAAGAACTCTAATACTGTTACATAAGCATGAATGTTTTATGGGCTATCGCCAGTGAGAAATTACGGCATTCCGTTGCTTGGGCTGCTCGCCTGGGAACGGTCCCTGAATTTTCATTAAAACGGATGAAGCCTTATATTTTAACTAAACATATTCATGGCAAATTATTTAACAGCAGTTGGATTTCTCCCACCCACCCCCAGATGTAATTTATAGCACAGATTGCATCTCCTCTGTCTGCATCTTGGTGCTCTTTAATTTTTGAGCACTTCTTTTGTCCTTGCTGTGCTTGAAAATGAGCAGATGTCAGGACTGGTTTCCACCTTGTAAATGAACTGAAATGGATTTTACATTTCCGTAAGCCTCCTGTGGCAAAGTAAAAGTTCTTTGTGTAAATCTCAGCATAACCTCATGTTGTCAGACAGGGTATATATATTCTGACAGCATCCATGGATTTTACTGGCTTCATCATGATGATAAAATATACACACAAACAACAGATATTACTAGGGCTGAGGCAACTGCGAGGCAAGATTGTTTGTCTTGTAAAAGAAAAGAATGATAAAAATACAAAAACTTTAGAAAGTAATCCTGTTTTGTGCAACATCCAATCCATTTGGCCTGCCCTGCACTATTATCTTGACATAAATTACTCTTTGAGGATAATTAGTAGCTCTGATAAGGCTGATAAGACTTTATCATTTTGAAGGGCTAATAACAATTATATTAATTAAGTAGGGCAACACACCTTTGCTTTAAAATTTCAAAAGGAAAAAAATCTAACCAGTCTGATTAGATTTCCTATTTTTGTTGGGGCTTTGTTTCGTGTAATACCAGTCAGAATTCTATTTCATTAGGGTTTTCAGTGGAGATAGTCTACTAATTAAGCAAAGAGAACATATTAAAAGAAGCAGAATTGGTTTTCTCTGGTAAGTCTTATAAATGCTTCTCTGAGATAATGCTTGAGGTGCATTGATGCTTGTTCAACATTTAGAAACATCACGGTAAATGCTGTAATTCATTTATTATAAATGCTGTAATTCACTTATTAAACTAGAAGCTGTCTAAGAAGAGAGTTATCACATGGTTGCCCAGTTTTCTGGAACTGTTACAGCCAGCATCTTCTTTTTACTTTTCCATGGAATTAATTGTCTTCTCTTAATTTTCATTATAGTACTCATGCAACAGATTATCGTTTTGTTTCTTTGTTCTCTTCATCCTTTTAAATTGTAATCTTTAGGCCAATGTTTCTCAACCATGTTGGGTGTGGAATTCTGGGAGATGAAGTCCTCACATCTTAAACTTGCCAACATTGAGAAACACGGCTTTAGGCAGTCAAAACAATAGGCTAGTAACTTCAAATGAATGTTTTTAGCACATTTCCAACAATTCTTTTCCTTTGTACAATCAAAGGAAATATTCTTATGAATTCTAAATTGATTGTGCTTGCTCAACATGTTACATCAGAGCCAATTCAAAGCCAAATTATAAATTTACTGTAGGAATCCCAATCTCTTTGCAGCAATGAGCACATTTGACATTTTGATAGCATCTTAGCACTTTTATGAAATGGTTGCCATAGTGAGCATGCCCCCCCCCCCCCCAAATCATCAATTACCAGAAGGCAAATTGGTGAGTTTCTCAGCAATTCAGGCTTCCTTTTATTTGGGTACAGATAAATGCAAAGCTAAACTTAAAACTCACCATAATATTTATTTATAAAAAATATTTCAGGGAATACATAGGAATCAAAAACATTTTGGGCATTAGGATAATTGGAAGCTGTGCTTTATTTTGCAACACACTGGTTTCACATTATTTAATTATTATTTTTTTAAACTAGAATAATTTTAAAACAAATTCAGAAGGTCATGGACACCAAGAGAAGTTACTGGGGCAGTAGTGCCTATAGGTACCTAAATCTTATTATATTGTATAAGCCCTGACATTATGGGTAAAGGTGTGTGTGTATGTAGCCAGCTGTGGTTTATACACAATGTTCATTCAACAAACTTCACAATTCATTCAAAGTAAAATTCACAATTTGATTGATTCAGTAAACTGTGATCAAGTAATGATGGGTATGAATTTCACCAATCAATGTTTAAAACTGCTTAGCTTCACCAGCTGGCTAAAATAATAAAACACAACATAGGCTGTGCACAAAACATACTAAATCCTAATTTATAAGCCATAACAGTTAGGTTTTCATAGCTTGCTAGCCATATGGCTTTTTCATAATCCATGATTTAATGTATCTACCCAGCATCATCCAGTCATCACTGCGGTGATATAAAGCCTGTTCTCATTTTTATTTAGGAACAACCATGGTTGGATGATTCTGGATGAATTATAAATCAGTAATAGGGAAAACATAATATACTGAGGAAATCAGGCCTTTTTGTTACACAATCTTTCCAGGGTTTCTGTATTATTAATTAAAATAGCCATGGTGCAGCAGTGGTTACAATGGAGTTAACTCAGCCATCCATCCTTCTTAGGTCGTAAAATGAGGACCCAGATTGTTGGGGGCAATATGTTGACTCTGTAAACTTAGAGAGGGCTGTGAAGCACTTAAAGTGATACATAGGTCTAAGTGCTAGCGTTATTGCTAAAAGTTTGGGTCCTTCCCCTGTCAACATTCTCTGCTTCAATTTCAGTCCTTCTTTTGAAGAACAAATACAGAAAAGGAACATGAAGATGACATATGAATTACAACATTGAAACATCACAATTTCATATTTGCATCAGATTTTGGAACAGAAATACAGTATTGGACATTTTGTATGAGGATATCATCCTAATTTGTTATGGACACCACCAGGATGGAACTATCTTAACTTTCTTTTGAAACTACTTAACTGTTTTTTTTTTCTTTCCTTTTTTTTTTGTAGGAAGTCCTGTGGAAATCTTACTTTTAATTTGCCATCCCGTAATGGCAAAACAAAAACAAAAACAGCCCCCCCAACCATTTTGACAGCAATACGGTAGAGATCTTCAGCACAGAAATGCAAAAGTATGGGCCATCAAATCCAGCAATTTTACACGAGAGGAGACATGGGCAAAAGTATATTATGTGGCTTATAGCTATTTCTCTATGCACAAGGCTGGAACAAAGAAGCTTTCTCAAGGAAGCAGAAATTTACTTTAGGTGGGGATAAATCTCAGTGCATCCTAGTGTAACCCAAACGCTGCTTGCTTACTGCTATTTCTCTGTGTGTCTGTCTGTCTGTCTCTCTCACCGAGTTTTATAGGGTCCACGTTGCACTCCCATAAGCTTCGGGAAAACGGGGGAAACAACGCCAGAAAGCGAAAGACGACACAGCGCGGACACGAGCTTCCAAAAGAATGCATCGCTCATCCTAAATTCTTCCTTTCGCCAGCAGGTGGCGCGCGCACCCCAAGTCTACCGTGTTTCGCTAAAAGATGGCTTCCTTGCCCACCGGAAAGATGGAGGACCGCTCCGGCTCAATGGCATACCATCGATAACGGGCGAGGAGGGGGACGTGCTCCAAACTCCCAAGCAGGCCTTTCCTTATTCTTTGGGTAGACTCTCGGTCCCGGGTCTGCGCCTCTATGGTGGCCGCCGAAGTCGCTTTGACAGCTGAAGCTTAAGTAGACGCCTGCGCGAGAATTCGGCTTGTCTCCCCGTTTCGACACTCCCCCACCCCCCTTTTGAGCAGGTCAGTCGAACCTCCCTGATTCCAGCCCCGCAAAAGCGATCCGGAGCATCGTTCCGATTGATGTTTGTGCAGAACAGGCTGGGTGGGAAGATGGGCTACAGCAGTGGTGGGATTCAATTTTTTTTTCTACCGGTTCTGTGGGCGTGGCTTAGTGGACATGGCTTGATGGGCGTGGCAGGGGAAGGATCCTGTAAAATCTCCATTCCCACCCCACTCCATGGGAAGGATACTGTAAAATCTTCATTCCCACTCCATTCCAGTGGAAGGATCCTGTAAAATCTCCATGCCCACCCCACTCCATGGGAAGGATACTGTAAAATCTCCATTCCCACCCCACTCCAGGGGAAGGATACTGCAAAATCTCCATTCCCACCCCACTCCAGGGGAAGGATATTGCAAAATCCCCATTTGCTCCTGATCAGCTGGGACTAGGGAGGCGCAGAATAAATGGGGGGGGGGGGCAGTCAAGTGCTATTTGCCGATTCTCCGATCTATTCAAGCTGATGAAATAATGTCAACTGTGTTTCCATTTAATAGGATGGAAAAAAAGAAAATTTTAATGAAATCCAGTGTTGCTGCCTCCAACCTCCTGAGAACATTGCATTCTCTCTATCAGTTTGGACATTTTTGTGATGTTACAATATACACAAACCAGCTGGGTATCCAACAAGAATTTTGCGTCCACAAAGCTGTTTTAGCAGCTTCTAGCAATTACTTTAAAAGCCTTTTTCTCAATAATGAAATGAATAACGTCAAAAGCTGTGCAGTGATCCTCCAGGATATTGAAGCTGAAGAATTTGTCTCATTCCTGAAGTTTGTCTACACTGCAGAGTTGGAAATTGAAGTGGACAGACTGCACCAAATCAAGGAGGTCGCTAAGAGATTTGAATGCCAAGATCTGCTTGAAATTGTTGAAGAAATGAAGGTTGTAGGTGGAAACTTGGAACCAAGTGTTCCTTTGGAAAAAAACAAAGGTATTAGATTGCCTGGGAATCGAACAGAACTTGGAGGAGAAAAAGCACAGCGTGATTTATCTCATGTTTTAGCTGCTGCACTGATGAAGAAGAATCATTTGGGGAAAAGAACGAACCATTCAAAACCAACCACCAATTTTGATGATATTAAAAATAAACGTGTAAACCCTAATGAAGATAGGATTGCGAGTTGTAATTCCAAAGATGAGTCAGGAACGACATCTGAGCATATCATTGAGATTGGCTGTCCTTCAGTAAATGAGGAGGACTTGAAGGAAGCCCACATCGCTTTAAGCAGGATGCTGCCTGACCAAAACGATGAAAGTAGTTTGACGCTTTCTAAGGCCAAACTCAGAAAGTCAACCCGCAATATACCAAAAGCCTTGCCAAGATCATATGCCTGTGACAAGTGTAATCATTTATTCCATTTTGCTGAGCAGTACCAATCGCATATTGATCTCGAGCATAGCACAAGTTTGGGAATTAAGTATAGCTGCAATATATGTAGCCAACTCTTTCCCAATTGTCACAGTCTAAGGCAACACAAGCTCACTGTCCACAACCGACAGCGGACCTTCCCTTGTCTGCAGTGTGACAAAAAGTTTCAGTGCCAGAAGGATATTGATGCTCATATCCGCACGGTTCACGAAAAGAAGCAGCATCCTCTACAATGCCCCTACTGTGACAAAGTCATCAGCTCCAAGTGTGGCCTGACAGTTCACATACGAACCCACACAGGAGAGAAGCCTTATAAGTGTCAGTGTTGCCCAGCCAGTTTTGCTCAGAGGTCAGCCTTTAATACTCACGTAAGGTAAATCCTTTTTAAAAAAAAAATACATAAAAGCAAGACAACGGTACCAAAGAGAAGTTGGCTTGCAAGCTTTTTAGCTTTGATGTGGTAGCAGAGTTCCTACATTAGGATTGGTCATAGTGGAGCTGGTGTGGTTTTGGTTTACTGTGGGGGTTTTTTTGGTATAAATTTTATTAAAAAATTGACAACATAAAAACTAACTCAAAGTAATAAAGTTACTCGTAGGAATATTAAGGAAGTAAGGAAGAGTATTAGGAAGCAAAGAAAGTAGAAATAGAAAAGAAAAAAATGTAAAAAGAAATAGAAAAAAACCTTCCATTTTTTCTTGCAGTAGATATAAGTAGAATTACAATATTCACTCTTACTCTTTCAAAACTCACTTTTTTGTTATCCAGTTTTTTCTAATCACAAAACCCACAAATCATGACTACATTTTTTCCATTTCATGCAAAAAGTCTATAAGCAGTTTCCCATCAGACATAAATTCAGATACTGATTTTTCTGTAATCATAGAAGTTAATTTAGCCATCTCTACAAGATCCATCATATTCACCAACCACTACTTCATTGTGGGTAATGTCAAATATTTCCATTTCTGAGCACAAAAGAGTCTTGTTGCAGGTATCCTATATAAAAGAGAAGTTCCATGGGTTTTGGTTTGGTTTTTTTTTTTTTTAAATTGCCTGTCCATTAGTCCCAAAAGAAAAACCTCTGATTTCAGTTGTACTTTAACCTTTAACACCTTCTGGATTAATGCATGTATTTATTATAGCCATTGGTTTTAGCTTTTTGCGTGTCCACCAAATAGGGTAAAATATCCCTTCAATGTGTTTGCATTTCCAGCGGAGATTCAAAGTACTTTTATATATTCTAGAAGTTTCTGTCTATAATGATATCTCATTTTATAAAAATTCTCTTTGAGGTTAGAACATAAAATACAATTAATCCCCAACCTACAACCAGTCACTTTGCAATTGTTCAAAGTTACAGCGGACCCCCACCCCACCCCAAAGTTACTCACGAACCAGTCTTAAAATTTTGGCTGCTGTAGTAACGTTCCCCCTTATTCCTCCCACTGGGCCCTGCACCCTCCTCCTCACCATTTTTTTTTATTGAAAAGTTTTAAAGAGTTTTACACATATTTTCCCTTCCCTCCTCCCCCTTCCTATCCCAACCCTCCCTCCTCCCCTCGGACTTTCCAGAGCAAATACAGGGTATAGCATTTAACAAACATACAGAAAAGAACCTAAGCTAACTATCTATAGATTAATCTCCATCTTGCACTTTAACTCCCCTTGTTCATATCTAAATATAACTGTTTAAGCCAGTTATTGCTTGAAAATAATCAATCCGTCTTCATTCTTATCCATTCTTCAGCAATAAGCAACTCTTCTTTCTTCCAACATTACACGATCAAAACCCAAATAAAGTTAACCATCACATCTCCAACCTTTACATATATTAATGCATTGTCAAAATATTTTAACCAATTTCAAATGTAATATATTATAAAGACCTTATTTTTTCTTTTTCCCCCATAGACTTATGTTAATTCTTCCTGAAAACATTCCTTACTTAATAATTTTACATAAACTTGTTCATCTTATTCTCTATAAATCCACTACATATAATCAAATAACATCTTCACTTATAATATCTATGAAAAATATTGTGAAAACTTTCCCTCAACCCTTGCACCACTTATATTTTCCTTGTAACCACAAGTTTATATTTATTCCTCAACAAAACACTGCTTGGTATAATGTAAATGTAACTTAAAACAAAGTATAAAGGTTTAAACAATATCCCTCTTCTAACCCCTAAATTTATATTAAGTAAACTACACTGTCCATAACTTTTGCACCCACAATATTTTTCTTTTAACCCATAAACTTGGATAAATTTTTCAACAAAGCATGCCTTGAAATATAACTTTTCAAAAAACACACACACACAAAAGAAATTAATATCTCTTTATATTAATATACTTCAAGACAAAAGTGAAAGTTTAAACAATAACCCATAACAATTCAAACATAACATCCCTTAATATAACTTTTCCCAACCAATCATGTCCCTAAATACAGGTAAAACATTCATTTTCACTATAATATAACTTTTGAACAAATCATATCCCTAAATACAAGTATAATTATCATTTTCACTATTACTATCCTTCCCCATAAAGAGGATTGTAATTTTTCCATCTCCATTTTTTCCTGACTTTTTTGCGAACCTTCTTCTTCAGTCTCTCTTTAGATGCAATTGGAAGTCCATTTTTATAGCAGGGTTGTAAAATTCCACTTTGAATCTTCCGTCTTATGTAAGGAATCCCAGCGCCTCCTGACAATTTTCCAGTTATCTGTATCAAAACCTCTGGGAAAATCTCTCTGGATATTTCCTGGTTACACTCCTTCGAGCCTCGCTGCCCTTCCTTCTTAATTTGAAAAACATCCATTTCATTTTTCAGAGGCACATTCAACTGGGTTATTTCTTCCACCTCTTCGAACTCATTGTTATTTGGCAACTGAAATACCAATACAGTATCTTCACTTGTATCGTTACTTCGAACTTGGGTAAAATCCTTCTTAAAAACCCCTTCCACTCTTTCCACTAACGCGGAAGTAAATGATTCTAAAACTTCTTTAAAGACATTCACAGTCAATACTTGTGTATTTGTTGATATGTGTAATGGAGAGCCTTCAACACTTTCAAAAAAGCCAGCCATTTTTTTTCCCCAATAAAACTTTCACTTTATGCTTTCCAGCAATTAAGTCAATTATTCCAATCCTTAAGTGGTACAAGTCTTTTTTTTCCCTTTGAAAATTTTTTAAATCCTTCTCCTTTTAAGATAAAGTCCTCTTCTTTTAAACGGGGGCTTTCAGCACTACATAATACTTTGATTCTAACTTTCACTTCTTCACGCCCCATTAGAATCAAACGCCATCTTACTTTCCCTTTCTCCCATAGAAATTCAGAGGGAAGCAATAAACTTTTCGGAGTTAAAGTATAGTACTTGCAATTTTAGTTTCTCCTGTATTTGCTCTGCCAGCTTTCAAGTCCAAAATCTTTTCATTCTTTAAAATTGAGTTGCTGGGGTGGTCGCAACACCTAGTTCTGCTTAAAGCAGAAATGTCCCGGGTCCAGAGCAATGACGGGCTTCACCGGGGAGCTCTCACCCTTTACGCCCCAGATTTAAAGAGAAACCTGGGGCTCTCGGGGAGCTCTACCCACACCCGTCGGCTCTTCTTTCCCCCCTACTCCCAGGGGGAAAGTTTTCAAGCTGCTAGACAGCTGATTTTCACTGTTCTAGCGGCTCTAACAGAGTCCCGGGGCTGGCGCTCACAGAGGAGCGTCCTTTGGTGCCGGCGGAGCCACCAGAAAGCCCCTCCTCCTCACCATTGTCACCCATCACACAGTTGCATTTTGAAGATCTCTGGAGCTCAGGTTTGGGAACTAAAGCAAGCCACTTTGTTGCTGGGCTGTGCGGTGCAATCCTGGAAGTAGCTACCACGAGTGGCCACAATTCAATGCAGCCCCTTAAAAAATTTGGTGGCTGCTTTGGTGATTATACCACATGACCCAACTATGACGTGCTTTGCTTTGCTTTCTTAATGCAACCTCTGCATGTTCTGCAGCATTTATATTAGATCATATAACCTTGTGGGAAGCCCCCCTCCGAAAATGAAATATTTTGGGAAATATTAAAAGAGGCAGAATATTATATTTCCCCTAAAGAAAAGGAGAAACATGTTCTTAACAAAGGCAGAAAGCAGCCCAGTCTTCCTGCCAAAAGAAAATAGCTTCAAGGAGACTGTTGTTTTGGAATGGAGATTTTTGTATCATTCAGAAAGACTGGGCCAATCTATTCATAAGTAAAGAGACTCCTAATAAGCAACACAATTAGGCAAGCCAGAGCTGACAAGATTAGCTCAAATACTTAGGATTTGCATTTCCCATTTTGCCTATAGAGCCAGCCATGATCCTCTATATGACCCCATAGGAATCTGGCAACAGCCATTAAAATATTAAAGGACACATTCTTACACAGGAAAGCCCCAAAGAATGTATAAAAGCCCACCTATCCCAACCCCATTTTGTCAGCCACCCCAGATACATGATGCTGTTACTGAACTTTCTGGGCATCCAAATAAACAGAGTCCTTCTTTCCTGCAGCCAGCCTCCATTTTATTTCCAGCATCTTTCTCCCGGATTAGAACGGGACCAGATTTTTCTTCTAACAACCTCTTTGTTGGCATCCCAAGCTATCTTCTTCTTAGCTCCTTTATTTAAATTATTTTCCAAAAAATCCTTCAGTTTCTTTTTACAATTCTGAACAACTTCATCCTCCTATAACAATACTTCATTTAATCTCTATCTTCATTTTTAATACAACAAAAGAGGAAGTCCTAAGTCAGCAGAATTTAAAAAGGCAAGCCCCTGCCTGTTTTCTTTTTTCCTCTCACTTTTAGTCCCTTTCAGTAACCTTCACCACAGCAAAGCTCAGATCTCCACAGCATCTGAGCACCCATCACTTAAACTCTTTAAAAATAACTAGTAACATTCCCATGCCAGGC
This sequence comes from Ptyas mucosa, assembly GCA_012654045.1. Classification (NCBI taxonomy): domain Eukaryota; kingdom Metazoa; phylum Chordata; class Lepidosauria; order Squamata; family Colubridae; genus Ptyas; species Ptyas mucosa. The sequence goes on from WNWU01000017.1 coordinate 28,023,870, forward strand.
TGATCTTATTAGCTGGCTTAATGAAAAATTGTAGCAAAGCACTTTAATCAAAAGTAAAAATAAAAAAAATAAAAAAGACTGTTCCCCTTGTCTGTTTTTTAAAAAACATTCTTATATCTTCTCTTAGCTGAGCTATTAAATCAAAGTCCTGTGTTGTTTTTTGTGATCTCAAAAATATTTAACTTACCACAAGGAGTATTATCTCTGTTGCAGAAACAAAATCTCTTTTCATCTATAATTAATTACTTTCCAAAGTGATTAAGAAGTGGATGGGGGTGGGGGCGGGGGGGTGGGGGTGGGGGTGGAGAAAGCATGTAATGTCCATTTGGCTCCACTATAGTTAGGAGCATAGATGGAGGTCCAGGTCTCTCATCAGCTCAACCCCTGAGCCAGATGTAGAAAACTTCCAGTTTTTGCAGTATTTCAGAAGAAACAGAAAACATGTGGTTGATCGCTAAATCTAGATTGCAGTGACCGGAATCTATTCCTAATGGTCACAGCCTGCATTTATTCATTTGTGATGGTTCTCTACACCTGGAGAGTATCAACCTGCCATTACCATATTTTTCACTCCATAAGACGCTCCTGACCATAAGACTCACTTAGGTTTAGAGGATAAAAACAAGAAAAAAAAAATCTGCCTCTGACTCCCAGCGTCCATCCAGTATTCATCTGCCTAGCATCCTTACAGCAAACAGCCTGGTCAGCTTCAGCACGTTATTGCAGCCCCAGCAGGTGGCTCGTCAGCTAATGACGGCTGGATCCCGGCCTCCCGTAGCCCCGCCGATCAGCGGACTGGCTTACCAGAAACACCACCATTGCTGCCGCCTCTGTGTCTCCTGCCTCCGCTGGGGAACACTGGAGCCTTTGCCGCCGAGCAGCTGATCAGCTGTTGAATCGGCCTCCCGGAATACCGCTGATCAGCTGTTCCAGGAGGCGGGGATCACTGCTGCCGTTTGCTGCTGCTGCCTGTTGCCCATATTCGCTCCCTAAGACACACAGACATTTCCACCCACTTTTGGGAGGAAAAAAAGGCGCTCCCACTTATGGAGTGAAAAATATGGTGATTCCCACCAGAAGTTCGGTTTGGTTTCCTCTGTTGACTGAATCCAATCAATGTGGTTTCTGCACCCTTCTATATGACAGAGAGAGGCAACCTATGTGATAGCTGTGGTTCCTGGAAACTCCATTTGTAATTTTCAAAGCAGCCTGAGTGAATGGAGCTAAAGATTTTGAAACTCCTTATTTTGAGAGCTTGGGACAAAGTTATTTTGAGCCGAGGTGGCGCAGTGATTAGAGTACAGTACTGCAGCTACTTCAGCTGACTGCTGGTTCAGCAGATCAGCGGATCAAATCTCACCATCTCAAGGTTGACTCAGCCTTCCATTCTTCCGAGGTGGGTAAAATGAGGACCCAGATTGTTAGGGGGCAATATGCTATTTAGTATACTGTCTTTGGTGTAAGCTGCCCAGAGTCCTCAGAGAGTGGGCAGCATAGAAATATGACTAATAAAATAATAATAAAATAATAAATAATTGGGCAAAACCAGGCTGATGGCTCTCATTTGGGAAGATACTATGTGCAAATGGCTTTTAAAAGTTTCTGTAAGGCTCAAAGTACCATTTTCCTATCTATAAATTCTTTTTTCTCCAATAGAAAGATACACGAATCTAAGAAAGATGGGAAATGCATGCCAGCTTACTGGACAATAGTTCCACCAGCAAAAAAAGTAGATGTGATAGATAATAGAATCAACAGGAGTAACAAAACGCAACTCAAGGTGCCAAATAATGATCTGCAAAAGGAAATACTTGGCAAAGCTACTCAGGAGCCTGAGGGACAATCTAGTAGATCTCTTCCAGAGGAAGCACAATCTGACAACCAATCAAACAAGAAGCTGGAACTAGGTACTGAAAATAATACTAAAAAGGGGGAAGCTTGTAGACAAGGGACTGTGGATGGGAAAGGAAATGGAGAAACAGTTTATGAAGCAGGTGTATGCAGCAATAAAGACAATGAGGCCTTCTCTTCAGATGATAATCACAATGAGGACTCAAATGATCACGATACAGAAGACCCCGAATGGGATATAAATTGCGAAGTTAACAAAAACAAGGCCATCCCAACATCTGCTTACATCATAACTTGTGCCAAGTGCACCGAGAAGTTTCCGTCACGGAGGAAATACGTCGCCCACTGCAAAGAAATTCATCATTCCTTGCCCGGGAAAGTGTATCAGTGTGATGTTTGCAGCAAATCCTTCGCAAGTCACAACAGCTGGAAAGAGCACCGAGCCTGCGTTCACACAGAAGACAGGAAGTTTGCCTGCACCCTGTGCAATGCCACTTTTAAAAGGAAGAGGGATGTGAGGACTCACTCTGTGAGGAAGCACGAAGGTCGAGTGAAGCGGCCCCTCTGCTCCGTCTGTGGGAAAATCCTGAGCTCCAGAACAGCGCTTGTCTTTCACATGAGGACCCACACAGGAGAGAAGCCCTATCAGTGTGGCATTTGTGGCTCAAGGTTTGCTCAGCCATCACAGCTCAAGATTCATACCAGGTCAGCTTCTTCCTTCTTCTCCTGACATGTTTTGTTTAAAAATATTTATACCTGTTTATTATATAAATGGAACGTTTCCATTTATTTTTTTAAAAAGGCGAAGTCTTAAGATACGTTACTTGCACATGGCCCTATGCCCAGCCCTTGTTAAACTGAATCTGAACCAGAGCAGCAATTCTTTCTCCCTGTTTTAAGAGAATACTATTTCCTTGAATTGCTGATATTTTTTTCTCTGTTGCTTTTCATGAGCTCTTAAAACAGGGGCTCTTAATTTCATTGAGGGCCGCATCAGGGCTGTGGTTGACTTCGGGAGACGGGATGATTGGGTGGGTATGACCAGCTTGATGCCACTCACTGGACGTGGCCGACTGGGTGGGCGTGGCCAGTTTGATGCCACTCCCCAAACTGCTGGCATGTTTCCTCTTTGCACTGGGTAGACCGGGCCAAAGCCACGCTGGCCTGATGTTTCCTCTTGCATTGGGTAGACTGGGTTGAACCGACATGGCCCAGTCCCTTACATTTTCCAGGATGGCCCTGCAGGCTGGATGCGATCTAGCCCGCATGTCTTGTGTTTGACACCCTTGTGACTTAAAACATGTAGAAAAATAAGGACTCTTTATCAGTCAAGGATTTCAATTCCAGCATTGCATCTACCTTCATTTTGCCCTAGTCAAGAGAGTTACACGATGAAGAAGTATACTTCCGATAGCCCTGGATATGGCTGCTACAAAGTTACTGCCTAATTGTAATTTTGAATATGATAGAAGGCTAAGTTATTAAATACATAGAGGACAATGAAATAAACTCTGTGGATTTAATTAGAATTATATTTCACTACAATAAAATACAGTTTCGTTTTAGTTTAGTATAAGTTAAAATGGAATGAAATCAGCTTTTTTTGGATTTTTTGGTGTTTGCTCAGACCAAAGTTTCCCAACCATCAGTTTAAAAGTCCTTAAATGTTATATGCCTCTGAAAAAAAAAAGGAAAATTATTTTCTCCAAATTGTGGAGTGGAGGCAGCTTCTTTGTACCGAGTTGCTTTCTTGCATACTTTTGATTTGTAGTATAAGGTCTTGATGAACCCCTTGCAAAATTTGCAGCGAAATTTGGTTTTAAATAGCTTGGACAGCATTTCCATATTCCTTTGAATGCAGGTCACACACAGGTGAAAAGCCATATATCTGTGAGGACTGCGGGGCATCTTTTGCTGATAAAGGCAAACTTAATGGCCATAAGAGGACACATACAGGTAAGGCTTAAATTAATTTCCTGAACGTGAAAAAGGCCAAATTTACTTACAAAGAGGGGATATCATATTCTCTTTTAATGAGAAGAAAATCAGTACAGTAGTATGTTGATTCAAGCAATTCAACCTATTGACTGATAGCCACATAGAAAATGATCTGGGGCTGACTGCATGTGTGCACATGTTCCTGGTTTCCTGCTGCTTGTAGGAGTGGGAAAACAGGGATCAGTTCCTCCATGCAAAGTTTTAGGTAGGTTGGGATTTTTTTTTTGCCAACTAGCTGTTCATGACAAGATTCCCTACAGTTCCAAAAATCTGCATATAATGTAGGCAAAGGTTGGAGATTGCCCACTTCTGTAATTTCAAACGGTTACACTGCGACTTTGCATGCTGTTAGCCTGCTGCATTGCAGTGATCCTTCAGGAGAAAAGGAATGCTGAATCCTTCCCCGGAACATCACCTTTTCTTTTTGCAGAATTTTAGGAGAAATGGAGGAGTAAGCTTAAGCTCCCTCTGTCCATCACATGCTTTTGTTTTAACGAAGGAATCATTTGCAAAAAAGAAAAGGTTTTCAGATAATGGAAGAAAAAGAAACAGGAAGAGTATAGGTAGTCCTTGCTTTCTGACAGCCCTTGTTTAATGACCATTTTTAATTACACAGTGTAAAAAAAAAGCTTTGCAACCAGTCCTTACATTTGTGACCATTGCAGTGTCCCATCATGTGATCGCGCCTTGCAACTGGCTTTTATAAAACTGGCTTTTATAAATTTTTAAGATGTGTCTTGTGATGTTTTACTTAACAACTGAAGGGGAAGTGAGATGATAAACCTATCATGGTTCTGTGATGCTTCATTTAGTGATCATAGAGCTTAGCAACAGAGTTGCCAGTCCCAGTTGTAGTTGTTGAGTGAGAACCACAGGTAGTTGTTGACTTACGACCATAATTGACTCCAGAATTATGGTCGTAAGTCATGCCAGTCATCAAGCAGCTCATCATGTGACTGCATTTTTTTTTTGCATGGTTGTTACTTCCTTAGCCCGTAATGGGCATTGCTGGAAACTGGCCAAAAATGTCATAAATTGCAGTCATGTGACTGAGGGTGGTGCTGCTAACAGCTGTATGCAAGCTGGTTGTCAAGAGCCCAAAATGCAATCATGTAACCATGGGGGGAGGGGCAGGCTGCCAGAACTTCAAATCTGTTATCATAAGTGGCTTTTTCAGGATCTGTCATAGCTTTGAATGGTTGCTAAGTGACCAATTGTATGTCAAGGACAACTTGTATAATATGCAAGTATATATTGTTACAAATAAGCCCTTGGGTATGCAGGATACAGCAAACCGACAGAAGTTTCAGATTCTTCATGGCTTCACAAGGTTTCTCCGTATTATGAACAGTAAAATGCATTATTTCTGAAAGGTTTTTAATAATCACGGGGAAGGAAAAGCAAAATATATTAAGAAAAGCTTGAGAAAACATTGTTTTGAAAATCTCCAATGGGTGATCCTCAATGTGGATGAGCTTGCACTGGAATTGAAATATTCATTCAATTATCCCTTTTCTGTCCTATGTATAATGTTGCTTACCATAAAAGGGAACATAGCGATGGTTACAGTAGATACATGTGTATGTATGCATGTATTTCCTTTACAGGAGAACGCCTCTTCAAATGTGATGTGTGTGGGAAACATTTTGCTACCAATGAATATTTAAAATGTCACAAGCGTTGTCACATGGGAGCTAAGCCGTACAAGTGTGATGTGTGTGGGAAAACCTTTGGATTGAGAGCTTCATTAGCCCAACATAGCAATGTTCATGCAGGTACGGAAGAAATCGTGTATTGGAGAGATGGATATGCAAAACAGGTTTCTGGGGTTTGGTGTTCACAGTACCATAAATCCTATAGGTGTATCACGTAAAGAAAACTAGGATCCCTGTAGTTTTTCTGTTTGTTTAAAAAATAATGACTTTCTGTTCATTAATTGCACTTAAAATAATTTAGCTCACAAGCCAAACATCTATGCAGAGGTGGCGCAGTGGTTAGAATGCAGTATTGCAGGCTAAGTCTGCCGACTGCAAGCAGTTCAATTCTCACCGGCTCAAGGTTTGATTCAGCCTTCCACTTTTCTGAGGTGGGTAAAATGAAGACCCAGATTGTTGAGGGCAATATGCTGATTTTGTAAACTGCTTAGAGGGGGCTGTGATGCGGTTTAACAGTCAAAGTGCTATTGCTAAGTGCTATGCCAGACCAATACATACGCAAGCATGATCTAGCCTGTCTTCACCTCTGCAGGTCACAAAGGTCAAAAAGCAAGATAGACATATGTTTTAAAAAGCGACATTAGGATTGAAAATAAACTAGCATTGGCTTATTTCTTCACATTAATTTTTCTTTCCAGAGACTCCTCCTTATTTCTGTGAGCAGTGTGGAAAGACGTTTACTCAGCAAGGAGCTCTAAGACGTCACCAGCGTATTCACACGGGAGAAAAGCCCTATAAATGCAGGGCTTGTGAGAGAACCTTCACAGATATGTCTACCCTGAGGAGGCATGTATTGGTATGTTCAGTGGTTTGTGCTATAAATTTTGTCTGCGGGAATAGGTTGATTTATGTCCTGAGCAGAGGTGGGTTTCAGCAGGTTCTGACCAGTTCTAGAGAACCGGTAGTGGAAATTTTGAATAGTTCGGAGAACCCGTAGTACAAATTCTGATTGGCCCCTCTCCCACCTCCTGAGTCCCAGCTGATCAGGAGGAAATGGGGATTTTGTAGTAACCTTCCCCGGGATTGGGGAGGGAATGGAGATTTTACAGTATCCTTCCCATGCCATACCCACCATGCCACGCCCACCAAGCCACACCCACAGAACTGGTAGTAAAAAATTTTGAAACCCACCACTGGTCCCGAGGTCATTACATAGTTCTCTCGTTGAGGGGTTTTTTTACGACATGCATGGCATTGCAGTCATCTTTCATTCTTCTGTCACTTTGTGCATTGTGGCACAGCTGCTGGGATAGGGAGGCAAAAGCAAAGGCACCTCTGCATGGGCAGAGGAACCCCCAGTGATTTCTGCCCTGTTTCCTTATAATACCTACAACTCTGTAATGCACAAGGACAGCACAACTTTGGAAAGACAAAGGGCCAACAACAGCCACACGGTTTGTGGTTTCAAAACAGTTTTGAAGTTAACCTTGGGTTAGATCAACGTTTTTCAAACTTAGCAACTTTTAAGATGTTTGGACTTCAACTCTCAGAATTCCCCAGACAACATGCTGGCTGGGGAATTTAGGATTTGGTCCACATATCCTAAAGTTTCACATATCTTAAAGATAACTGTTAGACCAGAGGTCTGCAACCTTAAACACTTAAAGAGCCATTTGGACCTGTTTCCCACAGAAAAGAAAACACCGGGAGCCACAAAACCCTTCCCGTGCCTGACTATTCATATGTAGTTGAATTAAACATTCTGTTTTCTTCTGAAACTTTTCTTTTCTTGGATTTATCCATGCCTACCGGGGGTTGAAAAGCTCAATAAATCGTGTGCCGGCAGGTGTCACACATTAACAGTTGTGACGCATATTTTGAGTGAGAGGGAGCTGCAGCAGAGGAGTGAAAGAGCCACATGCAGCTTCAGAACTGCAGATTGCTGACCCCTGGGATAGACTGTAAGGAAGACAACTCTATAGAAAGGGTAATACACTTGTCTTCCTGTAGTTAGAATAAAGAACGTAAGATCTCAATTACTGAATTGCGAATGCTTTATTTTAAAAATCAATAAACTAATAAATAAGAAACTTATCCAGATTTCATTTTTTTATTTTTTTATTTTTTTTCAATCTATATACCGCCCTTCTCCCTGAGGACTCAGGGCGGTGAACAGCCAGAATTAAAAACATACAATACAAATATTAAGAATTTAAAATACATATAAATTTGGCTCCAATTTTAAAAATAACAAACCAATTTAAAAACATCTAAAATTACTTTCTAAGCCAGCCCGGCTTGTTGGAAAAAGTAGGTTTTAAGGGCACGGCAGAAGGCACTGAGGTCTTGAGTTCTCCTTATCTCAGGGGGAAGCTGGTTCCAGAGGGTAGATGCCCCCACAGAGAAGGCTCTCCCCCTGGGGGTCACCAGCCTACATTGTTTGGCTGATAGCACCCTGAGGCGGCCCTCTCTGTGGGAGCGCACGGGTCGGTGGGAGATCATTTGTGGCAGTAGGTGGTCTCGCAGATAACTAGGCCTTATGCCATGGAGCGCTTTAAAGGTGATAACCAACACCTTGAAGCGCACCCGGAAGACCACCGGGAGCCAGTGCAGCTCACGCAGGAGCGGTGTTACATGGGAGCGCCATGTTGCTCCCGTCACTACCTGCGCGGCCGCATTCTGGACCAGTTGGAGCCTCTGGGTGCTCCTCAAGGGGAGCCCCATGTAGACAGCATTGCAGTAGTCAAGGCGAGAGGTGACAAGGGCATGAGTGACTGTGCACAGGGAATCCCGATCAAGAAAGGGCCGCAACTGGCGAATCAGGCGAACCTGACAAAAGGTCCCCCTGGTCACAGCCGTCAGATGATCCTCCAAGGACAGCTGCCTATCCAGGAGGACTCCCAGATTGCGAGCCCTTTCCTTGGGGGCCAAAGACTCGCCCCCAATAGTCAGTGATGGAGTCAATTGACTATATCGGGATGCTGGGAGCCACAGCCACTCAGTTTTGGAAGGGTTGAGCTTGAGCCTGTTCTTCCCCATCCAGATCCGCACAGCCTCCAGGCACTGGGACATCACTTCAAGGGCATCGTTGGGGTGGTCTGGGGTGGAGATGTACAGCTGGGTGTCATCAGCGTACTGATGGTATCTCACCCCAAAACCACGGATGATCTCACCCAGCGGCTTCACATAAATGTTGAACAAAAGGGGCGAGAGGACCGATCCCTGTGGCACTCCACAGATAAGAGGCCTCGAGGTCGACCTCTGCCCCCCTGCCAACACAAACTGCGACCGGTCAGAGAGGAAGGAGGAGAACCACCGCAACACGGGGCCTCCCACCCCCAACTCTTCCAACCGATGCAGCATGATACCATGGTCGATGGTATCAAAAGCCGCTGAGAGATCTAACAGGACCAGAACAGAGGATCACCCCCTGTCCCGAGCCCTCCAGAGATCATCAACCAACACGACCAATGCCGTTTCCGTGCTGTGCCCAGACCTGAAACCTGACTGGAACGGATCTAGATAAGATGTTTCCTCCAGGAATTGTGGAAACTGTTGCGCGATCACACTCTCAACAACCTTCGCCATAAAGCAAAGGTTGGAGACAGGATGATAGTTAGCCAATATTGCCGGATCCAGGGACGGCTTCTTGAGGAAGGGCCTCACTACCGCCTCTTTCAAGGCAGTGGGGAAGTGGCCCTCACTCAATGAAGCGTTGATAACACCCTGGAGCCAGCCTCGTGTAACCTCCCAGGAAGCCAGTACCAACCAGGAGGGACACGGGTCCAGTAAACATGCGGCCGCACCAAGTCTCCCCAAAATCCTGTCCACATCATCGGGGGTCACAGAGTCAAACTCTCCCCAGATAATATTCTCAAGACTATTACTTGTCACCCTGCCTTAATCTACCCAGTCGGAGTCCACGTCCCCCCGGAACTTTTAAAAGTTAATGACTCTATTTATGGAAGGTTTTTTAATAATATGTTTTTATGTTTGACAAAGCCAAATGAGACCTTGAATAATGAAATATTTCTTTTTTCTTCTGTCATAGGTCCATGATCGGAATGCTCATTGGAGAAGTTTCTTAATAGATCTTACTATCAAAAAGGATCATAATTGGTCCAAAATAGAGGCTATGTCCACTATTTGTACGGAAGAGAATTCTACTACAGTTTGGTCTGATAGCCAAGAGAAATGCTACACATCAGAAAACACAAATGTTAAGAAAGTAGAACAGATACCAGGCAGTAGCAATGTGAAAGAATCTGAACCTACCCTTATGCTTTTATAGCTATTAACAATTAAAGTTCAATATGGATATAAACTTCTCATATTGTTTCTATTTTTTCCCTGTATAGGAAGATTCTCCAAAATGCCTGTAGGATCCACAAATAGATATGGTGTCAGCTTAGATATGGAATGTTTTCTAAGTGAGCTCTTTCTCTTAGCTTAAATGCTGATGTTTTAAACAGCTTTTGAGGACCAGACAGACATAATAAACAAGTTCTGTCAAGTTGCCTGCGATCAAACCACAATGGGCCATACTGATAGTCATGTGCAGGTCAGAGAGTGTTCATCCTTGTTTTAAAGGAAAGACATGGCCAAAGTTGAAAAGGGTAATAGTTAATGGACATGATTAAATATAAACGTATAAACATACAAAACACCCACCTCCATCAACAGGGATGTATGGCATTCATGTAAAATATTGTACATGGGGGCATGTCATTATATGTCTTCTTTGAGAGCTTAGGAAATGTGGACTGAGTGTACATTCTGCTAATGTTTCTAGATATCCCTTCCTGCAACTGTTGAGCACAAGGACCAGATAGCCTCTAAAGCTAAACAACTTTGTGTAGTTTAGAGCGTGAAGATCCCTGAGTTCAATTCCTAGTGGAATCTAGTCACCCGCATCTGAAGAATTTCAATAAGCATAAAACAAGACATATGCTGTCTCCTTGTGGTGAATGTAACTTTTAGAGTAGCAAATCTCAAATCCTTTGGCCTCAAGACTTCTCTAGGCCAGGGGTCCCCAACCCCCAGTCCGTGGACCAGCACCGGTCCGCAGCATACCAAAAACTGGTCCGCAGAAACAAGCGAAGCCCCATTCGCAGGATGCAGGCAGCACACAAAACCACGCCCCCCTCTGGTCCACGGAAAAACCTCTCTCCACAGAACCAGTCCCTGGTGCCCCTACAAGGGACGGGGGGCTCTGCTTTACGCCCTTACAAATGATTTGAGAATACAAGAATAGGATATAAAGTGAGAAAAAGTCATTGATGAAGTGAGGCTTTTGATATGGAATAGACATTTGACAAAAGGCAGGATCTTGAGTTTCACAGAATGTCAGGGAATATTGGTGTTCAATCTCCATTCCAGGAGCTGCAAGAAAACTGATCAGAGCATGTTAGATTGGCATCTGGAAAATATTTTATAGACCATCAGCTTGTTAGCATATCAGATAGGAGGCTGTCTGGGTTACTAAGTGATTCATCTACCTGAGCAGTAATCAACCAGTTTTGGCGGGATAAAATAATCTTTATTAGAAATTCTTATTCAGATACCACTACCTAATTAATATTGTGTTGCACACACTGTCAAGATTTTTGGGATACTGTAGAAATGCAATAAACAAGCAAAATTCTCTTCAAAAGAAGCATCTTGTAAAATAGGAATGATCTGGTATTGTGCTTAGACTTAAATGCATATTAAATAAAAATGGTAAATGTTGAAAGTTTTACTATTCATTTGAAGACTTTTTTGTTTCAGAGTACAATAATAAAGGCAAATCCATCAACTTTGCTATATTTATTTACTAACTTTTACCTGTACATAATAAAAATGCAAACCTGTATCCAATAGTAGAAAACATACATCGCTCCAGGTTAAATTGTTGAATCCATCTTCTCTTCCTGAAGATGTTTTATTAACAGTCTAACATCAGTGCATGGGGAAGTGAAGTTCATTGACTGTTTACATATGGTAGTTTGCTCTACCAGCCTTGGTGAAGTATTATCTAAAATTCAAGGTAATAAACATAATAGAGGAAGAGAAGCAGAAAAAAGTAATCTGACTTATTCTATTACAGAAGTATAAGATTTTATAAGAAGGTAATTCTTAAATTATATGTGCAAATGATACTTGCTTTTGGGTACATTGTAAAATTACATAGTCAGCTATTGCTTAATGTTGCCTGAGAGAAAAGGATTAGGAAAAAGGGTGCATGGAAGAAATTGAAGGACATAGAAGTTCAGTTATAAGTAAGAGACTTTGGTATGTTGGAAAATATAGTGCTGGAACGAAAAGAGAACAAGGTCATGAAAGCCTATGAAGATAAGACTAAGGCATGTTTTGCTGGATTTGGGGGACAAGAAGCCCATGCAAACATTTAAGAAGCAGCAGCATCTGATTAAAGCAAGGTTAATTAGTATTTACAAAGTGCTGTATAAATACGAAAAGCAAAACAAAGAGAAAAATAGATTCCAATACTTCAGAGCAGAACTGTAACAACTCTTAAAAGACCACCCAATCTGACAGAACACAGATTTGGGGGGGGGGGGATTTTCTTATAGAGATACTTATGTAATTGGAGCACCTTTAGATAATAGAGTTGTAACATACAGAAGAAAAATGGGATATTTATAATAATTGAAGGGTGCTTCACACCCTACATTTAAAGTGTTTTATATAACTAAGTACTTATACTACCATATTTAGCAGTAGTTATATAAGTAGTTATATAAAGTGAGAACTGGGATCCAATCATTTGTTTCTTTCTGATCTCTGTTTTTTGAGATATTGCTTTTAGGGCTGCTGTGCTCCCTATGAAGGCAGGCAAATGTGAAAAGAGGCACTAAATTTGGTGCTTCTCATGCAACTATTCCACATACTTTGCATTGTAAACAAATTGAGGGGGTTGGTTTATATTCATGATGTTAGACTCTTGTTTAAGCTTGCTGGTATTCTACTTTTGAGTTGGGTGATTTGCATTCCCAAAAGGACAGGTGAAGCCATTAAACAGTTGCTGTCTCTCTTGTTTGAAAAGTTATTCTAATCTTTTACAAGGTTTATTACTTTTAGACTGCTTACAAAACATACCAACGAAAGTTTACTACTTTGTGACTTTGCAGAGATAAACATGTTAAACTCAGATTAACAAAACACAACATGCAATGAATGCCTTATGTTGGCTGGTTTATCCTCTGATGTTACAAGGCCAAACCATACATTCCCATTGTAGTCTAGCCAAGTTATTGAGTGAATCCAACTATATTTTAAGCCAGGGTTTACAATTACTATGCTTGGAAGGGTCAGTGGTAAAAGCAAATAAAGTTCGCTGAAAAGTAGGTGGCTAGGTGCCATCAAAGCCAACACCAACCAGAGCATAAAACAACTGAAAGAAGCCATACAAGATGGGAAAATGTGGAGCTAGCCCATAGAATCACTAAAAATCGGACACGATGGAAGGCCATCATCATCATTATCATCATGCTATGTAAAGATAATCTCAACTGGACATGAACAAGCCAGATGCCGCTGCCCTATTTTTAGAAGATTATTTGTGTGACCACTATGAAAATGGCTAATGCAAGACTATACACAAACAGCAAAATCAAATAATCTTTTTTATTGGTATTCTGCTATGCTTGAAGGCATCCAAGCCAGTACTGGCAGTCTTTGACTTACAAAAATTCATTCAGTGAATGTTCAAAGTTACAATGGCAATGAAAATGTGTCTTATGACTCTCTTTCATACTTATGACTGTTGCAGCATCCCCGTGGTCACATGATCAAAATGGAGACATTGGCACCTGACTCTCATTTATGACAGTTGCAGTGTCCTGGGGTCATGTAGTCTCCTTTTGCCACCTTCTGATCAGCAAAGTCAACGGGGAAGCCATATTCACTTAACAACCGTGTTACTAAATGAAGCACTGCAGTGATTCACTTAACAACTGTGGCAAGAAATGTCGTAAAATGGAGCAAAACAGCAACAGAAATTAAGGGCTCAATTGTGGTTGCAAGTCGAGGACTACGTAGTTGTGCAATGCCTGCAAAAGAATCCTGTTCTGTTCTGCTCTGCTCTATTCTATTCTATTCTTATTCTATTCCTGCAAAACAGTCAGCTGGGAATAGTCAGCTGTTGTAAGATATGCAAAACCAAACTGTTTCTCTCTCTCTCTCTGTGTGTGTGTGTGTGTGTGCGCGCGCGCGCGCGCGTGTGTACATGTGCCTTTAAGCACTGACACTACCTGGACTGATCCCTGCAGTTTTCTTGGCAAGGAAGTGGTTGCCATTGATTGCTTCTTAAGGCTGATAGAGGAGAACTGACCCAAGATCACCCAACTGGCATTGGTGCGGTTCACCGTATAATGGATATCCAAAAGCCGGGCTAACCAAGCGAACGAGACAATCGAGCAACTTCAAACACCGCGAGAAGGAACGCTCGAAAGAGATTCGGTAAAACCCGGACCTTTGCTAGGAACGGAGACGCTCGCCTTTCTAGCCGTCGACGTCTCTATAGTGGAAGCAAGGCCTTTCTCTGTTTGGGTAGGGTAGGACAATAGAGCGGCCACCCCACTTCGTAGGAGCCCGGCGGAAGTCTTAATGAAATCAAGGGCAGGGGAAAATCTGACTCCTCCCCTTCACACACACACCCCCCTCCGCCGCCTTCTCCAGGCAACGAACGTCGTAGGTATGCCGTGACGTCATCGGGAGGAAGGGGCGGAGGGGCAGCCGTTTACCGGATGTGGGAGCGTGACGGGGGGGAGGGGCCATCCTGCCCTGAGGCTGCCCAGCTGCGGGGGCTGCCCGGTGAGTGGGATGGGATGGCGGTGGGGAAGAGTCGAATCGGGAGGGGCGCGGCCGGTCTGCGGCGCTTCGATGGCGGTTCGGCCGGAGGGGAGGCGAGGGTGGGGGTGGCGGCTGAAGAAGTGAGCCTGCCCTTAGGAAAGGGGGTGGGGGGAGAGGCGAAGCAGGACAAAGTGGTACCCCTATTGTGCTCATTCTCTTCCTCCCTGGTGTGATTGTGTGTGAGTGTGTGTCTTTTGAGTGTGCGCGCGGTGGGTCTCCTGCAGACAGAAAAGATCGCGGTGCGGAACTGAGGACGAAAAGGAAGGCGCAGTCATTCCCTCCCCCTCCCCACCCCCCAAAATACTGCGTGGCTGTGAGCTTGACAAGGTATTCGTAGCTAAGATGGGGAGTAATTTATGCGTAACATCAATTGCGCTGGGACAGCAACCAAAAGAAACAAAACCACGGATGGCCAAACGATCCTCCCGCTTCCCCAGGGCTTTTAAAATAACCCTGGTGCCTTCCAAACAGATTGAGGACAATTTCCAGTTGCCCTTAGCCCGTTGGTGGTGTGCTACCTAGGATGAAATGGGATTTGTAGTAGTCCCATATCTAAGGAGACATCAAGTTACCGCAGGCTAATGGTCCTGGAGGGCTGCAGACAGAATGGGAGGAAATAGAGTGAAGTTCAGCTGAGAGAAGAGTATATATTAAATGTATATGGAGGTGGGTTATTAAAAAAAAACCCACAATAGTAAAGATGCGCATACTTAAAATATAGGATTTCTAAGCAGTTTTGTGTTTAGAATGGCTTTGAACTAGAAGTTGGAGATTGGAGGGGGGGAAATGCTCATTTGATTTTTTTTTATAATAGGCTGGGGCAGATTTGTTAGCTGTGCCTGGAGTTAGGAGAGTGAAATTGCTTGATTCTATTGATAAAATTTGACTTCTTCCTGTCTCTCAGTGATCAAAACTGGGAGGAGGGGGAAACCAGATGTCTATGTGGCTCTCTGACTTTTTCTGTCAGATCTCCTGAGCCCCTTGTATGTGCCTTGTCACATACTCCATTTCACTTGCATTTTTGCCTAAGCAGGGTGAACAACTCTGGAAAGAACATTCAAAATTGCTCTTTCATATCTTCCTATCAGGAACTTTATGTCAGGGTCATAAGGAAAACCCAAGTTTGAGACCCACAAAGCCTGTAAAATATAAATTGTGACAAAGAGATGCAAAGCCTGAGTGGCGGAATAAAAAATGTGAATGTGAATTATTTTACTTAGAAGTAAATAAACGTATTAAAAATAAAAACATGTTAGAAAATAATAGAAATAGGGAGATTGAATTGAGTGCTCACCAATAGTAGTATTTTCACTGATTCATTTAAGGATTCCGAGGTGCTTTTTACCTTCCTCCATCAAAAATTTCAGAACAGCTTCATAAATTTATCTGCCAGTTTATAATCTGAATGAGATTGTGTGAAAGGAAAAAAGCTGAGGAAAATAAGCAAGTGTGGACTCTAGTTCTTGAACTGAGTTTCATTATATGATAAACCCCTGGCTATCAGATGGGCAGGTTATCCAAAGTCACCATGGATCAAACCAGTGGTGGGATTCAGCCAGTTTGCACCACTTTGGGAGAACCAATTGTTAACTTTCTGAGCAGTTTGGGAAACTGGTTGTTAGAAGGAATCATTAGGGCAGAGAACTGGTTGTTAAATTACTTGAATCCCACCACTGGATCAAACCCTGGTTAAAGCGCTAATTTGTTTATTTCCCTTAGCCATAGGCCTGTGTGTCATCTCAGTCCAGGCGCTTTGGTTAACTGTGATTAACTCTTCTTCCCAACTTCCAAATGAAGAGATCTGAGATGTGAATGTTAAGCAGTTCAGGGTGACTGTCAAGATGGAGAGAACTGGATGGATGAGGTGTGCATCAATGAATTGAAAATTGTCAGAAAGCTGTATATGGAAAACTTCAAAGTGCTGTATTCTAAAAAAAATAAGCATTTAACAGGACTTTCAGTGGGGCTGAGAAGAAGGGAAGGAATGACAAAGAACTTCAGTTTGTTAAGTTTCAAAGAGGACACATACCCACCCTTCCCCAACCCCAGATTCTTGTATCATTAGAGATCTGAACTAAGCAGTTTGCCTCTCATTGCAAGAATTTAATTTAATCAATTTGTTCTCTACATATTTTTCTCATCCTTCCTTTTGTAAGTATACGTGAATGAAAAAACACAGATTCCTTGGTATGCCATCCTACTCAGGAATGTTTTTTTAATCTCTTTTTCTGGTCTGATTTTACTCTGTCAGAAGAGTTGTGACAGCACTATAAAACCAAGTCCAATAGTTTACAACAAAAAATAACAACTTCTCTTTCTTGCTCTTTATATAGGTAGTCCTCATTTAGGCTGCTTTGTTTAGCGACCATTCATAGTTACAACCATGATATAAAAGTAACTTTAGGTCCAATTCCTGCAATTACGACCTTTGCAGATCTGTAAAGCAAAGGAAAAGTGAAGTAAGATCATAAAGATCAATTGTGGTTTCACTTAGCAATCAATTTGCTTTATGACTGAGTTGCTGGTCCTAATTATGACTGCTAAACAAGGACTACCTATATATGCCAAGCAATTTAGGGAGATACTTGCAAATCTCTGGCAGCCTATCAAAGTCTGTGAAGGCCTACTACCAAGGAAATAGTTATATACATATTGAACATTCAGAGACCCTTCCAATCAATGGCCATACCTGGATTTTGCAGATTTTATAGATCTATTTCTTTTTTCAAACTGGTTGGGAGAACATTACTTTGGAGTGTTAATCTCATTTGTGTGGCAGACTATTAACATGTAATAATGTATTTTTAGAGAGGAAGAAGATGGAAAATAATGCTGTTCTTCTGGAATCCAAATCCTCACCAATCAACCTTCTGAATGAAATGCACCAGCTGCGTCTCCTAGGTCACCTTTGTGATGTCACCGTGAGCGTAGAATATCAAGGTGTCAGAGCAGAGTTTGTTGCTCACAAAGCTGTGCTGGCAGCCACAAGCAAGTTCTTTAAAGAGGTCTTTCTTAATGAAAAAGGCATGGATGGACTAAGGACCATTGTCTTACTGAATGAAGTCCAGGTAGCTGACTTTGCGTCTTTTCTGGAATTTGTTTATACTGCCCGGGTAGAGGTAGAAGAAGACCGGGTACAGCGCATGCTGGAAGTGGCTGAGAAACTGAAATGTTTAGATTTGTCAGAGACCTGCTTTCAGTTAAAAAAACAAATGCTTGAATCGGTATTGTTGGAGTTGCAAAATTTTTCTGAGTCACAGGATACCGATGACGATGGCAAGGCCCATCCTGGCACTTTAACTGAGCCCAAAACTATCACTGAACCACAGGAGGACAATGTGGATTATTTTGCAAGTTCTGCCCTCAGAAGACCCAGGACTGGAACGGACCTCGAGTCCACCACCCTGAAATTAAAGGAAAAATTGGACAAAAAAAGAGAAGCCCTGAAGGCCCCCTGTGCCAAAATCAGGCGGGCGAGTGGCAGGTTGGCTGGCAGAAAAGTCTTTGTGGAGATACCCAAGAAGAAGTACACAAGGCGCCTGCGAGAGCAACAGAAGTTTGCTGAAGCTGTTGTGGAGGAGAGCCGGCTTTCCAAAGAGCAGGGCTCCCGTGAGAAGGGTGGGGAGGAGGAGGAAGAGGAGAAAAATCAAGCGATGAACAGCGTGAAGCTAGAGGAGAAAGGGTCTGATGGTGCTGAGGACCCCCGGGAAGAAAACCTGACTAAACTGGAAGAGGATAAAAAGAACCGCAGTGGCAACTTTACTTGCGGTACTTGTGAGCGGGAATTCCTCTACGAGAAGAGCTTTCTGAAACACATCAAGCAGAGCCATGGCATCGCAGCCGAAATCATTTACCGTTGCGAAACCTGCGGCCAGACTTTTGCCAACCGGTGCAACCTCAAAAGCCACCAGCGCCACGTCCACAGCAGCGAGCGCCACTTCCCATGTGAGCTCTGTGGTAAGAAGTTCAAGCGCAAGAAGGACGTCAAGCGGCACATTCTGCAGGTTCATGAGGGTGGTGGGGAGCGTCATCACTGCCTCCAGTGTGGAAAGGGTTTGAGCTCCAAAACGGCCCTGAGGCTTCATGAAAGGACACACACAGGCGACAAGCCTTATGGGTGCACAGAGTGTGAGGCTAAGTTTTCTCAGCCTTCGGCACTTAAAACACACCTGAGGTATGAACAGATGGGACGGGCCTTGTAAGCTAAATCTCCGGGCAAAAAGCTAATGCCCTCCCTGAGGCAGCTTCTTCCTGGGCAAAAAAAGTAATGAATAGGTTGGAGCTCCTCTCTGGCGGGTTCAGTAATAGGGTTTTTTCCCTTTGAAACAGCAGATCGCGGCCATAATCTAAAATGCTCCTGAGCCACCGTAACATACGTTGGAATAAATGTAAACCTTAACTAAAGAACGGAGAACATTTAGAGTCCTGATTATTAACATGCTCGTGTTGTGGGAATGACAACAATATTCCAGTCACAGACTGACTTGGGTAAAGTACAATACTGTGTAGTTAAGGAGGAGAATTGTAGCAGGCTGCCACATGTTGGAAAGCCAATTCATACGATTAAACCTTGTCTACGTAATATTTGAAATACTGTCAGGAGGGTTATAAGGGTATTTATTCTCAAAACAGCCTTCTCATTTTGGTGCTCTCCGGATGGGCTGGCTGGAACTGTCAGAACTACAATTCCTTCACCCTCTCGTTTTGACATGAGTTTGGATATAATCAGTGCTGTTGGCAGTCAGTTTTCTATATTAAACATTCAGAGAGCAGCCTTTCTTTAGTTGGCTGTATCCCAAGCAGATACATTGTCTCCGTAGGTCCTGATTGAACATTTCTAATTACTTTTGGCTAGATTTCTTTTCTTCTGAAAAGAAACCAGAGTACGTTTTTAATATTATTTAGAGTATAAATGATATTTCCTTGGTAAAGACAAGGAATTGGATTGGTCTTTCTTTAAGAAAGAGACATTTCTGCCTGTGCTTGGCTGTATAGTCCTTTTCAGTCATAGCCGGGCAAATAAAATAATATATGTAAGGGATATGCAAATCTTTCATCATGGTTGGAGGCTAGACTGAGCTTTTGTATAGCATGACATAAAGGAACATAGCTTTTTTGGCTAGTCGTAGTCTCTTGCTATCTCTGCATTGATTGAGGAGAATTTCAGAATCTGTTTAGTTTTGACTGATCCTGATTTATTGTTTTGCCTAAACTGGGAATTATGGGTGAAGTCTGATTTCAAAACGATTCCGCTTCACACCATTGCTTACGAGTTAGACGAAAATAATCATATTGCAGCATGTTTGAATGAAATAGGCAGCTGTGCTTACCTAATGAAACAGTTAAAGACTGTGCAAGTAGAAAAGAGTCGGGTAGGGGTGTTGGCATGCTTAGGAGAAAGCTGTGTGTACTTAGCTAAGCAAGGATTTAGAATCATAGCTGAATGGCTTTTTCCATGGATTACAATCATTTTTCACACATATGACCATGGTCATCATATGATCAAAATTTGTGCAGTTTACAACTGGCATTTATTTATAACGTTTGCAGTGTTTTGGGATCATGCGATCACCTTTTGCGACCTGACAAGCAAAATCAATAGGGAAGCCAGATTTATTTAAGAACTGTATTATTAACTCAACAACTGCAGTGATCCACTTAACGACTCTGGCAAGAAAGGTTGCAAAAGGGGACAAAACTCGCTTAACAACTCCCATGCTTAGCAACAGAAATTTTGGGCTCAATTGTGGTCGTAAGTCGAGGACTACCTGTACATAGAAGGTGAGAACAAGGCAGATCTACTTTGTAACCTAAAGGGCAACTATGAGTTCAGTCCCTATAATGTTGAGCTACAACTTCCATGATCCGCCCCCCAGGCGATATAACTCGCATCCATGCTGATTAAGAATCTGGAAGGCATAGAATTGGAGAAAGCTACTTCAGGATTTGTTGTTTTGATACTTCCTGTTGTGCAGCAGCAGGCAAACTGCTGCTGATCCTAGCCTGTGAATCATCTCTGAGATAAGATTCTGCTTATTCTTGGAAATAGAGAAGAAGTTTGGATATACAAGGGTTGAATGAAAAATAAGCAGCTCCATAAATTTTAGTTTAAATGGGAATATTTTAATCAATGAAACAGGGAAATCATCCTTGAAATGACCTCTACCTACTTCTGCACATTATCACTAGCATTTACTACACACTGTTGTCAATGATAGACAAGCTTCTTAAAACAGTTCCCAAAAACAGTTTCTTTGGCCTAGTCCATTAGTCTTTCATCCCACTTCATCTGAGTTAGAGAGATGCCTATGAAGGTATTCTTTCGATTGTGGGAAAAGGTTGCATGGTTCCAAGTCTGGACTATATTGCAGATGAGCTAATACAGTGAGATCAAGCTTTGCCATTGTCTCTTGGGTGGCCCATAGGTGAGACCTAGGGGTTGACGACTACAGAGTTGCATCCATATCTCTGTGCTTCCAAACTCTGTTTAATCATTTTGAGCCGATACTGGTGCTAGGTTCAAGGAAATCCACATAAATAATACCACACAAGTAGACTAAAAAGTGGTAACTATATGCTTTCCTGACAAAGCCTGTGTTTTGAATTTTTTTTCCCAAGGTGAAGTTTTTTAATGATATTTTATGCACCGATGTTTCATTTCTGAATCTCATTGACAAGCTCATGTTTCACGGACGCGCATAACGCAGTGAAGAAATTTTTACCTTATCTTTATTCTTAACAATATGACAATGATTGCTGGCAAATTTCAATCCTTGAAAGCTTTTGTCTTTGCTATCAGTATGAGAGGAACACATCTTGCATATAAAGTGGATCACATTACTGATATATTGAAGTATATCAGTATGTGACTGACCCACACATTCTTGTTACAATGCTGTGGTTGTGTCCCTTTGACTGATTCACCAATTCTCTTTGATCAGTTTATCAACATTTCTCATGTGAGGCTGACTAGTTGCTGTCATAGGTTATCTACGGTACTTTGTTCTTGATTATACAAATCAGCCTTTCCCATCTGTACCTTTTTTGGCTTAGTGATGCAGAGTAGGTATATCAAGGCAATAATCACCCCAAACAATCTATATTTGTTGTGAATTTCAGTTAGAGGGATTCCTTTGGCAATCAAAACTTAAAGCGCAATCTCAGCAGGCTTCCATTTTACAAAATGGAGAAAAACATGGCTGAAGGAAATATTTAACATCTCGTACACCAGTATTATTGCCATCTTTTAACTTATGTCACATCAGAAGCTTTGCTTTTCATTCAATCCTTGTAATATAGAAGAGAAAATAGAGAATTTAATGGGGTTTGGATACATCACCTCTATTCCTAAAGCAGATATCTGTGGTGAAATCTGATTACAAAGTGATAGGGACATTTTGGTCCTTCATGCTTCTTGATTCAGGAATAATCATTATTTTAGGGGCAGAGTATAAAATACTACCTAGACTCAGAGACGAAATAACCTATAATCCACATGTACTACTGTGTTCCCCGAAAATAAGACTCAGTCTTATATTTTTTTGAACTCTGAAATAAGTGCTTGGCCTTATTGCCATGCACTCAAAAGCCCGATTGGGCTTATTATCAGGGGATGTCTTATTTTGGGGGAAACAGGGTAGTATTTTTTTATTTAAGGAGATCAAAATGCATTTGCTATATAGCTTCTATAAGTAATTTTTCCCAGCTTTTGAAAACTGAAATATTTGCAGTATTTGCAATATTTGTGGCACCAGACATAAAAAGACATTAATCTGAAAGGCATTTTCAGTTGTGATTCATTTCCCAAGTTAAATTTTAATCATGTTTGTTCCTTTTTTATTCACAGGTTAATTTAGATCACTGTTGCTTTTGATTTTAAGAAAATAACTTTTAATTTGACCATTCGCTTTTCCGTTTTGAAATTTATTTCCAGTTTCTCTCTTTTGAGGGGAAGTATACCTAGACTTACGCCTAGACTTTTATTCTCTGAATTTTGTTAAAAGTCTTTTTAATGTGAAAGTTCATCTCACCCTGCCATTCAACTGGGTAAGTATATACATAGAAGACATCTATGTATATATTACCTGTTGGGTTGAGCACATCATGCACAAGTGATATGCTAGGTATTACATTTCCCAGTCTGTATTAGAGATCCTCATTCAGGACTGGAAATCTTAAAGAGTCATCCTAGTAAATGCCATTGATTGCTATCCACTGATTTATGTCTCAGTGATGCTGAGGAGCAAATATAATACATGTCTTGATTTGTGTTATTCTTTTCTTATTTCAGAATCCACACAGGTGAAAAACCATTTGTTTGTAATGATTGTGGAGCAAGATTTACACAAAACCACATGCTTATATACCATAAAAGATGCCATACAGGTAGTAGGATAACACTGCATTTTTACACTCCAGTTTTTGTGGGTTTTTTTATTGAGTGACCGGTATGTGCAATATATAATCTGTTTTGATGTATGTTATTACTATACTCAGGAGCTGATGGGGATTAAGTGAATGTTCTTGAAGATCAATGGAAATTTTTTTTTAATTCTTTGTCAATTTAAAATTATTATCTGGTCCTCATTAGTTTAGAAAAATGTTGTATATCTTTACTCTGGATAGTCCAGTCAGTTTTCCAGAATTATATGGCTCACAGCTATTATTGGAATCAATAGAAATTCAGTTTTCCAGTTTCAAAAAAACCAATCAAATGATAAGAGTAGGTTGTTAATATATCTTGTTAAATGTTATGATTTGTTATTTAGAGATATTCCTGTTAGCGGTATCACCAAACCATGAAATAATTATACTAGCCAATAAGCCAATATCTTTTGTTCACATAAAGTGTTGTCCTATGGTTAACCCAATTGGATAGATGTTTTTTTTTACCTGAAACCATTAAAATCATTTGGACGGGTTCCTAAATTATGCTAGCCTAAACCATAGTTGGCTTGTTCGTAGTTCATTGTATGATGTGAAAACAGCCTTATTGTCTACGTTAGTAGCATAAATGAGGTTCTGCTAAACCAGCAAGACCAGGTTTCTTTTTTTTACATTAAAACAGTGCACAGAAAAATAGGTGCTGTTGGAAATGCCACAATATACAGTATTATTGTGTTAAGAGGGATATTTATTGGCAACCTTGCTATTCTTCATAACTCCGTAATCAAGCATATGTACAAACTGTATCTCCATTAGCTAACTGGCAAGTTGGATCAAATATCCAATATTGCTGTGGTTTTATCTCAATCTCATGTTAATCTTAAATCCTACCATCATTTTGAGTATGAGATAATAATAGGCTTTTTGTAGCCGCTATAAAAATCAAATGAATCTAATTACATGACACTCTGAAGTAAGAACTGTTTTGCAAAGTATTTTTATTCCATACTTTTAAAAATGTTGACTAAAAAGTTTTCATTCATCCATCATTAATTATGGGATACATTTCAGAGAAATCTTTTTGGCCATGTTAACTTTGTAGAGATGTCAGTATAAAATATTCAAGGAGCACTTGGTTTGCTATAACTATTCTATAACTATAACAGACAAATCAGAAGTAGATGGCCTCAGGGTGGATTTGATTTAAATCAAGTTGATTTAAATCACGATTTAAATCATGATTTAAATCACTAGTAAAAAGGCTTGATTTAAATCAACTTGATTTAAATCATAATTTTTAAAGAACAACTGTCATCTCTGTCCCGCAGCAGCTCCTGCTCTGACCTGCTGTTGATTCACCGACAGTCCCAATATTGCAGAATATACAGCCTCATGCCACATAACTAAGCTCCGTTTCATGCTGAATAAACTAAATTATTAATGTATCTTAAATAGAAGAGTATCTTTAGATAGATTTTTACTTCAAAAGCATTTTATTAAAATTAAAATTTGATAAAAATCAAAAAATCCGATTTAAATAAAAAAAATCTGATTTTTTTGATTTTTTTAAAAAAATCATTGATTTTTATTCACCCTGGATGGTCTTGTGTGCAAACACATGTTCATGTGTGGGGGTTGAACTTGGCATAGCAAAAAACGGTCTTTCTGCTTTTTTTCTTCCAATTCCTTTCTGCTC
Source organism: Ptyas mucosa (assembly GCA_012654045.1). Lineage (NCBI taxonomy): Eukaryota > Metazoa > Chordata > Lepidosauria > Squamata > Colubridae > Ptyas > Ptyas mucosa. The sequence continues at coordinate 28,048,308 of WNWU01000017.1, forward strand.
TAGGAGAGCGACCTTTCATGTGTGAGACATGTGGGAAGAGTTTTGCCTCCAAGGAGTATTTGAAACACCATAATCGAATCCACACTGGATCTAAGCCCTTTAAATGTGAAGTTTGTTTCAGGACATTTGCGCAGAGGAATTCACTCTATCAGCACATCAAAGTTCATACAGGTAGGAAGCTGCAAAAACAATTTAGGAAAATGTTTGGCTTTAAAACTTTTTTTTTTGAAAATTTAAGAGTGTTCTCTGAAGTTTTCTTGCTGGCTGATGCCAATCCTCTTGTAGCCCTTAGTTTTGTCAGCTGATGGTAGAAATTTACAGTTTCCAGGTTTCCATAGTGCTATCTGCCAGATCACCAGATTGACCTGTGTTTCAGCCTGAATACACTACTATACTGAATTATACCATATAACTGGGTTTTTGCCCAGCCAATTCACAGTGATTTGTAAATCATAATTTGTGGCTTTATGAATCAGACTGCTGTAATCTCTTACTTAAAACAAACTGTAGCTGAGTTCAAATTGATTGTTAGAAACGATTATTTCAAATGTAATATTTAAGATTGTTTGAATCTGACATACACTATCTAGAAACATACACTATCTTCAGTAGCTTGAGGTCTCGTATTTTTGACTGTTTTCTTGGGGTGTTGTTATTTAGTTTTAGAACTTATGTAAAGAACATGTTTAGGTTATTTATGCAGAAATATTGAAAATTCAAATGGTTCTGCAAACTTTTAAGCAGCACTGTAAATATTTCTTCCCACTGTCTTTGAATCTAATTTTTATACTTTGAACTCTTCAGAAAATAATAGGTCTTCCCTTGTCTTGTTCTCCTCTATCTGATTGCTTTTGACTGAACTTCCTGTCCCTAAAAGTAAAATTTGTCTGCTTTTGTTTACTTCTTTAATTTTTTAATATGTGCATCTATAAACCTGTTTCTCTGCTTATGATCTTCACGGATTCCTGCTACTTTTTATAGCTTTAACAATTTGGAGTTGTTAGTGTTGTGTTTGCTTACCTGCAAATTCTCCCAACTCCTGTTTAGCTTTCATATATTATTCCTTAAAATTCTGTTCTTCAGACCTTTAGGCATTTTCCTCTTTAAAGTATATAACGATCTATTTCATGGCATTCTAACTGCATTACCAGCTAATATTCTTTGCATCTTTTGAAAAGAAACTCCAGATTAAACTTCAAGAGATTAGGCCTATTCTTTTTCTATAATTGCCAGTTGGTAACATTTTGTTTTTGCTTTTAATTGGAGGTGTAAATATGCTGAGTAGCACAGCAACCTCAGCAAGGTGGCAGTGTAGCCAAGGCTTTCAGTCAGGTTACGCCTGCATTTCATTGGCAAAACTTCCCCTGATTTCTGTAGGTGCTTTATCTTACAGGTGAGCGTCCATACTGCTGTGATCAGTGTGGCAAACAGTTTACTCAACTCAATGCACTGCAACGTCATCATCGGATCCACACAGGAGAGAAGCCATTCATGTGCAATGCCTGTGGGCGGACATTTACCGACAAGTCTACTCTTCGGCGTCACACCTCAGTAAGGGAAAACGGGCACTTCTGTGAAAATCGCTTTTTGTGTACTTACAGTTACATGTTACCACTGGTGGGTTCCTCCCGGTTCAGCCCGGTTCTCCCAAACTGGTAGCGGTGATGATATGATGTCACCGAACCAGTTCTGGCCCCCCGCACTCCTCCGCACCCCACCCACTCACCCCCTGTGTTATTCTTACCTTTTATTTGGCCCCACCCCCAATCTATTGCTGCCTCCTGAGTCCCAGCTGATGGCTAGAGGGAAAAAACTGTTCAAACTCTTGTTGTGGGGCTTCAAAGGGCCGCCCTACAGCTGATCAGTGTTAAAAGAAAACAAATGAATAGACTGGTGCCTGCAAAAATACATGAGTAGATCAGTGCCTGCAAAAAATAAATGGGTAGATCAGTACAGCTCTGCAAGCAGTTAAAAGCCTGGTAGACCAGTACCTCTGATAAATCCTAAATAATTGTCATATGACCATCAAGCCTGCTCACAAAATAAGCCACGCCCACAGAACCGGTAGTAAAAAACATTAGAACCCACCCCTGCATGTTACTATTGCATTAAAGGATAGGAAAGGTTACCTAGTATGGATCCCACAATATGATATATATGGTTGCCTTGGATAATGAGATTAGAGTAAGAACTTTTCATGGATGAGCAGTTTATGCAGATGAAAAAAAAATGGGAACCTTTCACATATTAGCAGAGGATATTTCCATTCCTTTGGATGAAATACCTTCCTTATTGCTGGATTGTTGGGTTCCTGATTGGTGACATCTGCCAAAGCAGGGTTTTTAGAATTACAGTGACAATTTTGATTTTTGTTTTGAAAATCCACAAAAAGTCATCCCAAAACAATTACGAAATGTGACACAGAATTTCAAATACAGAGTCTGATCTTTGCCATCAAAAAGCCCACAAGCTTTTCCTTGAAGGAGAAAACAATTTACACGTAAATAAATGCACAAACAAGTTTTAATACTTGAGATTATTTTTAGTTTGTAATGTTTTACACCTTCCCTTCACTTGGGAAAAATGTGTCCCGCTTCTTGCTATCTCAACATTTTAATTGCCACTGTTCTTCTCTGAATTTTAAATTTTCTTTAGTGTAGTCTTTATTACTTGAATATAAATCCATTCTCCAAAATATTCTGCTGTATTTCGAGGATGAAAAAAAAAAGTGCTAGGTTAGCTATTATTTAACTAAGAATCTCCTCCATACTGTATCAGAGTTTAAAGCTCTGTGCATGGGGTTTGTTTGTTACAGTTTCAGGCTACAGAAAGTGCTGTAGAATCCAGTGGGTACTAATGAGTGATTTAGTATGGATTATCTTTTTTCTTTAATAGATTCATGATAAGAACACACCCTGGAAGTCTTTCCTTGTAGTTGTTGAAGGTGCTTCTAAGAATGACGAGGATCATAAGACTGAGCTTCCTGATGAGGAATACGATGGACCTCGTCCCAAGTTATCAGAAAAGTTGCTGTCATTCTCCGAAAATGGGCACTATCAAAGTTTGACGGCTGTTCAAGAAAGCATGGTTGCTGGGCATGAAAATGGATCTTCCTCTGTAACAGACTGTAAATTGAGACCTGCAGCGGGGTCCCAAGAAGCCCCTATAGCTACAGCTTTGCATGATCTGACAGTGTTGCACACCCAGACAGACTCACTTCAACCGCCTCTTCACAACTTGGTGAACATGGAATAGGTCCATCAGTGGAGTGGAGAAGTTCAACAAGGGAAAAGTTACTTTATATTGTGTAAAACTCTTGTTGTACAGTGACCTGTAAAAAGGTGCTGTTAGAGTCTTGTGTTCTACCCAGATTAGTTGAATTCAAATGGATGAAGTCAGTACTTAACCCATTTGTCAAAGAGAAAAGTGCTCTTTCATGTTTTATCTGCATAATGTAAAGTAGGGTCCAGATCACAGTCGCTATAAAAGGAAATGGAGGTTCTGTTTGAGTCCAGATTTTTCTTTTTCTTTTCTTCTCGGCATTATATCCTGTTAGTTTCCTTTTTTAAAAAATATCTTGTTTAACATTGTTTTCATATTGTATGCAGAAGAATGTGAAATACTGTACCACAATCTTTCTCTGGGCCCAATACTTTATGCAGTGTAATTTTTCAAAGAAATCTCAGATGGTAGGAAATACCTAATACTGTTTTTGTAAACTGCAGAACTGCTCTTCTGATGAAATTCAGGAAAATCAACATTTGAATCCAATTGTGTCCCTTGGCTGTTGCAATTGAAGTCCTGGGTTTCTCTTCCCTCATGTAACCCTTCTGCACCTGTCAAAAATCTGCAGCCAATGCTTTGGATATTCTCCAGAATTTAATGTGTACAATCACCACAGAGGGGGAGAGAGGGAAAATCACTGCCCCTACAATTTGGATGTTGACTTAGCTTTGTAAAAGGAATGGAGATTACATTAAAGTAATGTAATCAATATGACAGACTACGTCTTGGGGGGGGAAATGTGGAAACAAGATTAAAAAAAGAAATATTGCAGAAGCTTTGTTCTAGAGCTAACTTCCCTTCTAGGTAAGCCTGTTAGCTCTCTCTTTCTTCAGTCCCTACTGATCTGTCCATATGATAGTGATGTCTACTACAGAGGTAAGGAACTGAGAGTTTTCCAGAGATTATGCTAAATTACAGATCAGTGCCAACCAGCATTCGTATTAATGAGACTGAGAATTATTATCTGACAACATCTGGAGATTTATAGGTCCCCAACCTGTTTTATAAATTCATCATCTTATTACATCCACCTAGGTGTCTTTTCACTCCTGCACATTCTTTGCCCAGAATCTCTCTTTAGAAGGTACTGCACATGGTTCTTGGTTCCCCCATTCCCCACCCCCCAGAATTTATTTCCCAGCAGTTGCTGCTGTATTCTACTTAACTGGTATTTGCATATGGAGAAGTGTGTTTTATATCTTGAAGAATTTCATGGGCAGGGTTCTCATAGAACAGATTTCTCCAAGATATTAAAAATGGTGGGGGTTTTTTTCCCAAAGATGGTACATCCTCTTGTAGATAATTTATTGTAAATTACCTTGCTTTGCCCCATTATATTAATATTCTGAATTAAGAAAGTTAAAATCATCAGATTTCTGGCAGTGGTGCCTGAAATATTCTGGGTGTAGTTTTCCTACTTCGGATTTATGTTTGCATGAAACACTTCCATCTCTCATGGCAAATTAAGTTATAATCTGGGCTGAGATTCGAAGCAATGCAAAACAGAAATTTAGATAGGAAGAACTATTTGCAAACTTGTAGATTTTTACAAATAGATTCACCCAATTATGTTTCAGTGCTCATAGCTTGGGAGACCATGCAGTGTAACCAAGATAAAATAGTTGCTCAAATGTGAAAGTAAGTTTCCTATATCACACAGAGATGAAAACTTTTTAACTCAAAAAGAATCAGTAATGTGCCTTTTTACTTTTAAAATCAGGAAATAAGAAGTGCCAAAGCTCATGTGAATCTGAAATTCCACCTACCATATGTCCTGAATTTGCTAGTATTCTGGGTTTTAATTTATATTCAGAAACCATCCTTAGTATTATTTAAGACTTTAAAAAAATCAACACGTTAAATGTTTCTTTCCAAATCACATATATTGTGGTGTTCGTGGTGTTTTTCTACATTGGGGAACTAAGGTGTAAGTTAAAGCGTTGTAGTTTCTGTCATTCCATGTGCACTCCCAAATTTTCTTTGGAAGGTTGTGGGAACCTTAAAGATACAGCATCTTTAAGAGAGCTACAAGATGCAGAAAACAACAAAGTAGGGGGGAATCCCATTTCAAAAGTGGAAATCTGTTCACATGACATCGAGTATCAATCTTTTAAGGCATTTTTTAAATATTCTGCCCCTTTCAGAAATTGGTGGAACTAGTGATGTGTGTATTGGGCCCTGCACTCTTTATGACAAAAAAAAATGTGGTAAATTTGAGAGAGGCACAATTGTTTTGTCTTAAGGGACAGGATTTTCACAGAAGTAATCTTGGCATGCAAGATATTATTTTCCTCAAGGCATTTGTGGATTCAGAGAATATGCAAGCTGCTTTTACTCGGTTACTTTTCAAAGTCGATTTATTCCCTCATTGGATCCAATTTTGGATATTGGTTGTATCCTTCGGTAAAGTTTTGGATTTGTTCAGTTGTGTATCCTCAAAATTTCCTCTCTTTCCTTACATCAAATTCAAAATTACTTTGTTTAGGGGAGGAATAATTAAGGCCAACTTTGCTATATTAGCTTTTAAAATTCTTGCCCTAATATTTTGTTTGTCCAGAAGGAAAAGCAATAAAAAGTTCCTATATATAATTTTTTAAAGGTAAACTCTGTAGTAAGAGCTTTATGTCATTTCTTTGTTTTTATTTAATCTGGTAAAATGAATGTTTTTAGAAATACTATCCAGGGGTTATATTTACATATTTATTTTGTATACCATGTGCTCCTTTTGACTTGCATTTTAATGACCAGTTGCAATACATTTGTAGGGTATATTTCAACCTTAAGTACCAATAGATAGGGATCATTATTTTATACTGTATAAATATGTGAAAGTAGATGGACTTAAATAAATTGATTGGCCTTATTAAAAAAAATTAAAGAATGCCATCTTTTTTGCAAGTTACTTATTTAGAGAAAGAAGTTTACATTTCTTGGAAAATATCGCGATCCAGAAGGCTGAGTAATGTGTAAATGTAATTTACATGCAGTGTTAGCATTCATGTTTGTGTTCAAAAGTAATAGAACTGCTCTCTACTAAAGGATGTTTTCATAGCATGCTAAGCCATAATGTGGTTTCTCTGGTGTGAATTCAGCCATTACAGAAGGCTCTGTAAGCCACTTAGGTCTTAAAGCAAAACTAGCCACTGTTGCAATGTACAGCTACGCTGGAGAATTTTTAGTTTGTTAAAATTAGAAAGGAACATAAGGGACCTGGTCCTACCTGTTAATTACTAATTTCTGTGCTGAAAGTGTTGAAATGACATCTGTTCACATTGGTGTGCTATTTCATGCTAAATTAAGATCAGTTTCAGCAAAGATAATTGAATAAACCACATTTGGTTGGATTTAGAATACTTCGAAGCTGTTCATGCTTAGTTTGCTTACTCATGGTTACTGATTAAACTGATTCATACAGTCCACTAAGCCAAAAGGTGCTACATTAAAACCATTACATAACTCCATTAGTAAAGGCTTTTTCATTAACTCGAAATCTGCAAATCTTGTGAAAAGAGAAAATGCAATTACAGCTCTTGAGTGTTTTATGTTGAAATAATTCACAAGTAAATCCTTTTTGGAGTCATAAATCATTCCAGCTATTGAGTAATTTTTTTTCTATTTACCAAAATAATATGCTAAGCTTGGATTTAAAGGGCATTATGTGATATGGGGATAACTTGGCATCTGCAGGAAATACCTTAAACCAAACACATTTTTTTTCTTAAGTTCATGTATCATCTGCAAAGGGCAGTCACATGACTGGAGAAAATCCTGACTGTATTAGGTTTTTGGGATATATACTACACGCATGCTCCCAATTCCGTTTTGGCCTTCAGGTCTGAATCTCTGCACAACTCTGAGAATTATTTGCTAGTTGTACTACTAACAATATTGTACCAGCCTGACAAATCTATGTAGAGGAAAAAGTACAGGACTAGTAAAAACACACTTTGTCTTCACGGTGGGTAATAAACAAGTTTAATGACACTGCCAACAATAAGCAATGCAAACAGATGAAAACTTCGGTATATTGAATTACATCTCCTTCAATTAAAGATGATGCCAAGAACTCGGGTGGTTGCAACCTTACAGCTGCTTCAGAGAGAGTAGTATTTTCCAGCTTTTAAGAGAAAAATCCAAGAGAACTGACCAAGTGGTACCACTTCTATACCTCGTTACAAACGACCGATAATGAATTTGCTGTGTGTGCATCCAGGAAAATTTCACAGATTTCTAAACTATATTACCAATGCATTATTAACGTATGTTGTGACTGTAGTCTGTCAGTGACTGAATATAAGCATGTCTACAGTATCTCTTCAACACTTAAGTATTTCACAACATGGTGGATTTTTATTTGAAATATTTCCAAAGCTTACCAGGTGATGCTTTTTGTTGAAACCTAAAGCGATGATTCTAAATACTGCTAACATTGGCTCATGTCTTAATCCTGGCACACCAAACATACGCATGCATCAAACAACTGTCTTTAGCTTAAAGAAATGGCATTTGTTGTTTGGGACAAGCAACTTGGCCACGTATACACAAACACCCAGAATAAGTGAGTGGCACCACAAAGTGAGTTGTGCTGGTGTTAACATTCTGGTGAAAAAAAGTTCACACTGCACAGTGTGGGGAAATTCTGTTCGGTACACTGGAGAGTAATCCAAACTTGATTTTGTGCCCATATTGAGCTTAGGAAACCAGAGCCATTTATTCCCCAAAAAATGCCCTGCAGAACTCAAAGAGTCTCTTTTGCTTTCGAGTAAACGTTTTCAGTTGATGAAATGACATAAAATGTAATTTAGTGTTAAGTCTGGGACAGTCCAACATGCCCAATGATAAAGTTCCAACAAGGTAGAGATAAATGGCAGATGCATTTGCATCTCTCTCTCGAGCTCCATTTTCATTGGCAGAGGGTTGCAGGAGACCATGGCAGCCAAAAATGGAGCTTGGGAGCCCGTTTTCGCTGGCAGAAGCAGCGCGGGCCAGTCCTTTGCTGTTTCCAGGGTAGCCCCGTGGGCCAGATCTAAGTACCCCATGGGCCAGATCTGGCCTTTAGGCCTTGAGTTTGACACCCCTGTTTTAGACCTTTCCATCGTAAGGGATTTCCAACACTGGAAACCACTAACCACAGATAGTGATAAGGAGAGAAGGAAGAAGAGCCTAATACTGCATTTGCTTTCCAAGGCCAGCGTTGTTCTTCTGACCTTGGGAAGGAAACTTCAGCCCCTTCTACAGCTCTGGGATCCGTCATGCCTGAGAAGACTGCCTAATGAACTATTTGAACAAAAGCACATGAATGAATTTGAACATAGTGAACACATGGTGCAGAAAAGCAGTAGTAACAAAAAGCGTTACAAGTAATTTTCAGGGATACCAATAAAGCTGAGCGCTGAACACCTCCATGATTCATTTGGAAAGAAATAGGAAATAATTTCCTATTCCTTTTTCTTGGGTATCTTCCCAAGCTAGTTTATAACTATGGTTTCCCTTCTAAGCACTAAGCAGCTCTGACACTGTTTAGATCTTTCATATTGGGCAAAGTTGGCTGGGCATAGCCACCTTCTATTTACAGGTAAACCATTATGCTGCAGCTACCAAGAAAACCCCAACATAGTCCTAAACTGCATTTACAGAGATACAGAATCAAAGATTATGTGAAGTGTTAATACCACTTCATAATGCCTTGACAAGGTCACACTTAGAATATTGCATCCAGTTTTGGTTGCCATTCTATAAAAAAGTTGTTGAGATCTAGAAAGACTAGAGAGAAGAGCAACAAAGATGATTAGGGGGCTGGAGGCTGAAACATATGAAGAAGGATTGCAGGAATTGGATACGTCTAATTTAATGAAAATGATAGTGTTCCAATATCTCAGGGGATGCCACAAAGAAGTGGGGGTCAACCTATTCTCCAAAGCACCTGAGGGCAGGACAAGAAGCAACGGATGGAAGCTAATCAAGGAGAGAACAAACCTAGAACTAAGGAGAAATTTCCTGACAGTTAGAACAATTAATCAGTGGAATGATTTGCCTTCAGAAGTTATGGATGCTCCAACACTGGAGGTGCCTAAGAAAAGATTGGAGAATTTGTCTGAAATGATATAGGGTTTCCTGCCTGAGCACAGGGTTGAACTAGAAGATCTCCAAGGTCCCTTCCAACTCTGTTATAGCTTAATTAAATAATACATATGTTTGTATGTCAAGTATAAAACTAAAAAAAAACTAAAAAAAAGAGAGCTATAGGTCAATCTTCCTTCTCCTACTACAATGCTAGGGAGCACATTTTTAGATCCAGAATCTTCTTTAGATCCAGATTCACTTCATTTGAGTGGGTTACAGCGGACTAAGCCCTAAGATAAACCTGTATGGCACTCAGATCATAAATATATGTCTTATCTTCCACATCTATTATCCACTGGCTGCCTCTGTTCCTTCTATCATCTATACTTCACTGCCAATGCCATCCAAGAAATACTAGTGAAATACTCTCCTAACCAGAAGTATAAGGTGAGTGGAAGTTAAGGGTACAAATATTGTTAAAGCTGAGGGTAGAGCAGTTTGTTACTGTTTTTTTAACAATGTTGAGGAGCAGGAACAACATGAGAAAGCCAATGATAAGAACAGGGATATGTTTATTCTGTCCTTATAGAACCACATTGTAAATTTCTTCAGATGACTGTCACCTGCAGAGCTGAAAATGACTTACTTTCTTTCCTTTTCTTTCTTTTTCTTTCTTTCTTTTCTTTTTTCTTTCTTTCCTTTCTCTCTCTCTCTCTCTCTCTCTCTCTCTCACACACACACACACACACAGTCTTTGTAAAATACATGACAAACTAGGTCAAAGGTCTGATAAAGCAGAAAAGGCGAAGGTAGGTAGATAGAATGACCTCTATGTCTTTATATTTTTAGAGTGAGATGCCATTGTAGAAGCAAAAAGCAAAACTCAAGACCAGAGGAAAGAAAAATTAACTCTAGACTGTTGTGCTGTGCTGATTTTCCCTTTGAGGGAATCTGTATGTAAAGGAGTGCCAACATGTATGGCCTTCGCATCTGCTGTGGTTGTCAGCGTTATCATACCAAACATCCATCACTTAATTCTGTGTGGACCAGACATGAGAAAAACAATTTGGACGAACGATTTGTTTCCTATACTTCCTCACTGTTACTTATTTCAGACCCAGATTATTCTGTAGTTTCACATACCTACTGAATTCATATCTACCCATGCACATTGTGTAGATAAAAATGGCAGGTTTTTTACCAGCAACTATTGAAACAATCACATATAGATTCATATTGACAGAAAGTGAACAGTATAAATACTGTCTGATCTAACAATTCCCTGTGTCATTTATCACAAATAAAAAATACACTCTCATAGATTAAAGGTTTATCCCAGCTTAGAGAAGAGAGAGGAATGAGCATTGGGGGAAGGGGATCTTTTCATTTTTCTTTTCAATTCAACTGGAATTATATAATTTCAGTTTCCAGAACATATATTCACATGCACCCCAATCAAAATTTTTGCAGCTCCAAAAGAGAATGGGCTACAACTGGTTAATTCACATACATTTCAATCTACTCTCTTGTTTATTACAGACGGTGGATCATATTGTCCCAGATCTTCTGATCTGGTTTCAAGAACTGTGCCATCCTCACCCGCCTCAAGTAATGATAACTATAACACGCAATAATCTTTTCTGATACATTCTTGTCATCAAAATAAACACAAGGTTATAATTTGAACATTGTTGAGGGTACTCTCTAGAAATCAAGTTGTTTTTATAGTGCAACCCAAAGCATCTTTGCTCAAAATGGGACTTACATGGCTAACTCCAGTCCCATTGTGAAAATCTACTTCAGACAGTGGAACAAATTGGGCAAGTGGGAGCCCAGTCACTTTGTGACTCCCTGTTGGTGCAGTCATCTCACCACACTTAAAACAGAGGTCTTCTGCTCCAGCTGATTACTGTTCAAACATTGCCTCTGAAAGATCCTCCAGATCAGGGCACTGAGTGGGCTACAATCGATGCTGCTGTGGGCAGATGAGACAGCCCTATAATATGTCATTTTGAGGATTCCCTCAATGACACATTCTATCACATAATTCTGATGACCAGGAAATGTCCAGGGGGCGAGGAGTTAGGCGACCACCAGTGAAGGCATCTGCAGAAGTGGGAGAAAGGGGCTAGAAATGGATCCCTTGAGGCCACCCTTATTCTTATGAATTCTTAATTATGAAACATCACTGAAGCTTCACACAATCTTATTTCCACTGAATCATGCTAGGGATTGCACTGCAAGGATAACTTGTATTTTGGTTACCATCTCAGTGCTATTCAGTGTTGTGACTCATTGTGTTATATCTGTGGTAGTGCAAATCGCATGTGAACAACATAATATTGGTTAATATTTTAAAATATACAATAAGCGGTGTCCTTTTGTGATGATCCTGTAATAAATAATGTTGAAATAACATTATTTCTAGGACAAGAGGTATGGAGTCCCATATCATGAGAATGTAATTTAGTATCAGCAGACTGACTGGTTTGAATATGGCTTCATGAGAACTTATTTCAGAGTTAACTTACACAATCCTATACTCATTTATGAGGAAGATCCATGAATTTAGTGGGACTTGCCTTTCTGAGTAAACATGCATAGGATCAATCCAAAAGCTCTCCCTTCAGAAATGAAAAACAATATAAATTCATGTTCACAGTTACAATGAATGAGCCACAACAGGATATTAAACAAGACACCAGTCAATTAAGCAGAAAGCATTGATCATATATTCCATAATGATCCTTGGCCATGACACAGGGTATTTCAACAGACAAGTCACAATGCCACACGCTGCACAGAAAGTTCACTTTAGATCCCCTTCAGTTTCTCCTTGAATTGACTTTTTAATGCGGAGTAACATGGTTGTGAGCCATTGATCCAAGCGGGATATTGAATCAAATTCTTTAACCTAGTTAGAGGTAAATGATTAGGTGAGGTAGCGTCAGCACAGAATTCACGTTTTCTTTTCTTTGTATGCGATTTTAAGAACTTTGCCCAAGAGGAAAACTATAAATACACGACCATCGTTCAGTTACCCAAAATTAGAAGTAAGCAGAAAAGAATAACGGTGCATATTGCAAAACCATTTTCAACACCACCAACCCACTCATTTGAGCAGCTTTAAGAATCTGGGGTGAGAAAAACTGCAAAGTGAGTCACGTTTTTCAGCTTCCTTTTTATCTCCCCCTTGGAAGAATAATTTCCTACTGGAGGTGGAGTGAGACTGCGTTACACCTGTCCTTTGACCACCTAGAATACAAAGCACCCAAGAAGAATAATGGGCTATTTGAGGAAGAACAGAGTTTTCCAGATTTCTCCTCTCAACCACCAGCAGGCTGACAAATACCACTGCAGACTAACTGCACGCTTCCATACAAAGCTGTTTTCCTTTGAGGCTATAAGTGAATGATGCTTGATTCCTGGCAATTATTCACACACAACCCCAAGTTCTTCTCCCCATTCGACCCTAAATGGCCCAGAAATTAGTAACTAGAGAGTATACATGTTCCACTGAGAAAAGTTAGCGGAGTATTTCGACACAATGAATTTTCCATGAAATAAGGCAGCAATTAGAAATGGATCTCCCAATATGCCCAGCCCTACTTTAGCACTGATACCATTTATTTAATTGATTAAGAAATTTTAAATTTAATTTATTCAGAAAATTTAAATACCAAGGCAAAGTATGATGGTATCATCATCAAAATATTGCACATAATCCTCTCACTCCAAGTTCTACAAGTCAAATTGAGTTAGATTCAAATCAAATTAGCTCCCTTGAAATCAGTGAAATGAGTCAGTTATAATTTCAAAGCCAATTGTTTTCAGTGGAAACTAAATTTTACTGAGGGTGCATCTGATACCCATTTAACTAAGACCTGCTGAATTCCAACTAAATGTGCATCAGGTTGGACTGTAATTTGATGTCTCTGTTGCTGATTACACCAGTTGCCTGGTTGTGGTTCAAAAATGCTCATGAGACAAAAAGTTAACATTTTTCTCATCTAAAACTCAGTTCAAATGTTTAATTAAAATAATAGATCTACTTACTGCTTCAGTGTATGCTTCGCAATTTTGTTCTTCATGAGCTTCCAGTAATTTCTAGCAAGACAATATAACAAGGTTACCAGCAAAAATGATCTTTTTACATTTTTTATGAAAGAACTCTATTTATATTCTTTAACAGTAAAAAAAAAGACTATGCATTATCTGAAGAGACATTTTATAAAATATCTAATTATTGAGAGTCTTCAATTAGAAAAAGCCATTCATAGCCAATTCTTCCCCTCCCCAGTCCTATTCAGACTATTGAATCTGATATCTTGCTTAAAGTGCTTGCAGTTATTCCCACATATATATTCAGAGATTGTGACCTCATAATTTTATAGTTATAGGCAGTTGAATGGGGAAGGCCACCCTGTTCTGAGATCCTAACTGTCTGTAGATTTCATTGTGAGCAGAGAGAGAGCAAGATTCAGGCATGAAGAGAAGGCTCACAAAGTACCTTCATCACACTGAGGTCCCCACAGTAGATTTACAGATAAGCATTTACAGGTAAGATATGAGCAGTGCCAACCCAGAATTTTGAGGAAAGCATTCAAGAATTCTACTTGAGGACAATTCCACTACAGTATGCATTGATTCCATATCAATGAAAAAGGAAGAGGATGAAGCTTGGAAGGAGAAGCTGCCCCAGCACGGAAATGGCAAGAAGGGAAATATAACATTATTATTATTGTTTTTCTATAAATACTTCTTCAGGTGCTCTCTTACCAGAGCAGGGATTATACAGTAGCCCAGTATATTAAAGTTCCTTTCATATAAGGAAAAGGAAATTAAACAAGAACAAAGTATAGCTTGGAAACTACAATAGACCAAAAGAGATGAGGAACTTCAAATCATAGAATGGAAGAGTTGGAGAACACTTAATATAATCCGTGGCTCATTATGAGAATCCATAATTATAGCATCCTTGACAGATGGTCATCCGGCCTGTTTCATCCCTCAAAGGTAAGGTCAACAGCTTTAAGACAGCCTCTAATTTATAAAGACCTTTCTAAAACATAGCACTCATAATTGAACACAATATTCAGGATGTATCTGACCAACCCCAGAATAGAGCAGGACAATTTATTTTTTTTGACACTATTGCTGATACAGCCTAAGCGTGCTTTTTTTTTTTTAGCACTCATATCACACCTTTGGTTCATGTTCAGCTTGTTACAAAGATACCTAGATATTTTTGACATGTTGTTCACTGCTATCTGTCAACTTCTCTATCTAGTATAGTCTCTTAACCTACATTCATACCAATGAACATATAACATAGCCCTATGGTATGGTCTGTCTCTCTGCCTATCCATCCATCCATCTATCTATCTATATCTATCTATCATCTATTTATGTCTGTTTGTCTGTCTGTCTGTCTCTACCTACCTACCTACCAGAATGTGTCTGTTTGTCTGTCTGTCTGTCTGTCTATCTTCATTATCATCTACTTTATCTCACTTTTAACTCTTAAATTGCACTTCTGGAAAATGAATCGGAGAGCAAGATCAATGAGGTATTATTGGCATTTTCTTGTATTGGCTGTTAGCTTTGCATAAATATCCATACATTTGAGGATTCTAATAATTATGATGCCTTTCCTCTCTTAAGTATCTGTAAACTAGTCCAGAAAGACATTGACCGGATCTTCTGGATTGTAAGGATTGTCTATTAGTAATAACTCCCACCCTTCCTAAAATTTTTGGTGCTTCCCCTCTCATGTGTTTTCACAAAAATACTTTTGACTGGACCCTCAACATGAATCTCAATATATATATATGGGCACTGTTTTCACATATGCCACTTCTTCCCCCCTTCTGCCTGGTCTATTCCGTTTGAATAGTTTTATCCTTCAATCCATGCATTTCATTTACAAGTCTTGTCCATCTGGTTTAACAATGCTTCCTAAATTATATTTGCCTTCCTGCATTCAAAATTTTAGTTCTTCCTGTTTCCCTATGCTATGCATTTATAGAACCACAATGGAATCCTTGGCTCACATGACTTGACTTTTCTGGAGGTTTTTAAGAAACATTTAAGAGCCATTTGTTTGAATTGGTATAAGGTATAGGGCAGGGGTGAAATCCAGCAGGTTCTGACAGGTTCTGGAGAACCGGTAGCAGAATTTTTGAACAGTTCGAAGAACTGGCAAGTATCACCTCTGGCTGGCCCCAGAGTGGGGTGGGAATGGGGATTTTGCAGTATCCTTCCCCCAGGAGTGGGGAGGGAATGGGGATTTTGCATACCTTTCTCCTGCCATGCCCACCAAGCCACACCCACAGAACCGGTAGTAAAAAAAATTGGATTTCACCACTGGTATAGGGTCCCCTGCTTGGGTGGGGGGGTTGGACTGAGGAACCTCTGACATTCCTTTCAACTCTGATACTCTGTCCTGTTATTCTTTCTATGATCATGTGTATCCATCCCATCAAGCCCAAATAAAGTTCTGAATGGTATAGGATCTCCTACCACAGGCAGAGGGTTAGACTAGAAGACCTCAAAGGTCCCTTCCAACCCTTCTATTCTATGTTCTATATCCGGTCTTGTTTTTATATGCTCATTAATAAGTCACTCCATCCTAACCACTCCATCCTAACCACTCTTCCCAGTCCCAGCACTTCTAAACTGCAGCCCATCTCTAGTCAGAAGTCCCATATTTCAGAAACACAGTCCAGTGAATCCAAACCATTGTCACTGGCACTACCTGTGTAACCAGTTGTTCATTTGAAGTATTCTTTCTTTGCTAGAAAAGAGTGAAGCAAACACCAACTGTTCCTCCAACGTAACTTTTCATAAATTAGTTCCTTGTAGCATCTTCAAGCCTATGTAATGTATTTCCATGTGTATTACTAGGACGGGAAATTTGTTAGAGGAGCTAAAGAATCTTGGGAATCCTTCCATCGGGTTCCAAAAGAAGAGCATTGAAAATAACCAGCTTCTTTATGTTTTATAAGATCTTTTAGTGAATGGTTCCATCCATTTTAAGAATTCCAATGGAATAACGAGAGATGTTCTGCCTCCTGATTTGCAGGGATTTGAAATTAGCCTGATGTCAGCCCGGAGCCATTTTCCCCTGGCACCAGTGGTGGGTTTCACATTTTTTTTACTACCGGTTCTGTCGGTATGGTTTGGTGGGTGTGGCATGGCTTGGTGGGCATGGCAGGGGAAGGATACTCCATTCCCTCCCCAATCCAGGGGAAGGTTACTGCAAAATCCCCATTACCTCTTGATCAGCTGGGACTCAGGAGGCAGAGACTAGATCTGGGCGAGGCCAGTCAGAATTTTTACTACCGGTTCTCCGAACTACTCAAAATTTCCGCTACCGGTTCTCCAGAACTGGTCAGAACCTGCTGAAATCCACCTCTGCCTGGCACCTTCAGAGCTGCCACAGTGGAGATGAGTGGAGCTGTGGAAATGGGAGTGGGGAGGTAGAGATAGCTGGGGAATTTTAGCCAAAATAAAATTCTTTCCTCTGAGAACCAAGGACTTTCCCACCAGGTGTGAGGAGGTGGGATCTGAGACCAAGTGACCCTTGGACTGTGACCTGATTGGACCATGTGATGGACTGTATGGGTAGGGAAAAGAAAACCTTACTTTTAACTAAGGGGAAACCCAAGAGGGTTTTATAGTCGGATTTCCCCAGATGTGTCAATATGATGTGCCTAATAAATCTATACTTTGAGGAATATGCCTGCCTTGGAGTTTTGATTCCGTTGGGTGTGTTACTTGGAACCCTGACACCTGAAACACATTTCACATAGCTAATGTTTAAATCAGACCAAGAAATAACTTGTTACTTTCTAACATGTAAATTGGGATGGTTATTCTTTCTCTCTTTTCACAGTGTGACCATAACCCTCCATCACTGTTTAATAAATATAATACTTCTAATTAAAACTAGCAATCATACATCAATTCTGTTTTCAATACAATAAAAAAAGCATGCTGTTTCACTTACTTTCAATAATTTACATTCTCTTGAATCTGTGAATGCTGGGAACATTTCTTCATATTTCTCAAGAGCCAGCTGAAAAATATTAACTGCGTTTACTTATCAAACAGGTGATCTCATAATAGAGGTTTTCTCAGAAAACTAGCCACCTCTGCCATGTTGAATAGCCATTCAACAGCATGACATACACAGGTTATGCTCAAACAAAGTCAGATGTTTTGATGAATCTGAGTGGCTACATACCGTATTTTCTGGCGTATAAGACTACTTTTTAACACAGGAAAATCCTCTCAAAAGTCGGGGGTCGTCTTATACGCCGGGTATAAGCCTACCGACGCTCCGACTTCCCCAGCTGACCCCCAGTGATGGCGAGCCCCAGCTGTCTGGGGAAGTCGGAGCGTCGGTAATATCCACCTGGATGACTGGGACGGTGGGGGAAGCTCCGCGCAGCAACCAGCTGGGTCCAGAATTCAGCGGGATGCAGCCTTGACGAGATCGGCACAGCTTCCCGAATCTGAGTTGCCGGCGCTGATCGATGACGCTACGGGAGCACTGACAACATTGAGGGGTAGTCTCATATGGCAAGTATAGCCCAAACCCTATATTTTAATAGGAAGAGTAGGGGGTCGTCTTATACGCCCAGTCGTTTTATACGCCGGAAAATACGGTATGTGGTTTTCTGTAAAGTGACAAATTGGGATATTTTAGGATTACACTAAACCACATTTAACAGGAGAAAGACTCCCAATGTGTTTTTCAGAAATGAAACTGCATGACATGTTCTTCATCTGAGGAATAACAGGGAAGGTAGTGTCAGCTACCCTAGGTGGACCGGATCAAATCCACAAGAAGACTAAATTTATTTTTATTGAGAGTGGCTATAATAACAGAATTGTGCAGATCTGATTGTGCTGAATCTCCTCTTTCTTCTTATATTTCAGTGAATTAGGAAGGTATCCATCTGAGCTGCCTCTTAATACTATACAGTATATCTATTGTGGACTTAAAATATGTTTCAGCCCTCATCACTTTGGTAAAAAAAAACTTTGCATATATCTCTGTCAAGGCCATCTTCCTTACTCCCTACAGAGAGATTGCTTAAACCTGTCCAATCCCACAATTAGTCCACTAAAAGTCACTCAAGCTGCTTTTTTCTGCTCAGAAAAAAATACTGTGAAGTCCATATCTACAGTTTATGTTAAACATGAGGCTTCCAGCATATTCAATTGTTTTCAGCAAATATGGCCTTGCTGTCAATTCCAACATCTATTGTCTGAAATAATGAAAACTGGAACATTGTTTTTGAATCAATTTGTTTTGTATTGAATTCGAAACTATGGGTCCATATTTGCAAATGACAACTCTGGTTCCAACAGGCACAAAAAATTATCAACTAAGTCATATGGCAAGTTCTTGTGGCACTCCTATGTTTACATTGGAATGCACAGAAAGGGTATTCAGATTAGAAAGCAGAACTTCTGTGATGTTTCATGCAATAAGAGCAGGCATTATTCATAGTATGTAACTAATAAAATATTGTGTTTATTCTTGGGATACTATGGCATTCTGACCTCTATAATAGTAGTACATAAAAAAACCCTGCACTAACCTTCGCGTTCAACTCGTCGACAATAAAGTGACATAAAGCTGCTTTAAAGAAGTAGTCCTTTGCGCTGTGCTTAAGCAATGGATTATCCATTGTACTTGTACCAATCTAAGGAGATAAAAATTACATTTATAGCTGATAAAGTATGAAAAAGCAGAACATGGTTGAAAACAATATTTTAGTTCCTTGAGAATAACTGTTCTCATATTTGATATTTTCCCACTACCTATTTTCCTACTACAAAAGACCCGTTTTCCACAGTTCCCAAATGTCACATTGTTCCTTAAATGTAAGACCTGACATTGTAAATACTTTTTTAATTTTATAACACATTTTCCCACAACAGGGATTTACATATATTGAACCTCATGCACATTATTGCTTGGCAAAAGCTCAACAAGCAAATAGAAATCTTCAAGCGTTTCATCCTAGCCAGGAAATTCTTATCACTTCATCACTTACATTCATACTAGATATTAAAGCAGTTTGTAAGGATAACTGGATTTTCTGATTTTAAAATAACTCCAGAAGGTTTTAAACATTGGAAATACTGCATAATAATAACTTCCATGATTTGTTTCCTGCAAGAACCCTTTTCTTTTTTGGCTCCAATTACCCAAAGCAATAATTGTGCTTCAACTCTTAACGCTAGAAATCTTTCTTCCTGAATTATTATGCATATACATGTAATACAGGTCTTCTTTCCACATATACCTTGAAATGATGTATGTTGTAAACTGAAACTTCTCTGATGGTTTAAATTCGAAGAAAATCAGTCCAGTTGCTTCACTTGGCAAACTGCAGAAGGTTAGTGCTTTGGGTTCCCAGTGAATGTAGCAAACTGACCAGTTAAAAAAAAACGATCGCCTCCCTGGAAGTTCCATTTTGGCTTGTCACGGGCTGGGGGAGGCCCAGGGAAGCCCGAGTGGAGGTTGGAGGGGTGGATCTGCCCGCTGGAAGCTCCATTTCGGCCTGCAAAGGGCCGGGGGAGGCCCAGGGAAGCCCGAGTGGAGGTTGGAGGGGTGGATCTGCC
>WNWU01000017.1:28075685-28203530 GCA_012654045.1 Ptyas mucosa
AATAGGAATAGGAATAGGAATAGGAATAGGAATAGGAATAGGAATAGCATAGCATAGCATAGCATAGCATAGCATAGAACAGAATTCTTTATTGGACACACAGGGAATTTGTCTTCGGTGCATAAACTCTCAGTGTACATAAAAGCTATGTGATAAATCATGATCATAGTCATCATAAAAATACATTAATCATAAATCATAAGATACAACACTTAGTGTTGTATCTTATGATTTATAATAATTTATGATTTTAAACTGATTAATACATATTTTTAAACATGTAAGGCAGGGATCCCCAACCCACGGCCCACGGCATGGCAGCAACTGGACCGTGCAAGCAAGCGAAGCCCCATCCGCACACAAAATCACACCCCCTCCGGTCCATGGAAAAACCTTTCTCCAAGGAACCGCTCCCTGGTGCCCAAAGGTTTGGGAGCCACTGATGTAAGGCATGGTTCACAAGCTAAACTTTAAAAAATCCTGCATTGTATTGAATATGCGGATAGTGCAGAATACATATAACCCTCCCCCCCAAAATAGAAAAAAGTAAGATCTTTTTTTCTTGTGGCACACTACGAACAAATCCATGGCCTATCTTTGTGCTGTGGTGTGCTAGTTGAGAATCACTAATTTAGATGAAACAGCGACTTCTATTGTTAGGGGGACACGTTAATTATCCTATAGCAAACCTTCAGAAATATATTAGTAGTTCATAAAGACAACCCAAAAGACAACTGTTCAATGAAATTAACAGTTGTGCAACCAATTTTCCTATACATTTACTTAAAACAAATTAATGGCGAAAATATCACTCCTCAATTTGTATACCACGGAGTTGAAAATACAGTACGCATAATAATTTCTGAGGAGGCATGAATCACTCTATTTCATTTTAGGGGGAAAGGGACAGGGTTATCAATGAAGAACAGAGAAAGGCAATTTACTGTATGCAGAGATGGATGGGTTTTAAAGTTCAACGCTAGTGAGTCACAACTTGAAATATCAGATAAAGCAGCTAAATCCCCAGCTTGTGATCACTTCTATGTGCAATTAAGGCGTGTTATTTCAGGACAATGACTTTGGATTAATCCCCTCGGCTATTGCAGCGGTATCTGAATTTTCTACAGGAAGACTGAGGGACCTATAACCCAATCCTCAGTAGCTCCAATCAGCATGGCCATTCTTGAAGGGTGTTGAGAACTGAAGTCAAACAATATCTGAAGGATTGCAGTACCCTCCACCCCTGTTGTAGTGTCCTTTATATTTATAAAGAAGATAAAAATGTCTATATATACCACTCCAGTTTTTGGCTATCTTGAACATATTTGCAGCTCTTGTGTACATTTCACATGCTTCTTCAAGCTTTGTATTTCCTCTAGGAGAAACAAAAGGAGACACAGAATTAGTAGATACTGTCGCATTATGAAACAGCCAAATATGAAACATATTCAAAGAATACAAAGAAAAGTTGACAGAATAAACAACACAGAAACCAGTTCCCCATAAATAGTGCCTACTGCAAGCAAAGAATCAATGGTTTTGTTGTTTTGTTAATGAATTGGAAGCTGAATTGTGCATAGTGAATACCCGAGAAAACCAGAGATCTTTGACTCTTTACTAATACTCCCTCCTGACACAATCATGCTTTTTTGTCTCACATACACATATATGTTACTTGAATGGATCCAATCACAGCAGCATGCAGAAAACTGGATTGTGGAGCCCCTCTAGAAGAGAACCTGGGATTGTTACCATTTCAGTACTAACAAAATAGAGCCAGATCAATACCGTGTTTCCCTGAAAATAAGACCCTGTCTTATATTTTTTTTGAACCGTGAAATAAGTGCTTCGTTTTATTGCCATGCGCTCAAAAGCTTGATTGGGCTTATTATCAGGGGATGTCTTATTTTGGGGGAAACAGGGTATTAGGTCTAAGAAGTTGAACTAGAAAGGGGGAGAGCTAGGTTGAAATCCCCACTCAACAGAGATTCTGGATAACATTGGGCCAGTCATTTTCTCTGTCCAACTACTTCATATAGTTGCTGCTATAAGTATAAAATGGGATGTAAATAAATACATAAGGAGCCTTGGTGGAGCAGTGGACTAAAGCACTATTAAGTAGCACTTAGCTGCCAGCTGCCTGCAATTACTGAGAGTTCAAATCTCACCAGGCTCAAGGTTGACTCAGCCTTCCATCCTTCCGAGGTAGGTAAAATGAGGACCCGGATTTGGGGGCAATAAGCTAACTTTGTATATAAAAGAACAACACTTGGGGTGGTCGAAAGCCCTACTAAGCAGGTATATACAAAAGTATGAAGGCTATTGCTTAATGCATTGTAAGCTGCCCTGAGTCTCCGGAGAAGGGCGGCATATAAATCGAACCAATAAATAAATAAATAAATACTGGGCAAGATGCAGTGTTCCCAGAAAGAGAAAAATGAGAGTCATCATTACATAGTTGCTATTAAATAGAGCTTTAATGTTATAGTAGCCTCTTTCCAAGTGAATGTAAAGATACTAAGAAAGTCCATAAAGGTAAATTGGTCATTTATACTAAGTGGGAAGTTGATCTATTTATAGATGAGATTGTTCGGAACGTGATTATACAATTTTAAAAAACCACTGGAATTATTTAACAAACACAAAGAATGAAGTTTATCCTAACTTTGGGGTCGGGGGCAATATCCCTGTTAGCTTGCCAATCTGGAAATTAAAAAAAAAAATAAACATCTACTGCATTATACAGGTAGTCCTCAACTTACAACCACAATTCAGCCTAAAATTTCAGCAAGACATTGGTTAAGTGAGTTTTGCTCCATTTTACAACCTTTGTTGCCAAAGTGGTTAAGTGAATCACTGCAGTGGTTAAGTTAATAATATGGTTGTTAAATGAATCAGGCTTCCCCATTGACTTTGCTTGTCAGAAGGTTGCAAAAGGTGATCACATGACCCCGGGACACTGCCATTGTCATAAATACATGGCAATTGCCAAGCATCTGAATTTGGTTATGGTGACCACAGGGATGCTGCAATGGACATAAGTATGAAAATGGTTATAAGTCACTTTTTCAGCACCGTTGTAATTTCAAATGGCCACTAAACAAATAGTTGTAAATCAAGGACTATCTGTACTAATAAGTATACCTGCACACAGTCCTAATTTTATTCCATAAGCATACAATAAGGGGAAAAGGTTTATAGCAGATATACAAGTATTTTCTCAGTCACAAATTTTGGTGAGAGAATCAGTGTTTTTCAGAAGATGAGAAGGAATGGATGGGATATGATGATTACACAGAGTTAATGGGCCACCTTATAGTATATGCATGGGATATGATATGGTGGTAGGGAAACTGCAGCTTGCTTGCATGATCTTTTCCACAGGGCCCTTAAGATCCAGTTCTTATTCCAGATGTTGGGCTATGGTGGTTGAAGTCCCCTTATGCATGTATAATATGTTTATGATATTAACTGGATTGACCAGCTTTTTATTGTTATATGCACTCTTTTTATTGTATTTTTGTGTGACGGTATTCAGGAATGACCTTGGGAGATGGGGGAAAATCGGCAGCCTAGACAACCATCAAACAAAAGGTATTTCAGCCCAAAGAAGGAGGCAAGGAAAGCACCTCAGAAGGGACCCTCCCCAGTTTTCTGAAAAGTAAAAAGCAAAGAAGGGAAGAGGTGCTTTCAGACATGATTCTCTTACTGTAATCTTACAACAAATTTAGTGTTAATACAGATAATCCTTGAATTACAACCAGAATGGAGCCCGTAATTTACATCATAATTCATGACGGTTGTAAGTCACTGCACCCACATGACCGATTGTCAGGTTTCGACGTAATCTCAAATAAATTTCATTCTCAAACACAAAGTCTTTGATGAATCTCTCATTTATTGAAGAATTTACGATCTGACCTGAACTCATTTGCAGCCAAAACTAATTCTCTGAAACCAACCCCTCCCTTTCCGCTTCTCAAAACCCCAGTGCCTCACTGGCCATCTTCCAAGTCAGTCTCTTCTGCCAACTACTTCAGATCACAGGAATGTCCCCCTCCCTCCATCACCTGGGTTACGTTATCTACTAAGGGGGAGAAGAACACTAGATCAAATGTCAGGCTACTAAAACTTCAAACTGCTTCTGCTAACTATTTTTTTTTCTTTTCTCTTGGATCTTCATGGCAGCAATGAAAATAGAACAAATTAGATCGCTGACACCAATCTTATTTTACAACACTGGTTTTTTGCAAGTCATAAAGCAAGCCAATGTCATGTGACCATGGAATGCGGCCACCGGCCGTAAGAGTGAGTTGGTTGCCAAGGCACTTGAAAGGCAGTCATGTGACGATGAGGTGTGTTTGTGTGTGCCACCATCAGAAAACTTGAAGTACCTTTGGGGGGGGGGAGAGTTTCGTCATAACTTCAAATGGTTGCTAAGCGACCGTTAAGCAAGAACTATCTGTACTCAAAGTTGATGCTTCTTGTTCTGGACTTCCTTGAAGGGCTGACCATTTCTTGTTTTGTTTTTATGCTGTGAGCTACCCAGAGTCGATTAAAGTTAGGTGCTATCTATGAATTGTATAATTTTTAATTAAAAATAAGTTATATTCTGGCTCAGAACGGTAGGAAACCATGATGTTGATTTTCAGCAATAATTTTACCAATCTTCAGTGGTGCTGTTACAGGGAAGCACAAAAAGAGATGAAGGTCTTCATGTGGCTGTATATGATGGGAAATAGGAATAGCCTTGAGGAACAGGAGGAAGAGCTGAGGCTTCCCAGGGCGTGGCAAAGATATGTGGTTCTGGGTAGGGGTGGGTTCTACTTCTCCTCCGTCGGCCAAACAATGTCGACTGGCAGCCCCCAGGGGGAGAGCCTTCTCTGTGGGGGCACCTATCTGGAATGAGCTCCCCCCGGAGATTCGGAGGATCCCGGACCTACGTACCTTTCACCGCGCTCTTAAGACCTTTTTATTTCGTCAGGCAGGCCTGGCCTGATTCCCCTTTTCTAATTAATACTATAAATTTTAATTTGTTTTAAATTATTGGGGTTTTAATATTTCTATGGCCAAATTTATTTAATTGGATTTTAGTGGGTTTTAAACGTTGTATTTATATGTTTTATTTATGGCTGTTCACCGCCCCGAGTCCTTCGGGAGGAGGGCGGTATACAAATTAAATAAACTAAACTAACTAACTAACTTACCTTTACTACCGGTTCGCAGCGGGGCCGCACGCGCTCACTTCACTCGTGCTCTTCTGCGCAAACACAGAAGCATGTAATGATTTGAACGATTAGAAATTTGTAATGATTGATTGATCCTTTACTGTTTTCGCAGAATCATAAGAAGATTCCTAAAAACTGAATGTTCTCTATGAACTATGAACTAATAATATTATTAGTAAAATATACCTTAAAACTACCAGAGTCCCTACCAGAGCGTTTTTTTTTTAAAGAGGACATTGTATTTTTGGTTACATTTCCTAATCAAAAGGCCATAGCAATTTGCCTATGGCTTATTTTAAGAATCCAAAATTCCTTCTGCCTGTCATTCACACTCAGCCTGCAGAGTATGACTTGCTGATATTCAATCCGGAGGTCCCCAGATATGCTAAGCAAAAGCATTGCAAATCAAAGGCAGCACAGTAATTCTCATTTTCCTGATTTAAAACTAGTGCCGCATTCAATCCTAACCAAGGCCAAAATAAGCTATTTTTTGCTGTGTGTCAAAGGTCAAAAGTACTTCCATGCCAGTTCATTTCATGCCTAAGACTTGCTAGATGAATCTGTTCAGAAGTAGACTTAAGGCAGGTGGGCATATGATACCTTGAATTTTACTACAGCCGTTTACAGCATAGAATAATAAGAGGATAGAATATATGGAAATAATACATTGTAATAAAAAGAAGACATAAAAAGCAGTTATAAGATAGCAAAGACTGCCTCAATTGATATTACAGGGAAGAAGGAGGAGGAGGAGGAGGAGAAGTCAAGACATATTATCAGCAAACCAGGCCAAAATAGAAATATTTAGGTAAATAGCTATAGTTTTATTCCTACCTAAATGAATAAAGTATGGATAAATCTAACACCATTATAAAGTCATCCTATGTGTAAAATATATTAGGCAGTGCATAAAGCATGTAAAGTATTAGTATGTGCTAACAGCTCCAACGCAAATTGCATTTCTACGTACTGGAGCAACTCCTACCAATTTATCTTGACACCAGCAATGACAAAAATCACAAAGAAAATTGCTAGAATCAACCCACAAACCCATTTAAACTGAGCTGAAAAGGTTGGGGAACAAATGGGGATGGGCTGCTTCCTACTTCCTGATGTGAGCAGCTCCGTAGCCTTTACACAAAACAGATATAAGATATCGAAAGATCTGGGCTCAGCCGTTTTAAGTAGACGGAAGAATGGCAAGTTCCAGACTTGGAGAAAGGAGGTTAAATCCCTGAAGAGCTTTACATGCCCTCCCTCTCTCCCTAAGTGCCTCTCCAAAATACTACGGCACAGCAGTCTACAAACTGTAGTAAAAAAATATTCACGTGTTGGAGCGATATAAAACCGAATCTCAAGACAAGTCGTTAAAGAACTTACAATTTGGAAATGCAAGAAGGATGGACTACATCAAAGTTTACAGATAGTAGCATCTGGTGCCAGTTATCATTGTCAATTCATTTCCAGGGTGAAAGATAGGAAGAGAATAACAGAGATCAACTTCTGATGAGTATTTTCTTCAGAGTTACAGCAATTCCTGTCAACTGCAGCAACAGCGCTTACTCGCACCACCCCCAGAATCACAAAATACCAACATTTGTTTTCTCTGCATTTGTAAGAATCAACTGGTGCCATATTTTTTCCCTATTTTTTTTCTTCAGTATAACAAGCAGAAACAGTTGCACTGAAAATGGGAACATTATGTATGAGGAACACAGAGATGCTGTCCCAATCCAGCAGTCTCCCCATCTGTATATTTTTTAAGATAGAAAGAAAACACTGAGATACAGGTACATAATTGGGCCCTGAACTATAATTTATGCTATTTATCTAGCACTAACTATTTATCTAGCACTAATCCCTTTAAAAAAGACAGAATTAAAGGTTATCAGACACCAGATAATCAATCAACTAATAATCTGAAAATAAATCCTGAAATTTTCTATGGACAGAATAGAAAGCAGATGTGGAAAGCGTTCAGTCTGAATTAAAAATTCTCATCCAAATTCTCATTGCAGCAATTAAAATGATATATAAGCAAAATTATTATGCCAATTTAGACCCTAAGTGGGATTTGACTAAAAGCTTTCCCTACAGTACCAGAAAAAGGAAGAGCTCTAATTATTAATGCACATAATTTGGGCTACAATTTGGAATAGCAATCAAGACATGGAGTGTACAGTCTGAATACAGTGGATTATCTCAGTTGCTATTTATGAGAACTGTTCCAATAGACAAGCTGGGGCAGGTGAGTAAAAAAGAGAAAACATACACGATTTCTCGTTTTCTTCTTTTTTCCCTATTTAGAGACTGTTTTACCCCTGGCCTCAGAGGCTAAATGCCCCTTACATGTAGTCTTCAACTTACAATGGTTTTATTTAGTGACCATTCAAAGTTACAATAGCACTGCAAAAAGTGACTTATGACCATTTTTCACACTTACGACCTTTCCAGAATCCCCATGATCAAGTGATCAATATTCAGATGCCTGGCAACTGGTTCATATTTATGACCGCTGGGGTGTCCCAAGGTCATGGGATCCCCTTCTGACAAGTAAGGTCAATGGGGAGGCCAGTTTCACTTAACAACCAGTTACTAACTGCAGTGATTCACTTAATAATTGTGGCAAGAGAGGTCATAAAACGGGGCAAAACTCACTTAACAAATGTCTCACTTAATAACAGAAATTTTGGGCTCAATTGTGGTTATACGTTGAGGGCTACCTGTATTTAATACTTTTGTAATTTTCATTTTGACGTTCATCTCCCCTTGGTGGCATGCAAAACACTAAGGGAACTGAAGAACAGTAGCAGTATAGCAAAGCTAAGAGTAAGCAGCAAAACAATATCATTAGCAGAAAAGAGATTGAGGTGGCAATTATTGAAACGGAGTGCCATAAAATCATCATAAAGGGTTCCTTTAGAACCCAACAACATTAATTATTAAATACTATTAATATTGTTGCATTAATTTAGGCAATTTCAGGGACTAAATGACAATGCAGTTGTGTGGGGGGAGGATGTTGAATGTTTCCCCTCATTTTATCTTACCTCAGATCTTTGAGACAGATTGCTAAACTTCATGATTAAGCAGAGTCATGAAATATGGCTTCCCCAATCCCAGACTAGTAGCTTGATTAGTAAACCACTTTGTAGACGTGCAAATTCTCTTTCAAGATTAACTCCTGGTGGCTTTCTGGGCATGCCCATATAGTTTTTCAGCAACATACAATAGTAATAATATTAATAATATGGAAATGCTATGCTCCTGTCTTTTTCCAGGGTGGAATTTTGATTTCACAATCTAACCTATACTCATATTTTCTGGCTTCTAACCCTGTTGCAAAGCAGACATAATCCTGCTTAACTTTATAGTCCACATGAAGTTTGGCTAAATATTGCTATTTTAAGGAACCACACAAAACACCATCCTCCTGATACTCACCAATTTATTAGTTTTCTCAATTGTGGATCAATGAAGAACCATAAACAGACATTCTTTTATCCCCAAGGTGCCATGAAAGGGAATTACTGACAAATTGCAGAAAATAGCCTTTATGTCTGTTGTAGCTAAGCTGCCTAGCATTGTAACAGTACATTGAAGATTTAATAACAGTCCATAAGCTTTCATGATTCACAGACTACTTTGCTGCCTTCATGAAACATTAGTCTCAATTGACGGGGGGGAAATGGTAGAAAGAAGAGCCCAAAGACTATGTTATACAAGAAATCCAATCAGACTAATGGAACTTCTATGCCAAACTTAAGTCTGTAGAAAATAAAAATTTACATCATTTGCAACACAAGTCACTATGGAGATTTTCACGCATCCAGATCATGGTTGTCCCAAAGGTGTTTGGTTTTTTTTCAAGAGGCAACTGGACTTTCCGTTTTTTCTTTGAAGATGTTTCACTTCTCAGCCATGAAGCTTCTTCAGAAGTGAGAAGCGAAACGTCTTCAAAGAAAACGTGGCATGAAGCCAGCTGGGTGACCTTGGGCCAGTCATTTTCTCTCAGCTCTAGGAATAAGAGCTGAGAAAAATAATGAGCTCTGGTGGCTCAGCAGACTAAAGCAGTGTTATTAACTGTTATTAACATCAAGCTGCCTGCAATTACTGCAAGTTCAAATCCCACCAGGCTCAAGGTTGACTCAGCCTTCTATCCTTTCTAAGGTAGGTAAAATGAGGACCCAGTTTGTGGGGGCAATAAGCTGACTTTGTATAAAATATACAAAAGTATGAAGGCTATTGCTTAATGCATTGTAAGCCGCCCTGAGTCTCCGGAGAAGGGCGGCATATAAATAAAAAAAAAAAGAAAGAAAGAAAAAATAAGGCAATGGCAAACCACTTCTGAAACGCCATACCAAGGAAACTGCAAGGACTTATTCAGGCAGTCACTCAGAATCAGACATGAGTGAATGGAAAGGGAAAAAAACTTTTTAAAGTCTCCCAACGACATAGTTAAAGCCTTAATTCCAAACTGTACGCTTATAGAGTTACCCTGTTTCCCCGAAAATAAGACATCCCCTGATAATAAGTCCAATCGGGCTTTTGAGTGCATGCGCTAAAATAAGCCTCCCCCCGAAAATAAGTCCTCCCTGAAAATATTTAAAAGCAGAACTGGAAATCCAATAAGATGGCAAGAGGAGCCCCATCTTGCTCCACGTGCCCCAAAATAATAAGACCTCCCCAAAAATAAGGCCAAGCGCTTATTTCAGGGTTCAAAAAAATATACGATAGGGTCTTATTTTCAGAGAAACATGGGTTATTGATACCATTAAGACAATATTTATATATATATATATATATATATATATATATATATATATATATATATGTATGTTTAAGGCTTTATGTTAAAAACAAACTCTAGAGAGGGTTAATTATTATGAATTAAAAAAAAACATTTGAGCCATCTTAAGCACTGCTTTTGATGGCACTTTATCATGTCTACAACTCTCACTGTCCTTACCTATACAGGTAGTCCTCTACTTCCAACCACAATTGAGCCCAAAATTTCAGTTGGTTTTATGACTTTTCCTGCCACAGTTGTTATGCAAATCACTGCAGTTGTTAAATTTGTAACCCAGTTGTTAAAAGGTGGCAAGAGGGGATCACATGACCCCTGGTCATAAATACAAACCAACTGATTGCCAAGCATCTGAATTCCAGTCCCACGACCATTGGGCTGCTGCAAAGGTTGTTAACGATGAAAAAAAATGGTTGTAAATCACATTCGTCACCATTGCAACTTTGAACAGTCACTAAATGAACCATCGAGGACTACCTGTACTACTAAGGTTACCACCGCTGACTTCCACTAACTCTCCATGCCTATGACCACAAGTCTACAAGAAAGTATGCTGCATTAAAATCCCAATTATAATTTCACCAGAGTCCTTGTTCTTATTTTGTAGCCCTCTCAAATGTGCCCTGTCACTTCGCAGACTTCCTGCAACCCACCGCCTTCAGACGTTCTGCAGCCACCCTTGACAGGTGGCAACGTCAGATTAAGGGCCGCTGGGGAAGGGGGAAAAAACCCTTTTATTTACAACCCTTTTAGGGTACTAGAATTAACTCCAGATTTCTTTTTTCCACTCTCAGCCCTAATTGACTCGGGTTCACCCCTTCCATGGTGCCGCTCCGAGCCAAAGGGTGAGCCCCTATCCCAGCAGGACGCCCTCTTTTTCCCTATAAACCATCCCGCAATTCTCCTCCCTTCGCCCGGGCTACCGGGGCCTTGACACAACTCTCTGTGTGACGTGTGTGTGTGTTGATGGTGGGGAGAGCAGCACAAGGATGCTGGCGCGGAGGGCGCCCGGATCAGAAGACCCAGAGCTGTGTGGAGGTAGCGCCGAGGAAGGCTCCTCTAGGGCCGAGGATAGCT
Source organism: Ptyas mucosa (assembly GCA_012654045.1). NCBI lineage: Eukaryota > Metazoa > Chordata > Lepidosauria > Squamata > Colubridae > Ptyas > Ptyas mucosa. The sequence continues at coordinate 28,086,798 of WNWU01000017.1, forward strand.
GTGCTTTGCTCCCCCTCTCCCTCCCTCCCTGCCTCTCTTTTCCCGCTCGCTGGCTCACCCGAAGAACCCCCGGAGGAAAGACTGGGAGGATTTGACCCGCTTCTCGGCCTCGGCCAGGAGCTGCATGGCCTCCCGCTCCTTGTTGCCCGCAGTTGAGGCGTCCATCTCGGCAGCGCGCAGGGAGGAGGAGGAGGAGGAAAGACGGCAGCCGCCTGCGATGCTCTGCTTTCTGGCGAGGGCGGCGTTGGGATGGGGGGGGAGAGGGAGGCCAGGAGATGAGAGCGGAGATCCGCCTTTTGCTCCCGCTCCGCCTCTTTCCTCGCCTCCCGCCTCTGGCGGCGCCGCTCGTTTGCCGCCCCCCCCCCCCTGTAACACCCGCCCCCTTCAAAGAAAAATCTGAACAACCCGCTAATGGATTTACCTTTATGACGTCATTAAGCTCACCCCCCCCAGGCAACCCCGGGGGGCCCCCCCCCCCCCCCCCTCAGAACTATAACTCCTCATTTGGCTGGGTATGTATGTGTGTGTGGGATGGGAGGACACAGAGATCTCTTCCTTTTCTGTAGCTTTCCCCCATGCCATATGGAAAAAACGTGCCTCCTGAAATACAAAATACCTCGAACCTCCTTGCCTTTCTTAAACGACAGGAAACAAATACAGGTAGTCCTCGACTTAACGATATTTTGTTTTGTGACCGTTCAAAGTCACAACCTCGCTGAAGTGACTTCTGATCATTTTTTCACAGGACCGTTTATGTAGCATCCCTGTGATCTTGGGATCAAAATTCAGACGCTTGGCAACTGGTTCATACTTAACGACGGTTGCTGTGTCCCGCGGTCATGCGGTCGGTCGCCTTTTGCGACCTTTTGACAAGCAAAATCAATAGGGAAGCCAGATTCACTGAACAACCGGGTTACTAATTTTATCAACTGCAGTGATTAGCTTCAACAACTGTGGCAAGAAAGGTTGTAAAATGGGGCAAAACTCACTTAACAAATGCCTCACTTAACAACAAATTTTGGGTTCAGTTGTGGTTCTCAGTTAAGGACTACCTGTAAAACACAGGAAACAATGGATGGAAACTAATCAAGGAGAGAAGCAACTTAGAACTAAGGAGAAATTTCCTACCAGTGAGAAGAATTAACCAGTGGAATAACTTACTTTCAGATTGTTGGTGCTCCATCACAGGCTTTTCAAAAAGAGATTGGACAGCCATTTGTCCGAAATGGTATAGTCTCCTGCATAAGCAGGGGATTGGACTAGAAGACCTCTAAAGTCCCTTCCCACTCTATTATTCTGTATTCTATCCCATCAAGAGTTTAGGACCTATTGATGTGAGACCTGCCCTTTAGAGAAATTGTTCATTCTTTGCTTCTGCTTTTATTTATATGCATCCCTAGTGGGCAATATATAGAACTGTGTGATAAAAATGTATTTGTCAAGAACAAAAGTTGCCAGATCAATCTTCTTGATGAGTAACTTTTTTTAATGATTCCAAAGCCAAAAGTGCAGTTGGAGTAGGCCATAGAATAAATGTGTTGATGTGGCTATATGAAAATTGCAAGGGGTTTATAAGAGAGAAGAGCCTCTGGGTGGCTTGGTAGAAGATTTGCTTGGAGACCAGTATTCAATCTGGGTCTGAACCAGTGGTGGGATTCAGCCAGTTCGCACCACTTCGGGGAGAACCGGTTGTTAACTTTCTGAGCAGTTTGGCAAACTGGTTGTTGGAAAAAACCATTAGGGCTGAGAACCGGTTGTTAAATTACTTGAATCCCACCACTGGTCTGAACTGGTTGGTGTATGTGGCCATCTGAACTGAGGAGTGAACTGGTAGCAGAATGACACCAGTCAAAGTGCTACTGGTCAACTATATGACTGTGTGCAGAGTTGGGCTGGAGGTCCTGCCACTCAGTTTCTGTATTGTAAGATCTGTGCTAGTGCTGGAGCTAGCCATGACCCCTCACCCAGGTGGCAGCAGCATTATTATGCCTGGCTGAGCCTGCCACTTCATCTCCTTCAGAGCAACAAACACCCAAGGATTCCTACCCTTTTAGAGGATGTGGACATCCAGGTGGCAAAAGAGATAATGGAGAGGGGCTGGTAGTGGTAAAGAGCTGATGCCTACTCCCCCTTTCAGGTGAGCGGTGGAGGGGGTGATACAGCCATCCAATTCGTGCCAGATTGATCAAGTGATTGAGAACAATTTGGATTTACTGTAGTTATCTCAGGTGGAAACAATTCAAGGGCCTGGTCGCTAATTTTGAAGTCTTTAATATCTCAAAGCTGGGTATGTCAAAGATCTTCTTTTCCTATAAAAATCTGCCCAGCCAACTGAACAGAGAAAACAAATACTGACCTATTAGGAGATATATTCGGAGGGATTCAAAGATAGGTGTTTTCTGCAGGGGATCCTGGAAGTCGACTGGAAGAATTTGCCCTCCAAATAAAGGATGACACCCCAGGCCCTTTTCTGCAAGGCCTTCTGCAATTCCAGAACCATTACAGCTTGTCCTTGAGTTACGACCACAATTGAGCCCAAAATTTATGTTGCTAAGTAAGAAAGTTGTTAAATGAGTTTTGCCCCATTTCATGACCTTTCTTGCCACAGTTGTTCAGCGAACCACTGTAGTTATTAAGTTAGTGACGTGGTTGTTAAGTGAATCTGGCTTCCCCATTGACTTGGCTTGTCAGAAGGTCACAAAAGGTGATCAGATGATTCCGGGATACTGCAGCCATCATAAATAGTTTCCAATTGCCAAGGGTCCGAATTTTGATCATGCTGCAACAATCGTAAGTGTGCAAAAATTATTACAAGTCACTTTTTTCAGTGCCATAATAACTTTGAATAGTCATTAAATGAATGGTTATAAGTCAAGGTCTGCCTGTATTAGAAGACTTGTACTGTAGTTATAGTTTGTTTTATATATATCATATTGCATTATTATTTTATGGTATTACCTAACCATAAACTTCCTAGAGTCCAGTTGGAGTAAGGCAGTGTCTAAATTCCATAAAGAGACAGATGGCATTTCTGAGGATTGTTTTAATTGTTTCTATGGCTTCTACCTTGATTGAGTTTCTCAAGAGCTGTACCCCGCCGCAGGGAGGCAGGACCTATTAGATTGGTCCTCCCCCCGTCGATTAATGGACCTGGATGAATTCCAAAAGAAGCTGGGGGTTATAACTGCAGATCTACTATGCAGTCCATCTGAGCTCTTAGTCAGGTTCTGATAGGATTGCACCCTTGCAACCTCTCCTCACCAGTAGACCGCTCTGTGGTATACAGAGGAACTGAGAGGGATGAAACGCAGGAGGAGATATCTAAAGTGCCGCTGGCGGAAGACAAGGCATGAACTCAATCGAACATGGGTAAGAGCGGCTATTAAGGCCTACTTCATGGCAATTCATGCGGTGAAGTATAAATACTTCTCCACACTAATTGCATCTGCAGATAATTGCCCAGTGATCCTCTTTAAGGTGAGATGCCTCCTCCTGCGGAAGGAGGAGATTGTGTCCACCTGAAGGGGCGCGCTGAGGAATTTGTGGATTTTCTGGAAGACAAAATCGCTCAACTTAGTTCCCAGTTAGATGCCGGCATGGTTGCTGGTCTGGTGGAAGACCCTGAGGCAGGTTCTTACCCTGTTATCTGGGAACAGTTTGATCCTGTTGCTCCCGAGGAAGAGGACAGGTTCCTGGGAATATGCGGCAAGCACCTGTGTTTTAGACCCATGACCCTCCCAGCTTGTGAAAGCTTCCCAGGAGGTGACAGGCGGGTGGATTCTGTGGTGATTAATGCTTCCCTACAGGCGGGGGCAGTGCGCCAGCACCAAGGAGGCTGTGGTCCGCCCACTTCTTAAGAAGCCATCGCTGGACTCCACCCAGTTGGATAATTTCCAACCTGTCTCCAATCTTCCCTTTTTGGGGAAAGTTGTTGAGAAGGTGGTTGCACGGGAGCGCCAGAGGTTTCTGGATGAAACTGATTATCTCGACCTCTACCGGTCAGGATTCAGGCCTGGATTTGGGACAGAAGCGGCATTGGTCACACTTTTGGATGATCTCTGGTGGGAGAGGGATGGGGGTAGTGCATCCATCCTTGCTCTACTTGACCTCTTGGCAGCTTTCGATACCATCGACCATGGTATTCTCCTGGAGTGGCTTTGGGTGTTGGGAGTGGGAGGCCTTGTACTATCCTGGTTCATTTCCTTCCTCTGCAGCTGCTCTCAGTCAGTGTTGATAGGAGGGGAGAGATCCAGCCCTCGCCCACTGCTTTGCGGGGTTCCACAGGGCTCAGTACTCTCTCTGCTCCTGTTCAACATTTATATGAAGCCGCTGGGTGAAATCATCCGTCACCATGGAGTGAGGTATCACCAATATGCTGATGATACTCAGCTGTATGTCTCGGCCCATGGTGAGTTAAGTGATGCTGTGTCCTCCCACTCACAGTGCCTGGAGGCTGTTAGGGGCTGGATGGGGAGCAACGGGTTGAAACTAAACCCTGGCAAGACCGAGTGGCTCTGGGTTTGGGGTTCATTGGCTCAGGGCGAATTGCCATCTTTGGTCTTGGATAGGGTGGCACTACCCCAAACAGACCCTGTCTGTAATCTGGGGTTTCTCCTGGACTCAAGACTCCTGCTCAAAGAGTAGGTGGCAATCGTGGCCAGGAGGCCTTTGCGCAACTTTGCGAAAGGGCATAATTGGTGCGGGTTGTGCACCAGTTATGCCCTTTCCTGGACCAACAATCTCCTGGACCCTACTCACAGTCACTCATGCCCTAGTCACTTCCCGTATTGACTAGTGCAATGTGCTCTACATACAGTATGTCTCAGAAGTGAGTATATCCCTCACATTTTGGAAATATTTAGGTATATCTTAAATACATATAACACAACACACACAGCCATTAATGTCTAAACTGCTGCGGGAGTTACATTGGCTACTGATTTGCTTCTGGGTGCAATTCAAGGTGTGTCACCTTTAAAGCCCTTCATGGCTTGGGATCAGGTTATCTGAGGGACCGTCTCTTGCCAGTCACATCTATGCGACCCATCAGAGCGGGAAGGCAGGGAATGCTGTGGGTCCCATCCCCGAGGGAGATACACCTGGTGGGACCCAGAAGAAAGGCCTTCTCCGTGGTGGCTGCCTCTCTCTGGAACATAATTCCCCCAGATATTAGAACTGCCCCCACTCTTCCGGAAGGCACTGAAGATCTGGTTCTGCCAGTGGGCCTGGGAAGCCCATTAAATGGCTCGTGTGATCTGTCACCAGGATGGGGCGTGGGGGGTGATTTTATTATATTATACTATATTAATTTATTTGATTCTTTTTATTAGTTTTATTGTTTTAAATGTGGTTTTATATTCTGTAAGCCACCTTGAGTCGCAATGGACGAATAGGCAGCAATCTAACTTCAATAAATAAATAATAAATTGATCTGAACAACCCAATTTAGTTAATATATGATATGAAGTTGCTAGGAAATCCTATTTGGAATTGCCAAAGAATTGTGCACTCTTTTTCTAACATTTTGTTGCTGAATTCCAGTAATATAATGCCTTACTAAACAAAAAGGGTTCAGGACTACAGCTGTCCCACTTTTCAAGGAGTTTTGATTTCCAAATAGTTTGATTCAATTCTGAATCAAATAATCTTTCTCCAAACTAGATGTACTTGACATGGATGATAATTTAATTAGTGGGAGGATGGCACAGCATATGCAAGTTTAAGGGGACTCAGTTCTCTTAACTTTTCGTCAGTTCCAAATATTCAATAGAAATTAGAAAAAACTTGTAAAAATATTTCAGTGCTCTAAGTCACGTCCCTCTTCTCTTTTCAGAATAAGTAACTAAAAAGTAATTAAATGTTATGCTAGTACATATGTGTGCCTTTGCTGTGCAGATGACTAAAAAGGATAGGAAACACAGTGATTCATACTGCAGTCTGCAGTTATGTACTTCTGCTTAAATGGCACCAGGATAACCAAAAGTATTGTAGTAATAGTATACAATTTAAAAACATCCAATAAAAATAATTCTGCTGTTTGAACATGGTTATAATCTCAAATGACCACTATATGCCAGTATTGCTTTGTTTGGCCAAGAATTTTAATGACTGTACAGACTGATTAACCTTCAGATTATTTGGTTTTTCTTATCCAGGATTTAGTATCAAAAATCTGTTGGAAGATTGATTACATACACATAATGTCAACACAATATATTGCCTGTTCTGCATCCAACTATTTACTCTTATTTTGTGGGTTATTTTTAGATATATGTTTGGTTATAGCATTATTTTTGGCCTCTGTTCAGAAGCATGTATTGTAAGAGAACTTCAGATTATTTCAAATATATATTTATATATATGTTGGTATAGTCGTTCTTTTTTTCCTGTATTGTTGCTCTTTTTGCTGTTATTAACATCTCATTTTCACACAAAATTCTTCCCATTTTATCTTCACAATAACCCTATGAGATAGTATAGCTGAGCAATTATGAATAATCTCTCCCGAATCTCACAAAATATTTTCCCATCTAGTTCAAAATTTATGCACGAACATGCTTTTTTGTTCTGCTTCAGCCACTTTTAAAAACTCTTATTAACATTTTAGAATTTTCTAATGCAAGAGGTCGCAATCAGGTCACTCATACCAGCTTGAAATTGTTGGAATTTCATAAGTCAACCCTCTTGAGAGTAAAATATTGCATTTTAAGAATCCGGTTTTGGAAAAATCATCTTACTGCTTAGAATGCTGGAAGGGAAATTCAGAGCTAGAATGCTTTTGATGCCATTGTTTTAAAAATAGTTTGCTTAGGGATACGTTCTGCAGCCTGTTAATTCTTGACAACCAGTTTTTTTACACAGCTAACCAAAACAAAACAGAATTTTAAAAATAACACCTCCAACCAACCAAAAACCACTACCCTTGGAAATCCTTCAGTTGGGTGAGAGATACCAGGACACCCAAATTTAAAGCTTTTGTTTGGTTGCCCTCTTATGTCAAATGCATATCATGTGCTCAAACCTTTCATTTCTTTCTCCCTTTCAATCCTCCCACTCCTATAGGAATTTGTTCAACAACATACAGTACTTATCATTGCTTATCCAAATCATGAATCCAGGGATGGGCTTCAAAAATTTTAGCAAGGGGTTCTCTGCCCGGTTGCTGGGTTGGTGTGGCCATGGCAGGCGTGGCCTAGTCGGCCTCCTGCACCACAGTGGTGGTGGGGTGTTTTTGCCCTCCCTGAGCTTTGGAGGCTTTTTTCAAGCCTCCTGGAGGGCGAAAACGGCCTCCCCAGGCTCCAGAGGCCCTTTGGAGGCCGGAACGAGCCTGTTTTTGGCCTTCCCGAACTTCCAGTACGCTTGTTTTTTGCCCTTCCCAAGCCTCCGCACACACACTGCACTTACCTGCATCCAGAATGGGCCACATGGGGACTCCTGGGAAGGGAGGGGTAGGTGGGGCCAGCCAGGAGTGGGATTTGGGGGTTCTCTGAACTGCACAGAATCTTAGCTAGAGGTTCTCCTGAACCCCTGCGAACCCCCAGCAGCCCATCTCTGGATGAATCCGATTTTCAGGGTTAACACTTAAATTGTGGCTGGTTAGTCTGACGTTTCACAAGATGTTGGCTTAAACATTAGAGGGGAAAATGTAGCTGGAGAGGGTGGGATTTGTGTGAAGAACTTGGCAGAGGAATACCATGTTCTTGACAACCTTCCCTAGAAAGGGAAGGTTGGAGACTGGATGACAATTGTCCAGGGTAGTTAAATTCCAGCAATGGCTTCCCAAGGAAGGAATATACCATCACATCCTTTAAGGTTAGTAGACTCACTCCCTTTTTCAAAGAGGATAGTAGCACAGGATGAGCCTAGCTGCATAACATCTCTCAGACAGCTTTCACAAGCCAGGATTCAGGTGTGCATTTTACACAATTTACATAATTTTACACAAAATAGGGAGAAAACAGTTGAATGGGTAAGTCACAGGTGGTTGTTTTTATTGTAAAATTTGGTGCCCTAGGAGCAATCTACTGCAAAATAAACAGAATTGGCTTTCATTTGCAATTCAAAAAGGTGACTGAAATTTTGCTTCAAGAGCAACTTTAGGGAAGTAAAAAAAGACGGGACAAAATAATTTTCTTATGTTCTGTCATCTGGAAGGACTTATAACAGTCTTCCAAACCAGTCCAGATATTTTTTACTAGGAGTATCATCTCATCTTCCCTTAGGGAACAAACTGTTTTTGCTGACATTCTAATGTTTGGGAGGACTAAATATGGAGATGTGGGTAGTGGGACTTCTTCTAACAGACTTCTTCGTCTCTGAAATGAGTATGTGTTTGGATTGTTTCCATCAATACTTAAGATAAAACAATTTACAGGACTTTTCTTTTTATACACGGGCAACTGCTCTGCAGATTTTTGAAGTTATCACAGTAACCTTATTCATTGACAACAGTGAAAGATGTCCAAACTTTTTTTTGTAGAGTTGAACAAGGAGATACTATTCCAAGAGCTTTCAAACCTAAAATAGAAAAGAAATGGGAAAACACAATCCTTGCATTAAAATTCTGGATAAGATTACCGCCTGCTCTCCACCACTGCAGCAGGCCATTAAAATGAAAAAAAGCTGTGAACATACTTGAGAACTAGAAAGGTTTGGAAGGGAGATCTGCTAAGGACCTATACAGATGTGAGCAAGTTATCCTGTACTACACTTTCCACCTTCAGAAGGCTGAGACCTAAGATGGAATATCATTTCATTAAAAAGCATAAAATGATAGCATATTGCTATAAAACAACAGCATGTGATACCCAAATATCCTTTTATCATGTTAATGAAGTCAAAATTTGTTAGGACAGGATCAGCTGCACTGAATTTCATGAACCAACCAGGAAAGCTTCCTCGTGGCTTTTGAGCATTTAAGAATAGTGACACAAAAATGTCTACAGCATGCTCCTGTTTCTGTATAAACATTACTTGATGAAAGTAATACATACACAACAATCAGAATAGCTAGAGAAGTTACATTCTCATAGGCAAATAAAATGAAACATTTTAATAAATAAAGTAGGGATTTCAAGTTACAGACTTTGGTTTCATTTCACACAGCTAAATTCTGCATGACAAATTTATTTCTTGAAACACATATTGTTTTAATATGTATTTAGAGTGCTGTGTCTCCCTATTTCATTTTTATTCTCCTTCCTGTGGGTACCCTGTAAAATGTTTTTCAAAAATAATGACCAACATATTTGCATCTCACAAATTCTACTTGACAATATGCTTAAGGGCTAGAGAATCATTTGAACTTTCATCTCTTAGAGGACAAGTTTTTAAATTTTTCATGAGACAACAAAAACCCGATATACTATGTTAAACACTTTATTAATCTTCCCCAGAAAATTATTAAGGCCTTCAGAAATAGTATAATATTATATTATTCTATTATAGAATTATTATATTATAGAATTATTATTATAGAATAATAGAATAATAGAAATAGTAAAATAGAAATAGTATTATCTAAAACCAGTGATGCACCCATTCTCACAGAACACATGCTATTTCACAAAATAACATAACAAAATGTTGAACTGTTATGGAAAGCAAATGTAAATTAAAACTGATCAAGATGAATTATAGGGAGAATCTCTGTTTTAGGAGTACCCTCATGTCCAAATAGGAAATGCAGCATTAATGAAAAGACTGAAACAAGATGAAGCTTTTTATATTATATATGTTCACATTTTCTTATTAACATCAACCAATATAGATTGTATAGCTCAAGGAAACCTGCTTTAGTAAGTTTTTAAATTACCAGATACAAATAGCTAGAATCTCTTAGAGCAGCTATCATCTAGAACAGGGGTGTCAAACTCACGTCGTCACGGCAGTGTCACGTGATGTATCGGGACTTTTTACCCCTTTGCTAAACTGGGCGTGGGCATGTGACACATCCAGCCCGCGGGCCACGAGTTTGATAGCCCTGATCTAGAATAGCAATGTAGGGTGTAAAAAGCAGGTGGCATTAGCAAATGAAGTTAAAATATATATTCCTACAAAAGAATGTATGACATTATTAATTTAAATTAATTCTGAGTAGTAAGACTTAATGCTTACAGTTGATTCCAGGTGCAAATATTACATAAACTCACAATATATCCAAACTATTAATAAAAGACAGACTGAATGTAGGTATAAAACATGCTTTTATTTCTAAAGTAGGATAGTGCCCAGACCTTAAGACCATGTTGTCTGTTGAGGATAAACACAAATACAAAGCTGTAGAAAAACGAACTACTTTATCCAAACAACTGGGTTGTACAGACTTCCATTTATGTAATAATTCATACTTAGTAATACATACCTGCATTTATTTGATCTATAATATCAATTAGCTTTGTACAGCAGTGACAAGGTTCATATCATACAAGTTGATTGGCCATTGCAAGAAAAAATAAATATATTTATAGTTCAATTTTTATTATGTATTTAACACTTCAATACAAAGGTAAAGAAACTTCATTTCAACTATCTGAAGTTTGTAGAGAGGTCTGAGCTCAAAGACATGCAAACAAATATGTGACAAATACTCTTATCATAATTTTGAATAAGTTATACACAGTGTACATTAGCTAGGGGTTAAAGACTATGACCCTATTACATTCTGAAAAATCAATTAAACTGTGTTTTAAAACAACAACAACACTATCACATTTATTGGGCTAGGAATACAGAAATGATAAAATCTTCATTTTACTATATCCACATAGAGGCTTGTGGTTTTTCAGCAAAGATGCAAGCATTTTACTCAGCCCTTACTACCCTTGCACCATGTAGCACCACAAGGGCACAGAGACTGCTGCATACATCTACAAATCACACTTAGACCCCACTGGTTTTTGGATTGTGCATTTAATATTTAAGTACAATGATAATTTTTACAACCCAGAATCAAACACTAGCAATTTGGTTTATACTGATTTACAACATTCAGACCACCAGTAAACTTTAGATACAAAAACAGTGAAGAAGGGATGCTATTCACCCTTGGGTTGCTAAAGAGATCATACTATTTACTATTGTGTCTGGCAGTATAAACAGAAAAAAATAATAGCCCAAAGGAAATTGGTGGATGGGAGGATAGAATCTAAAGATTGCAATGTGATGGCACATATTTGTATAGTTGCATGCATCAGTGTAAATCCATGCACTTGAGGTATTTTTTCCACTTGAAAAAAATACTATACAGTACATTATTATCTATTATGACTGAGCTTGAGTCACTTAAAATAATGATATTGGCTGCTTGGATCTTAGCTACACAGATAACTATTGCATTTCTGATTCTTCAGAAATTAGGTGCATATGTTACAATACCATAGATTCTATCTTAAACCGCTTAAAATGTATGAGATCCATAGAACTAGAATTATCCAGGCATTTTAGCAAAATTTGATAATCTACAATAACATTTAATGTTCTACAGTGGACCATGCATTATTGCTTCATTTAGATGCAAGATAAGAAGAGTCTGTTACCATATTCAGCAAAATTAATGTGTTTCATGTGAAACAGCATTTTTTTTTCTCTGCGAGTCCATTAGAAACCAGTTGTACTTTCTGCCATTCTTGCTCTTATCAGACTGCTATTGCAGTTACACAGAGGAAAATTAAAGTGGCTAACAGTGGGACACACACAGCTTTTAAGCTCTGGTAACTCCTTCTTCAGTCGTTCAAGCTGCTCTGTCTGGAATATATTTGGCTGCTCGGGCATCCAGTCATAAATCCTAAAATATACAAAGAAAAGAATTAAAATCTACTATCAATCTGTAACAAAGCTGTATTGGAAGCCACATAAAAGTTTAATGCCAACACTTAAAAACTATTGAAAATTGAATAATCATCACTTAAAATGGGTTATATGTATAGCTTATATCCTAGCATGTTCGTGATCGTTTCCAAAATAAGCACTCGGTATCTAATATGCTACTAAGTGGAAGTCTGGAGGTAACAATGCTAATATGGATGCCAGAAATGTTACTGGTTATTAGGCATTACTGGGTTATAAATTGAGTCAAATTTCAGACTACATGCATGAACTCAGCATAATTCCACTACTTGTTACTCACATGCCATGTTATTTAATTTGTATATATATTGGGGTAGGCACTCTAGAGTTGCCCAGGACTGAGATTATGTTGCCAAAACAAAGCAATAAAATGGCCAGCATTTGGCAAGATCTCTTGTTCGGTTACCAAATATGGGTTGAAATAGATAAGGAAATCTGATTTTGCTCATTTCCATAATTATCCCCACCCTCACCCCCAGATAGATCAACACTGTGTGGCAGAAATTAGGGAGACTGGAATCATTTCAAGAGTGGAAACAGATGTAGTTTATGTTTAAAAACTCAGCAAAACACCAAAACACATGCAAAAAATAATAATACCCAAGCCCAATCCTTTTTTGATGTGACTTCTCTTCCAGAATTTTACCCCAAGTACTTCAGGAAGGAAGTTTCCTCACTCTATAGTTCATTTGCTAAAGAAAGCATAGTATAAACCTTGTTTTCAAATCACAAGCATGCCATACAAAAAGAATTAAAAAGAAACAGGGATCCCAGAATTATTTTAGAAAAGCATTCTGGAAAGTAAATACAAACCTGGCATATCACGTGGAAACTGAGGATCTTGTAAAACTCTAAAGGAAGAGGAATCCATGTGTCAAGGGCTAATTAGTTGCTTGCCTATTACAGATCCTGAGCTAGCATGCTCAATAGTTTTAAAGTGGGGTAGAAAATCTGTCCTACAAATGACTCTGGATTATCTCTCTTGATTGGCAGTTAGAGTGGAAGAGTCCAACAGTATTTATGCATGTTCCCCATCCCTGCTTCAGATTCTTGTCTGGTTTATAAGTATACATATTTTTGCCTGTTCTCCCAAAACTAAGAATCATCCTCACAGCTCTAATTTCAGAAATATTACGATTACAATTATAATATAGTTTCAAACCGATCAGCTGTTCCAGGCGGCAGGGATTGCTGCTGCTGTTCGCTGCTGCTGCCTGTCACTGCCACACTCACCCCCTCCCTCCAGGTATGACAAACCACTGCGGCCCCGTCTGTGATGCAATATTCGTTCCATAAGACGCACAGACATTTCCACCCACTTTGGGGGGGAGGGATGCATCTTATGGAGCGAAAAATACGGTCAGTTCGCTAATTATCGCCTGGATTGTACTCTCAGCAGAATTACCCACATTTGGAATACTAACGTAATACTGAAGAACTTGGTGACTTACATATTTATCTTATGCCAATGGATAGGAACATCATTGCTGGATAGTGATACTCAACAAGATGGTTCAGTTTTGTCTTCCAAATCTGAACACTATTTTACTCTATCTTTCTGTGTGCCTTTGAATCAGTGTTAATAACTCTTGGCAACTGCTCCAGACTACTCTCTGCAGTTTTCTTGGCAAGATTTTTTGAAGTGGTTTGCCATTGTTTCCTTCCTAGGACTGAGAAAGTATGACTGGCCCAAGGTCACCAAGATGTGCCTAAAGTGGGATTAGAATCACAGTCCCCAATTCTAGGCTGGTGCCTTAGTCACTATACCAACTGACTCTCTTATTTAAGCCTTTTTGAATTTTATCTAATGCAGCATGGAATTCAATTGGGGACTTTTTTAAAACTAGTACTAAAGTCAACAATCAAAACCTGGTTTCATTCAATCAAGTCCTTTACAATATTCTCTACTTTGAGATGCCAACTTCCCTACACAATGCCTAGAGTTGACCCGGTTGATGGATGTTATGGCAGCATAAGAAGTTTCCCAAATAGCTTTCCAGTTGTCAACTGTCTTTAAGGAGATAACTAACCACTGCATTTGGACAAGCATTTAATGGTTGGTCAACCACGAGACTGAGGGTTAGTTTTGTATCCTCACAGGTAAAGTGTGCTAAAATTTAAAGTCTTGAGTATTTAATAGCTGAACAGTAATATGGATGAGAAAGGGCAGGGATGTAGATGTTGTGGTATCCAGATTGGCTGACAATCATTCCCTAGAATGATTAATTCATTCCAGACCAATTAAGAATGATAACTTACACCCATTGTCTCCACTACCCTCCAAAGTTTGCAAGGCATTACAGTCTTCTGGCCAATGATCTTGCCTATGCCTATTCTACAATGCACCACTTTTTTTTTGTAGAACTAAATATGTTCCTTCTAAATAAGGACCAAAGAATTAGCATAAAGAAAAACACACCAACAGCTGCACCTGAAATCTGATAAATAGAATTGTTTTGTCTCTGTACTGTTCTTCACAGAGGGAATAGAAACACCCTTAAATAAAACCAGCACAGTAAAAGAATTGTAATGAATATCTTCAGTATTATTATCTTCATCTCAAATAGAGAAAATCCTGCTAAAAAAACAGAAACTAGAAAGCTGAAGGCCAACTAGATTTTTTGGATATAACCAGATTTCCCAGAATATGTGAGCCAAGTGGGATATTTTCTCTGAAACTGACTACATCCATAACATCCCGTTAAGTTTAATACACATCTTTTGCCAAATGCCAGTATTGTTGTTCTTCTTGCAAGCAGTGTAGACACCCCCACAGAGTGCTATTCACAACATTACATTACATTAGCATAATAAAAGTTCAAATTTGGGATTAGGTCAGCAAATGAAAAACTTTATTTGAAATTTGTTGCAATGAGAGACGGCTGTTCTACTTCTTCAAATAGTTCACCAACACAATAAAGCCAAGTAACTGTTAATTTATTATCAATGAATTTCAGTGCATCCTCCTCAGAGAATTTAAGGATGTGCATGAAATGGAAAGTTGCCAAACAGTTCTGAGTGGCCTGCAGTTTTGCAGAATCAACACCTAAGCCATTCTGGTTGCTCTGAAGTGCAACCAAGGTACAGCTGGTACACTTTACTCCCCCCTTCTTTTTCATAGGCTACATATTGGTCCACCCACCAATTGTCCTGGTGCCTTATCTTTCTTTTTGCCAAAATTAAGGAAAAGCTCATGGACAGCTGTGATTATTCAAATAGCCCATACCTATCTTCTCAAGTTCCCTTCCCTTAGTCTCTGATATCTTTGCCCTTTTCTCACTTTTTTCATTCCACTCAAAACTCTTTGGCTCAGAACACAGATTTTTGTATCTGGATCAAACACACGTTTCAGTACAGAAATGGACTGCCTGAAATGAATTGTTCAATGCATGGAATGATTCGTGCATACATTGCTTTGCCTGTTACAGGATGTATTGGAAAGGGAATCAGGACAAAATACTTACCCAAAGGTATAGATTTACATTCTAGTAATTTCTATGACCTGATCTGGATTTAGATTCCTATATACAGTAGATATGCCAATATAAAGAATCCCTTGTGTAGAGTTTGACTCCTGATGACTACATGAACACGTCCATGTAATTTACTGACCAAAATGCAGAAATAATTTATTCAGCAATATTGTTTGACTTCCCAGTATAATCTATTGCTTTGGGACTTCATGGTAATCCCCCGTCCAAGTACAAATCAGCTTTAATACTGCTTAGCTTTTTTTTCTAGATTAGTCATGGCTGCTAGGAGTTAGTCCTATGTAAATGGACATTTGGAAATAAATGTTTTAGATCTGCTGCTTTCTAAATCATTTGATACAACATTGAAAAGAGCTATAAATTCTGCCTAGGCAAACGTTTCATTTAATTACCGGCCTGATGCAGATAAAATGCAGACTATCTGCCGCACAACGTTTGGTGATGAGAAGTGCATGTATATTTATCCGTTCTTCCTTCCTCCTTTTACACAGGCATCCCTGAAGCAAGTATAATTGTTACAATATGCCACTCACACCATGGCAAAGCTGGTTGCTCATTTGCATACAGTTAAAATTGCATACAGTATTTTGTATTAAGTATGTTCATTCCTATTAGTGACTTTATATTAAGAGCATTTGGTTTCAAAACTGAAAGTGCTGAGGACATGGCTGCAACACATGATGATGATGATGATGTCTTTATTTAACATGCGTGCTGCCCAACACTCAACAATAACAATAATTTATTAAACGTGCGTGCTGCCCAACACTCAACAATAATAACAATAATTTATTAAACTTGCATGCTGCCAGACTCTCAATAACTCTGGGCAGTTCACCATGATCAAAGAAAGACATAATAATAAAATCATTAAAAAAATAAAAGGTATAGGATGGCAAGTGCAATGAAGTGGTGTCTCCCGCACTGAAGGCCTGGATAAAGAGCTAGATATAAGCATGGTAGATATAAGCATGGAGGGTAATTTTGATCACCTAAGTTTGATTAGCAATCACCTGGCCTAAGAAATGCAATTGATCAACATAATTCTTAAAGAAGAACAGAAATACTGAAATAGATTTGTTTCTGTTTATAGTCTGTTCAGTCATAATAGGGCCCAACCCAAAAATGCAAAGAGCTTAAATGTTCACTATAAGTTACATGTGATAGTTAGGATGTTGTAATACCTATCATACACCAGACCATGAACTCCGTATTCCCTCAGCTTCTTTCTGTTCTCTGGCTCATTTGCTTCATCTCCCCAGCAAAAGACAACTAAGCCTTTAGATATGGCATGGTCAATATATGATGGAGTTTTCAGCAACTCTTCAGTATGTGCGTTAATACCCTGGAAAAGAAATAGAATGCCTAGATCAATTTGAATGCATCAGAAATGTTACATATGATGTTTATAAAGACACTGTGCAGTCATTACAGCACCCTTCTAATATTTAGTTTGTAGCAAAAAAAAAAAAAGTTAGCAGTCTATGCAGCACTTCAGAATGCACAAACATATTCATCTGCATTTAATCCCCTGAGGTAGTTATGGGAGTGGCTGCTTTAAAGTGCGACAGAAAGGGAGTAGGTTTACATTTCAAAATACCTTCTGGATATCAAAACTGTGGTGCTGTCCAGACAATGGACAGGAAAAAAACCAAACAGTTGCCATGAACTTGTCTGAATGTTTTATGACTTACCAGCAAATTTTCAAAGAGTGCAAAACTTGTAGCAATCGCTGTTGTACGGCATCGGAGATCCATGAGTTCTGGATAAGTATCACATTTCCCTTGAGTTAGAAACAATATGGGATACTTATTTTGCTTATGTCTGACCCTAGAAAATTAAAATAAGATAAAAATTTTATTATCTTCTGTATGGTTCTAATAACACAACTATATTCTTTCTTAATTTAGAAAATTTAGAACAATATCACTTATGTACATAGAAATGACTATGGAGTATCCTACAAGATGTAAGAAAATTAGACCATCACCTTAGTAAAGCCAGCTGCCCAAAAATAATGGGGAATGTACTCCAGCAATTGTTGAAGGACCATAAAATCCTCACTTGCTATTCCTAAAGAATATGAAATATTCTGAATCCCCCTTTTAAAGTAAAATGTATTACCAAAATCCAGCAAAGTTATATATGTAGAAAATGTTATCTTTGACAGGAGTTTTCTTTGAATTGAAATATTCAGTTTAAAATACCACTAGTCTATTGTAACCTTTTTATTTGGGCTCTTAAAGATATAGATTTCATTGTTTAAAAACATTTAGGTAACATTTCCCACATGTATAACTTTGCTGGATTTTGGTAATACTTTTTACTTTAGAAGAGGGATTCAAAATATTTCATATTCTTTAAGAATAGGAACTGGGGATTTTGTGGCCCGTCAACAATTGCTGGAATACATTCCCCATTACCTTTGGGCAGGCTGGCTATTAATTTGGGATACTCGATGCTGCAACAGATACCCTTATTCCCTGGCTTAGAGATTTCAAGCACAGTAACATGAGGATTCTTCGCCCATGTCTGTTTCTATTAGCAATTGGGTGTGTGCGCGCGCGAATCTTCTAGTTATACAATATTTTAAATCCTACTGATATAAAACATTTCTAAGATAAAATTACTTCACTGAAGTAGTTAAAATTATTTAACTACTTATTACTTAAAATTATTTAACTACTTATTAATATTTTCATTAAACTCACATTGTGCATATATCTGCATCAAATGAAGAAAATATAACCCTCCTTCCTCCAGCTTTGAGCAGAACAGTCTTCAAAATTATATCTAGATAGACGTTCATGTCAAAATAAGTTGAAAGGTTGCCATCCCACACACCATCCTACAAAAAATAAAAGCCAGAGGTAGGGTTATTGAAGTTTAATGGAAAGACACTGATTTAGACAATATGTCTTGACACATAACTTGGCTCCAAATCACTGACGTTATCAGTAGAGCAAAACCTCAATTTAATGGAACTCCAATTAATGGACTTCAGCAACAAGAGACTAAATTTGCATTCAGACTTCACCCCTGAAATATCAGGTGTTTTTTTCAAAGTTTGTTCAGACAATTGATGTTATTTGTGAGATTTAGGCAATGACAAAACGTTAATATCACTTGCATCAATTTATGTCATTTGTTGATATAAATGTTATATATACTAATGCAAATTATATAAAAACATAAATAAGGGCAATATGAAGTAAATTTCAATGTTTAACAAATATTTGGCCTTAAAAGACATGTCTTGCCACCAAATGGTCTTTATACACTGAGGTTTCACTGTACAGAATATAATTGTTATTTTACCATTTCAGGTCAAATAAGCAGATGAATCTTTTAGGAAATTTTTCTTTCTCTATATATAAACATTGTGAAGTATGGAATTCTGAATTTTTACCTGAATCACGTACAGATTTCATATCTCCATGTTTTACTCAAGTCAGTCTTTCATCTTAAAAAAATATCTTCCTCACACCAAAAGCTCATGTGTGTGTGTGTGTGTGTGTGTGTGTCTGCATCAATCTATTGTGCTAGTTCATGGTCCTATACATTGTAGTAACAGACAACCACTGCAAATGTCTTAATCTCTTCCAACACCATTGTTTTATAATATAACTATTGACTTAAAGGAAGTAGATAAAACTTAAGTTTTATGTAAACACTGTATATTAAAACATTGATTCTTACCTTTTGCTGGCAGATCCATTTGATTTCTATATTAAATCCAACTTCTTCAGGAATCAATTCTAGTACCTAGATAAAAAATGGAATTCCAGCAATATAAGCACTACTGATCAGGCCAAGTATAAAACATTGATTTACAGACCTGCATTCAATGAATTTTGGCTGTTACGGACAAAATCTGAAGTTGTAAATGCTATGTAATTTATATATATTCATGTAAACTATCATTTTGCATATACAATTTGTAAATTTGGCATTACATAATTGATCAATAAAACTGTATTAAGCCTGTATTTAGAAGTGATTTTTTTTATTTAAAATACCTTGGAGTTCCTTTTAGAATTTATAAGAGTTGTTCAAAAACAGCTTCCAAATAACTACAAATGGCAGCTTGAGAATCAATTAGATTCTCTAATATTCTATTATATTGTAATGAATGCCACATAGAAAATCTACCATCACATAAAAATAGATGCAACCAACGAAAGGAAATTTTAACCCTTATCTAAACTGAATCCTCTAAAGTCTGTGCTCTTAAGTTTAATGCTACATTGCAAAATTGATTCTTAAAAAACATAAACTTTATTAGGTTCACTTCATCAATGAATGCACTGTTTAATATATTAACTGCCTTTTCATTAACTTTCAGCTTTCATAAAAACATTTTCTACTTATAGAATTTTTTTTAAAAATGTGCCTGCAGTTAACTGACCTAATTTAAACAATCAATTTCTTGAATCTGCTTTTTATCAGTTTAGTACACTGGAGTTTTCTCTACACCTATGTTCCATTTATGGAATTATTGATCCAGGACACCTATTTGACATTATCTGAAAGAATTTCCATTGGTTTTGTAGATTAGCATTTTGTAATAGCCACCTAAATGTTTATCTGGTATTTATCTGCTACCTAGCCTTGATTTAATTTCTTTGATTATATGTAATTTTAAAAATTAAGTTTGATACATATATTTTGGTTATTCTTGCCTTGAGTATACTCATATTACATATATATCAAATTAAAAAAATAAATGCTAACAGAGTTCCATGAGGCAGAGACACTGAAATCATTGTCTATAAGCTGTCTTTAGCCACAGGCATTAGAAGCATAAAAGTTCAGCTCTGATTATGCAACAGATTTAAAAATACTTACAAAGCAACAAAAACAATTAAAATTATTTATATCATCTTGCTCACTATCTGTAATAGAACCAAATATTATTTTAGTGTTTTTTTTAATCATGGGATTATTCTCTTAGGTTTTAATACCTCTAGTATTCTATTTCAGAGTTTTTACTAAAATGTACTAAAATGACTAAATGGTAGCTTACTGATTGTAAAGAAGGGAATGGCTGCATCTCAGAAGGTACATTTTCTTCTTCTTTAAATGACTCTGTAGAGAAGAAATATAAAATGAAAGAAAAAAAATTAAAGGGAACCCAATTTCAACAGTTTATGCAATTACCAATGATGCATAATCTGAGATAGAGGTGTCCATTTTTTTTCACCTTGGAGGTAACAATTCACATGCCTAACCTAATAATGGATCAGAAGCCTTTCAACGAGACCATGATGTCAATGGAAGGGACACAACTGAAAAACTAGGAATTATTTTTGGATTTGAGGATTAAAGGTGAAAGTAGGAACGGTGCACTCCCATCCTCACTTTTATATCACTCTTTTTAAACATGTAAATCGCACCATCAAAATTCTGCCAGACATTTTCAGGGAGCTTCAGTTGGCCGACAGATTACCCTTCCATTTATAAAGGCCAGCAATTTATTGCCTGATCTCTAGAAATGTCAATGATCTTGCTCCAAGGCAGAGCTGTAATAAGATAAATGCAATATGTGGTGGCTAATTTAATGATAATAGCACATCTAAATTGTCTCCCATTAATCTTCCTTGACTTTTCTGAATGATAAAAACATTTCATACATCAATAAGCATCTGTTATAAAATCCATCTTAAATGCCTCGTAAAACAGGAGGGAGTTAGACTAAAACAGAGGTCCCCAACCCCTGGTTTGTGGATCGGCATTGGTCTGCAGCATGCCAGAAATTGGGCCATGCAAATAAGTGAAGCCCCATCTGCAGGATGCAGGCAGCACATGAAGCCACACCCCCTCTGGTCTGAAAAGCCTCTCTCCACAGAACCAGTCCCTGATGCCCAAAAGGTTGTGGGCCGTTGGACTAAAAAACATCTATGCAGTAATTGGCCTTCTTCAATATCTCAATACAGAATTATTAAAATGTATCTGGTATATTGCTCAGCTTAACCAGGAAAACCAATTCCAAACGGATATTACTAATTCGATTAAAGAACTACAGTTTGTTTTTCTAATTTTTTTGTGGCTTACTGCTATATTAAAAAATAGGATAGTAAATCACTAAAAACCGGGGGAGAGTTCTCATACATAGGAAATATATTTTGCATATTAACAGTGCTATAAATCTACTCCCACCTAAACACACTACAAACTATTGAAATTAAACAGCAAGGTCATTAATAAATTCATAAATATGCACTGTGGAAGCATGACCAAGAGTTTAGACTTCTACATACCTTGACTATCTTTAGATTTCAAAGCAGTCACATGTGTCAACTACAAATTGAATGAATAAATATTTTAGACACCTTTATCAAAACTGGCAAAACCTTTCAAGCATATTCATTTTCTCAGCAGTATCTATAAAATGTTGTTCTAAAAATAAAGACATAAACTGTCTACATGACAATAAAAACCTTGTTGCTATTTGAACTTTTGCAGAGCACAGCATCATGAATATGTTGACATTTATATTCTTATAAATGTCAATGTCAGGAATGTACCGTATTTTTCGGAGTATAAGACGCACTTCTCCCCCCTCCCCAAAAAAGTGGGTGGAAATGTCTGTGTGTCTTATACAGCAAATCTTGCCGAAGCCCTGCCCATCCACTGGCCCCCACCCTTTGGCCTCTGCCTCCCAGCAATTTGCATTCTTGCAGCAAACAGCAAACAGTGTGATCAGCTTCAGCACAGCCTGATTTAGCACAAGATGCTGATTGGTGGTTGGATCTGAATATCTATTAGCTATTCCAGGCTGTGGGGATCGCCACCACCCATCGCCGCCAATGCTGCCCATCACCACTGCCACCTATCGCCTTCTCCGTATGCCCCATTTTCAGCTTGCTCCAGGTGGCGGGGATAGGCGGTGGCAATGGAGCCAATAGGCAGTGGCGATCTCCGCAGTCTGGAATACCTGATAAGGAGGTATTCTGGGAGGTAGATCCAACCACCAATCAGCTGCTTGTGCTAAATCAAGCTGTGTGAAGCTGACCACACTGTTTGCTGTAATGAAGCAAATTGCTGGGAGGTAGAGACAGATTTTTTTTTCTTGTTTTCCTCCCCAAAAGCTAGGTGTGTCTTATACTTTGGAGCATCTTATAGTCTGAAAAATACAGTATTTATAAAATTTCTATGCTGCCAAGTCTTCACAACCACAATGGCTTACAACAGAATATTCAGATATCAAATATTAAAGGCTCTACTGCTGGGAAAGGTGGAAAGAAAAAAATGACGACAACCAGGAATAAAGTGGTTGGCACACTATTGGAAGACCTGAAGAGGTTATGAACAGAACATAATGGAGAACATAATGAACATAATGTTTCAGAACATAATGGAGAAAATCTATGTGGTCTCTAGGAGCTGATGCTGACTTGATTGATAGCACATAATCAATCAAACAAACATTTATATTACTTAATAATGAGAAATAGGCATCCAAATAGCAACAATCACAAATATTCCTCAAAACCAAGTCTTCAAAGCCTTCAGAAGACAATCAGTGAGGGAGACAGCCTAAATTTTAGAGGGAGTTTGTTCCATAACGCAGGCACCATGATAGAAAAGCCATCCAGACCCCAACAGCCTGAAGGCAGGAGTTGAACAGCATTTCTAGCAAGGTCTGAGATGGCAATATTAAAAGAGTTCGAGCAGTATATTAATAATTTTGCACCCCAATAATCAGATAACTTCTCCCAGCAGCTTCATGAAGATATGAAATACGAAGTATAAGAGAACATTTGGGGTACCTCACAAGGGAGAGACCACTGAGCCAATTTCATATCTCCCACTGACTAGAACTGCCCATTAAGACAGGAACAAATGGTTCCCCTAATCATAGGCAGCCCAGATAAATAACACTGTTACTTGATGTATTTTTTGAGAAATGTTTAATGAATCAGTCAATACAATACTGTACCTTTAATAACTTCAGCTGGGGAAATGTAAGCTCTTTAACTGCAATCTCAAATAATTCCAATGGTTCAGTTTCCATTTTCTTTACAGAAAGAGTGAAAAAATACAGATAAGTTATAAAGTCACTGAATGTTAGAAATTCTTCTAAGGCTATCTGCTAGGAAGTAGATCTGGTAGTTAAGATACCAGGTTAGAAACCAGGAAAATGTGAGTTCTAGCTCCCCCCCCCCCCCTTAGGGAAAAAAGCTAGCTGGGCAATTTTGGGCAAGACACCCTCTCAGCCCAACCCAGTTTACAAGGGTTGCTATGGGAAAAATAAGAGGAGGAATGAGGTATGTTCATTGCCTTGAGTTACTTATAAAGTAATACAGGTAAAATAAAAAAAAAACCCTAATACATAAATTTAATAGGACTTACTCCCAGATGAACATATGCGGATTGTGTTGTAGAGTCAATGTAAGCATTTTCGTAATAATTATTTATACAAATTTGTATTAAATAATCTATAATAGTTATATATTAATTAAAAAGCAAATAAAAAAGTGAAGCTAATAAATAAAGTTAACATTGAGGATAATATTAAAGATTCCCTTGTTAGGAATTTCAAGGTGTTTAAACTATAGACAGCATAAAAAGAACAAGAAAAGACAGCATAGTGTCCTGAAAGACAGTGTTATCTAGAAAACCACATATTTTTTCCAAATTTTCTATTTGAGACATGTTACTCTAATAAATATCCCTGTGATTCATTCAGATCAACAGCTGCCTTAAACTTAACAATTTTAATCTTGAGTATCGAGAAGGAAATAAATAGGGAAAATATAGTATTCTGAAACAGAAACCATTAATTGAATGTACTATCAACAATGTTAAGCTTCTTGAATTAAAACCATGTAATGGACACTCAAAACATTAACTAAATCATGTACAATGAACATACCTTTTTCATTGCAATGCAGCAAGTAAGATCATGATATATAATTGGGATATGATCTCGGGAAAGATGTACATCAAATTCCACAAAGGCTGCTCCCTAAGTGAAAAGTGTGGGGGAAATGTAGAATTTAGAAGCTGAGTAGAAAAAACATGCACATAAAGAAGTTCTCTCCCATTCATTCCAAGCCTGTTACATTGTTTTCATATCATCTTTCTCCGATGGAATCTGACTCAATGTATGCTTTGAGAGAAATGCCAGGAGTCACACTCCTAGAAGCTGGAAGGCCCAGCACACAAAAATAAATGTTATTTTCATTAATAAGCATTAACTAAATCACATAACATTCATTTAATACCTCATGAAAATTTCCTCCATCTTTCCTACTGAAATTTAAAATACAAAAGTAGCTTATTGAGGTTCTGTGGGGGAACATTTTGGGTACCTTCAGGCTGCAAGGACAAAAAATTCAAGCAATGTTCAGTATTATCCCCCTTCGTAGGATTCATAAATGATCCCTTATCCCATTACTATGCATTAAAATTCCCTTGGGCATTAGGTACGTAATTTGGCAAAGAATTCTAAAATAATTCCTTGACTTTGAGTTGGATCCACAGAGCTTCCTTCACAGATTCAAAGCGGTCTTCAAAGTGGGGAGATCTCTTCGAATAGATGGGCATGAATGCATGAAGAAAAAATGTATGAAAATTTAGGATCTAGAATAATTTTTACATTCATTCTTTCCCCATAATTTCATCTGCACGTATTCTAAAATGTAACAAGTTTTTGAAAAGTTTTCCAATCACAAAACAACTAAAGAAACTGGTGCAAATTGAGTCAATTTCTTTCAGTGGGAATATCAGTCAAGCTGACCGTGTAAATATGGTTTTCAAGAGGAAATGAACATATTATCAGGGACACAACTTATATTTAATTGTTTGACAAATACTTTTTTCTTATGATACTATTGCTGCTTCCCCAAATGTGCTATGAAATAATTTCTGATATTTAATATTTTTCTAGATTTTGTTCCATCATGCTTACCTAGAGCTATATAGTTATTATATTTTAAAGATAAAGGTTTCCCCTATCCAGTCATGTCCAACTGTAGAGGATGATGATCACCTCTGTTTCTTAGCCAAGAAAGCCAGCATTGTCCAAAGACACTTCTGTGGTCGTGTGGCCAGCATGATGATATGCTGAGACGCACATAACATTGTTACCTTTCCACCGTAGTATCAATTTATCTACTCGCATTTGCATGCTTTCAAACTGCTATGTTGGCAGGAGCTGGGCAAGTAACAAGAGCTCACCTTGTCATACGGCGCTTGGGTCTTGAACCCAGATTTCCAGCTGACAAGCTCAATGCCATTAACCACTGAGCCATTGCTTCCCGTTATATTATATATATTGTGTCAACTGACAATTTGTAGCATAAGACACTTTTTAAATAAACAATCAATATTGACATTCTAAAAAGAATGATATAATTTCAGGGTCTTTTCAAAGTTTTTGTTCTTTACGCTTTTGCAGTCCTCCTTCTGCCTTTTGGGTGGAGGGCTTGCATCATACAGCTAGAATTTTGAGGTAGTTATTAGGTTGTAAAGTAATTAAGAACTATCTCCCACTGTGAAAATTCACAAGACAGTAATTATCATTTTACAAGGATAATATTTGGGATATCACTAAAACCTATTAAAGAGATTAATACATTAAAATCCCAAGTACAGCAACATAAAATTTTCATAGAAAATGTGACAATTAAAATATGTAAGGCTAAATGAGGATATTGCTTCCCCCACCCTCCAATCTTTTATCTTTTATATAGGTGCTGTATAATTAAACTGCAGAAATATCCCACTGTCTATTTCTTTTGTTTTTTAGAGAGAGGGGAGACAATAGTTCTAAGAAATGAAAAGGAAGACCGAACACCGATGTTTATAAAAAACTAATCTATTAATTCATGTATGCCATTCAAAAGCTAGCTTTAAAAGATGTATCCTACTAGGTTTCCATTAAAAGGTTACAGGCTATAATTGGAACCCAAGTTAATTGGTGACTTTCAACAGCACATTTGGGGAACATGGCTCTCTCACTCTTATACTGAGGGCTTATCAGTGGCAGAAAAACATTAGTTGGATTTCAACCAGTTTCTTTCAAGTATGGATCATTTATTTACTTGCAAACAGACATTTCTAAATGTTAGTATGCAAAAGAAAACTATTTTTTCAAAAAGTAGTATACATACATGTTTAGCAGCATTCTTTAAAGAAGCAATGGTATTTTCTCGAATTTTAGCAAGTCTGAAAAGACCCACATATAAAGAAAATCAGTGCAAATACAAGTAAAACAGATATGATCTACAATATGTAAAGATTCATCTTAAGTCATTTTATAAGTAAATATAAAATCTTATGCTACAGGGTTTTCTGTTTTTTAAAAAAATATCAAAACCAAAAAAATTACCGTATTCAGTAATTCAAAAGTCATACACAGAGTTGATGAGATTGCCACTATAAATATTTTATTACTATAAAATAAACATTACATACTCCAAAGGTTTTAATTTATGAACTTAGTTGAGGAGTAAATATTTGGGGACAGCACTTCAGAATGTGCTGAATTGAAGTTCTAGCTTTTGCCTCTATAATTTGACTTTTCCCCTTCAGACAAATGAGGGGAACAAGGGATTTTATTTCATGCAGACTGTACAGGATTGAAGAATCCATTGTCCCCACCTTTCATACAGAAAGCTTCAATGTATGAATTTATAATTATAATTCAATCAGATGATCTTACTTAGTTGTAGTTGTAGAGTTCCCAGCACCCCTATGGCCAACATCCAGTCCTGTTCTTGGTTTCCAGTATTTGGCATATGAAGCTTCCATATCACAGGAAAACCCATTAATTGGCTTAATAATTATATAGTCCACTATGGAAAGAGAGTAAATAGAATTGTTTTTCTGATTCTTCATTTTTAACAATTAAGCTACATTTCATTTAAATCCACTGGAAAGCAATCAAGCTTCCCAAACCTAAACAAGCAAGATTCACTTATACTGATATCAATAATCATTAAATAGATCCTTGTTACTTTCATTGCATACAATGTTTGTTTTCTTTAAAATTGCCTCGGTGTTCTGGTGGAGTCATCAGATTATTACCCTCCCTTCCAGCATGCGTGTAATCCTATAAAGTGCTAATCGAATCAGTATTTAAAAATCAAGTAGTGGAAAATGTATTTAGCCTAAGTTCATATTTGCATTGCTACCTTTTTTTTTTTTTAGAAAATAAACATACCTCTAACTTTTCCTATTGTTTTTCGCGAACCTCTGTTCATAATGGGAAGTGTGAGAATACCAGCGCTCTTTCCTGATTCTCCAAGGGTAGAAGATAACAGACAAGCAGAGCCCACATGGCCTGGAATCTCATCTCCTTGGATAACGGTTTCACCAAGATCTTCCTACAATTACAAAATTAGGTATTTAAAGTTATTGCTTCGCTTATGCAAAAGGTGAAAACATTTCCCTTAATATCTCTGCCCAAAATTGGAAAGGTATTCCACAAGACAAGAAACAATGGATGGAAACTAACCAAGGAGAGAAGCAACCTAGAACTAAGGAGAAATTGCCTAATAGTGAAAACAATCAACCAGTGGAATGGCTTGCCTTCAGAGGTTTTGGGTACTCCATCACTGGAGGCTTTCAAGACGAGACTGGACAGTCATTTGTCTGAAATACTATGAGGTCTCCCGCTCAAGCAGAGACTAGATGACCTCCAAGGTTCCTTCCAATTCTGTTATTCCATGTTTAATTAAAGCCATTGTTATGTTTGATTTATAAATAACTCATCTTGTTGCTATTTTAAAATCCCCATGCTAGATTTAGAGATTTAAAATAAGAATTTCTTGAAAAAGCTAGATGATCTGCCTAAGCTCTCTATATTTGGTAGTATATTCAATACTTTTGAGAAGGGCTAATGAACTGTGGTGCTGATATTTAAGGCAAGAGAGATTTCTCATTAAAATAACACCATGATGTTTCCATTTGGATGCTAGGCCAAGGTATAGATAACATATTGCTGTCTGGACATTTTGTTCCATTTAGATCCATAGCTCTATTCAGGCATAACCAACAGGTGACTGTGGAAGCTATAATTCAAAATATCTGAAGGCTACTAAGCTGCCTACTCCTACATCAATTTGAGGTTTGCTCTATGTTATCATGCACCGTTAGTAGAGACAAATATTAGTGAAACATAGAGGGAGACAGATCCTTCAGTCCATAACATCTAAAAAGTATCTGGCCTCCTAGACACACTAAACAAGAACTTTAAATAAAAATTGTAGTTCAATTTAGGATGACTAATTCATGAGCAAGTACCTCATTCTCTGTTAGGGCATATTTTTAAAACTGTCTGAACATCAACATTCATTAGTCATCAAAACAAAAGAACCAAGTTTTATACATAGCCAAGTCTTTACCTCAAAAAAGTCAAAGATTAATTCAAGGTTATCTGGTTCCATGGTCTGTATGGTATATTCTGTCCAGCGATCTGCCTGCAGACCATATCCACATTCAGGCTGAGAATGTCGAGATTTGTACTCAGTATCACTTATAAGTGAAATTTCTAATGTATTTGCCATTTTTTGATGAAGCATAGGTAAAAGTCTGTCGTCATCATCATCATCGTCATCCTCTTCCTCCAAACCTTCAAGGGTGAGTTTCACTCTAAAGAGAGAGAGAAAAAAGGTAAGTTTGATGCAGTATACAAGATTGATCAGCTGCCCAGCTGCCCTTCAAAGGTCAGCATGAAAAAGGTTATTACTCTTATACCTTGCTTGATGTTTTTCTAGAAGCATTTCATTGGCCATTATGGAAAATAAGCTGAAAGAGACAAGCTCCTGACTGATCCAAATGTGCTTTACACAGACATCCAAGGTTACTCTAATAGTACATTTACTAAAAATGTACACTTTTTTCCTACACTTATTAAAAAGTGAATAAGATTATCCTTGTTCCAGAGGTTCAAGAGAATCAGTTTTAGAACTGTAACTAACTTCAATTCTCCCACTGAGAATTGATGTTGGCATTGATTTTACTACTGTTTCTCTGAAAATGTCCACATGAAGCCCCGTACAAAAGATATGCATAGAACAACCATTGCATTATAAAAGCAAAGACAAGCACTTTAATAAATTGTAAAGGGACTAAAATAACCATACCTAAATCTAGATTTTTTGAATTTTTTCTTTGTTATCGATACAGGTGGTTTTTCAGAAAAATGTAGCCGTAGCCTTATTTCTGTCTGACATGTCAGCCATCCGGAATCAACACTCTCCACATCATCTGACAAAACAACAAAAGTATTGTAAAATCATCTTGCTACATTATGAAATATCATTAAAACCCATCTAAATAAAACATCTGGGTACTTTATACTATGGATAAGCTGCGAGTTTTAGGTTAAAAAAATATAGCCATAAAGTTTGGCTTATCCACTAATGGGCTTAACCACAAGTATAGACAGTAATTAAAAGGTACCTCTTTATATTTGTAGACTAGCCCATCTGAGAATAAGCCAACCCTTCAACTGTAACTGAAATACCATGAGAAGTGCACCACCCATGGAAAAGCCAACTGCAAAAATTAAAACATAACTGAAATTTTGAAGGTTGGCTTATGTGCAGGTGGTATATATTTATGCTATTTGGATTAAAAATTGTCACTTTATCCGTGGATGGGTTTATTTTTCAGTATATATGGTACTATTGCATTAGTATCTGTTTCCACAGGGAAAATCCATCCTAAACTTATTTCTGCTGAATTAGTCAATATGGATTCAAATCAAAATACATTTCGGTTGGCCCAATTTTAGCAACTATTACATGCAATACTAGTACAATTCAACTTTGGATTTCCAAAATCAATCCTACACAGTAGAAAGAGGATTAATTTATGTTTTTTTCTTGTAAACTGTTCCCTAGTCAAGTTAAAAGAAACACTGGAGGGAAAAAAGACACACTAATACATTCTCATCCCAGCATTACCAGCAGCAAATACATTAAGTGTGGTAGTATTGGCTCTAAATTAAATTGGATGAATTTTGCAGAAGGTGGAAGGAACTACTGCAGAGATAGAACTTATCAGAGCTTTTGTTCCTATTACAGGGCTTCCTACTGTTAATTTACCTGTAGGAAGGATTCTTTTGAGTTATATTTTAACATAATTAGAATTGAATTTTAAAAGTAGGAATCCAAGTTATTCCTATAAACAATGTGGTAGTGTGCATTGAAAGTATCAATGCAACTGCTGTGAATGGTTTTGTTGGTTGTCTCCAAGTTTTCTGGGTACTGGCTAACTCAGGGTGTCAAATGGCCCAGTCTACCCAAAGCAAAGAGGAAACATGCCAGCAGTTTGGGGAGTGGTGTCAAGCTGGCCACCCCCAGTGAGTGGCATCAAGCTGGCCATGCCCACCTAGTCAGCCACATACCCCGGGGCCCCCGAGGTCAACCATAGTCCTGATGCGGCCCTCAACGAAATAAGAGTTTGACAGCCCTGGGCTAACTGAAGACATCTCCACTGTGGATGACTGCCATGCAGGATAAAGAACTGGTAAGCAGATCAGTTCTCTGGAATCTCTCCAGATAGGAAGAAACAGGAGAATACCTATGAGGTCTCTGTCTGGCAGCTTCTTGTGAGGAGACCTTACAATAGTGGTCTCCCATGTATTTGAGTGCCAGAAGCCAAGAGAGACAACATCTTTGCTCCCAGCTTATCTGGATAAGCCAGATAAAACTCACTTTTTAATCACATTTGGAAATGTTCAATTCAACTATTTTATGGATATTAAAGAACTTCAAAATCTGACCCCTGGTGAGTCTTACCTTCTTTGAATTAAAGGAGTTTAAACAGTAATTTAAAAGTTTAAAATAATATACAATTGGCAAAAAGCAAAAAAAAAAAGATTTTGATTTAAGTTTTAAATGGATTGGGAGACTACAGAGATTTAGAATATTTGTTATTTTGCTGTAAGATTTGAAAACAATTATATAATTAAATAATATATTCATGGAAATTACTGAAACAGAAGTAAACTAGTATTAGGAACTGAGGCTTGATGAAGGTTGCAAATGAGTACTAGAGGAAACCGAAGGACCAGGCAGAAAACAGTTATAAGGCCAAGCCAGCTATAACTTTTACTTATCTTAAAACAATCTTCAAAAAATGGGCTGATATATTAATAACTAATATCCCAGAAATGATACAGATTTTAATGTTAAACATTTAAAAGATGAAGAATTTAATTAAAAAAAAATTACCTGACACACACATTATACAATTTTGAAAGCATGGAAGACAACAAAATTGAGATTTCCAAAATGGGAATACAAAAAACAAATCAAGAAAAGAATCTGGGCATGGAATGGGTGTGACAAGAAATCTCAAAGTAGGCTGGTGAAAGCTTTAAAGGGTCCTTTTGAATGTCAAAGACTCCTTTGATGAAAGATCAGATACTGTAATGCCATTGGAATGATTTAAAGGGCAAGATTATGAAGAGCAAAAATAAGAAACATAAACTTGGACTATTTGATCAGGGTAAACTATTAGTTCGATATTTTTGATAATTCTAATGGATCTTTTGCTGAATCATTTCATTCCCTGAAAAGATGGTGATTTGTGGACTATAAATAATATAAATTAGGCTATAGTAAGAAGTCACTTTATTCATAATTTTAAAACAGTGAAGTTACTATATTAGATGAGAGTCGATTTGGTGAAAAAGATGAAAGCCATTTCTTCATTGTCTGTTTTTAGTTTTATTTTCTCCTTTTTTCTTTCCTCTGCATTTCTGAACTTCTTTTACTTTTGTTTCTTCTAGTTTAGTTTTATTACGTTTTATTATGTTTACTAAAACTTCAGTAATTTTTTCATTTAAAAAATTGAATATTTCCAAATCACATAGCTTAGGAGTAGTGCACTTGAACAGACCAGTGCAACTGCTGTGAAATGTTTTGTTGGTTCTCTGCAAGTAGGTACATGTTTATGCATGGCTACTTCAACTTTTGCAGTCAAGATGAAAGTGTCTCTGCATGCCCATTTACTGTAAGCAACTAGGTATTTTTGCAAGCAGCCAGATCAAGCCTTTCATAAACTTAAGAAATGATGCTTTGCTTGAATCACCAGGATTTCAAATGTTTTCCACAGTCTTAAAAATCAATAAGGTTACATGTTTCTTTGTGGCAAATTAAAAATGAAAATTTAGTAAAAGATTTTTGGAGGGGCTTTCAGGGCTTTGTAAGATTGTACTTTTCTGCCATTCAAATTATTTAAAAGCATATTTTCACTTAAAGTGCAGCATCTTATTACTAGTGTGTTTACATATTACATATTAACATTTTAAAGTTAAAACCACTTACCAAAGACTCCAAAGAATCCATCATCAATGGAAATATTATCTAGAATTAAAAGGACAGTGTGTGAGAATAGTTCACATTCGCAGATTATAATTTAATTATTAGTTTAGGCAGCAATACTATACACATGCCAAAGAATAAATCCTTTGGACTTAAGCAACTTATTTTTGATTAGACAACTAGCAGTTTACACAATTAACAATACCTCTAATTCAGCACTATTTTCTACAGATCATTTAAATAGGAAGATACTAAGTAACTTTACCGCAACCTAAAAAATACTGCTTAGCTTTGTTTACTGCTAAGTGTGTCTTAAAACATCCTTAGACGGATGTTATTTCTTTCCATCCAAGTTATCTAAAATATGAAAACAATATGTCACCAACTTGACAATGTACCATATATTACTAATGGAAAGAATCAGAAGATGGTATCAGCTAAGAAGATAAAATATCTCATTTGCTACTTGTTTATCGTTTAAATATTAAATGTTTTTTCTTTTCAAGCATTAGTCTTCACATGCTACAGAAATGTAAATAATGAATTCTTTAAATATACAATAAACTCAATTATGTAAGTTTTTGAAAATAAAACTTTGACATATTGATAGCTATATTTAACCCTTACTTAAATTTTAAATTATAAATACTTATTATTCATCTCTCAATGTGAGAACAAGACACATTTCTTCCAGTATTACAAAGAAAATTCTGTTTAGAATAATAATAATCCCTTTCATAGATAATAATGCATTTTTCTATTTGATTATTTTCTCCAAGATTGGAAGGGTAAATAAAAAAAAACTTTAATACTAGCTGGAAAGTATCACAAATATTTTTTCTAAAATGTGTGCAAGTTGAGTCACTGGTACCTAGAGTCTTAGTCTAGAAAATATTTTGATTATAATAAGTTACTAATTTACCTTTAAAGGCAGTTGAAAGTTATTTATCATGTTGTGTCACAAAGAGTCTACCTGAATTTAAGATGTTATCTATGCTTGAACAGGATGGAATCTAGACTATCAGAGAATGAAAAAAACTTTTATTACTGAAGGACATAAATCTCTGATTATTTAACTAAAAAAATGAATCAATAAGCCGAAGTAACTTATGACAGGCTTGTTTTTAATCAGAAAGCCAGAAAATTAAAGTAAGCAGCAGATAACATGCACAACAGATAACATGTATATCTACTCAGCCAGGTCTCACTGAGTTCCCTTTGACTTGTCCTGTGAAAATTCACGCACAGCTATAGCCTAAGACTATCAACCTAGGTTTAATAATTTGAAGCCTTATTTTTTTTAAGAAATGGAAATTACTTTTGAGCAATACATTTAGATTAAAAGAGAAATGATGTCTGTCAATTATAATAGAGGTGTAGGTGTAATGAAAAGGCCGGTGACAATATTTTCAGGTTCATTGAAAACAAGCTACTTCATAAAATCACCTTTTTAATGGAGGCAAAAGACCAAATTATACCAGGTTTCCAGTTGCATTGTTTCTCCTAAATTAACGAAAGGTATATGATTTATACTTACAGTAATCCATGCTTATTTTAAAACCTGTTTTATTCATGTGTATGTTTAGCAAAATATAGGAGACAAAGAATGTCTTGCTTCTGAGGTCATTATTCTCTTTAAGAAAATTTAATTCGTATTTAAATGTCAACTTACCAGTAACAATTTGTATTTTCTATCACTCAGGCATGATTTTTGAAAATATCAGCATGGACTTTCAATCTCAAAGCATAATATATCAATAGTATTTCAGTGCCTTTAAAAATGAACTTAAGAGTCCACAACTTCCTTTCCTTTCTGTGAGATGAGTAAGATTCAGTGTTCTGAACCTCCAAACCATAATATGCCTGTGTTAGGATGATCCCCCACACATTTTCCTGGCTTCTAGATTGAAGGTAAGAGAGCTGGGATCCAACCATGCCATGCCTTAAAACCCAGATGTGCAATCACAAATTTTGGCAATGAAAACCTGTGGACACCTGATAAAAATGGACTCATGATAATATTATTCGTAAGTCTTCTATCATATAAATTCATTTTTCAAAATTTGTGAAAGCAGTGCTCATATTGGCTCAATGGAGGATCCCTTTGTAGTGGAAGATTAATGTTAATCCTACAAAATAACATCAACCCAATTAAACCATTTTGTAACATTAGTAATCTTATGCATATGTTTCAAACAGATGCAGTTGATGCCCATACCTAAAGGGGTTATTGATCGTGCTGGTAGATGAGTCTCCCACTTGTGAATTATGACTTGGCATGGACCATCGATAGTCTGTAATTTAAAAGTTAAATGTCTGCAATAATTTTTGTTAAATTAATGTTTATCTGCGATGCCATTTACATTCTTTCATGAGCCAAATTTGCTTGTACATCATTTGAAGTACAAAGACTGTCCTCAATTTATACCGTGTTTATTATAATAATTGATGCTACTATGATAACATTAGCCCATTGTAAAATCAAAATCCAATCTATTATATTTCCAGACAAAGAATGGTATCGGTGGATTCTGATGGTAACTTTTTACCATATTTCCCATATATATTCATTCATCCTTCTCTCTTAAAAAATCTGCATATTTCAGCCATTCAGAGGCTAGATTGAACATGTGAAAATCTAAAGATGGTTAGTGGGTATAATCCCATTCAAACATACCCTTCTACCATAAATCATATAAATAGGCTTCTTATAAAATGGAAGCCCAGACTGGGAGTAATAGAATTCTCTTAACATACAGTAGTTTAGGACAACATTCTTTCTAGACTATGATTATGAAGTATGGATACTTTATACTTTTGAATAGGATTATAATTTTCACATGATAGTTTTGCAGGAAATCACAAATTATGCAGGTATTGCAGCCTCTGTAATTATTAATTAGGCTGAAAGTGTATATAACGTACCACATGTAACCATGGAATATACACAATATATCACTGAGTGAACTTTTGGCTGAAAATCGGTGGCGATTACCTAGATTCAACAGAAAACTTTTTCAGTGTGAAGTATCCAAAAATTAACAAAAGATTCCACCAAAAGTAGCCACAAGCCTACTCTCTCTCTCTCTCTCTCTCTCTCTCTCTCTCTCTCTCTCTGTGTGTGTGTGTATGTGTGTGTGTGTGTAGTCCTCGACTTAGAATAGTTCATTTAGTGACTGTTTGAAGTTACCATGGAACTGAAAAAAGTGACTTCTGACCATTTTTCACACTTATGTCTACTGCAGCATCCCCATGGTCACGTGATCAAAATTCAGATCTTAGCAACTGATTCATATTTAGGACCGTTGCAGTGTCACTGGGTCACTTGATCCCCTTTTGCCACCTTCTGATAAGCAGTCAATGGGGAAGCCAGATTCACTTAATGACCGTGTGACTAACTTAACAATTTCAGTGATTCGCTTAACAACTGTGGCAAGAAAGGTTGTAAAATGGGGCAAAACTCACTTAACAAATGTCTCACAACATAAATTTCGGGGTCAATTGTGATTGTAAGTCAAGGACTGCCTGTATTTGTTTGAAAAGTATCAACATTGCTCAGCTGCTCTTTATAGCTTTTTCTAAAATTATACTTTAAAACATAATCTGTCCAAAGTCCAGTTAAACTTTAAATTTACTTCTTTCTACCCCAACAATATTATTTACATATATCTTTAAGATCTATTTGAACTAGCAAAGTGTTATTTTTTAGACAAACACTATATATTTTAATTTAAATATATTTTTGAAAAGGAATTAAGTAAGCCACCGATCCAGGTTTGCCATTATGTACAGTGGGGGGAGGCAATGATGCTGCTTTGATTGCAGACTCCCAAGAAATAGTAGTATTTGAGAAGACAATAAATCTGGATCATGAAATGAATTTAGATTGACCATATCTGTTTAGTATTTAAAAGCAAGACCACCTGGAGAATATAAAACAATTAAGTAAACAACAGTTCAACTGGTAAGCCGATTTTGTTGCTGGAGAGAACAGTCTGAACCTGTGAAGTTCTAGCCAGAGTGACCTTAAACTTCAGGAGAGATCAGATGGCAGACGTCTCGCTATGAAAGGGTGAATATACAAGCACACAGCCGAATCAAGCACTAAATGGTTTTATTAAGAGATCTGACCATCATCAAAATGACCTTGAAACTAAATCATCCTGTAAATTAGTAGCAACATGAAGCAGGAAAAGACAAATGTACTGCATCTGACTGTTAGGAAAGTCTGGTATGGGGGTAGCATCCTTTTGGAGATGGAATGTTAGCCAGAATATATCTAATTATACAGCAGTGTCTTAGTAATATATATCTATTAATTTAGAAATTCTGTCCCTGGGTGGAACATTAACTCTATGCATATGGCGTAACAGTCCATGTTCAGTATTTTATATAGCTCATGTTATTTATTTTGGTAGAAGCAACTAAATATTTATTTTCTTTTCTATGATAAAGTTTGTTTAGGAGTTTCATTAAAAACTAACAGAGAATTCATAGGACTAGCACTTAAAGCTTTAATAGAAAGAGAACTGAATCATAGATGAGATAATTCATGGACGCTGTCATATATATTAGTGAATTACTTCACCGAGATCCTCCACAAGGTCACTATATAATTATCAGATAACAGACAAAGCACTGATCTGCTAGGAGAATAATTTTACAAAACAGAAGGCCTGGTCTAGCCAAAGAAACCTGGCATTGTAAATTATTTCCTTCCAATTACGTGGAAGGTGGCACAAAAGCTATGGAAAACTATCCTTATGTCTGTGGTTGAGCAGCTACAGTATGCCAGCAGGGATTTTCTATCACCCGGTTCTTTACATATAGGGCTGATTTTCAGCATACTTCCCATTGAAAACAGAATATGTTTTAGAATAAAAGCTACTTAAATAAACAAACACTTAAAATGCTGGTGTATTTGAATTACTGACACAATCATCTGTTGAGATTTTACAACTTAAACTTTTATGAAATTAAAAGACACTGAATTATTATCTGAATTATTAGACACTGTACTCATACAATTTATTAAATGTTTGTATTAAGCATGCCCATGGTCAAACAACGTATTTCAAATTAAAATAATTAAAAGTAGAAGATACATTTAAACTGATATATGGAAGTATTTTGGGCACATTATAGTCCTAATCAACAAAGATTACAGTAATGGGATAAACATCCCAAATGAAAAACAGTAAAAAGGACATGCAAATAACCTTGTCTAGTGAGACTTCAGTTTTCAAATGAACACTCAGAGATTCCAGGAAGGAGATTAACTTCCATTGTTCAAGTCAAAACTTACAAAATAAACAGTTCAAGAAACAAATAATAATAAAAACCTAAGTTCAAATTGACAAAATCATTGTAGATGGAGTTTTTGGTTGGTTTAAGAAACAGGAAGACCTCATCTCAAAACAAGAAAAAAAAAAGCACCATTTATAGATTTCTCAAGATGCCTGAGCCAAAGAGAGAGGGTATGACATATACAGTTTCATTTTTCTTAAAAGTAAAAATTGGATTCCTGCTTGTCATAATAAAAGTAAAAAAGGTTCATAGCCCATATCTAGTATTCTGCCAGCCATGTGTATTTACACTAGTTTTTTAATAGCTGTTTTTTTTACTATATGCTAATGAATCAGTGTTTCTTAAGTATCCCAAGAAGGTGCTTTTCTGTCAAGCAAGGTTCTTGAAGCATTAATCAAATGTGAATCAGTTTTTAAATATGGTAGCAAGAGAGTGAGAGAAAAGTTGAACTATTTGGCAATGTTTGAATAATTCAATTTAATCCAAAGCACTGTAATCTAGTACATATGCAAGTCATCATCTCTTGGCAAATCAGCCTTCTCTTACTAATATTCCAAGAGTATTATGTCAGTATCCAAAATATTTGAGACTAAGGGTCATTTAATAAGTTGCTGTAACAAAAAAATATGGCACTTTCACAATCTCTAATGATTAATTCCAAAAGCAAACTGCTGTTTTCTTTTCTTACTGCCATTCTAACCACAAATTAGGAAATCAAACTTCAACATGTAAAGGTGTTATTATCAATTTTAGAAATTTGGTAGTTTCCAAATACAATTCATGAAAAATTTAGAGATTTCCAATCTCTTCTTTTAGAGGTCTCAAAAAACCAACAACCAATTCACCTTAATACTTAAAATGTCAAATAGTATATGGAAGTAAGCCTACATCAGTTGCTATACTTCCAATTTTTATTTCATGTACTTTAAAATCATATTCAATTCCTGTGTTTCTAATACATTAAAAAATGATCTGAATTTTATCTTAATTAAGTTCTAAATGTAGGCAGTTTCTCAGCTCAAGATTAAGGAATACGAAACATCTGAGAAATATTGAGTAGATAAAATTGCTAAAAATAGATATACAGCAAAAATAAAATCATTAATCCAATTCACAGGATGCATTGATTTTTCATTGAATTGCAATCACACTAAACTCTATTTTTTCATCCTTCTCTCTCATTTATTTTCACCTTGCTTGTACTGTATCCCTACATTGAAATAACATATACTTCACTGTAATATATCCTTTCCCACCAACTCCATCCATTG
Organism: Ptyas mucosa; assembly: GCA_012654045.1. Lineage (NCBI taxonomy): Eukaryota > Metazoa > Chordata > Lepidosauria > Squamata > Colubridae > Ptyas > Ptyas mucosa. The sequence continues at coordinate 28,126,002 of WNWU01000017.1, forward strand.
TTAAACCTTTGTTGGCAACCAGGTTCATGATGGCCCTTGTACGGATTTTTTATGTATGTTTCTACTCTGCTATTCCATAAAATGTATACTTACCACAGAAGCCTCTGCATCACACGGTACTTATAGCGTGCACGATACAGAGTACCTACTCAAAGGAAACACACTTACCAATAGATACTGTGAAGTTTGCATGTATTATAAGGGGCTATATCTTATTACATTAGATCTACCAATGTTTAAATGATTTTAATGGTTATCTTATCATTTATACTGTAAGTGATTAACAAAATTATGATGATTCTGGATTGATTTGGCAAGAGTTCTAACTTATGGATTTCCTGCCTTCTCTATGTCATTATCTACTTCTAGCATGTCCTTCAAACAGGACTTCTATTTTCTATTATGAAAAAAGTTGTGAGTGCCATATTTAATACTTTATATTCAAATGTAAGTTATCAGCAACAAGGTGTTTTGAAAGTACCATTAAGTTTGATATTTTTTCTTAGGCTATTTATGCTCTACACAGAAAGCAGATGAATAAGAAAAGCATAGAATATACTACTTCTGTGCATTCTTCACAAGTATTTATTTGGATCAATGTACATGGGTTGAGAAGACTAGATCAATTGTCATTGCTATCTATACAGAAAAATACATGCATTTCTTTTGCCATACAGATTTTATGCTTATCTAAAATACTTTTTGTGTAAAAAATGTGGATTTAAAAAGAGTCTGCTGTCAGGATATTTGAATTTCATTAGCTGACTATTAAGTACAGACACCCCCAGAGTTATGCAAGACTTGGCCTATATAAATTTGACTTGGAACAAATGTCTTTATAAATCATATGTAAAGTTTTTAAGGTTTGAAAATTAATTAGCAATTAAGTCCTTCACTATCCACCACCAAAATTCCAATCTCAGATTCCTGTGAATATACGTCAGTTTTTGGACAGTTGGTGCAATTCTGACTTGTTCAAAAATTGAATTAGACAATATTTTTTGAATAGCTACATAAGTCTGGAAGCGCCTGTAGATTACTTTATTTTTAAACACGTTACTATCAATTAGCCAAGACGTTTAATTGAAGTTCATGGATGTATACATACCTTGGGTTCTAAGAAACTTCCTTGAAAATATCGATATGTAATATTCTTTCCTCTGGGGAAATCAACCATAGCTTTCCACAGCAGACTGCAGAAAAATATTTTTTTTAAAAGAAAACAGGAAAGTTAAATAATAACACATAAAAATCACATCGCTGTGTAAGTGTATATACAAATACATGCACAACAGGATTTAAAAACCTTTCTACTCCCCTTTCCTTTGATCATAACTTTTAATTACCTCCATAGGTTAAAGAGAACATAAAAATTATCCCAGTATCCTAGCACATTATTCAGGATTTTTAAAAAGAGACATTTCTCAAGTGTTTTCATACAAAGTTGCTTGCATGTTCTAGTAAAACTCCCAAACAGTGAAAAAAGAAGCTGTTTACATTTTGAAAAGCAACATGAAATCTAATGAACATGAAAGCGTTTTCCTGATAACAATCTTGACCTTCACAATATTTTGTTACTCAAACATAAACTAAGAATGGTCAATATATAACTCTTGGATCCATTTCAAAAGTCCTCTGAAAATGACTCAATCTTAGGAAAAACAATGTATTTTCCCAAGCAGGCTACTGTACTGCATTGAAAGGTGTAGAGAAAATTTTTAAAAAAGCATGTGCAGTTGTGCATCAACTACCAACTAGAATGTATTTCCCAATTAGAGATTAACTTGATGAGAAAGTAACTTATTCAAAGGCTTCCTTTATGACAATAATACTGCTTTAACAGTATTTAACAACTACCCCTATGTTGTATTAACTGGGCTGATGAATGCCTACAAGCACCCAGGCTATAATGCAATTTATTATAATATAATCACGTCTAAGCAAATGACCAGAATAATATCTCCACTCACTTGGACTGAGAGAAAAAACATTTCATGCTGAAAATTAATTGTAAAGTTCAAATTTTTGCAAAACAGCATTTCTTACTCCCCCAATCATGCAAGCTAGTTAGGTAAAATGAAGACAATAGTAATGCAAAAGAAAATATGAAATTAACAGTACGGCCACATTGTAAAGGTGTGCTTTTTGGTAATATAATGATTACTTGGGATGCCCTGCTAATCCACAGTGGGCTGAACTACTGTTCTCCCATCAACATGGTCCTTTAGTACAGTGCTAAGAAAACATGTGGGCCATGGGAAACATTTCACCTTATTCCATCAAAGGTATCTCTCTTACCCCTTCTAGCCACTGGCATTAGCTGGCATAATCAATGTAGGCTTATTGTGGTTCTTTCCTTCCTCTTTACCAACTTCTGTTATTTCTTAGTAATTACAAACAAGTGGGGATGAGGAAGGAGTCTCATGTTATTTCTCATTCCGGGTTCCACTTTCCAAAATTTGTTGCAGACATGTGAAATTTCAATTTATAATAAAGGTAACAGGGAGATGTACTTAGACATTTAACATGTGTCATAAAAATGGATCTGGGAAAATCTATTTTTAAATGTTAGGCATTCTGTGGTTGTGCCCCTAATGAATCCTCAGGACATCAAATATGTCAACAAGCCAATTAAATACTTTGGCCACACAACTATGTTATGCTGCCAGATTAGTGATCATAGTCAAAGAACCGGACTGAAATCTGGAGGACTCAAGTTTAGGTCTTCACTTGACTACAAATAGTGACTTTGGGCCACTTACATTTTTTTCAGTCCAATGTATCTACCGGATTGTAATGTCCAATGTATCTACCAGGTTGTTTCAGTCCAATGTATCTACCGGGGAATAAAATGAGAGAGAGAGACCCCTATGTGTAGCACCTGAGCACTCATACAGAAAAGGTGGATACAAATGCAGTAAATACATATGAGGCCCAATTTGTTGTAGTGAGTAAGGTGCTGAACTAGAAACTAGGAGATGGTGAATTCTCGGTCTTGTCCTTCTTTAAGCATGAAAACAAACTATGTGTCTCTGGGCAAACCCTTCTCACAAAGTGTTAGCTGTGGGGAAAACAAGAGATGGTAGCATTACATAAGCTGCCGTGAACTGTAAAAAAGATAAGAGATAAATTTAATAATTAATCAAATAATCCTTAACTTTAGGCATGTCAAATCAGCTAAGAACTATAGAATTTGATACCAGTGAAATAAATGACACGGGCAAATACGCTTAATATTATCCAGACTACTGTTACAGTTACTATTGGGTTTTAATGTACTACTGAAAAGAGCTTACGTATCACCAGCCTCATCTTCTGGGTGAAGGATTACTGCACACTGTGGATTCCAGTTTCCTAGAGAATAACAGCTTCCACATATAGCCAAAACCTCTCCTAGAAAAGAAGTGTCAGAAAATAAATAATAAACGTTCAAATATTGAGTATTCAGACTAACACAAATAACAAATAATATACAATGAAGCAAAATGATACAACCTGTATCTGATCTAATTAAGCTTAATGACTGAATTAATTTCAGAATTATTACATTTTTGTTAACCAAGTTCTTATTTTTGTCATATTTGTTTTATTTTAAACACTGCATTATAGTTGTTTTTCTCTTCATCATATAATCATTGTGTCCAAAGTAGAATCGCTTTAAAACATTATTTTGAAATGTCCCATTTACACTGTTTCCTATCATTTTAAATTATTATTTTGGAAATGCACTTAGGTGTTTTGCACACAAACCAGCTCTCTTTCAGTTTAAAACATTATTTCAAATTCAAAGCACTTTCCAGAGTGAAAAAGCTTGTCTGAACTGTGTTCTGCACAGTTTGTACATATCTACTTCACATCCCATCTTAAATAAATAATAGCAATAACAGTGCACACAGAAGAACAGAAAATTCATAATTTTGTCTGAACTTTGCTATAAAGATTATACTGAGATATATTAGGATTACTGGTATTGGCATTATATGGATATCACAGTTGGGGGCACAAAAGAATGGGGTTTTTTAATACTATGTACAACATCAGTATGTATGTGTAACATAGTTACACATCATTAGTTTTGTAAACATTTAAAGCTCATATGTTCTAGGCTTAAAAAAGTCAGTTGCCTCTAATCTAAGACATCCACAACGTGCTAGTTGCTGGGGCATTTGTTGTACAATAATTCTGAATATGCTATCTAATAAAGTTTTGAAAGGGATCAGTTACACAATTAGACAACATACAACCCACAAATGAAAAGAACTGAACAGCTCTACACTGTTTTAAAAGAGGGCCAGGCAACTTGAAGTGCCAGGACCACATGCAGTTTTCCAACATCTTTTTTCTGGTGCCCAAAGTTCATCATTTTCTGAATCATTAAATTTTGCGTGGTTTTGTGGTGGTGGGAAACAAAACATTAAGTGTATGAATGTCAAAACTCATACTATCATACTCCCCCAACGTGTTGGGAATGTAATTCCCAGAACTTCCACTTCTACAACTGGGGCATCATACTAGAAAAGCTTTGTTAAAATATTCTTCATGCAATTATGAAGGTGACCGAAAGGGAAATAGCCAGGTGGAGAATGGTAGTAAGTTCAGCCTTCTGAAATATCATGCTGGATTATATCAGGAACTACAATATAATGACTTAGTGTATTTATTAACTCTAATTATGTGGTTTAGAAACTGTAGCCTATGACCTAGATTTACTTATAGATCAGGCAATTTTAGCTAATTCCATAAACCAAAACTAAAAAATGACTTGGAAGCAGGGTGGATAAAAAACAATATTTTTTTTAAAAAAATCAAAAAATCAGATTTTTTAAATTTAAATCGGATTTTTTTTATTTAAATCAGATTTTTTTAAAATAAAATGCTTTTTGAGGAAAATATATTACCATCCAAAGGTTATTCCATCATGAAATAAAGATTAGTTTTTTAATTATGTATAATAAGGCTGTATATGTTTAATCTTTTTGGTAAATAAATTCCATTAATCCATTCACAATGTCATGCTCTTCCAAAGATTTTTGTAAGATTATTGGGCAGTTTCTCTGCCTACAAGATATTATCACAGATGCTTGGTTTACTTTTGCAGTTCTCAAAACTGAATTTGACTCAGCAGAGATCACATGCCTCTTCTTCACAGCAAAAATGTTATAACATGAACAGAGTTGAGAAAAAGACCTTAATCCTATTGTTCTACAAACCTATGAATACAGAATCAACCCCTTCAGTGCTAAGTTTCAAGAAGTTCAGTGAATAGAATAGAAACAATATTTTTCTGATTGTTTGGAGTGGAATAGATCTGCACAAGAAGAAAGTGAAACTAAGTGTGAGGAGGAAGGGGCAAGCAGACAAGCAGTACAAAATGAAAGTGAAACTTTCTGAGCACAATACTGCACAGCCACAGGCAGACAAGTCTTTGGATCTTTTTGTGTGTATGACCTGAGGTTTATCACATTCTTTCCTTGGAGGAAAAAACCTATAATGGCAGCAGGCCGTAAAAGAGACCCAGTTTGGCAATATTTTAATGAAGTTCCTTTACCTATCGGTAAGGCAGGCATGCGTGCAAACTGCAAACACTGCAACAAAGAAATGCAAGGCCTGGGGCCCAAATAAGGCAACATCATGAAAAGTGCTATGATGAAGATGACCAAAGAAACACATTTGAACAGGCAGGATCTTCAGGTTGGTAAACATTTTTATAGAATCATATTTCTAAAGACTGCCTTGAACTGTCATGTTTAAGCAAAATTATATTTCTTATTATTACTGCATGTTACTGTCATTTGGTACAGTTATGAAGAAAAGCAAATATTTCTTTTGGGGCAGTGCTGTGTACAATAAGCAGAAATTGTATAAACAATAAAATAACAGCATTGACTTTTTTTGTTTAGGGGAATTCATGGATTCTGAAAACTATCCACCTTCAAGATCACAATCCTCCTGTTCTACAGTTTCAGAGTTATCCATCCAGGATAGTGCTTCATTAGCATTATCATCATCAGACATCCACAGCCACATATCACTATCACCTAAAAGAAAGAAAAAACCCTTCCCTCCTGGAACCACCATAAATAAATTTGTGATAAAAACTAGCAGATTAGAAAAAGAGTTAATTGATGAAAAAATTGCCCAGTTTGTTTATGCAATGAACTCTTCTTTCCGTCTGACTGAGAACCCACATTTCATTAATATGGTTCAGTCACTGAGACCAGGATACAGTCCACCCAGCAGAGCAGATGTTGCAGGGTAACTGCTGGATAAAGTGTATGACAGAGAAATGGAGCAATGTGCAACAGCTCTGGAGGGTAGAATTGTTAACCGAAGTATTGATGGGTGGAGTAATGTCCACAATGATCCTATTGTATGTGCTTGTATAACAACAGAAGAAGGGAAAGTCTTCCTTGCACAAACAATTGATATGTCAGGAAATGCACAGACAGCAGAATACTTACAAGTGGCAGTAAAAGCTATAATAACATGTGAACAAAAATTCAAATGTCTAGTACGCAGTTTGGTCACAGACAATGCTGCAAATGTATCCAAGATGAGAAGAAATTTAGAACAGCAGGAAGGGAATACAAAGCTAATAACATATGGTTGCAGTGCTCATTTGCTGCACCTCTTAGCCAAAGACTTAAGTGTTCCAGAAATAAAGACTAATGTTGTTGAAATTGCTAAATATTTCCGTAGCAATCATTTTGCTGCAGCAGCTCTGAAAAGGATGGATGGAACCAAGCTAACGCTCCCACAAGATGTTAGATGGAACTCTGTGGTGGACTGTTTTGAGCAGTATATCAAAAACTGGCCTATTCTGATGATAGTTTGTGAAGAAAATAGAGATAAAATAGATGGCACTGTCACGGCCAAAATCCTCAACATTGGGCTTAAGAGAAATGTTGAACATATGCTGAGCATCCTGAAACCCATCTCTGAAGCTTTAAACAAAATACAGAAAAATAGCTGTTTTATTGCTGATGCTGTTGAAATTTGAAAGGAACTGAGTGAACACTTAAAAATAGAACTACACATGGACAGAATTAAATTACAAAGATTAAAAAAACGAATGGGACAAGTACTGTCTCCAGCTCATTTTTTGGCAAATATTGTCAATATCCAGTATCAGGGTCAAAACTTAAGTGCTGAGGAAGAGGAGTTAGCTATGACATGGGTATCCAGCAATCATCCATCTGTAATGCCAACTATAATAAACTTCAAAGCTAAGGGGGAACCATTCAAGAAATATATGTTTGCTGAAGATATTTTAAAGAAAGTCACACCAGTGAACTGGTGGAAGTCACTTAACCACTTGGATTTAGAGACTGTTCAAGTAATGATTTCACTTTTAACAGCAGTAGCTTCTTCTGCAGGCGTTGAAAGAATATTCTCTTCCTTTGGACTCATTCATTCTAAATTGAGAAATCGTTTGGGACCCGATAAAGCAGGAAAGCTTGTTTTTCTTTTCCAGATTATGAACAAAGAAGATGAAGATGACAAGTGAGCTACAGAGGACAGTACTTAGGTTTTTCACGTGTAGACTGGACTGACAGTCTAAGTTTCTTAAAATATATATATATTGTTTAGCCAAATTAGTTAACAAACATGGATGTTTGTTTAAGCAAATAACATATGCTGTAATGTTATTGTTTCAGTTGAATAAATCTATTTAAATTGTTATTATTAAGGTAATGATTATTTTTCTCCTTCCTAAGTACAACAGAAAAGTTGTCCAAATATGAATGATTAACTTATTAAACTGGGGATAAAAAAACTAATATGAAAAGTTGTTATTCTAAAAATCTTCTTGCATATTAAAGTTATACCAGCAAGAATTAGTCTTTATGTAGAAAACTATTATTTAAATCAAGCCTTACTGACTAGTGATTTAAATCGTGATTTAAATCAGTTTGATTTAAATCAAATCCACCCTGCTTGGAACAATGTGCAAACCAAGCCAAGTAGCAATTAATGCAAACTGGCATACTGGCAGAAATGAAGTCTGTCACAAAATAAAACTGCTAACGAAACACTTATCCATTGTCCCTCCACAGAAAGAATAACGCTTGTATCACTTTATCTGTACTGAGTGGTAATAACTTATAGGAAAAAATGGTAAATGTTTCAGCTGAATGTGGCTTTTTATTATTCATATCAAATATGTATTCTATAGCTATTAAATAAAAGAGTTGTTTAAATAACTGAGTTTTACTTAATGTTTATTGATCGTATCCGTCAGACTTCACAGAGGGAGGAGGAGGACATTTACCTTCAAGGCAGTGTTGACTCTAATCATTTAATCTTTAATTCAATTCTTGGCTAAACTTGGTAGGTAAACTTCCTGTCTCATCTTGCCTAGTTTAGTCTGTTTCCTGTATTGCAAAGACTGAGGTCATAACACAATGCTTGACTGCCTACTGCAGAGCAGTAAACTGGAGTCCTTGTTTATCAGCTCCAGAATTTTATATCTATGTTTCTTCTTACTCTAAATTAGCATATTAAATGTTTTTGATGATCTTAAACAGCTGCAATGTGTTTACTTTCTGTAGTCTGGAAATCATTGCCACTTTTAGCTCTAAATTTTCAACACTTGATCAGATATGCGACTCATTACACACTTAAAATGCATATATTCTTTTAAATAGTGTTTTCAAAATAATTTTTCTGAAGATAATGTGTGATTTGTTCAAAGATTAATCATTTGGCTGCAATTTCTTTCCTGAATAAATGTTGTGTGTTTCTTATACGTATTGACTATCTCAATACTAAGAGATTCTATAGAGCTACATATAAACCCTATTTTATAAAGCTGTGGTTTTATTCATTCAAGATGAATTAGGATTCAAAGCTAGGAGACTATAAAAACAACAAATAAACATCCAGAATCTTCTCCCAACAGGCTTCCTGCATCAGATTTTTAGAGGAACTGTTAATTTTTTTTAAAAAATGCTATCCAGTGTCTTATATTATTTTTAAAAAGGGTTGCAAGTCATTTAACTTAAAACAACTTATAGCACAATTCGAGGGCTATGGAGAACAAACTGTTTTTAATAATTATTCAATCAATATGGACTCAAGTTTTAAAATAGATGTATTATACAATGAAACAGCAGATCAGCATAAGTTCTACTTTATATTATATCGCAGAAATTTTTGTGAAGCACTGTTATGTAAGGGCTTGGAAGAAGGAAGGGAAATACAGGTAGTCCTCGATTTACAATAGCAATCAAGAGTAGCATTTCTGGGCTAAGCAATGTGATCATAAAGTGCAACAGCATCACTTAGGGATGACAAACTCTGCCATCCTGGTTGCCATCATTAACTGAATCTCAGAATCATTCAGCGGGGAAACTTCCAACTATCTTATCACAACTAAATGAATGGGAAATTAGCAGGAAGTTGCAAAGTCCCAAGCTGCTTGCAAGCAGCACAGCAGGCAGGTCAATGGCTGCTGTAAAGTGAGGAAGGTTTGTGTGAAATTGCAAGAGTGGTTCACTGAAATACTGGGAGGTTGTATGTAAGTGCATAAGTAGCAGAGGAGACACATCAAGGCCCCAGGAAGATAGGTGGGAGTGCATGAGTGACCGGTGCAATATGAGTGCAGAGGGGCAGTGAAAGGGTATGTGGGTAGGGGAGACTTACCCTAATGACTTGTAACCTTCCCTACCGGCTTTTCCACCAACTTTCAAGAGAAGACAGCAGAGAAGGCAGCGAATAGCAATCGGGATTGCAGGGCCCCATAACTGGTCATAAGTCAAGCCAGTTGCCGAACACACAGAATCATAATCTTGTGACTGGGAATTCTAGAATGGCCGAAACTCTGAGAACTGATTATAATCATCATTCATTTAGCACTGTCATAACTTCCAATGATTGCTGAATGAACAATCTTAAATTAAAAACTACCCGTATGATACCATTTTTGAGAAAAAACATTCAGTTTGGGTAGGGATTAAATTAAGCAATAGAAAAAACTCTTCACATAGAGTACAAGCAAGAAATGTAGGTGGTAAACTGGTCTGAAGAGTAAATATGGAAATTCAAGTTTTCCTATATTTACAAGACATAATCATAGAAATATTTGAGGGGGCATAATATTTAGAAACAGTATACTAGAACTAAGGAAACTTATCTTGTTCATTCAAAGTAAGTTTTTACATAAATACTCATTAAATGCCAAGCATATCTACAAAATGTAACCAATGAAATTTTCCAAAAATCCCATCTACAACTGCCTGGATATAATTTATTACATGGAAAATTAACTTTCAATTCTATTGCAAGTCTGCACTAAAAACTACTTTGTACCTGGTGGAGATACTCCTCTTATTTCAAAGGTAACCTGACAACGTGCCATCTTCAATTATTTTCAAAGAGTATAGTAATCTGTTGAAAAAGAGAGGAAACCATCATGTTATTATTTCATTTATCTGCACATATTCTTTCAAGAAAGAGCCCCGATTTAAATTACAATACAAGCCAAAATAATAAAAACAGAGGTTAGAAAAGGAATAGTGGGCAAGTCATGTACTTTGAATTTCAGAGGAAAAAAATGTTATTTAGTGCACATCTAAACAAAGACAAATGTTAAATTTCTCTGCAAGGGAAGCAGCTCTGCAATCTACCAAATTGATAGTAACTACTGGCAAACTAGAGATGAAGGTCTATGAAATCAAATTGAAATATTCATACAGAATTGAGTGATTCTTCAAATGAAGCATATAGTAAAATATTTTTGCAGATTTAAAAGCCAACTATTTTTTGTTAATGCACAAATTATTTAAGCTATTTTTTTAAAAATTTGATTTATATGCTGCCCTTCTCCGGAGACTCAGGGTGCCTTACAATGCGTTAAGCAATAGCCTTCATACTTTTGTATATTTTATACAAAGTCAGATTGCCCCCACAATCTGGGTCCTCATTTTACCTACCTTAGAAAGGATGGAAGGCTGAGTCAACCTTGAGCCTGGTGGAATTTGATTTTCAGTAATTGCAGGCAGCTGATGTTAATAACAGTTAACAGTTTAGTCTGCTGAACCACCAGAGTTCTGCCCACCTTTTCCCAATGAAGCGTTTTTCAGTTACCTTTGCAGCATCCCTATGATCATGTGATCAAAATTCAGATACTTGGCAACTGATTCATATTTATCACCGTTGCAGCGCCCCAGGGTCATGTGATCCCTTTTTGCAACCTTCTGACAAGCAAAGTCAATGGGGAAGCCAGATTCACTTAAGAACCAGGTTACTAACTGATCAACTGCAGTGATTCACTTAACAATTGTGGCAAGAAATGTCATAAAATGGGGCAAAACTCACTTAACACCATAATTTTGGGTTCAATTGTGGTCATAGGTTAAGGACTACCTGTATAGAAAAGGAGCAAACTTCCTCTTTAAATAGAAATGATTTCAAGCCAAGAAATACCGTTTTAAAGAAAGAGTAAAAAGTGAATTTGATTATGTGCCACCAAATCTTTTTCAACTCCTAGTGACCATAGATAGATTTTCTCCATAATGATCTATCCTTTCAATGGTGCACTGATTGTCAATATAACTGAGTCTACCTATTTACTGTTTTCCTCCACTTTTTCCAATACTACAGACATTTTCAGAGATAAGGCTTTGCATAATGTATCTGAAGTAGGATAAGCTGAGCTTGTTCATTTGTGCAATATATGAGAACTCTGGATTGATTTGTTCAGTGATCCTTTTGTTAGTTTACTTGAGTATGAACAATACTCTCAGGGGTCGTCTCCAATCTTAAGCCTCTATCTATCTGCCAATCAGCTTTTTTCTTATTTTCCTCCCCAAAAACTAATACTTATACTCTGGTGCGTCTTATACTCCGAAAAATACGGTAGTTGCCAAGTGTTTGAATTTTGATCACATGACCATGAAGATGCTGTAATAGTCTTAAGTGTGAAAAATAGTCATAAGTCCAGTACCATTGTAACTTTGAACGATCACTGAACAAATGGTTGTAAGTTGAGGACTACCTATACTGACTTGATGGCATATATTCATCAAGCCTCTTCTGACTGGTACAAATGCTTACTTCACATACTGTAGTATGTTCTAGTTTGTTTTAATCAAGATTTATTGAAGAAGTCATAGTGATCTGGTTCATTCATAATGTTAAACCATATGGCTGAAACTACAACTGCACTATATATTTCATACTAAATTGGTTTATATTTCATGTAAATCATAGTTTCACCATGATTTACATGAAATATAAACCAACTTAGTATGAAATCATAGTTTCACCATGATTTACTGACTAAATCACATCTAACACACCTAATTCAATCATTCATACAGTATGTTAAACTAAAACAAAAACAACTACATTATGACTTAAGACACCATAGAATTAAATTGTTTGATTCTTTAATTTCACTATTAGTAAGCCCAAGCTGAACAGTCAACATTCCTAGCTCGATCCATTAATTTGACTCCATTAAGAGTCAAACAAAGCTCTTTCTCTTCTATATGAATAGCTAACAGTCTTTGACAGAGACTTTACACACTTCTTTACACTCAGAATATGCTGCATATTCAAAGGACTAAGAAGTTGGGTATCCGGTATATGGGATAAGCTCTGGCAAACCATTACTTTAAATCACAATAGTATAGTATAGTCTTTATTGTCATTGTACATCATGTATACAACAAAATTGTATAATCCTTTACATTATTGCACAGCAGTCTTCAAATATTTCATTCTTTTGGGAAATAGATATATTAACAAACTTGCAACTTATCTAGTTCTATCAGTGTGTGAAATCCACACATAAAAGAAACTATATATCAACATTCAAGTATATTATTTACAATCAAATCCTAACCCAATATAAAATATTTAATGCAATAGTAACTAAAGTATCTATTACTGCAAAAATTCTTTTTCCTGTGGACATCCATTTGTCTGCATCTGCTGCTTCTTCTCATAGTTTGCTTTAATCTGCAATGCAGAATTCACTGACCTCAAACCTTCAGCTTTGAGCATTGCAGAAAGCCAGTAGAACATGTCATAATATGCATTTCATCTTTGTGGACTACATGGTAAGCAATGACTTTGCATGAAATGCAATAAAAGCATGTGAATAACCTGTTAGAAAAACCACTTTTCTGATATGGATAAGAAATTAATAAACTGCTGCTCACCAAATTCACTACTGTGAATTTATAAAGCATCAATGTTATAATTATATGTGATACAATCACCTTACAGGGCTTAGCTAAGGAAAACCCAATTGTGAATTATTTGAATTCTATTGACTTAAGTCTCTCTGTCATGTTTACAACAGAGATAGTCATACATTGATAACAATAAACAACCAAGTACTTAGGATACATTGTCTTTAACAAGAAAAAAAATACAGTACACCATTGGACGCCCCCCATGAAATCTACAGCAGCAACTACAGGAAGTCCTTGACTTATGACTACCATTGAACCAAAATTTCCATTGCTAAGCAAGACAGTTAAGTGATTTATGCCCCATTTTATGACTTTTCTTGCCACAGTTGTTAAGTGAATCACTGCAGTTGTTAAGTTAGTAACACAGTTGTTAAGTGAATCTGGCTTCCCCGCTGACTTTACTTGTCAAAAGGTCACAAAAGGTAATCATATGACCCTGGGACACTGCAACTGTCATAAAATATGTGCCAGTTGCCAAGTGCCTGAATTTTGATCTCCCCAACCACAGGAATGTTGCAACAGTAATAAGTGTGAAAGAGGTCATAAGTCACTTTATTCAGAGCCACTGTAACTTTGAATGATCACTAAACAAATGGTTGTAAGTCAAGGACTAACTGTATGGCTGCTTGATTTAAGGCTAGGAAAGACCAAGTTGAATTGAAATTTAAGCAGAAGTAGTTATGTAAAGAAAGTAAAGTATGGTTTATCATAGTTAATCAGAGGGCTTTAATGCTAAAGACACTATCCATTATCTATATACTACTAAATCCCTTGTGTCTGTAATCTTTAAGTGGGCAAAATGTTGAAGCAGAAGGCCAAATCTTTTCAACCAAAGTATCTCAAATAGGCTTACAGAATACTGGGACTCAGGGAATGAAATTTGGGAAAGTTGTGACTGCTTCACTTCTAATGGATTACTGCTTCTTCAGCACTGCTGCCACTGCACTGTTGCAGTTGTGTGATCCTCATTGTCGATGTTCTCTGACAGCTTCCCAGCCACTCACTCACTTGGTTCCTACTCCACCCAGCACCAGTCACTTAATTGCCTCTGGGAAGGAAAGGAAGTAGGAAGGAAGGAGCACAAAGAAAGGGAGAGGAAGAAAAAGAAAGAAAAGGAAGAAAAGAAGGTGAAGGAAGAGAAGTGGGAGTGAAAGTGGGAGATTTTGGACGGTCACTGCCAGCTTCCCACAAGAAAATTCAATGGGGAAGCTGACAGCAGGTCAGAAGTTGCTCTTGCTCTGAATTTTTGCCCTCTGGTGGTCATTCTGTTTCTCTGCTTAAGTAAGGAAATCTGTCTGAAATGAGATTTCAGAGGTCACAGGATGTTTACTAGCATGTTAAAGATGACTTCCAACCATTCCAAATTGTTATGGAAAAAAGTGAGCAGACTCAGCTACAGTTGCAAGAAAAAGTATGGGAACCCCTTGGGATTACGAGGAGTTTTGCATGAATTGGTCATAAAATGTGCTCTGAACTTCATCTAAGTCACAACAATAGAAGAACACAGTCTGCTTAAAATAATACTACACAAACATTAGATGTTGCCATGGTTTAATTGAACATAACATGTAAACATTCACAGTGCAGGGAGGAAAAAGTATGTGAACCTTTGGACTTAATAACTGGTTGACCTTCCTTTGGCAGCAATAACCTCAACCAAACGTTCCTGTAGTTGCAGATCAGACCTGCACATCGATCTGGAGTAATTTTGTTTTAAAAAAAAAATCTTTTTTTACATTTTCCAATAAAAACAAACAAAAGATGACAACACACCATATAAATAATATACAAAACAAAACATATTACAAACAACACAGATGTAATAGGTACAAATAGTACCTCCACAGCTAAATATTCAATGTAGTATTATATTCCAGGGGAGACAGAACAACTCATCTCTCTTTATATATCAATTAGGTCTAGCCGACCTCACTTTACTTGTATAATATAGCTCTCTCCATAGCAACCTTTCCTCTTTAATTTGGGTTAAATCTGGAGTAATTTTGGACCACTCCTCTTCACAAAACTGTTTCAGTGTAGCAATATTTTTGGGATGTCTGGTGTGAATTGCTCTCTTAAGGTCATGCCACAGCATTTCAATTGGGTTGAGGTCAGGACTCTGACTGGGCCACTCCAGAAGGCGTATTCTGTGCTGTTGAAGCCATTTTTTTTGTTGAATTACTTGTATGCTTTGGGTCATTGTCCTGTTGCATCACTCATTCTCTGCGGAGCTTCAGTTGGCGGACAGATGGTCGTACGTTTTTCTGCAAAATGTCTTGATAAACTCTGGAATTCATTTTCCCATCAATGACAACAATCCGTCCAGGCCCTGAGGCAGCAAAGCAGCCCCAAACCATGATGCTCCCTCCGCCATGTTTTACAGTGGGGATAAGGTTTTGATGTTGGTGTGCTGTGCCTTTTTTTCTCCACACATAATATTGTGTGTTCTTCCCAAACTACTCAATTTTGGTTTCATCTGTCCACAGTATATTTTGCCAGTAGTGCTGTGGAACATCCAGGTGCTCTTTTGCAAACTTCAAATGTGCTGCAATATCTTTTTGGGACAGCAATGGCTTCCTCTGTGGTGTCCTCCCATGTACTCCATTCTTGTTTAATGTTTTCCTTATTGTAGATGTGTCAACAAAAATGTTAGCATATGCCAGAGATTTCTGTAGGTCTTTAGCTGACACTCTAGGATTCTTCTTTACCTCATGAAGCATTCTGCACTGTGCTCTTGCAGTCATTTTTACAGGACGACCACGCCTAGGGAGAGTAGCAACAGTGCTAAACTTTCTCCATTTGTAGACAGTCTGTCTTACTGTGGACACATGAACATCAAGGCTTTTGGAGATACTTTTGTAACCCTTTCCAGCTTCATTCAAGTCAACAATTCTTGATCGTAGGTCTTCTGAGAGCTCTTTTCTGCGAGGCATGATTCACATCAGACAGTGCTTCTTGAAACCAGTAAACCCAAAACACGTGTGTGTTTTTAAAGGGCAGGACAGCTGTCAGCAACACATCCAATATCATCACACTGATTGGAGTCAAGGTTGGCTAACTCCTGGCTCCAATTAGCTCTTGGAGAAGTCATTAGGCTAGGGGCTCACATACTTTTTCCTCCCTGCACTGTGAATGTTTACATGTTATGTTCAATTAAACCATGGCAACATCTAATGTTTGTGTAGTATTGTTTTAAGCAGACTGTGTTCTTCTATTGTTGTGACTTAGATGAAGTTCAGAGCACATTTTATGACCAATTCATGCAAAACTCCACATAATCCCAAGGGGTTCACATACTTTTTCTTGCAACTGTATAATATCAAAGCAGCAGTAAGCAGAAAGAATAAGTTCTTCTTTCATTAGTGCTTCTAAAGCAGCTCAAATCACAAAGAATAGACAGAGATTATGGACAGGCTAGTAAAGGAAGTTCCACATACCAGAAAGACTGAAAATAAAAAAAATATCTTATATATTTTTGGCATGAAGAATGTGTGTGTGTGCGTGTATAAAAAGTTTACCGCCAGACGTTCACCATCAGAGACTTGACTTTAAATATTTTATATCAGAATGTTGTTCCCTCAATAGTCCACATGTCACCATAACACTTTAAACCAAGAGTACTTAAGAACAGAATAGAATTCTTTATTGGCCAAGTGTGCTTAGACACACAAGGAATTTGTCTTTGGTGTATATGCTCTCATATATATTAAGTTAAGAATATATTGTAAGTTACATTGTATTACTGAAAAAAAATGAAATGCCATTTTTTTCCAGTCTTTTGGTCTTTTATATTATAAGATAGGGACTGTATCATTAATTGTAAACTGCTTTAGGTTTTTTTGGCAATATGTTTCAATTACATAAAAAAGTAAATACGTGCTACTTACTGGACCAACTAAAAGAATGAGTTCAACTTTAGTCTAGATTTATGTGCAATACTGTATTTTTTAAAAAATCAGGTTATCTACAAGAATTAAAATTATTTTCCCTATAATTCAGAGAAAGCATGTTTATCTTTAACAAAGAATCTCATTCATCAAAGAATTTCTAAGTAAGTCATTTTGATGCTTTAATTTTGAACGCTACTTAAGGCTTAGTATAATCTGATAGTCAAACTAGAAGTGCAAGCTTGTGAGCATTAATACAATTCCATTCTTCCCAGACACCTGTTCCATATCAGTTGCTTCAGTGAAGCAAGATTCTACTTATCAAGACATGCAGCAAAACCTTTAAAATTTAGATCTCATCTTGTCTATATGGATACAACCATGGCAAGTACAGTAATTTAAAACTTTTATACAGTCATCTTTGACAGATTCTTCCAACTCAATGACAAATGGGATCAAGGAGAAGAGCCTTCTCTACCATGACCTGCACTCTCTAAAACATCTTGTCTCCTAAGGTAAGGTCTGCCTTCACCTTAAAAAAGCCTTAAAACGTGGCTCTGGTTGGCCTAGGGCCTCAAAGGAGGAATGGTTATGCTGAAGATGATTGATTGAGCATCTGTACCATTGGGTTTAATCTTTAATTGTTGTTAATCTTAATCTTGATTTTAATGTTTTTATATTTATGCTCTTATATTGTAAGCCACTCAGAGTCACTCGGGAGAGTTAGAAAGCATATAAATTTTCATGAGAATTTGGTATTCTCCATTTGCTCTGCAAAGTACAATCCAACCAACTTTCATTGTTCTTTTTTTTCCCTACAAGAGCAGACAACTACTCAAATCTTAATAGCTGTCCTGAAATCTCTGTAGCCTAGAATTAAACCAAGGATTTTGTTGTAGCACCAGCCATTATAAAAGGGCTTTGTCTTTCCTGACTGTAAATGGCTATATTTACCTACCACACATTAAATACAATTAACTGCATCCTGTATGTATGAAATCGACTAGAACTTAATAAAGATGGTTGGTAGCTAAATAGGTTGCATGGATTAAAACATCTGAATAACCTTGACTGAATAAGCCATCACTCAATCCAATTTTAAAAACCAGATGTTTTAGTTTAGATTTTCAGGTGCAAAAAGTATGTAGAAATTTCCATGTAGAATATTTATTTTTATTGGAAAATTGTATGTTATGGACAATTAATCCATCTTTGCCTTCTTCTGACATATCAAGGCTACTGTTACATGACATTGAGTTACATACCAAACAACTATATTGTAGCTCAGCATGTTATGCAAACTATACATATGTTCATATACTACAGCATATTGCAGAAACCTAGAAAATTGAGTTAGATAAACCACAGTTAAGATAACCATGAGTAAAGCATATTGTGGAAATGCAAGCTATTTTTATTTATTTGCAGCAAATTATTTTCTTATCGAAGTTGACTCAATCAGGGCAAATTTTCATATTGAAACTTGTGGTTCAAATCAGATATTACTCAACTCTCACCATCTCCCAGATAGGCTGTATTAACATATTAAGATAAAAGTGTGTCTGTCTAATTTGTGGCTTAGTGCACTATATGGACGGGTGCTATGGTTAGTATATGGCTCAGTGCTTTGTAAATTCAAATTATTTGAATTAATATAGTTTAATTTGCTGTATAACTATATCCATACATATATAATGGGAAAAAAGGGTATTAGATCAGAGAACTCACACAAGATCAATACATACATGATTATAACATTTTTTTAAACAAGTGTCTATTTCTGTACTGTTTTCTTCTGTGCAGTTCTTAAAATCATAGGAGCTCAAATATCCTCCTTTACATCTTATCAAAAAAGGGAAAGTTGGCCATCTTTCAATTGAGATTTACAACAGTCCAGAATCTGAATTAAGAGATTCCTACTGATGACAAATATATTTCATTTGCTACATCCCCCTACTGGATTCCCAATTATGGTTAAGCTAAGAAGCAAAAAACTTTAATTGAACAGTTCCCTTCTAGAGTAATACTAATGTCTGACTGCTAGAAGGAATCTGGCAAGTGTGTCTAATTGTGAAAAAGGCCAATTGGAGAAAAGTAGGATGCTTTTAATATCCCCCTCTCTTCTTGTACCATACAGGTGAAGGAAGTTAGCACCCACCCCTCTCCTAGAAGAATGAAATATTTTAGGAAGTATTAAAAAGGCAAAATATTATGTTTCCCTGGATGAGAAAAGGAGAAACATGTTTTAAAGACAAAGCAGCTCTCTGAAACTCCCTGCCCACCCACCCCCTTCAGCTCCAGCGTGGTAGGATTAAGACATGGCCCTCAGGACATGACAGGATTAGCTCTCTATCCATCTCACCACATGGCACCTGGGAAGATTACATCATCCAGCAAGGCTCAACCAAGCCTAGGACACAGACAGTCTACAAAGTTAGCTAAGACCCCAGCCCATGGGAGTCTGACAACCAATCAGAATACAAGCTTAAATTCAAAGCTCAACAGAGAGTATAAATCTCTCTCTCTCTCTCCCCCATGTGCCTTGTTTGCCCAGGACCTCAAACTATGTGGTCCTGCCCACCATTAAAAACCATCTTTCCAAACAGCCACCATGCTTCCAGTGTCTTTCTCCCCACTTGGAACTGAACCCAGATGGACATTTCTTCCAACACAGGAATTTCAACATTAACTCAAAATAACAATATTCAAAAGCCAAAGATTCCCAACCAAGATTCCCTCAACATTTCCATTTTTCAAAATAATGGCAATTGTATGGGATTGTTATCAGAGCAATAGGCACTTAAAAAAAACCTCTGGCTTTTCCTCCTTGGAATCTGTTATTAAACAAAAGGGGGGGGTTTAGGCCCAGAGGAATGCTATTAACCTACTGCAATCATCTGGTCTTTTTCATCTTTTTCTATCAACAGCTGAAGTCACAAAGGAGGATTGCAAAGAAACAGCTAGCCTCCAGCTTTCCTCCCCATCTGACAGCCTTTCCCCACAATATTTCCCAGAAGAAATATTTTTAAATATCTGAAGCTAAACTTCTCTGAGTTACTGGACTTTTATATTAGTCCACAGCTTGTTCAAAAAATATGAATCCAGAATCAAAGATACAATATCCTCATTTTTAAATAAATCATCATCCTTTAACTAGTCTGTCTCCAGTTTTAGGAGCACTGTGTTTTCACAAAGCCAAGAAGTACACTGAGCAAAATCAAAACAAAGTCACATAGGGACACACTATCTTCAATTGCTCCAAAGGTTAAAAGACCAATTTAACATTGACCTTCAAGGAGTAGGACTGTGCACACAACCTGCAAAACAAAATACCCCTCCCCAAATCAATACAGTGGCAGAAGTCTCCAAAATATAGTTTTGTTGAACAACAATTAAAATACCATAAAGTAAATCACTTGTGGAAATACCATTTTCTCTGCCCTTCTCTGAACTCGTCTTTGTCCCATTAAACTGTTACTCTCAGAATTCCTTGCCTTTCTCTCAAGTAAACTGAATAGTGAGCTGTAATCTATTAATCAACCTACAAGCTGCCTGTTTAATTGCTTTCTATGCCAGTCTCAAATTCTACTTGTGCCATTTCCTCCTAAATGTGTTGTTTATTATGACCACCCTGTATATCTTTAGTCTGCATAGATGGTTATTTCATTTTTTTTAAAATTTCCAGAACACATAAGTCTGCTTAACAGCCTTTAATGGTCAAGTCTCAACTGTTATTAGAGCTGTTGCCCCAGTTCATACAAAGACACGTGCATCACCCCTCTTATCCTTCATTGTGCATTGCTCTTTAGCCAAGCTGTGTAGTTTACTTTGGTGCAGTTGTCATATAAATTGACATTGTTTTGGGTTTCCTGAAATCGATTTGAATCCAGGATTTATAAGTCTGAATTCTCCAGAACTCTTTGTTTGGTGTCTGAATAGCAAACTAACTAACCATCCTACCATGTCAAGAACATGTTATCAAGAACAGGAAGAGTCACCACATCACCCCTGGCCATCTTGTCTTAAAGCCTGCAAACCTACCATAGTCAATTGTGCTTTATTCAGTAAAGTGTCACCTTACAAACAAGCACCCAGTAACCCCCTCAATTCGTGCCAGTGGCTCTTTTAAGTAACCGGTAGATCACGAGTGAAAAATAATGGGGCGGTGGGAGGGAGAGAAACCCACCCGTCTCTTCCTCCCAAGTAGTGCAGAACGAGCGGCGCTGTAGCAGTTAAGGTCCGGAAGGAGAAAAAAAAACCCGCATTGCTGAGGGAGGAAAGAGCTCCATTATGTACCGTTAACAGCCAACTTGGGGGAGGATGGAAAAGGGTCCCGAGATGTCGGAGGCGGCAGAGTCACGGCATCCCCTTTACAGTACACGAGGAGCTTCTTTTCCTTCCCATCCCCGCCCCTTCACGTCGGCTCCTGCTCGTCTCCCCCCCCCTCCCCCACCTCGTTTCGCTGCTGCCGCTGCCGCCGCCTGAAGACCGGGACTAACCTGTGCCGGCCGGGGAAGGCGAGAACTGCGATGGAAGCCGGTCGGGATGCGGCAAAAGCACCAGTTGGCTCTCGCTTCCTCCCTCGGGCAACCACCTTTCCCCCGCAGGGAGGAGGACGGCGGCTTTAAACGTCAGCGGCGGTCGCGAGGAGGAAAAAAAAAGGGGCGCGGCGCTCAGTTGTTCAGTTGACGCCTCAGCTTCTACCCGGCCTAAACCAGTTACAGCCGCCCGGCTAAAACCGCCGTCGCCGGGCGGCGAGAAAGGAAAACAAGCGGCACCAAGCGGCACGTGAGGCGGGCGGCCAATGGGAGCGCGCGCGTGCGCGGGGGGGGAGGGGGGATTTGTGTGTTTGTGTGCGTGGAAAGGCGGTGGGAGGGGCGGAGCGAGCAAGGGGAGGGGAACGACAGGAAGGGCGACACTCTTCTTAGGAAAAACGCGCGCGGGCGGTCTCGGGAAAGCGGGGTTGGGGGTGGGGCCTATCAAGGCCGCGTGGCCGAATAAGCAAAGATGAGAATGCGAGACCGCCCGGCTCGAGCTGCGCGAGCGGCAGTCCTGTTCTTATTATGGCACCTACTATTGCTGGGCTAGTTGACGTTTATTATTAGACCATTTATAATAACACACAAGTATGCAAAGCAACCTATAATAAACTCTTTGGTTGCTTGCAGTTTATTTTTTAAGGAACTGTAAGAAGTAATCGCCACCCACTCCCTCAGGGCAGGTCATTTTAAAATGTATTCCTAGTTGACTTGTGGTTGGTACTACCCTGTTTTCGCCAAAATAAGACATCCCCTGATAATAAGCCCAATCGTGCTTTTGAGCGCATGGCAATTCTGCCAAGTGCTTATTTCACGGTTCAGAAAAATATAAGACAGGGTCTTACTTTGGGGGAAACATGTTAGACGTGCTTTCAAATAGCACTTAAGTCATTGAGTGCATTTTATTTCCATTGTCTTTCTCCCGGCTTGAAACTGGATCGGATTTTTCTTCTCACAATGATGACACAATGACATGTGTCGGTACCTGAGCTGCATTGAGGCGAAACATCAATGTTTTGGAGATCGAAGCTGCAATTAACGAAATAACGCAGCTGTAAGGGCCCTTGGAGGTCTTCTAATCCAGGGGTCCCCAACCCCCAGTCTGTGGACTGGCACCGGGCCACGGCATGCCAGCAACCAGGTGATATAAACCACTGAAGTCCCATCCATGGGATGCAGGCAGCATGCAAAACCACGACCCCTCCAGTCCATGGAAAAACCTGGTTGGGGCCCACTGTTCTAGTACAACCCTCTGCTCAACCAGGAAGCCCTATACCCGTGATGGCGAACCTATGGCACATGTGCCAGAGGTGGCACAGAGAGCTCTCTGTGGGCACGCACGCTGTCGCCAGCTGCTCTTCTGGGCTCTGTCGCACACATGCGCATTGGGCAGCTGCTCTCTTCCGGGTTCTGGCATGCACATGCCAGCACACATGCGCCATCCAGAAGAGAGCAGCTGCTATCTTCCAGGTTCCAGCACTCTGCAACATTCGTGCGCTCCAGTTTCGGCAGTGACTGCCGAAAAAGTTAACCATCGCTGCCCTATACCTTTTCAGACAAATGGTTGTCCAATCACAAAATCATTTAATGGTATCAGTACACATGGAAAAACTCATCTTTACGCATTCCCTTCATGCCAAAATCGATTTACATACCTTAGTATTGTATCATCTTCAGATCAGTCTTTTTAAGGGAAGAACTGAAGCACGCTCAGTTTCAGTTCCTTAAAACGACTGTGAAATTTGTACATGTCAAGACTACGCTTGGATTGTACAGAAGCAAGCAAAACGACTAGAATCAATTTTATTGCTTTATTTATTTATTAAATTTATATTGCCGCCTATGAGCCCATGGCGACACAAGGCGGCTTGCAGAATAAAAGACCATATTTAAAACAATAAAAAGAATCAAATAAATTAAAATAGTACAATATAACAAAACCATCAGTTTTTGATACCATCAACCACAGTATCCTTCTGAACCGGTTTCTTGGATTGGGAGTGGTTCACTATGGTTTGCAGCTCTTGGTGGAGGAGCAGGTAGCAGCAGTGGTGGGGTGTGTGGGTTTGGGCTTTCCTATTGAAGGCACCTGTTCCTAACCCAGGAGTCTTGTTAGTCTCTTATTCCTTGGTCACTTCTTGGCTGGATTATTGCAATGTACTCTACATGAGGTTGTCCTTGAAGACTATCCATAAATTGCAATTGATCTGGAAGAGTTTTGAAAATCAACCTTTACCCATGGGCCAAGAAGTTATCAAGTATTTCTTTCTGCATTTAATATATTGTAGGTTATGATTGGGTTCACATATTCCATTGCCATGGCTTATTTGAACATTATTTTCTGAATTACAATTAGCTAAGATTACACGACATATTAAGTGATAAATCATGGTTTATAAGCCACAGTGATGGAGTCAAAGTTAAATCAAGCAATATATGACCCTTGCCTGTATATTACACAGCTAGCATCCAAACCACACTTCCGTGTACATTTGTCTTCAGAGCCAGATATGAACCATTTATTTTGCTGAAATAAAACTCCTCAGTTTTTTAACCTTAATACTAGATGTATACATTCCTTAAATGTATAAGATTTCTGTCTTTATTCTTAGTGTGCCTTCTCAACAAACTTTTGTCTAATCTGTCTAATTTGCAACTTTGATGATTTCAGAAGTGATTTTAATTAAATCTTAAATGAGCGACAGGGTATCATTATTAATACTGTGGAAAATTAATTAAAACTGTACGATTGTAAAGGAGATATTTAATCTGAAATTATGGGGGTTGGTATGGTCCAATTACCATTCCTGGTAAAGAAAAAGCAGCTGAGATTTATCTGATTTGTAAAAAAAACCACCTTATTGTGTTCCAGGTTCTTGAAACAGGAGCTCTAAATTAAGAGAAATGGGTATTCTCATGGAGGTAGAATATCTCACTAGGGAAGATACTCAGAATAAAAGGGATAACCTGTGCATAAAAACAAGTACATCTCAAGAATACAGTCTTTTAGGAGCAACCTTCTAAGATAAAAAGTAAACACTGATCCATTTAGTGGATCAGAAACACACAAATAATTGAAGCTGGCAATATTAATAAAGAATACCAAGAAGGAGTTGGGTCTTAGAATAGCTCTATAATCCCAGTGTAAAGCTTGGAGCGCCAATATGATAATTGACATTACCCTTGACATGAACTGGGCTATCTGCCTTTATCAGATTTCTGTATTGTTTTATAAAACCATCATCATCATAAAACAGAAAGCTGCTGTACTGCAAAAAAGACTACCATCCTTCAGGGTAGTATTTATTTCTAAGAATACCTTTGGCCCCCAAATCAGCTCTATAGGCTTTTGTAGGAAATAAAAATGATGGGTGGCTATAACTTAATGTGTTCTCTGTGTATCTTTGCCCAGAG
This sequence comes from Ptyas mucosa, assembly GCA_012654045.1. NCBI lineage: Eukaryota > Metazoa > Chordata > Lepidosauria > Squamata > Colubridae > Ptyas > Ptyas mucosa. Next base: position 28,151,046 of record WNWU01000017.1, read on the forward strand.
AAAGGAATAAATATGGAGTATCTCACAAGCTAGAAAAGAAGCAGTAAACTGGTGCTCTATTCCCCTATCCCTGAATGGCATTAATTTTGTGAATGGGTAAGTTTTCCTCCCCAGCCAAAAGTACTCACAACATAAGTTCTACATTCTAAATTCCTTCACTAAATCTAAAAAAGAATATGGAACTCTAATGTTATTGGCAGCCATAAATCTCTTGGACACCAAAAATAAAATAAAATCAACAATCTTAAATCATCTTTGGAATCTTTGCTGTTATTTTTATCCTAAACCATCCTTCTCTTTAGCATTTCATTAGAATTGATCAGCGTGTGATGAAACTGATTTTAATTCAGGAAGATTTATTGTATAGTAAATATATTGGTTTGTAAGATTCCACAGGCTGCTTCTTTTAACAAGGTTTTTTACTTGCTTTTTTTTTTCACCCACTTGTGCTCACATAAGCGGGTTGGCACACATTAAGCCAAAATCAAAGAAACACTATGGCTGAATAAACCTATAATTGAACCAGTGCGTCACAAAATCTTTAGGTGTTTTTTTTTGGGTAGGTATAAGTAGGAATATGAATCATCAAATTAATTCAAGAGTTCTTACTGAAAGTACTAATAACCAAACCCAAATTATCACATTTTGGATACACTATGTACAGATTATCTCTCTTGTGAAGTTTATAATATAGATAGTCCTTGGTTTACAGCCAGTTGTTTAGAGACCATTTAAAATTACAACTACAATGAAAAAAGGCCCTTGCATCTTCGACTGTTACAGCATCCCCATGACCACGTGATCAAAATTTGGCTGCTTAACAACCAGCATGTATTTCTAATGGTTATGGCATCCCAGGGTCACATGGCTGCTGTTTGTCATCTTTCCGGTTTCCAATAAGCAAAGTCAATGGAGAAAGCTGGATTTGATTAATGATTGTGTGATTCACTTAACGATTATGGCAAAGAAAAGTCATAACATCAGGAACATTGCTTAGCAATGTCTGGTCCCAATTCTGGCCATAAATTGAGAACTATCTGTACTAGGAAAGAAAAAACAACAACTAGCAGTAAGGTGGATGGAGTCAATTACAGAAAGGATGGCTTCACTGTTGGTAAAGGGGCAGATTGAGGACAGATCATCTTAGAAAAGGTTTGTTTATATTGTCACTTAAGAGTCAACAGTGATTTGGTGGAACATAATCATAAGATAGAAGTAGCTGTGGTTTGCATGAGTGCAAAAAGCTGCAGTCAAATGCAGGGCAAAGAAAAAAAAGATGAATACATTATGCATTTCCAAGATCAGAAGTGTTGTCAGCTGGCAGTTCTTGAAATATTGTTGGCAGAGGAACTTCTCTGCTCTGACGCAAATGTTATGCTTTGGGCAGTTTTTGGCTTGGCTTGCATAAACTGCCAATGACCTTGCTCCAACTTGGATTTAGCAAGTATCTTTGCTGAACTATAGCTGGCAATTTGAAAAAGTCTGTTTGCTTCTACAAGGTGCACCTCTTGTTTGTTTAAGCTGGCACTGCCTATCTTTTTCAACTTGGTCAGGGTGAGGGAGGGATTGATCAACTCAGAATATATTTTGCACAGTTCTGGGCAGATGAACGTAACTGCATACATATCTTAAGCTAGTTTTAAGCAAAATGTGTAAACTAAATTTTTAGTTTTGAAAAAAATCTCAACCCTTCCAGGTCAGCGAACACTCATGCTACTGTAAATTTATTTATTTATTTATTTATTGGTTCGATTTATATGTCGCCCTTCTCTGGAGACTCAGGGCAGCTTACAATGCATTACGCAATAGCCTTCATACTTTTGTATATACCTGCTTAGTAGGGCTTTCGGGCCACCCTAAGCGATGTTCTTTGTTATACAAAGTCACCTTATTGCCCCCACAATACGGGTCCTCATTTTACCTACCTCGAAAGGATGGAAGGCTGAGTCAACCTTGAGCCTGGTGACATTCGAACTTGCAGTAATTGTAGGCAGCTAGTGCTACTTAAAAGCACTTTAGTCTGCTGCACCACCAAATCCACATTAACAGCAGCACATTAGGCCATCCAAAAGCTCTTGTCAAGACTAAATTTAAGATGGAACAGTATGGGATATTCTGCTGTGATGGGGGAAAACTGGGTAGAAAAAAAGGCATTGCTTGGAAAAGGGATAAATAATCTCTTGGGACAAAAGACTCTCTGGGATTCAGTAGGGAAATAGCCCACTTTTAGGAGAGCATATCTCATGTGATTAACAGGAAACACAATGCCATATTACAACTCTGTAATTAATACAGGTGATTTATTTGGAGCTTATGTAACACTAGAGCAGTTTTCATTTCTGCTTAGTGTTAAATGTTTTCTGGTGGAATAAGAGAGGCAATAAACAGTAAGCAGATGTTTAATAATCATCATAGTAAACTCTGTCCCCCAAATCTATTAAAAAAGAGAGTAAAGTTAATCTTTATTCATTCTTTGATTTAAAAAAATGCTCCCTTGGGATAAAAAATCAGGCAATTTGGCATGTGTAAAAAGATTTTCTTCTGCTAATATGCGTCAGTGTAAATTTAGGTCATTCTGGATTTTAAATCTGGCAATTTCTCAAGTTAGAAGAATTGGACACAAATAATACCACTACTGTTAAGATTTTTTGTTAGCCATGTATAACAACATTAAGAAATGGAATTACACAAATCTTCCTTAAAATAAAGATGAAGAAAATTTTTTTGACCCTTTATAGAAGGCAATGACGTTTGTCCTGCTGGATTGTTTTAACTAGTCAATTCCAATTGACTTAAATGCTAGAACATTTTTATTTTTTTTTAAATTTATATGCCGCCCTTCTCTGGAGCCTCAGGGCGGTTTACAATGCATTAAGCAATAGTCTTCATACTTTTGTATATCTTATACAAGGTCAGCTAATTGCCCCCACAACCGGGTCCTCATTTTACCCACCTTAGAAAGGATGGAAGGCTGAGTCAACCTTGAGCCTAGTGAGAATTGAACTCACAGTAATTGCAGGCAGCTGGATGTTAAATGCTGCCTTAGTAGGAGCATTAGCCTCCTACGCCACTCAACCTCCCAATTTTACAATGTGTATGTTGGCAACTTGGCACCATTCAGATATGTTGTGCTAAAATTCCCAGAATTGCCAGGCAGTAAGGCTATCGTATTTTTGGAGCCCAACATACTGGGCAGGTGCCAAGTTGAAGTGATTTTTGAAGTTAATTATATGTTCCATCTAGGAACAGTTTGCATAATTGTGTCTAAAGCCAGTAGCACAGATTGACCAATAGAAATTATACGCTACTTGAAAGATTGAAGATGGAAGCACACATTCAGTTATGGATTGATGTTGAAAAACTTTTAGTTGTAGGCAAGGTTAGACTATGTGGCCATTGAGATGTTGCTAAATCCTAACTTTGAAGTAGACTAGGGGCAGTGGTGAAGGTTAAAGGGAGTTATATCTCCACAAACATATGCATGGCTCCCATTCTCAAGATATTCAGGGTCTAAAAACTTGACTTTGCTCCCAGGCCTGGGAGTAGGATGGTTGCTTAGCTTCTGTTTTGTGTGTGTGTATAGATAATCCTTGATTTACAACCATTTGTTTAGCAACTGTTTGAAGTTCCAATGCATTGAAAAAGGTGACTTAGGACCAGTTCTTGCACTTATACCCTTTACAGTAGCCCTGTGGTCACTGATCAAAATTTGGGATGGCTTGCAGCATCCTGGGGTCATGTGTCCATCCTTTTGAGACCTTCCCTTCTAACCAGCAGAGTCAATTTGAGGAGCCAGATTCACTTAACCACCGGGTGAATCACTTAACAACTGCAGAAGAAAAGGTAGCCCAACCCACTTAACAACTCCTTTGTTTAGCAAAGGAAATTCTGGGCCCAGTTGTGGTCATAAATCAAGGACTTACCTGTATGTATTGAGTTCTTGACTTTCATAACATTTTTGTTTTATTGTTCATGATTATGTAAGCTATCTGCAGTCATTTGGAGTCAGATAGCCTTTAACAATAATTAAACATACAGCAGACCATATACTGTCCCCTCCAAGAAATAGGGTGCATATGATGTAGATATTATCAACCAGTTCAATAGGACTTGGCTACCTGTTGAGACAATATTCTCCTATATCATCGCCATAAAAGGTATTTTCAACAGATTCACGAGACCTGTTTTTCTCAATCTTTTGCAAAGAACTCCTATTGCCCATTCTTGGTATGATTCATGGCTGCATGTTACGTCCACAGTGTCACAGTTGTGCCTTGCTTATGTGTAAGTCTTTGTACTACCTGTACTTGATTTGGACTTAATTTGGTTCTGTCTGGTACAACTGGTTTTCCCTGAAACATGAAAGTGTTTTCAGAAGCTATGCTTTTTTTTAATTTAATTTGATTTATATGCCGCCCTTCTCCGGAGACTCAGGGCGGCTTACAATGCATTAAGGCCTTCATACTTTTGTATATTTATACAAAGTCAGCTGATTGCCCCCACAATCTGGGTCCTCATTTCACCTACCTTAGAAAGGATGGAAGGCTGAGACAACCTTGAGCCTGGTGGGATTTGAACTTGCAGTAATTGCAAGCAGCTGATCTTAATAACAGTGAATTAGTCTACTGCGCCACCAGGACTCTTCCTGGTCAATTACTTCAGTGGGCTGATGAAAAATTACAAAAATTCCATAAGACTGTAGAATCACAAATCTGAGATTAGAACAATAATTTAGGTAGAAAAAGACTATAGGATGATCATTCATAAAACAACAGCAACTTAATGGTTAGTTCTTAACATTTATTCTGTGCCACTGCAGCTGAAAATTAAAATGGAAATCTGTTCAGGACATAATCACATGTTTTGCCTTTACTAATAACACAGTTCTTGACTAATCTCCCAGACTTGTGTGTGTGAGAGAAGAAAGGGAGAAACTGTAGGGTTTTAAAATCCAGCTTGCTTTTTTAAAAAAAGGCAAAACAATGTAAACCTAGCTTCCATAGCAGAAGAGAAGAAAGTAACAGAAGTTAATATCTCTCTTATTTTTCCATTTGGCAATTCTTGCTTTTGCTCTATGTATTACTGTATAGTTTTTTTTTCTATTGCTCAGCTGTGAAAATAAGTCAACCAATGCAGAATGAAGAGATGAAGCATTCAAAATTGTATTAAGACTCAAGAACTTATCAGCTTTCCAGTATGTTGTAATTTAAAAGCTTGACAAGTTTTAGCTTCGTTTACTTTAGTTTACAGTCCCCGGAGTTCTATGGTACTGTAAGATGATATTAGTAATATCGAAACAGCAAAACACTCCAGTTTGAAACATCAGACCTTCCTTCCGTATTGTGGGTCTTTGCATATTCTTCATAGGATAGTTTACAGCAGCTCCTAAAGAGCGTCAATCAGCAGATGAGTGAGGAGATTTGAAGGCAGATGAGTGGGAAGAGAAGCTGCTACTCATCTGTTGCACTGGTCTTTAGTCAACATTAAATCAAAATCATTATCACCATAAATTAGTATATATAGCCTATGGAGGCTAGGTTTATATTTTGTTGCCTTTTTAAAAAAGCAAGCTAGATTAAAAATCCCTACAGTTTCTTCTTTCTCCTTATCTACTGCCAGAGAACAGCATCCCCAGGCTGTTTATAGAGCTCAACATCAGGTACACTTGTGGTCTACAGGTGAAATCTTGGTAAAGAATTCTTTAAAAAGAAATAATCATGCTAGAGGTAACAGACACAATTAATGGCGAAGAGTACACCTTGGTATTTTCTTGCTGTATTGCACGCATTAAACCCTTCTATTACAGACTATTTCTTTAGAACAGCAAGTATTGTGCTGTTCCAAATTGCCCTAAAGAATTGCTATGAGAAAAACTAACAATCCAGTCCATGCATAATATAATCATCTTGTACACATTGAAGGGAACAAACTGGTTGTTTTTCTTATTACCGAAAGTCAGTTGCATAACTAATCCTGGGAGTGGCAGCTGCCCTCAAGAACTTATTATGTGACAATTTATGTGTAGCAATGGCAAACAACAAATTCCATCATTGCTGATTATCTCCTTTTTTCATGGTACCCATCACAGTTGTGTAAAATTTATCTTCTCTTTGGCACTCAGATCTGATTGAATATTAGATCATGTTTAGATCTGGCAGAAAAGGAGATATAATAATAGGGTACAAATAAGCAATCAAACCATATTAGGAAACAATATAAATCATATATTGTTTCCTAATATGATTTGATTGCTTATTTGTACACTATGACTATCATTAAGTGTTGTACCTTATGATTCTTGATGAATGTATCTTTTTATGTACAGTGAGAGCATATGCACCAAAGACAAATTCCTTGTGTGTCCAATCACACTTGGCCCATAAAGAATTCTATTCTATTCTATTCTATTCTATTCTATTCTATTCTATTCTATTCTATTCTATTCTATTCTATTCTATTCTATTCATGTTTAGATCTGGCAGAAAAGGAGATATAATAATCATCCGGGTTTACATTTAGCAATTAATGAAAACACAAACAAGCAGAAATGTGCAAAACCTCTCAAAATATAGCTTTAAGCTTGTAATTAGTTTGAAATGCGGTCTTCTGAACATTTAGAGATATTCCAAGTTTGCAATATCTGGGTTTCAAGTTTAGAATAGTTCCTGAATGGTTGAAACAGCCTATTTTGATCAAACGGGTTCTTTCAAATTCAGTATGTTTTGCATGCTGTGTAGGAATTCTATGTCCCAGGTCAGAACCCCCTGGAAAACAGTGCAAATCTGTTTTTCTTGTCTGTGACAATAAAGTTACCTCTTGATTTTCCCTACTCGCAGCTCTAGGAATCTTTACAAGGGAGCAAAAAGGATCCCTTGCTTTTATTTTGATGCAGGTGAGAAATTTTAGCCAGACTTTTAAATATAAACTGTTCTGCTTGTCCTGGGGATTGTGTTGATATAATTGATACTGGATTATTAACTTGTTATTGGATACAAATGGTATTTACCGTTCATGCACTAATAATACTGTGAGGTGTTATAACAATTGTGTCTGAATTTCATTGTGAATCAACATGTGATTTGTTGAAACATTAATATGCAAATAAATGGATTACATTTATGAAGGGAAGGAAAGTAGTCTGGGTCATAAAAATATAAGGGTGGATTCAAAGGTCCCAGGCTTTGTGTGGTGCAAAGGAAAGCCCTCAACCATGAAAACACTTTTTTTTAGCCACTCCCCCACTCAGTGGGCCATTTTCCAATTTTGGCCATATTTGGTATAAATTTCAACTCTCAATAATACCCAGCTACAGTATTAGCTTTTGCAGACAATTCTGAGAGGACTGCCATAATTTGGGATGTTCCAATTCCCCCCAATTTTATAAAACCATGGAAAAGAACCATGGAAAAAAACTCCTTTTGAATGTTCTACTTTAGTAATTTTTCTCCATGCCTGCATAAAGGGATCCTTTTCAATGACAAGGGTTAGTTTTCCAATGGCTGTCCTAGACAAATATTGCATACGCTTCAAGTCCAGCAGTTTCTGGACTTGACTCCTGACTCATTGCAAAGTATCTAAGGAGTTTTCTTAGCAACAATATGAAAGTAGATGTCACGGTCTTCAAAGCAGGTTGACTTGTTCTCCTCCTCCTTTATTTTCATATTGTTATTTATAATAACAATAGCAATAGCACTTAAGATTTATATGCTGCTTCAGTGCTTTACAGCTCTCTCTAAGGGGTTTATAGAGTCAGCATATTGTCCCCAACAATCTGGGTCACTTCATTTTACCAACCTCAAAAGGATGGAAGTCTGAGCCAACCTTGAGCTGGTCAGGATCGAATTCTGTGGGCAGAGTTAGCCTGCAATACTGCATTCTAACCACTGTGCCACCACGGCTCTTAATCTTAATGCAAGAGCCATTTACTGGGCATAATGTTTTGACTGTATCCACATGGTTATTCAATTTATGTCTGGGTACAGTATTTAATTTATTAATTTAATCTTTGCTTGCAAAGACCTTACAGTACAAACTTTGCATAGGATACTATAAATGGTTTTAGCAAACGAATCACTGGGATAATTTTGAAGGGTTTCCAAATAAAGACGAGCCTATTGATTAATCTGAAATGACTTGTGCACAAAGTGCACTCTTTGTCCAACAGTTTTAGCTGAGTATGGAGGGGTGACTGGCAGATGGGAGCATTGCCTGCCCTGATTCAGCATTCTTAGCCCTCTCAATCCACAATTATATATCCAGAACAACTCGGATTAGTGGCTTTATTATGATGCATAAAACTGGAGGTTTCAGGATCCATCCTTTTTGCTTCATCCATTAAAATATGTTGGTGATTTATATATCTAAGAGCACACATATTAAGTCTTCATAAAACTGTATGTTTGTGACAGGATGAGGTATCCCCTCATTCTTCTAGACCTGCCTACTCAACCATTCCAGTTCATGTACCTCTCTGGTGGTTTCACTGGATATCCTTTATCAGCTCAGGATATAGATCACAGACCTTGTCAAATGCTGCAAATTTTTAAATCTTTCATAACCAAAAGAACTAACGGGATTTCAAATGATAGGCAGGTCATTTTCAGTCAGGTTTTACATACTACATCTTTACAGATATACAAAATACGTTTAACAGAATGAATCTTTGTAAATTAGTCATTGAAGTGCATTATGGTTCAAATCAAGTATAAAGGATTCACAGTTGAGAAAGTAACTTCTCAAGTTACTTTCGGTGCCAGCAAAATCAGTTTTCAAGTCTGAGGAAATATTATTTTCCACTGCATGGCTACAGATCTTCAGAGAATCCTAGTGCTCATTTTAATCTAAAAGTGATAATAGGTACTCTGCTGGAGGCCTATGATACCCCATCCTATTTAATAACTAAATATAAGTGCCAAACATTATTCAGGAAAAAGGCCTCCGACACTGATGAAATAGTTAGGCAGTAGCTTAATACTATAAGGCAAATAGGTTTTTCTGGCAAGTGAACTGTATAGCTGCCAGACCTCTGTGTCTCTGGAATCAGCTTATTCATTGACAAACCTCAGTCATTCAGCTGACTTTAGGATAGAAGAACGAGTTGTTTCTATCTCTAATAATAAATATACTGGGCTAATAAACACCTAGTGTCCTAATGATACCCCACCCAGATATCCAGTTACATAATTTGATTTCCACAATTCTTTATTATCTTAAAAGGGTCAGTCTTGTTGCAATTACTTTTGCTGGAATATAAACAAGCATTCAGGTTCATTCAACCATTTGGGCAAAACATGTTTTGATAGCACACATCTGTAAAAATATAACAGCTGTTTCAAAGATTGCAACCAACCAGTGAGATTGTATTGTGACTGCCACCTAGCTCTTCTGCCTTTAAGATAGCATACAGACTATTTGTTTTATACAGTATAGAGGCTGCCCACACAACTCTGGACAGCTTTCAATAAAGATATACACTTCTAAGAGGAAACATGATGTGACAAACAAAAAACGTTACCCATTGTACTCCAAGGCCTGAGAAAATAACTAGGTCTTCAGTGATTTTATGAACATCATCAGGGTGGGAAACCTACAGATCTCTGTGGGGATGTTATTCCAGACGGCAGGCACTGCACCAGAGAAGATGCAGTTCCTAAGTTGTGATAAACACCACTGTTTGAGAAGAGCAAAGATGAACAAAGGCCTGGAGACTAAACCATATGAAGAACAGCTGCAGGTTTGGGGTCTGTCTAGTTTAAGAAAGAGGCAGTCCCAGAACCAGCGAAATCTGGGGGCTGGGCAGGGGACAGAATGTATCTGCCCTCAGTGTGGAAGGGATTGCCACTCTCGAATTGGCCTTTTTAGTCACACTAGATGCTGTTTTAGGACCTCTTTGCAGAGCACGATACTAGTCTCTTGAGATTGAAGGATGCCAATGAAGTCTAAAAAAAAAAGAAGAATTAGGGGAGACATGATAGTATTTCAGTATTTGAGGGGTTGCCACAAATAAGAAGGGGTCAAATTATTCTCCAAAGCACCAGAGGGCAGGACAAGAAATAATGGTTGGAAACTGATCAAAAAGAGAAGCATCCTGGAATTAAGAGAAACTTCCTAACAGTAAGGGCAATTAACAAGTGGAACAGCTTGCCTTCAGAAATCGTGGGCGCTCCATCACTGGAGGTTTTTAAAAAGAGACTGGGCAGTCACTTGCCTGAGATTGTATAGGTTCTCCTGCTTGAGCAGGGGGCTGGACTAGAAGACCTCCAAGGTCCCTTCCAGCTCTATTCTATTCATTCGTTTGATCAAAAGGACTTGGAATGCACCCAGTCTCTCTGGTTTTACAGGTCAGGTAGACGTTATCAGGAGATAGGTGTTCCTTCCAATAGCCAGGCCTTATGTCATAAGGACTTTATAGGTTATAACCTGTACTTTGAATTGTATCTGGAAGCCTACTGGTATCATCTGGACATATTTCTGCATGGCAATTACTTCCGCTGCTGCCACATTCAGGGTGGTCTTCAAGGCCAACCCAATGTGGAATACACTTCAAGAGTCCAGTTGTGACATCACTAAGGCATGAGTGACCATCTGAATGGCTTTCTAACCTAGGAAGAGATGCAATTGGCAGACCAAATGAATCTGTTCAAAGGTCCTCTTTGTCACAGTTGCCACCTGTTCTTCAAATAGGGGCTATGAATCCAAGGAGACTACTAGGTTACACATCAGTCTCAAATGAGATAGTGTTATTTTATTGGATTAGACATGGAAAGTCCACAGGACAGGGAAGAGTCAAATACCCACAACCTCTTGGTCTTATCAGGATTGTCCAAGTCTGTCCTTATCCATCCAGACCTACACAGCTTCCAGACACTAGGAAAGACTTTGAAGCCTAGGTCAAGATGTACAATTAAAATGATCCCAAACTGGTTTCAGGTAATGATTGTTTTCTGTATTTACAATTTCATTGGATTGTTGTATTCCACCCAGAATCACTTTCCATGAGATGGGCAACCATATACATTTGATCAATAAATAAAGCAGCAGGTACTCTTTTACAGTGGCTTCATGTAAATATTAAACAAAAAGGGCAAGAGTATTAAGCCCTAGATCACCCCATAAGGAGCCACAGATCTCTTCCCCAGCAACACTGTCTGGAATCAACCACTGAGAAAGAACTACTAAAATACAGCATCTCTGGCATCTCCCAGTGCCTGTAGTTCATCCAGAAAGCTATTGTGATTAATGTTACCAAAAGCCCCCTTGAGAGATCAAGGTAGTTTTTCTCCAGCTACATTGCTCCAAGCTTACTTACTTACATATTATATTTTGTGTTTCAAGACTATTTATTTGGCCTTACTCATGCTTCAGCTTGTTTGAATATACTTCCTGCTTGTTCACCATAAAATTACTGCCCCAGTTGTCAATGCAAACAATGGTTGATATTGTTTAGATTTTGCAATCAGGATAGCAGCTCTGTTTACAGCAAAGGACATTCAGAGTTGAAATTTGACACATTTTCACAATATGTGCCTGAAACAGGAAGCACTTGAGCAGATTACTGTAAATGTTTAAAGTGTTGTAGTCTTACAGCGCAACTCAAACAGACTCTGAGACAGGCAGATAATTATGGTTGATTGCTGATTTAGAGACCTGTTTATTTAGCCATGATTATTACTCTATGATTAACTGCTTCATTCAAAGTTAAACTTTGATTAGAAATACTCTTTAATATATGTGAAAGCAAAGTGAGAGGAACCAGGCACAACTGACATATTTATTTTTGGCACAACAAGGTTAAGTTTCACACTGGCAGGAATTTGTAACATTAAGAGCTTTGTGCCAAGCTGTCATTCAGTCTGAATTCTTTTCTAGGATAGTTGGAAAAAGAAAACTGGGCAGCAAAAGATGACAACCATGAGTTGTAGTACAATGGGAAATGCCCTATTTGTATGGATTGATTTTCATCTTACTTGAAATAGCCTTGGATAACCAATTCATTCAACACAAAATAAACAATACTGCCCTTTATATTTTACTACAATGAACTTCTAAATAATACAATTGTCTGAGAGGTCTACATAAGTTACTCTTGTTAGATAATTTTGGAATACCACTGCTCCTGTAAGGGGCAGCATGGCGGCTTAGCGGTTAAGAAGCTGGGCTTGTTGGTTGGAAAGATGGCAGCTCAGGTTTGAGACCCAAGCACCACGCAACGGGGTGAGCATCTGTTCCTTGCCCCAGCTCCTACCAACCTAGCAGTTCAAAAGCATATAAATGCAAGTAGATTAATAGGTACCACTTTGGTGGAAAAGTAACAGCATTCCATGATATCATGCAACAAGTAACGGAGTAAAATCTGCAGGGACTCCTTTACTTTTACTGCTCCTGTAGAGGTTCTCCACTAAAACAAGCTAGTTTCGAAACAGGAAGAAGTACTGATGGCACTTTAGCGTATGTTTTATATTGCTGCAGTGAACAAAACATATCGTTTTAATAATCCCAGAACAAGTTGCATAGCAATATTTTAAAAACTTTGCAGGAGAGGGAGACCACATTATGCTGTACAAGTTATTTACTTTGTTGAACTATTTTAATTAAGAGATATAATGATTCATTTGTAAGGTTTGGGCCTGCTAGCTATCGTATGCAACTGAAATAGCTGAAGCCATTTATCGCTTTATCAATTCTCTACAGCACTTCCCAATTACTAATTACTTACCAAAACTCATTACTTATACAATATACCACATGCTAGCCCAATAATAACAATTAGTTTATGGTTACTTTCAGACCAGCACCACCTTGTGGCTTTATCTGAGGTTCAAGGTCCATTATCAAGTGACTTTAAACTGCAAACAAGTCCTTTTACTCACAGGAAGATAGCCAATCATACACAGCAACCGGTGCACATTAAAATAACTGGAAAAAGGGATACAGTCAATGTGTAGAACAATGGTAGTCAACCTGGTCCCTACCACCCACTAGTGGGCATTCCAGCTTTCATGGTGGGTGGTAGGGGTTTTGTCCCTACTTTATAAATCACCATTACTGTGGAACCGGTGGGCGGTTAGAAAATTTTACTACTAACAGAGATACAAAAGTGGGCGGTAGGTATAAAAAGGTTGACTACCCCTGGTGTAGAACATAAATCATGCTTATTCAGCTAAGAGGCATCTGCTAACAATGAGCCTTAAAGGCATAATATCCTCCTGCCACAGACATTAGTAATGGTCAAGGGGAAATAGGGCAAGTCCTGCGAAGATGAGAAATTATAGGCTGGTTGAACACGCGGCTCTTGTCATACTACAGTCATATTACACTATCCAAAGCATATCCATCTGGGTCACCTATCTTCCTCTGATTTTCAAACATCTTCCTTTCCTCTTCGATGTCCTTCTGAGGTGGAAAAGAAAGGGCTGGGAAGATTAGGAGGAACAGGTTGGTGGGTATATCATGGCTGAAGTTAAATAAGGGAAGAAAGGCATTCAGGATACATACAGATGGGCCATCCAGGACCAAGGAATACCATATTTGCCCTCCTTGTTTTATAAGACCTCTGGATTTGTTTTACCTGAAACCTGGAACATCTAAATCTATTTTGGAATAAATTAATATCAATTTGGATCACCTCTGATAAAGATTTTTTTAAAAACTAATCTGATTTACTTCAAAATGCTGCTTGGCAGATTATTCCACTCATTTATTATTTGAACCACATTCTTCAACTGTTGGAGATTTTAGTGCAATTAACTAATTAATTCTAAACCATTAATCCCTTTCAACAGAAAGTTGAAGAAACTAATTATTTACATGGCCCTTACATAATGAACTGGGGCACCCTGTCCTGGTCAGCAGTGGAGTTCTAGTTAAATAATGTGAAATCAGATTCCTATACTATTAACTTGAGTTTAATGCTAACCCTCTCAGAGAAGTCAGTTGAAAAAGTAATTAAAATGGCTTGGACTTGTCCTATTAGTGCAAAATTTGGGGCCAAAATCAAAGGGACTATTAATATGATTCTGTGTGTATTAAAGAGGCATGTGCTTTTGATTTTATCACCAGTATTTGGAGTCTATTAACGGGATTTTTCAAATATTGTGTTTCACTAAGACAGGGCTGTTAAACTCGCAGCCCACGGGCTGGATGCATCACGCACTGGCCACACCCACATCAGGTTTAGTGATACGTGACGTATCAGGACTTTTTCCCCCTTTGCTAAATCGGGCGTAGGCATGGCCAGTGCATGACACATCTGGTTCACAGACCAGGGTTTGAAGACTCTGGTCTACAAAAGTCATAAAGAGTCTGATAGCACCTTTTCAGAATACCACATTTTGTTAAAACCCTTTTCAAACAAAATTCATCAGTCTAAAAAAGTGTTACTAAACTCCACCATCTGAATGTTATACATGTAGAGTAACTTTTCGACAAACAGCAAAGGAAATCTCTCTCCCCCCCATCCAATAATTAATAATAGACTGAAGACATTAGATCAAACAGGCTATTGCTCTTTAATTTTACAGTATTTGTATAAACTTCCTAGAGATACCAGATTGCCCTTTGTAAGATCATAATACTAAAACAGTAGACTGTGAAGCAAACAGATATTTGCTTCGAAATGCCATTTGTCTTACGATATATTTGATTCCATATGGGATTTTAAAACCTTATCAAAGTATTAAACAAATAGAAGCCAATATCATGGGTTTTCTCCCCTGAATTATTTTACAAAAGACTCAGGGATCTCCCACACTTACTGTTAACACTTCTCCTATGTACATTTTAGCTTCAGTCATTAGGGCATTCACCTATGTAAAATAAAAAAGATGAAATTATAAAAAATAATGACAGGGATTCCAAATACAGAAGACATAAATTACAGAGAAGGGGGAACAAAGGGATATGGTAAGAGAAACATTAGAGGTGTTTTTTATATTGGTATGTATTGAGAATATTTCAGCGCACTGTTGTGGTGTTACAAAGGGATTGTATCACATGGGGCAAGTAGAGGTTGTTCAAGTCACTTGGCAGAATATAAACAGCAATATATATTCAAGCAAAAAAGAAAAAACATGCCAGAAGAGTCCAAAGTCCTTTTTGGTGCAGTTTACTAGACTACTCTGCTTATTTCTTCAACCTGGTGTGCATTATCAGCTCAGCGATCATGTTTTCTTGGGGGGCGGGGGCGGGGATAGAAGCCAAACCTGAAAAAAGACAAAATCTGAAAGAGGTTCATAAAGATTTTTTTAAAAAATAAATTGTTAATGTTTGTAACTGAAGTACAAAGAAAAACTCAAGAACAAAACCAATACAAAAATGCTATTCTAATAAAAAATATCTAAAATCAAACAGCGTGTCACACTTCAAGGCCTGCCCCTTTATAATAAAGGATGCATTGTCACTGTAATGACCAGGGAATAATAAAGCTTTCCTGAAAAAGAGTAAAGAAATAGCATAACGCCGCTCTAATAATCCTAGCACTTTAGAAGAAAAAAAATTGTCATTCTCGCTTCCTCCCTTCCTTTTTGCTCACAAGCCAAGATGGTCGGAATAAGGTCTCTTTCCTACCTCCTTATTTCCATCTTCAGAAATAAAGACCATTTCCCCCAGTTTCCAAAATACCTTAAGGAGGCATTATTGCACACGTTTTAGTTGCTCTACATTTTAAAGCAGCATCTCGACCTTCTACACCTCCCTCCTACGACTGTTACAATTTTTTTGGCTCGGTTTGGGGACTTACAAGAGGAATGGGTGTGTGTGTGTGTGTGTGGTGGAATTTGATACAATGCTTATTGATACGCCCTACGAGCGAAAGAACCAAACATAGCCAATAACAACAACAACAACAACAACAACAACGTCTCCGGTCCCCACAGACCCCGGTTTCTGTCTTGTTCTCACGTGCTTGCGAACTTGTGGCGCTTCCGGTAAAGCCAGACTCCCTTAGAAGCGGAAGCAGCGCCTGGCTTTGAAATTGGTTGAGGTGTCTCCGTTTCTCCGGCCTTTGTGCTGCGAATTCGCTTCGAGGCGGGGGCTGCAGGAGAAAGCGTGGTAGGGCTTCTCTCTAGCAGATGCTGGGAAAATGCCGTGACCCGTCGGGGGTGGGTGGGAATGTTTGCAAAAAACCTCCCCGCATTAAGCCAACTTTTGCATCCTTAAAGGGCCGCCATCCTTTTTTTTTAATCCTGCCATTCTTACCCATCTCAAAAGCCTCTTTTTAAAAAAAATAAATAAAAAAAAAGCAATTCGGATTAAGAATGATGGAAATTGCAGGGATCGGGAAACCCTGGCGAAGATTAGCCCTGAGAGAGATTTAAGGGGTTGGTCTGAAATAACTGCAGTTTCTTTGCTCAGCTGTAGGAGAAGACAGGGACCTGGTGGCTCAATGGCTAAGATGCTGAGCTTGTCGATCCCAAAGGTCGGCAGTTCAGTGGTTCGAATCCCTAGTGCCGCGTAACAGGGTGAGCCCCCGTTACTTGTCCCAGCTTCTGCCAACCTAGCAGTTTGAAAGCACATAAAAAAATGCAAGTAGAAAAATAGGGACCACCTTTGGTGGGAAGGTAACAGCGTTCCATGCGCTTTTGGCATTTAGTCATGCCGGCCTCATGACCATGGAGATGTCTTTGGACAGCGCTGGCTCTTCGCCTTTTAAACGGAGATATGCACTGCCCCCTAGAGTCAGGAACAACTAGCACATATGTACAAGGGGAACCTATAGGGGAAGAAAGGCTGCACTAATCTTGCCTCCTGAGAGACATTTAATTCATATTGATTTTAGATTGCGGGGTGTGGGAATGTGAACTTCTTCTGCCTGGTTTCCTCAATATGCTAGGGCAGTGGTTTTTTTCCCCCCAACTTTTTTCACTCTGGAGCCCTTCCCACTTTTAAAAATTATGGAGGATCCAAATAATGTGGGTTATGTTTATCAATACAGATATTCAGTCCTTGACTTATAACAGTTCGTTTAGTGGCCGTTTGAAGTTACAACGGCACTGAAAGAAGTGACTTACGACCATTTTCCACATTTTTCACAGTTGCAGCATCCCTGCGGTCACGTCATCAAAATTCAGACCTTAGCAACTGATTTATACATGGATGGTTGCAGTGACCTTCGGGTCACGTGATCCCCTTTTGCGACCTTCTGACAAGCAAAATCAATAGGAAAACTAGATTCACTTAACAATTGTATTACTACTTTAGCAACTGCAAGTGATTCATTTAACAAATGTGGCAAGAAAAGTCATAAAATGGGGCAAAACTCACTTAACAACATACATTTTGGGCTCAATTGTGGTTGTAAATTGAAGACTACCTGTACTTATGTTAACATTTAAAATGAATGCTTTCGTTGCTGCTACCGCTTCTCGTGATTTTTTGATGGGATTTGAAGATAGGCAGTCCTCAACTTGCTATCACTTGAGCCCAAAAATTTTGTTGCTACACAAGACAGTTATTAAATGAATCAGGCCCCATTTTACTACCTTTTTTGCCACAGTTGTTAAGTGAGTCACTGCAATTGTTAAATGAATCATGTGGTCATTAAGTGAATCTGGCTTCCCCAATTGACTGCTTGTCAGAAGCCAGCTGGGAAGGTTACAATAACCATGGGACAGTGCAACTGTCATAAATACATCCCAGTTGCCAAGTGCCTGAATTTTGATCATTTGATCATGATGCCTGTCATCATGATCATGACATATGACTTGTCATATGTCACTTTTTTCAATGATGTAACTGAACAGTCACTAAAGTAGTTGTAAGTCAAGAACTGCGTAGCATAGGCTGGCAAATACTTCTGATTTTGGAAACCCTGGGAAGGGGTCCTAGGACCATATTAAGCCATAATATGATGTGTTTGGTTTTGACATAGCAATTTGCAGGAGCTTTCTAAAGCATGAATTGAGGGAGATGATGGGTGAATCTTTCTGATTGTGGCTTACAATATTTCATAGGCCATAGTTTAATTATCCATGGTTAAATGTGATACATGAATATAGGTTTCTCTTCCTCCTGCAGCTTTGTAAAGTGTCTTAATTCTACAGTGTTTGTTAGATGCTTATGCTCACTTTTGTTTGCATTGTTTTTCTGGAATCTGATCCCCCCAGCTAAGTCTATATATAAGCTGTTCCTAGTCACTGTGAGTTAGGCAGCCATATAAATTTTCTTAATAACAAAAACATTAGTGGTGACCCACAGTACACAGTACACATTATTCTAATGGGAGCAATCTGTTCTATTTTGGTTAGACCAGAGGTTCCCAATCCTTTTCGGTTCGCGGCTCCCCGAGCAATCCGACTTGCAACTGCGCATGCGCACTAGACGTTGCAGAAATGGCGCATCAGCGTTAGACCCAGCGGGCGGAATATTTCGCGGCGCCCTTATGAGGATAGCGCGGCTCCTCAGGGAGCTGCGGCGCACACTTTGGGAACCACTGGGTTAGACCTTTCCTGTGGCTTTCTTGATGTGCCATATCTTAGTGAACATAACCAGGAAGTAGGTGACAAAGTAGATACCAGATGAGATACCAGATATGTGTACTACAGTACATGGAAAGTTTTAAGGGACTGGATATGCTTAGCCTGAGAAAGAAATCATGAGAGGCAATATGATAGCCAAACACATGATGGATTGATTGCAGATGAAATATGGAACAAATCTATTCTCTATTCCTGCTTTAGAATTATGCACAGCCTTTCAGGGTTGAACTGATGAATACTGAAGGGAATTCATGTTACTCAACTGTTCTAGAGCTTAGGGTCTAATTATCCAACTCAAATTACAAGATTAGAGCCAAGGTGGCGCAGTGGTTAGAGTGGAGCACTGCAGGCTACTTCAGCTGACTACTAGCTGTAGTTTGGCAGTTCAAATCTCACCAGCTCAAGGTTGACACAGCCTTCCATCCAGAGGTGAAATCCAGCAGGTTCTGACAGGTTCTGGAGAACCGGTAGTGGAAATTTTAAGCAGTTCGGAGAACCGGTAGCAGAAATTTTGACTAATTCGGAGAACCAGCAAATACCACCTCTAGCTGGCCCCAGAGTGGGGTGGGAATGGGGATTTTGCAGTATCCTTCCCCTGGAGTGGGTTGGGAATGGAGATTTTGCAGTATCCTTCCCCTGCCACGCCCACCAAGCCACGCCCACAGAACTTGTAGTAAAAAAAATTGGATTTCACCACTACTTCCATCCTTCTGAGGTTGGTAAAATGAGGATCCAGATTGTTGGGGGCAATATGCTGACTCTGTAAACTGCTTAGAGAGGGCTGTAAAAGCACTATGAAGAGGTATATAAGTCTAAGTTCTATTACTATTAGGATTTCTACTAATTTAGAGAACCACTTTGGTATAGTGGTTAAGGCACCCGGCTAAAAGTGAGAGGCCATGGGTTCTAGTCAAAGCCAGCTGAGTGATCTGGGGACACTGTGTCTATCTTGGTCCTAGGAAAGAGTCAGTGGCAAATCACTTCTGGAAAACCCTGCCAAGGAATTGCAGGTATTCATGCAGGCAATCGCCAGGAATCAACATTGACTTGGAAGCACAATTTTTTTTTTTAACTTCTGAAATTTTACAGAGAGATGCTGTAATGATTATCACATTTGGGAAAGTGTGATGATCCTTTACATAAAGACTTATATATTGCTCTATAGTGCTTTACAGCATTCTCTTAACAGTTTACAGTTAGCCTATTGCCCCCAACAATCTGAGTCCTCATTTTACCAACCTCAGAAGAATGGAAGGCTGAGTCCTAGCCAGGGGTAGGTTCTACTTACCTTTACTACCGGTTCATATCGTGCCTGCACACACGTGATTGCTTCGCTTGCATGTGCGCGCGCTTCTGATGACGTCCAGGTCAGTGTGCGGAGCCTCCCGCTGGTTTTACTACCGTTTCTTGCAAAACCAATCCGAACCGGGGGCAACCAACCACTGGTCCTAGCCCAAAAACAGCCTTGGATTAACCAATAAGCAAAACAAGCACCTGCTTAAGATACCAAAGCAACGGAATACCAAAGAATGTTTTTCCCTAGCTATCATGCCCCTTATTTTTTGACTGCTGTTTAACTTTAATCAATTTTATTTTGGTAATTGTCCTTATCTGCCATGTTCAACTTTAATCTGTAATGTTAAAAACATTGGCATGGTGACTAAATTTTAAAAGTTTGGTTTGAAGGTGTCATCTGATATCACATTTGTTTCATGACGTGAGAGTTTTGCTTTTATGAAGGGATACCATTTTGGGCTGTTTTTAGGACATCAATTGGCCTTAATCTGGCCTTTCCGAAAATAATCTTTAGTAGTTTATGCATGCATTTGTTCAAACATTTAGCCACTCATTAAGATCACGAGGAGCTTCCAAGAATTGGATTATGTTTATCTTAACATCTTTATCTTTAGCAGTGGAAAGAATAATGGCAACAAATTGTCAATGTTTAAAATGCCAAATCAAACTCCATCTCAGTTATAAAATCCAGACCTGAGGCTCACAATGAACTTATTAATCGGCTGCACTAAGCAAAATTTGAATTTTGTTTGCTTGATGGAGTCTTCTTGTCCCATTTTTTAAATTTAAAAGGAAGTTCAACAGAGTATGCATTTTTTACGACCAGACCAAATTAGATTCTGAGAAATGAATGGATCAATGATATTGCCTGCCCTGTTTCCTGAATGTAATTTTCTGAAATAATAACTACAGTATTTGACTGGAAATTGATAAGAACCCTTAAACTTAACCCTTTCTTCTTGAGCTACTTTTTCTATCAAAATTGCTTTGGGGAGATATTGTTTTTCATGGATAAACTCATGTGGCTTTTCATTTTTAGGCTTAATGCTAATTTAAGTCTAGTACAGTGGATTGCCTTGTAGTTCACATCTGTGGAATGGTTTTAATGCAGATGGTCAGGTTGTATCTACGGGTATCTATGAGACCACCTGCTACTACCAATAGCCTCCCACCGGCCAATACATTCGCACAGAAAAGGGCCTCCTCAGGGTGCTGTCCGCCAGGCAATGTCGGCTGGTGACCCCCAGGGGGAGAGCCTTCTCTGTGGTGGCATCCACCCTTTGGAATGACCTACCCCCAGAGATTCGCATGATATCAGACCTTTGGACTTTTCTCCGAGCCCTGAAAACACATTTATTCCGTCTAGCTGGGCTGGCTTGACCCCATCTGTTTTGGTTTTTAATTGGAAATTTAGTTTTAATGCGTTTTTAAATTAGGCTGAAAATTATTTAATTATCTTAAATTGTTTTTAAATTTTGTAATGTTCTGTTTTATCCCGGCTGTTCACCGCCCTGAGTCCTGCCAGGAGAAGGGCGGTATACAAGTTTAATAAAATGAAAATGAAATGAAATGTCTCATGAATGCCAAGAAGAGACTTTGGCTGAATTCACCCTTCATGACCTATTTTAAAAAGTACCTACCGTGTTTCCCCAAAAATAAGACCCTGTCTTATATTTTTTTGAACCCCGAAATAAGCGCTTGGCCTTATTTTCGGGGAGGTCTTATTATTTTGGGGCACGTGGAGCAAGACGGGGCTCCTCTTTCCGTCTTACCTGATTTCCAGCTCCATCGCATTTTTCGCCATTGTGTGCAGGGAAACAAGTTGTACCAAAAAAAAACCCCCACTTCTCGTGAGTTCAGTCAATTAATTCCAACTTCTTGAACGCCCACCCCTTCATTAGGTCTTATTTTCGGGGTAGCGCTTACTTTTGGGGAGGGGGGACTTATTTTAGCACATGCACTCAAAAGCCCGGTTGGGCTTATTATCCAGGGAACTCTTATTTTCGGGAAAACAGAGTATTTTAAAAAGCCTCCAATTAAAGTAATTTAATTATCTTTTTTCCTTCTGTAGAAAGTGGTTATAAATTATATGGAAGTCAGACACATAGAGTTTATGGTCATTAGAACTTGAGTGAAGACGTCATAAAAAAACAACTTTTCTTTCTAATATGAGTGATTCCTGCTTATAACATGTTCACAGCTATTAGCAGTGATGAAGGTTTTAGAACTGATGTGGAAGCATTATTGTCTTCATTTTAATGTACTTTTATTACTTGTTTCTTTTATCTCACCAGGGAACGCAGGATATTGTTTAGGGGGCGGGAATCTATCTCTATCTCCTCATGTCTTCTTATCTAGCTCAAACTATATGAGTTGCTGTTATTGAATTGTGAGTTGGCTAGTTAGGCATGTTATCTGTTACAGAGTCGGGCTTTTAAAATTGTGTTCTGCAGAACTCCAAGATTCAATGAGAACTTGATGGAGTTCCATGGGAGACTAAAGGTAAAAATAACAAGAATTCACATATGCAGCCAGTGGTTCTGGTACTTTTTATTTGTTTTTGGGTTTTTTTTACTATCAGGTTTATAAAGTTTTATACAGTATTATACAGGACAGTTCATTAATGTGATGAATAAACTCAATTTTTGTATTGCTGCTGTGAGCCTGCTTTTTTTGAGCTGTAGCTGAAACAGTGGATTATTCTTTTCTTTGTAGGAGCTGTGGCAATGCACCTCTGTCTCTTTTAGAAAATAAGGATCTTTTTTTAAATAACCAATGCACTTATCTTTACTTGATAAACAGTACATTTGTTTTCATGGTCGTATTTTTGATGGATTTGTTTTTGATGGTCATATTATGATGTGAGATTTAAAAATGCTTCAGAAAGGAAAGTTTTATTCATTCTGTTTATTTCGTTCTAATGAAGGTGACCACATTTCTTAGAAGGGGTGTTTGTATGACAGCTGTTAAAGCATACAGCTAATATGTTTCTCCTTGGCTGTTGCCCAGAGGGATTGTTGAAATGTCAGAGTGATCTTTGCAATGTCAGACGAGGGGCCCTTTTAGATCATCAACTCTTACTTAGGCTTCGGCCAGCTCATCTGCTTGCTAACCCCAGATAAACATTTGGGCTAAGTTTTTTTTAATTGTTGCTTGCTTTGCTTCTTCTATTCCTGTTCCATTTACTTTAATCGCTAGAAATAATTGAAAGGGCAAATGGACAGGATGTAACCAAGTCTGTTAGCTTATTGCATTTATTTACAAATGCTTTCAGCATTCAAATCTTGTAATGCATTTAAATTAAAAATGACAAACTAGGTAAAGTTTAAAGCTTAAAACACTGTTAAAATCTAGGATTCCTCATATCCCTTTTAATCTCATTCTTGTGATAAACCCAAATTCTTTTTGGCCTGAATGAGCACAATTTATTAGTTGTTTTTCCCAGCACTGTTGTGTCTCATTGAAAAATGGGATCTCAATCACTTTCTGAAAGTTCATTTGCCATAACATAAAGTGTATCCTTCTTCATCCAGAAAGAACAATTCGGTTTTTCCTCTTCCAGGCTCTTTTATATGGGAGTTGTTCTTACAAGGATTTTGACTTCGCTTTTGCTCTGTAGATCTGGTAACCAGATCTTGCTGTAATATGAAAACAGATAATATGAAGTTAATTACTGAGTATCATGTGAAGAAGGGTAAGTCAGCAGCCTTCTATAAAAAGAGTGGGGGAAACATCAGTGTCATAAGAATTGTAAAAAAAATCTAATTGGTGACAGAATAGATTTTGAGTACAATATTGGAATTGCTTATCACATTAACACATAATTTCAAGTTAAAAGTGCATTGAAATGTAAAGTTACATATAAAGATTTTCAAATATGTTCAGCACTTTTTCTCACCAATACTTGGAAAGACCACTGCATCACATTTTTGGATACTACTTAAAAACTACAATGCAGTGGAATGCAGTAGCCTGATTCTGGCAGATAAAAGTAGTTACAGCCATGTGTCACCTGTATTCCAATACATTTTGGGTTAGAAGTGAAATGTTAATTGTTCTAAGCAAAGTCAATGGGGAAGCCAGATTCACTTAACTGGGTTACTAACTAATTAACTGCAGTGATTCACTTAACTGTGGCAAGAAAGGTCATAAAATGCGGCAAAACTCACTTAACAAATGTCTCACTTAACAGAAATTTTGAGCTTAATTGTCATAAGTTGAGAATTACCTGTAATAGATCTCTGTATGATGTCTATCACTATTTAAGGGTATAGGGTTGAATTTTTGTTGTGACTTTTAAACATTGTTATATTCTTAGGATTGTAAACTGCCAAGAATTATACAGCTTTGGTGGTATAGAAGTAAAATGAAATGATAAATTAAGGCCTAGTCAACAATTACGCAACATGATAAATTAAGGCCTAATCAACAGATACAACGGTCATTGGTCTCATTCGAAATGGTGATGAGTCTGCATATAGGCAGGAGATTGAACAACTGGCCCTGTGGTGTAGCCTGAAAAATTTAGAGCTGAATTTAGAGCTGAACACACTTAAAACTATAGAAATGAGAGTAAATTTTAGGAAGAGCCCTCCTATTCTACCACCTTTTACTATATTAGACAACACAGTATCAACAGTAGAGTCCTTCAGGTTTTTGGGTTCTATAATCTCCCAGGATTTGAAATGGACACCTAACATTAGAACCATCATTAAAAAGACACAGCAAAGAATGTTCTTCCTGCATCAGCTCAGAAAGTTAATGCTTCAGGCGCTCTTCTTGATAGAGGAACTGTTGAGCGCACCATTTGTATTTCTATAACTGATTTGTTCCAGCAACCAAACAGGACAGATACAGAGTCCCAATGGATACGGTAATTAGGAGTGCAGAAAAAACAGTTGCAATCAGCCTGTCTTCTGTTGAGGAACTGTATATTGCACAGGTCAGAAAGAGGCTGAGAAAGTATCTACTCTCTCTCATCCTGAACATAAACCATTTCAATTCTTCCTCTTTGGGACATCATTACAGGGCATTTTGCATGCCAAAACAACTAGACACAGAGACAGTTTTTTCCCCTCGTGCCATCACTCTGCTGAACACCTAATTCCCACCACCATACCATCTTATGTCTAAGTATATTTACCAATGTGGTATGACTGTATTATTATCCTTCTCATCTTTCTACTAGCTTCTCTTATTGGTATCATTGTTATTATTATTACTCTGTTGTTTTGCATGTATCCTAAGAGCTTCTGTACCAGAGACAAATTCCTTGTGTGTCCAATCACCCTTGGCCAAATAAAGTATTCCATTCTATTTTCTAATCAGTAGGCTGGGGAGTACTCTCTCAAGAATGGTAGTTCTTTAGGGGGAAAGAAAGATTGGCTGGAGTGTTTTCAAGAATAGGCCACTCGGAACTAGACATGCTCATTGGTGATGGAATACTAACCATAAAAGGAAGGTGGAAAACCAGAATTATGCAGAGTCCATAGGGGAAAATTAGAATGAAAAATCTAGAATGTTGAAAAGGAAGATTTCCACATATTTTGCTGAGGACCCATATACTGTATTCCTGCTTATCCAAACAAGTGAGTAATTCAGACGTAATACATGAGAAGAACACTTCCTAAACTGTTGGCAATAGAGCTGTATTCCTGGAAAAAGAACAATGTTCATCTGATGAGACCATCTGTTGATAGCTGTAAAGGTTTGATCTGTATTTTTAGGACAGCCATTAAAATATCTCTCCGGTGAGAGTGAGAGTGACTTGCTGCATGAAATCCTTTGCCCACAAATGATTATAATTGCTGCTCCAACTAGGTTTTAGTGGTAGGAAATTTAATACAATAAAGATTAATAAAATAAAAATAAACACTTTGTTCCAAGGATTTGTTGCTTCTCCTTATACAATCTTTTTAACCTTCCTTTTTAAACACTTCCTATGGTTTTTTTTTTTTAGATTAGCTTAAATTTAGCTAGATGTAACCAAGCTTTATCTCTGATGCACTTTTAATCGGTTTCCTTTAAAGATGCTCTGGGATTTTTTTTTTTTTTTTTTTTTTTGCCTTTGAAATTTATAGTCAAATAGTCAAATATTGAAACTTTCCTCTGGTTGGAAAGTTCAGTTGTAATTTCCTGATTAGCCTTAAAGAAGATGGTCTCTGTATCTCTGAGGAAATGCCACTCCATTAGGCTGGAGCATGAGCTAAAAAACAGTTTTGATTCCTTCTCCACTAATTTCACTTTTGTGGGATTCTTACCCTTTCGGCTCAAGACAAACACACTGGATTGGTTGGTTCTACCTGTGGGAGGTAACCAGGGATGAAATGTAAAATTTGTTACTGCTGGTTCTGTGGGCATGGCTTGGTGGTGGTGAGGGTGTAATGTGACTGTGTAGGCGTGGCCAACTTTTTTTTTCCGTTAACTTTTCAAAGCATTTTTTCTAATGCTTTGAAAAGCCTCTGCCGATCAGACAACTCAGCTGGGATCGTCAGAGACTTTTCAAAGCATTTTTTTTACCACCTCTTCGGCCAAGAGGTTGCAGAAAAAAATGCTTTGAAGAAGCTGGATTTTGCTTTGCGGAAGCTGGCGTCCGCAATGGAGAGCAAAATTCAGCTTCTTCTCTCTGCTGTAAGTGCGGCATCAGGATTCCGCCTTTGTATATTTGCGGTGCAAGGCAGCCCTCCTCTCCTGCCGCTTGTGACTCAGAGTGGTAAATGGTGACTGGTCCGGGGAGCAGTCCTGATGCTGCACTTACAGCAGAGAGAAGAAGCTGGATTTTGCTTTGCAGAAGCTGGCGTCCGCAATGGAGAGCAAAATCCAGCTGCTCCCAGGACCAGTCACCATTTACCACTCTGAGTCGCAAGCGGCAGAAGAGGAGGGCTGCCTTGCGCCACTGGCAGCTTCCAGCCATCGCAAACGCCGCTTCTTCCCGCTTCTGCCGCCCCCTCCCCTCCGCCACAACAGCACCATTCATTCCCGATGGCGAGGGCTGAGACAGAGAAAGAGACAAAGAATGAGAGAATGAGAGAGAGAGAAAGGGAGAGAATCAGAATGAGACAGAGAAAGAAAGAGACAAAGAATGAAAAGGAGAGAAAGACAGGATGAAAGAGAGAATCAGAGAAAGAGACAGAGAGAATCAGAGAGCGAGTGAGAGAGAGAGAATGAGAGACAGAGAAAGAGACAGAATGAAAGAGAGAATCAGAGAGAGAAAGAGAGAGAGAGACAAAATGAAAGAGAATCAGAGAGAGAGAGAATCAGAATGAGAGAGAAAGAATGGAGAGAGAGAGAAAGAGGGGGAGAGAGAAAGAGAATGAGAAAGAGTGGGAGAGAGAAAGAGAGAGGGAGAGAGAAAGAGAAAACGAGAGAGAAAGAATGAGAGAAAGAGGGGGAGAGAGAAAGAATGAGAAAGAGGGGGAGAGAGAATGAGAGAGAGAGTGGGGGAGAGAGAAAGAGAATGAGAAAGAGTGGGAGTGACAAGATAGGGCAAAAACGTAAAATGTGAGGGCAGTCGTAAGTTCGAGGACTGGTCACAAGTGCAAGGACCAGTCAAAAATTACTTTTTCAGTCCTCTGAGTAGTCCATATGCACAAAAGGATACCCAGAGGGCTGAAAAAAGTGATTTCTGACAGGTCCTCGCACTTTTTTTTTTAAGAGTTTTTATTGGTTAAAAATATACAATATTATAGTTTACAATATGTTGAATTTTCAATATCTTTATATAAAGATATTTCAATTATTATTTTCTTTTTTAAGTTCTCACACAACAGACATTATTATCTTAAATCAAAACAAACAACCAGGTTATATAAAAATTATATAAACAGAAAAATATTATACAAAATACAATAAAAAAAGAGAGAGAAAGAAAAAAATGTCAATTAAAAAAAACATTAAACAATAGATTCCCCTCCTTTCTTCATTTCCTGGTTCTGGCGGGTCCTCGCACTTTTGACCGGATTTCGCACTTATGACTGGTCATCATTTATGCCCATTGTAGCATTCTTAACAACCGTGTCACTCATTTCACAACTGCTTCTCTTCACCATGGTGACAAGATTTTTGTTTTTGTTGATCCTCTTTTCCACTTACAGAGCTAGTTTACTGGGTTTTTTTGAAATCAATATTCAAAAACATTTAACCTACTGATGCCTCAATTAATGTAATTTTATTGGTATCTATTTTTATTTTGAAATTTACCAGTAGCCACTGCATTTCCCACCCCCGGCTTATACTCGAGTCAATAAGTTTTCCCAGTTTTTTGTAAAATTGGGTGCCTCGGCTTATATTCGGGTCGACTTATACTCGAGTATATAATTCAAGGGGGGAAACCCACACAATATTCTTTCCTCCTCCTATTTTCCCAAAGCAACAATCTTCTTAGGTGAGTTGGGCTGAGAGAGAGTGACTGGCCCAAAGTCACCTAGCTGGGCTAAGATGGGACTTGAACTCGTGGTCTTCCAATTTCTGGCCTAGTGTCTTAACCACTAGACCTGCTACAAATTTGCTATGATTTTAGGTGTTAGAACACAAGAATTCAGTGTTAAATCCTACTGGTGGTGGTGATTGGGAAATTAGATTGGGATAGTGAGACCAGATTTTCAAGATGTTATCCTTAAAAAAAATGTTTTGTAAGTCTTTGGTTTGATAATAGATATTGAACCTATAGTTACAGATTTGTTAAATATCTGCAATCTTTTTTGTGTTGAAGTGTTTTCAGCGTGATTTTTTTTAATCTGTGATGTTAGTGCATTCAAGCACTTTGATACCAAACCTGGAAAATGAGATAGACATTTCAAAATAAAACGAAACTCTTTGGTCTCTGCTTCAGTGATGGAACGGAATGGAAGCCAAAGAGCCTCAAGTTCCCAATCTGAAGAAAGCAGCCTGCTGGACTTGCCTGATGACATAACTCCTGAAAGCTTTCTATTGAAGCCGAACCCTGGGGAAGATGAAGCGTTTGATTTAACTCTGCCAGCAGTTGACACAGGTAAAAGCTGTTACTATTCTTGCACTCACTTAAAGGTGACCCAGGCAAAGGAAGCTGCTTGTGCCTACAAGTCTAAAACTCCCAATTAAAAGTAGGAACTCATGGGCATATGTCGCTATTCACCTCATTAAGCATTGATCTCACAGTACTTCTTAGTTCAGGCTTCAGATTAGCAGCATTGTCCAGAATGATGTTGTCTTTCATAAATTCCCGCTCTGGCTTGAGAGCAACCTCGTTGTTGCTGTATTTCAACAGACTTTTTTGCCTGTGTAATTCTATCATTTCTGTATTTCCCAGAAGGGGCTGTTTTGCCTGTGTGCTCTGAGTAACTAATATTACTTTCAGTTTAAAAATTAGTTTTAGAACATAATTACACTTGGAAATAAGCAGAAGAATAACACATACAAACGACCGTATGCTGTCTGAACAATTTGCTTGTTAAAAACAATAGTGTTTTTTTTGAAGGGGGGGAGGATAGAAGATACTGGTTGGATTCCCACATCACATAACTAAAAAAAGAAAGACATTTCAACAGCTTGCTGTATAAAAAGGAGAAATGTGCTTGATTCCGCAATACTCAGGCATATTAGTCTTTGTCCTTGTTCACATCTGTCAATTCCTTTTTTTTTTAAAGAAAAATGAACAACAGCAATCTGCTGTCAACACTTCTGAATAGAGAAAAACTAGAGCCAACAATGGCTGGGTTCAAACAGCACACAAAAGCAAAGGCATATTTTTTGTGTGTGACTTAATATATTGTGTAAACCCAGGTGTGGTAGTTTGTAAACCATGGACCATGGGCTCAGAGTATTAGTTATTTGTGATTTATTCACTAAATCTTGGCCAAATAAACAACAGCTTAGCCAATATGTCAACCTATAGCAGCCTTCCTCCAATCTGTTGGCCTTTTGGAATGGTGGAGTTAAGAAAAGTGAGACGACAATAGTATATTGGTGGGGCAGTTTTTAAAGTCTCATTGCATTGCATCATGCAATATTGGTTTACAATAAAAAAAAGTGTCCTGTGAATTGTTTGTTGTCTTCATGTTTGTCTAGGCCCGTGATGGCGAACCTATGGCACGGGTGCCACAGGTGGCACGCGGAGCCATATCAGTGGGCACGCGAGCTCAGCTCCAGCATGCATGCATGTGCCAGCCAGCTGATTTTCGGGCCTTCTGGGCCCACCAGAAGTCAGGAAACACACTGTTTCCGGCCTCTGGAGGGGGTGGGGAAGGCCGTTTTTGCCCTCCCCAGGCTCCTATAAAGGCTCTGGAGCCTGGGGAGAGCAAAAAATGGGCCTACCGGGCCCACCATGCCATCGTGTGCCAAAAGCGGGGGGAGCACGGGGGCGGGGCAGGGCGCATAGAATTATGGATGTGGGCACACGTGCGTGTGACCCCACCATGCTCCTCCCGTTTTTGGCACGCGATGGCAAAAAGGTTAGCCATCACTGGTCTAGGCAAAATAAATGACATAATTGCCTTCTGTCTCTTAAACTCCTAATATAGGGTTTGTCGGTTGGGTTTATTACTGTGTATTAGTTCTCAATAAGTCGTAAATTAAGATTATTGTGATAGGTTTTGTATAAAACCAACATAGCATCATAACTTTCTTCAAAATTGTTCTAGAGGTTAAATGCATGGTATCAAAACAAAATTGTTTTGTTTCTCTGTGCTCTACTGTTGACTCTTATAAATGATTCAGGCCTCTCTTGCTCCAGGAGTACAGAATTCTGCACTTTCTTTATATGTGATTTTTATATTATGAATTGCTGTATCTGGTGACATTGTATTGTTCGTATGATTTCATGTATTATGAAATTCCCTCACAAAGAGATTTCTCTATAGGAGCTACGATGCTGCACCTTGTATCTTGCGCTATTTAACACCAATAATCCTGTTTCCCTTCTTTAATTTATATAGTGTCTTTAAATCTTCCCATTGGACAGGTTCTTGCTGAAGCTGAGTTAGTTCTGAAGTGTTATATGTAAGAAGAAATTTGTGACATTTCTGTTCAGATCTCCAGTTGCAATTCTGGATTCTGATTCCTTGCTCCACCATAAATAGAGATTTAGATTCCAAAACAATAATAACAGAACAGAATAACAGAGTTAGAAGTCTTCTTAGAGGTCTTCTAGCCCAATCCCCTGCTCAAGCAAGAAACCCTATTTCATTCCAGACAAGTGGCTGTCCAATCTCTTCTTAAAAGCCTCCAGGGATGGAGCATCTACAACAGAGGTGTCAAACTCGCGTCTTTACGGCATCATCACGTGATGTATCATGACTTCTTCCCCCTTCGCTAAACCAGGCGTGGGCATGGCCAACACATGATGCATCTGGGCTACGAGTTTGACAGCCCTGATCTACAACTTCTGAAGTTGTTCCATTGGTTAATTGTTCCCACTGTTAAGAAATTTCTCCTTAGCTCTAGGTTGCTTCTCTCTTTGACTAGTTAAGAGGGCAATTAGAATACCGTCTCTACCAGCACTTCTATTACAGCTTTAACTGGTGTTAAAAGAATATGTTTGTCAATATTTGTTTCCATAGTTCTCTTGGAAAATAAATAATTGGTCGACTACAGCAAATGATTGCATTGCTTATCGTTAGTGCTTTCTTTTCTGTTATAAATGTGTAAACATCTAATAATCTTTTTTTTCTTAAATGTTTTTTTTAAATGTTTTTTAAAACATTTTTAAAAATGTTTTCTTTTAAACATGCCAGAAATGCTTCATTTTCTGGCAAAAACTTACTGTGGCAGAGTTCCAGAGGGAGAAATAATGGACTAAAGATCACTCTGGAAAAAGGAAAGCTGACAACCATGGGAAAGAATGAAGAGCTACTGACTGGTTCTTCCTGTCAGCTCTCCCAGATAAACCAAACATGAAATATGACTAGAATTATATTATATTATAAGCTACATTAACAGAATCTTGCAAGTCTGAAAGTACAGGAGGCCTTTTAATGTTTGAACCATTAGGATATGTAATTCCTAAGTTTCTTTCCCTGACCATTAAGTCACTGGGAGCTTCTGCCTAAGTTGCCTGATTCTTTCTTGGCAGCATCTTTTCCTTTCATTCCCTAAGGTCATCCATACATTCCATTACACTTCAGACTCTCTCTGGACAGGGAGAGGATGGAAGATTGCCTATAGGTTGCCCCATTTTTGACCTCGGCGCATCCCATTTTTGGCCTCTGTACAGCCAGCTGGGTCCCTTAAATTGCACACATGTGCACCGGAGGCGTGTGCGCATGTGCAGCTGCAGGTGAGTTGGGCAACAGTTCTTGTGCCTGGAAAGATGGCTTTGCGTGCCAACTCGGGGACGCATTTCTTAAGTTCGCCATCACGGATATAAGATATGTACTAATAGTTTCTTCAGAAGTAAGTCCTATTGGATTCAGTGGGATTAATTAACTAAGAAGGGCAGCCATATACAGCTATCAACTTTTCTAAGTAATTATTTTATAACTGATTTGTTATAAATCAGTCCGTCAAATTTGTTTCATATGAAATAAATGAAAACTTGCTAGCTTCTGCAGGCAGGAAACATATGAAAGAGGAAGAATCATGGGAAGAAACAGCTTTAATCAGCCATATTGTAAAAATGATCAAAGGTAAAGAAGCATCCACTAGGGGGCTGCCAAAGAATTGTTTATACCGCACAATATTTTGATTTTCTAGTTTCCTGTGGAAGAAGCAGGAGCCTTTGCAAGAAGAATCTGCTGTATATTTCTGCAGCATTCCGAAATCTGTCACAATTTTCAACATACTGCCTTCCAGGTGTAATGCTGTTTAGATTTGATATTTTAATATTTTTAGGATTAAAAGGTTTTGTTGGAAACTCTGACTTTCCCAGATTAAACATTCAATCTGCATATAACACTATTTTTTATACATTGCATATATCTTGATTATCATATGCACAAATGGTAAGGATATAGTATTTTTCCTTCTCTCTCTCTTTCTCTCTCCCTCCCTCCCTCCCCCCTCTTCTCTCTCCTGCTCTTTCTCTCTCTCTCACACACACACAGATAGATACATAGATAGATCTTCTCCAGGATATATTTCCAAACTAGGAGTGGGTTCCACTTACCTTTACTACCAGTTTGCAATGGGAGCACACACACGCTTGCTTCACTCACACACGTGCACTTCTGCGTATGCTCAGAAGCCTCTGCCCATGCGCAGATCACCCATGATGACGTGGTGGTGGGTAGGCAGAGCCTCCTGCTGGTTTTACTTCTGGTTCTATAGAACCGGACTGAACCAGGAGCAGCCCACCATTGTTCCAAACCTTTAGGTTTTCCAACAGTGTACCCACTGAGTCCAACTGCCTTGCTGCTGGATTGTGTTCCTCTCCACCTTTTCCATCAATATCAAAAAATAATAATTGGAGCCTTATTTGTGTCTGGAGTGAGAGATCTGGATTTGTTGGATGATCCATTTGTTCCATTTCCTTGACTATCCATGGTATTTTCACAAATCTTCTCCATTACCAAATTTCAAGTTTCAACATTCTTTCTACTCTGCTTCTTTAAAGTCCAGGTTTTGTCTGGAGAAAACCATTGCCTTCATGATCCTAATTTTTGTAGGTGTAGACATATCCCAACACATGAATCACTTTTCCAAGGCCATCATGGCAATTCTACCAAGTGCTAATCTGTGGAACATATCTTGGCTGCTGATTCCTTCACCGTTGATTATTGATTCTAAAAAGGCAGAAGCTGTCTACCACTTCAGTATCTTCATAGTCAGCTTTAAGGCTAATTGATGTAGCTGTTGTCTTTATTTGGCCACCTTTATTACTGATCCTTTTTCCCCCCACTCTGCTCCTTGATTTTCATTAACAGCCACCAGATCAGTGTCATCTGCATAGTACAGATTTTTGATGATTCTTCCTCCAGTTTTAGAACTACACCCATCTTCTTTCAATGCAGCTGTTCCCAGTATATATTCAATATAACGTCAGAATAGGAAAGCATTCATCCTTGTCTCAGTCCTTTGTCAGTCTGCTCAACGTGTTCCATTCGGACAGTGGCTTCTTGTCCTGTATATAGTATGAGGCAGTGAGATTCTGTTTTTCCTAAGCATATTCCATAATAGTCAACAGAACTGAAGGGTTTCCTGTAATCAATTAAGCACATAGTGACTTTCTTTGGCTTTCTCAATTATCAGTTTTGCATCGGCAATAATGTGTTGTGTTTCTTGACCTTTTTAAAGCCAACTAGAACAGGGGTCCCCAATCCGTTGTCTGTGGACTAGCACCGGTCCATGGCATGCCAGAAACCGGTCCACACGAACAAGCGAAGCCCCATCCGTAGGATACAGGCAGCACACAAAACCACGCCCCCCCCCCCCGCTCTATAGAAAAATGTCTCTCCATGGAACCAGTCCTTGATGTCCAAAAGTTTGGGGGCCACTGAGCTAGAACATCTGGCATTTCTCTTTCTATGGAAGCTTCTAATTTGAGTTGGATTACCCTAAGTATCATTTTGCTTGCTAGAAATTAAGGATATTATATGATAATTTAAACAATCTGTTAAATCTCCTTTGGTGTTGGTATATAAACTGACTTATTATCTGTTGGTTGTTGCATCGTTCTCCAGATTTACTGTCATAGTTTGGTTAGACTACCTTTACAGATTTTTCTATTACATGCCATATTCAATAACAAATATGCCATTAATTCCTGTAGCCTTTCAACTTGGCAATAGCCACAGTGTGGATATAATTTCATATTCTAGTGCTAGAGGTTCTTGTAAGTAGAGACTAACTTCTAAGATATCTTTGATGCTGACATCTGCATCTTGATGTTCTGCATATATTTGACAATATATTCTCTTGTTAAGTTTCACTGTTTTTTTTAATTTCATTTTCTTTGCTTAATTTCAAATCCATCATAATGATTGAGTTTATTCTGTAGAACTGACCATGCAGAAAGAAAGAGAACAGTTGAAAAACTGTGACTAATCTGCTATATAGTGATTGCTTCTTTTTTGCCCAGAGAGCACTTCTGGATAATACCATGATTAAATTATTTTGAAAAGTCTGTAACTCTTAATAAGATTATGTGCCCCCACCTTTATCTTAGCATAAATCATTCAACAGTATGGCCTTTCTAAATTAGTGCTTTCAAATATGTTGGAATTTAACTCCTCCAGTGTTGCCAACTACTAGGGAAGACTGTGTTATGATGTCCAAAACTATTCTGGTTGTAACCCATGTGCTAACTCAGGGATGTCAAACTTGATTTCATTGAGGGCCGCATCAGGGTTCTATTTGACCTCGGGGGGGGGGCAGGGTGGAGGGGCCGGGGGGGCGTGGCCAGCTCAACATCAATCCTGTCAGGGGTGCCTGTGGCGGTCCAAGCACTCTGCCAGCGAAAACGGGCTCCCAAGCTCCGTTTTCAGCTGCCATGGCCTCCTGGAACCCTCTGCCAGTGAAAGTGGAGCCCGTTTTTGCTGGCAGAAGCACTGCAGGCCAGTCCTTTGCTGTTTCCAGGGCAGCCCCACGGGCAAGATCTAAGTACCCCATGGGCCAGATCCGGCCCCCTGGCCTTTAATATCCCTGTGCTTACTGGACATCTTTTCACCCATTTTATATCAATA
This sequence comes from Ptyas mucosa, assembly GCA_012654045.1. Lineage (NCBI taxonomy): Eukaryota > Metazoa > Chordata > Lepidosauria > Squamata > Colubridae > Ptyas > Ptyas mucosa. The sequence continues at coordinate 28,186,408 of WNWU01000017.1, forward strand.
TCCTTGTACCTGGTACAAGAATTGGAGCTTAGGTAAGCAGCTTACCCGTCCCAGATTCTTTGAGAATTTTCCTTTGATAATTTTTGCAACCCAAAGACAAAACAGTTTACATGTATGCTAGTTTAAGAAATATTAGGGGCCTTAGGTAACCAATCTGGTCTAGAATTTCAAAGAACTTTTTACAGTTAAGCTTACAAAATGTTCTTGTAAGAGAAGAAATTCATTTATATTCATGTAGATTTTTTCTTTTCTGATAAGTGATATCCTTCCTTGAAGACTGAAATTTCTATATTGCCTTGAGCAAGAATGGAAATACATTGAGCTAGGAAGCGAAACAGGAAATTAAATTTTAATCTGTAAAACTGAAGTGTCTTTTTAAAGATAGAAAACAACCTATACGGTATTTTATGTAACATTTTCCAAAGCAAAATAAATTCAAAATGTATCAAGTAGAAGATATTGTAGGGGATATAATGCAGTTGGTATCTTTGAGGAGCAATAACTGTTTATTCTATAGAGAATCGAAAGAGAAGATTTAATTTTTATTCACGCTGAAAACATACTATCTTTTGCTATGTATAAGATTACTGAAACTCAGTTATTTTAATTAAAAAGCCTTCTTCTTTCCCCCCCGCCCCCTTACAGGCAGTCCTCTACTTACAACAGTTCATTTAGTGACCGTTCAAAGTTACAACAGCACTGAAAAAAGTGGCCGATGACCATTTTTCACACTTATGACCTTTGTAGGATCTCCATGATCATGTGATCAAAATTCAGATGCTTGGCAACCGGTTCATACTTATGAATGTTGCTGTGTCCCAAAGTCAAGTGATCCCCTTTTGCAACCTTCTGACAAGCAAAATCAACGCGGAAACCAGATTCACTTAACAACCATATTACTAATTTAAGAAGTGCAGTGATTCACTTAACAACTGTGGCAGGAAAGCTCTTAAAATGGGGCAAAACTCACTTAACAAATATTTCACTTAACAACATAAATTTTCATTTAACAACAGAAATTTTGGGTTCAATTGTGCTCGTAAGTTGAGGACTACCTATATTTTAAGAACTACCTTTTCTTTATTTTATTTTCCCATTTCACCAGATCTGGCAAAAGAGAACAGGTTCCAAGTTCCAACAGTTAGGAATATTTGGTGGCATGTAGCTAGCAAGCCTTTTCTGCAGTGATGTCCGCACTGTGAAATCTCCCTCCTGAGATGAAGTTGTTTGCATCACTTCTGAATTCCTGAATTCTGAATTCCTGAAAGTCTTTTAAAACCAGGCTATGCCAGCAAGCCTAGGGACCCCAGGGGACAGGTGATCTTGTGAGATGGCTCCATTATTATTAATATCTTTTTGTCTGTTCTTTCCTTGTGTGTTCCAGTTTTTATAAGCTTTTAACAGTTTTATAATTATGATAAAAGATATGTATTTATTCACTCTTTTAGATTTGTTGTATACCCAAGGTTGCTTTTGGTAAGACAGGTAGTTATATTAGATAGATAGATAGATAGATAGATAGATAGATAGATAGATAGATTAATTTCCTTTTTTTAAAAAAGAACATTTTTTGACCTTCAATCTATCTGTCTATCCAGTTGCTAAAAGTGTTAAAAAAGTAATTGCAATGTTAACATACACATCAGGCTTTCTGGATAGCTCACATTCCAGAACAGACTGAGAAGTCTAGATGGAGGCTATCATGAATGAAATAAAGGCTAGAGGCAAGTGGTTTGTTATTGTCTAGCAATCATTTTATAGGAAGTTTGGGGCAAGATAGGTAGTATTCTGGAAGAGAATTCTCATTAAATCTTCTCTTTTCCTGTCTTTTGCATTTTTCCTCTATTCAATCACGTCCAGTTCTCGTAAACACATAAACAAACCTTGCTGTTTTCTTGACAAGTTCCCACCTCCCCACCCCCATTGTCCTCTTTCTAGGGCTGAGAGAAAGTGGCTGGTCCAAGATTACCTAGCTGGCTTTGTGCTAGGACTAGAACTCACAGTCTCATGGTTTCTAGGTCAGTCTAGTCTAGACCACTCCTGGAGTAGTCTAACCACTACACCAAATGGGTTCTCTCATATCAAATTCTGTAGCCTTCTAAAATCATCCAGCTGGCTTTGTGGCTAAGGCAGGACCAGAGCCCACAGTCTCCCGATTTCTATCCCGATGGTTTAACCACCAGACCAAACTGGCTCTCGTTTTGCATAAAATCATTTCTTAAAAATTGTTGCTTGGACTACAGAGCATATCTATAACCCCTAACTTGCATCATCCACAAATTATATGTATACCTACAGAATTCCTAGCCAGCTGTTTTATAGGGATCAGATACATCTGCACTGATTCCTTGACTCATGGATTTGGTACTCAAGTTTGGCAGTGTTTGTCATTTTACATAGCACAGTTCAGCTTGCAATTCTTCCAAATGATGTAGTCAGTGGTGAAATCCAATTTTTTTTACTACTGGTTCTGTGGGCGTGGCTTGGTGGGCGTGGCAGGGGAAGGATACCGCAAAATGTCTATTCCCTCTCCACTCCTGAGGGAAGGATACTGCAAAATCCCCATTCCCTCTCCACTCCTGGGGGAAGGATATAGCAAAATCTCCATTCCCACCCCACTCTGGGGCTAGCCAGAGGTGGTATTTGCCGGTTTTCCGAACTACTCAAAATTTCCGCTACTGGTTCTCCAGAACCTGTCAGAACCTGCTGGATTTCACCCCTGGATGTAGCCCTTTGATAGTGCAGGGGATCGTTGCCGAAGCCCATCTCATGTGAATCCTTGTTTAAGACCCTGGGGTTTTATAATGTCTCTCATTCTACTTGCTATCTATGCATTTTTCGTCCATTTCCCTTTCTGATATTCTATGATCCTCCTCGTGTGATCACCAAGTTAGTTTGTTTGTTTATAGAATTTATATGGCTGCCCACTCACTTTCAGTAAATCTTGGCAGCTTACAAAAAATAAAAATAAAAACCCATTATACAAAGAGTAAAAACAATAACCCTTACCTCCCTATAGACTTGTTGATCTGTGTTTCCAACTGCAGCCAACAGTCTTTGGTTATACTTTTGTGGCAAACTGATTGGAGTTCATTATAGAATAGGACAGAATATACATGGAACAGGGCAATATATAAATGAAAACCTGTGATTAATTCTGATGGTGACTCAGCCTCCAGAGAGCATTTGCAACATTAAATAAGACTGGAATCTTCAGCAGTATGCCTTTGGATGTATCCATCCAATCAATAGGTTTGAAAAACCAAGAAGTCAAGAGATTGTTCAGTGCTTGAATGCTAAAAGTGCATTGTCATTCTGTACCTCTAAATATTCAACTGAAAGCTCAAAAGCTAGAAAAGTTGAAAACTGCATATACTGTTGATTTGTTTGCTTGCCCGTTTGTGTTGCTTCCGTGTCTTTTTTCCTCCAAGGAATTGAAAGTGTCAAATTCTCTTCCCTATTTTGCACCCACGACAATTCAGCAGAACAGCTTAATGTGAGAGATAGCAATAGCATTTAGATTTATATACCGCTTCACAGTGCTTTACAGCCCTCTCTCAGTGATTTACAGAGTCAGTATATTGCCCCCAACAATCTGGGTCCTCGGAACCCAGATTTTAGCGACCTTGGAAGGATGGAAGGCTGAGTCAACCTTGAGCCAGTGAGAATCAAACTGCTGGCAGTGAGCTGAATTAGCCTGCAATACTGCATTCTAACCACTGGGCCACTACAGTTCCTTAATACTGATTGGCCTACAGTTTTTCTGCATGGCTTGGTTAAATTCCTTTCTGCCAATTCTTGAGCAGGCAGAAAACTCTACTTCTGATTCCTTTCCTGCTTCTGGTGCTTCTGTTCTGAGCTCCAGTCAAATGGTGATATCGGGATTTAGAGTCTACAGAACATAATAAACAAAACCAGTGGTTATACCTCTAGCTTGGCTGCCTTCCCCTCTTTCTTAATGTTGTCTGCTACCAGGAAGCCATCCACCATCACAATGTTGAGTGACAGTTTTGACAGATGAGTAGACTTACAGATTTAGCTATCTCTTGGAATGAAGCAGCTAATCCACGGAGAACGGCTCTCTACTGTGTGTCATTCTGCCATAGCTGTCCTGTGCCCCAAGTAAGTTGCCAGACAGTTGATAACCCCTTGACTATAAAATTCCCTTACTCTGGCATTCAGTAGTTCAGGGCTCTGGAGATTTGCAGGTATCATGCAGATAGGAACTGTGTCTTACTGTGCCCTATGCCCAAAAGAAGAAAACATGGGGACTGAGGACAACGGCCTGGACTCCTGGAGTAGGGAGCTGCCCAGCATCAGCCCAAAGTGACTAGCCAGAGACAGCTTCATGCCACCCTCTCTGGGCCACCTGACTGTGGTGTTAACAACTTGGACTGAAAAGCAGGACAGATTATCCTTGCCATTAAGCTGCCACTACTTGCTGTTTACTGTTTTAAAAGTTTTAAATATAACTGAAACTTGTTTCTATCAAGGGGATAGGGTGACAGTGATGTCATGAGGGCACAGTAGACTAAAGAGGCTGCCAAGGCATGTTCCTACTGTGACAGACGGGGAAAGATCTCTCGTAACTTTTATGTCTATTGAGCATAAGGTTCCCCCAGTCATAAACACTCCAAGCTATACTGTTTTATAGTTGGTCAATATTTCAAACCCTTGATAACTGCATTGTCTAATCATTAAAATAATCCTGTAAGGGTGGTATTAATTAGTTTCACTTTATTGCACATTAGGGAGAGAGAAGGGGGCTTTGTGAAGAATTCATAGCCAAGGTGAGACTTGGACTGGGGCTATGGTTGAGTTATACTTGGTACTGTTAATCATGAATGATCCTACTAAGCAAAGTTATTCACATTTTCTTTGTTTTCTTGTAATACTTTTATCTATTTATTGGTGATGGCTGAGATCTACTGAAACTTTTAATTGCTGTTTTACGTAGGGTCTTTATTTTAAAAAACAACAACATTAGTCCTCCATCTCTGAGTGGGCGAAAAAAGGCTTCAGTTAAATGTCAACAACCTTGGAAAGGAAAAGAGGCAGAGAATTAATATCCCTGGAAACGTTAGCTCTTTATAAAATCGGAGAGTTTCTTCCCTTGCTTCATCTGATGGTTAAAAAGTGATGGTTATTCATTAAGTTGACCTGATGGAAGAACATCCTTTGATATTGGATTTCTGTTTTTCAATAAAGAATCCTCAAAGCAGATATTTTTTAGTTGATCTGCTGAGATTTTGCCATTTACTTTCTGGCAATTAACATTTGAGCAAAGACTGCTTTTGTAACTCAAGCTAGACTTCTATTTAACTTTTTCCAGAAAGCTGCTGTAATTTATCTTCAGGATAAGTTAGCACAAAAGATATTTGTTATCAAATGACTCACTCCCAGGAATAAGCAACAAAAGATCTCTCCAATGCTTGAGGTCAAGGTTAACAGAATATGTGGTTGGAACTGAGTAAGATCAAATCATGTAAGTTTAAAAACCTTTCCGTTTTTTACATCACTGATACAGAAAGTTGTCAGCTCCTTTTTAAATATTTTGATGGCCCATTAGACTCAGAAAAGTATTTCTAATGAATTAGGTTCATTCTTAAATTACCATATTTTTTGGAGTATAGGACGCACCTTTTTCCCCCCTAAAAGGGGGTGAAAATTTAGGTGTGTCTTGTACACCGAATGTAACCCTGCCCACCCACTGGCCCCCACCCTTTGGCCTCTGCCTCGCAGCAGTTACCTCCTTGCAAGCAAACAGCAAGAAAAAACAGCTCCTTTCAGCTTCAGCACAGCCTAATTAACACAAGTTGATTGGCTCGGCCTCCTGACTCTTAGCTGATTTGCTCTCAGCTGTTTTGCACAGGCTCTGCTGCTTGCTGCAAAGAGGTAAATTGCTGGAGCAGATTTTTTTCCCCTTGTGCTAATCAAGCTATGCTGAAAACAAAAATAAAAGTAAAGCAGGCTGTTTGCTGTTTGCTGCAACGAGGCAAAATTGCTCAGAGGCAGAGGGAGATTTATTTTTCTTCTTTTCCTCACCAAAAAAGGTAGGTTCATCTTATACTCTGAAAAATATGATATAAGAAGTATATTTCATACATTTTAGTGACTGAACTCATTGGTTTTCCAAAATTGGATATTCTCGTTCTTCCTTTCACAGATTTAATATAAGTTATGCTAACTTTTATTGCATTTTTAATACCATATAACATTAAGTTATTCGTTTCCATTTAGCACAATCTCTCTTAAAAAGGTAAAAATTGTGAGCATCACATACACTGCTAGAACATCTAGACCAACAGCCCATAACCATTTGGGCACCAGGGACCGGTTCCATGCAGAGAGGTTTTTCCGTGGACCAGAAGGGGCATGGTTTCACATGCTGTCTGCATCCCGTGGCAAGGCTTTGCTTGTTTGCACAGACCAGTTTTGGGAATGCCACGGACTGGTGCCAGTCCATGGACCGGGGATTGGGGACCCCTGTTCTATTCCGTATTATTTAGTTGTATAGTTTGCAGTTGTTTAGTAATATACTGTATGTTGCAGTTGTACATGTATCTGTATATTGAAGGCAAGTCGAACTCTGAGGACAATCTTTCAAAAATGTTAAAGGTGCCATTAAAAATCAATTGACTTAAATCCCTGGTTTAGCCCAAGCTTTCCAATAAAGCATCTCCACTATTTTCAGGTTTGGGTTACATCACTTCTAATGTGATTCAGAATCAAATTGTAACTGCTTATCTATTTTTAGCCAAGTAAACCTTGCACCTTTCAAAAGATTAAACAAAAATCCTAGTTTGGGTCCTAACACATGCTAGGATTTCAAAATAGTTACCTAGCTGCTTTCCAAACACACCCAGCGGAAAAATCATAATAAGTCTCATTCCGGAAAAATGTAGGTATTAAGATAAAAGCTCATTGACATATCTGAAAATCTGGTAATTAAAGCCAACATCCTCATAAATTTACCACAGTTTGGTCAAAGATGTCCTAGAATCTAGGGACTTAATCCTACCATAAAAATGACTCATTTGTCTATCCAATAGCAAATAACATAGGAATCCCTTTTAGGATATATAGTAATCTTAATGAAGTAAAGGATGCATTGTGGTCATAGAACTCTCAGTCAAAAGGATTATATCTAAATTAATTGTAAGCTAGGGTTGAGTACTACAGTATTGTGTACACGTGGACACATTTATAATGAAAACCATTTATAATTTATGGTTTCACTAGATAAAATGAAATTTTTATTTCATTTTATAATCTGAATCTCAGACTCGTAATCCCATGGTAGTGAGATCAGGATTGGCAACAATGATTTGAATATTAGTGGCATTTTTAGAGCAGTGAGTGTTTATTAAGGCTTGTACCTTATGGATATCTGAAAGTCTAGTTCTTTATCAAAGAGTACTAATTGCATACTCTTTAGTACACAATCAGGTTTACGGAAGTGAGGGGTAGGGGATGCTACAGTCAGATACTGAATTATGCCAAGTCTGAAAACCAAAACTCTGTTTACTGCAATGCAACAAAGTTTGTGTGTCTCAGTCAAAAGAATATCTTTGAATTTATAGCCATAACTTAACAACTTCCTGAACTCAAGTAGCATCTTTATATTGATAAGCTTGCCAGCCATTCTGAAGTCTCATTCTCAAGCAAGACCTCGAGGAAAGGACAGGATAGGAACAAGATGCTTTACTTAGAAATTAGTGGCTCTAGTCTAGAGAACAAAGCAGATGATCTTGATGCAGATTCTGTTGCCTGGGAAAAGAGGATGATGCTTGCTTTTTTTTTTTTTAGTCCAAAACAGCTAGATAAGATTCAGAAGCAACTCAGGAGGACCATTTAACTGAACTGTAAGAAAGAGGAGGAGATACAGCATAACCAGACTTGGAGGTTTCCCTTATTAAAGCCAGTCTCAATAAAAGTTGTTTTAGCCTTCTGGTGGAGTTGATTTTCTGGTCTGGTCTACCTAGTGAGGCTGGGCCGGGGAGAATGTCCTGCCCACTCTAATGTCAACATGACCATAACAAAAAAGCCAACTTGTCTTACTTGGGAACTGTTTGTTCTATCTCCTTCTCTCTGTCCCCTTCTCCCTTTCCCTTACAGATTTCAGGAGAACTGATCATCCAGATCCTTTACCAAATGTTGGGAAGCACTACGATAGAGGACGCTGTCTAGTAATGCTTAGCTTCAGCTCTTAGTAGCGCTGAGGAGAGATTGAGTTGTCTTTCCAATTGGCTTTGAAACATGAGAGCAGACAGGGTAACCATTAAAAAAAAATCAGATGCAAATTGCCTGTAAAAGGCAATGAAGATCAGCTGGCACCAAAGAATAATAAGAAAAGAAGAAGAATGAGAAAATTGTCTTCCAGTTTTTACTTCAAAATCACTCCCCTGAAATTTTTCTTTTGCTCAGACAGCTATGCTGCATGGGAAATACAGGGAATCTGTGCTGGGTTTTTTTCTTTTCTTCTGTACATGTGAAAGCCAGTTCAGAGAGAACAGTTTTGAACATTGGGAGTGGAGGAATGAAAGCAATTAAGAAACACCTCTCTAAGCAGCCTTCAGACACAAGTAGAGCTTTGGGGCTGTTTACTCTTGAGTCCTTAAGTCCTTTTATTCTCAAATGATAGAAATAATGCATACTTATTTCAGCAATGTGACTCCATTTTTAATATTCAAAAACTGCGTTCTGAGGAAATCCTGCTTTTGGGGGGGAGGGGAATTCTTCATGCTTTCTTAGGAGGGTCTCTTTAAGCTATGAAAATCTAAAATATTTATGCTAGTACCCTGTTTCCCCTAAAATAAGATATCCTCTGATAATAAGCCCAATTGGGCTTTTGAGCGCATGCACTAAAATAAGCCCCTCCCAATAAGCCCTCCCTGAAAATATTTAAACGCATGCGCAGCCAGTCCCCACCATTTCCTCTGGTTAGGGTTAGGGTGACAGAACTGGAAATCAGGTAAAACGGCAAGAGGAGCCCCGTCTTGCTCCGCATGCCCCAAAATAATAAGACATCCCCGAAAATAAGGCCAAGCATTTATTTCGGGGTTCAAAAAAATATAAGACAGGGTCATTTTTGGGGAAACATGGTAATCTCTACTCATGTCATAGCAAGGGGCAGCCCCCAACCAACCTCAGCTGATCTTGGAAAGGTGAGTCAGAGTGAGATTTGGTTAGTGGTTGGGTGGAAAGCCACTAGGGCCAGTGTTTCTCAATATTGACAATTTAAAGATATGTGGACTCCCAAGAGTTCCTAGCCAGCTGTGCTGTGCTGGATGAAGAATTCTTGGAAATGAAGTCCACACATTTTATAGTTGTCAAGGTTGAGAAATACTGCACTAGGCAATCACATGTTGATAGATGGACTGGAAAGTTGAAAAGTTATGCCAAGAAATGGGAATGGGAATGGGAACAATCCATGCACTGTAGCCATGGAATGTGCCCACATAGCTGAAAAGAATTGAATTTGACTTGAAGATGTGTCCGTACTTTTGATTTTGTCTGTCACTATAAATAAAGCAGGGGCTTCCTATGTTGCTTCTTTCTTCCTTTTCTAGAGCAATTTAAAAAAGGGAAATTGAAATAGGCCATGCAAAAAAACCAACTTCTAGGAACTAAAATAAGCTTGATCTGAGGCAATGTTATTATTATGGATTCTCCAATGGGGAAAATGCCATGCTGGATATCAGATATGTGCATTTAATTTGTATTCCCCTTAGTTTTTAAAAATTAGAACAAATAGATGGATGGATTTAAAAAAGGATAATTCAAGAATGAGAATATCACCAATTCTAAAAGGATTAATATTTTTGATGGTGGTAGGATTCTTAGAATTGGAGCCAGCTCCTCACCTTATCTAAAAACTACAGGTTAATTTTTTTGGACAATGCCACAGTTTCCTGCAGTGCAACATCTGCCTTGTCTTGTATGGTAACCTTTACCTATAAGATTAACCACCAAAGGCGGTGCAGGTGCTGAAACTGCCATCACTTGCATGGCTACCTGCTTTTCGGCTTATTGAAAACCTTAACACAGAAATTACCTCAGTCTGAAGGCTGCATTATTTCAAAGCTGTTGTTCAACCTGAAATATGTCTTGGAGAGTTAGAAACATGTTAATGGCCTCTAGGAGTTCTCAGAACATTATACTGTGGAGGCAAGAATATCAATAAAGCAATGCAGGAAAGAAATGGATTGGGCCTGTTCTTAGCTCTCCTGAGACACTGCCATATATTCTCTGCATACAAAGAAAAGGAATGTTGTGTATCAGCAAAAAGCAGTGTCTAAGCTTATTACGAATCACATTTGTTACAACAAGAATGCAGAATGGACTTTTATGTTAGACTCCAGCAATTTCACTTGCGCATGTACACGTGTGTCTCAGAACCACATGTGACAAACATGTTTCTAAGTCTCATTTACAGCTTCCTTTCATGATGTGTGGATCAAGCAAATTTAAGTAAGAAGCTTATTGTTTTTGTCCCCTGCAAACAGTTTATAACTGCATCTTCCAGAGGTTTAACTCGTCCCTTATGGATCCCTCAGTGCTGTCTATTGAAATACTTTGCAAAGGAGGTATCTGCATGCTGGTGTAACATTTACATATTAGGACTGTTGGAATTGGTCTATACATATTATAGCTTTGGGCTCAGAAAGAGCTAAGGCTTGTGACAAATGTCAAAAATAACAAAAAATGCTTTTTCGAAAGGTTGGTCCTCTAGTGGCAGAAGATGACAAGTAGGTGATGGGCAACAGGGAAAAGCAGAACTGTTTAATTCCCCCCCTTCCCCCCCCCCCGCATCTATCTTTACACAAAAAGAAAAAAAATCTAACCTTCAAAAGGAGTACCTTTGGGAGACAGAAAAGAAATGCAGGTCAAAATAGATAAGAAATCAACAGAGGGAAAGTATCAAGATCAAGGGAGGTGATAGAACTGTGTTATGAGGCCATGTTTGGAATACTGCAATCTGTACTGGTCACCACAATACGAAAAATGCTGAGGCCCTAGAAAGAGTGCAGAGAAGAGCAACAAAATTGATAAGAGGTCTAGCTGTTCCCATGAACAGCTAAAGGAACTTTGCTTAACAAAGAGAAATGTGAGGAGAGACATAGCTGTCTTCCAATAGGATTCCCACAGGGCAGAGGGCATTGATTTATTCTCCATAGCATTTGAGGGGAGGACAAGAAGCAATGGGTAGAAACTGGTCAGAGGGAGATCAAACCTAGGAACAAGGAGGAATTTCCTGACAGAATTATTAAGCTTAGGTCCTGGAGCTGCGGATGCTCCGTTTGCTGGAGGTTTTCAAGAAAAGACTGGACAACCATTTATCTGAGATAGTTTGAGGACTCCTGCCATGGGCATGGGGTTGGATTAGGAGACCTCCAAGGTCCCTTCCAACTCTGTTCAGCAGGCCTAGAGAAAACTGATTGCTGTTGGGGCAGTAGCTGTCAGAGACATTTCTCAGGCATGCCCCAGCTATGAAGATTTCCAGATACAAAGGAAAAACGTATTTTCTCCTGCACACTCACTCTGATGGTTATAAAAATAACGGTTGGGTTTTCACACTACTAAAGCTAGACATTTGGTGTTAGTGAGTGAAATGCAAATGGCCAATATTTAATGGATATAGAAGATACTGTAATTCAAAATTTCAGTTCTGCAGAATTCTACCTTAATCAGGACATGGAGGTGGAACAGAACAGAAATGCTAACATCTTCAGAAAGCTTAATTTGTTTTTATGTTACTTAGTTATTGGCCAAAGCATCTGGGAAATATTTAATTCTTACTCTTCCACTAACATATCCTGCTCGTGGTCTGAAAGGCCAAGGCAATGTGGTGCTAAAGATGGTAAAAGAAATGTGAACAACATTTGAATCTAACTAATTCTTTATAAACTAGTGGGAGAGTCAGAATGAAATTATTCGGTTTCCTACTTCTCTGAAATCAAATTGCTGTGCTCAAACTTAGGCACATTAAGGAAAATAACTCACCAAAAAATTTAGTTTACCAACCTATTTTTTTTTTCAAAATTAAAACAATCCTGCAATTATCATTCGTTCACAAAAGGTAATTCTTGTGAATAGAACTGAAACCTAAGTATCCATTTAGCAGAAGGCACCTGGAACGATAATTCTCCTCTTTAGCTGGCCAGGATGTTAGTTGAGCCCAACTTGTACAATTGGCTTGGATTATTTTTTTATTAGGAGTCTTAGTTTGCATTGTATTGTTAAAGTGTGTTTAATTATTATTGGGCTTGGGGTTATAGATATAATAGTAAAAATTATTATTTATATTTTTGTGTTGTGTTGCTGGGGTGTTATGTGTTGTTAGTAACCATATGTTAGTGTGGTGATATGGGTTGCCATATTAATCATCTAAATTATTGGAGTTCTGAGCTAGTGTTTCCCCATGAGATCCTTACATTAATCACAGAAACACACTGGTCCTGTTTATTCACCCTTTTGTTCCTCTCTGCCCCAGACAGGTTCCTGATTCTAATCCTGCTGTGTCTGGCAAGATGTAAGAGTTTTACAGAATCAAGGATACATCCTATGAGAAATGAGACCCTGTAATTGTACTCAAAGACAAAATAGTTCACACGGACTTTGGGTAGTTTCTCGCCATGCTGATGGCCTCTTTTATTGGAATTCTTTCATTTTGGAACCATAATCTCCTCATCGGTATTACTTATTGCTCTGTGTCCAAACTGTTGAACAAACGGAAATGAAACTGTTTTGGATGGAGAGCTTTTATTAAGAAAAAAGTATATAAACATTCAGAAAAACTAGTGAGGTCCAACTGCATACAGCACCCGCTACCCTCTTTTATGAATTGAAAAGACACATATATGTGGCAAGTTAATTACATTTAGTGTTCTCCCTGAGCCTAGCTTGTCTCAGGATCTAGAATTTTTAATAACTAGACCATTGTGCAGATAGTTTTTAATAAAGTGCAGACAGATTAAATTTCAGGCTATGTCACAATGCTGCTCACCTAAAAGTCCATGTGCTGGAAACTAATTACCGCTCAAGCAGAAACTGATAGTAGCCTTGTTTTGCATCCAGGCAAAAACAATAAATAGCTCCCCGTATTTGTATGTGTTCTTTTTTTTTTTTAAATTACAAATGACCTGATTTTAAAAAGATAATCTAATATGCCTTGATGTTTATCGTAGCCTAAAGTGTGTTTTGTTGGGCTTCTTGGTCTTACTAATCAGATTTACCTGCCTCTATAATGTGATTTCTTTCAATTATCTTCTTTCTAGCTCTGGGCTGTTTATTCTAGAAAACATAGTAGTTTGTTCTTTTTGGTGGGTTAGAGAGGGGAGCTGGCTTTCTTCCTTGTTCAGTTTTCTTTCACCCTGATAGAGAGGGGCGGCATAGTTTTATTTAAAAGAGCTAGAACATCCTGCTTCATGTTTTCATCCAGAATTTATGTGGAGGTAACACAGGGGTGGGTTCTACTTATCTTTAGTACCGGTTAACAGCAGGGCCCCATGCGCACGGTCGCTTCGCTTGCATGTGTGTACGCTCTTCTGCGCATGCGCAGAAGCGTTTTGGTGACATCGCGGTTGGTAGGCGGGGCCTCCCACCAGTTTTACTACCAGTTGTAGAGAACCGGTGTAAACCAGGGGCAACCCCCCACTGAGATAGCAGAACACTGTTCTGGTTCTCTATCTGTGTGGGCTGGAATCCTTGCATAGGTCTCCAGCAAGACATAGACTTTGTGAGCTTTTCTGTCTCTTGATACTTACTGGTTTGTCTGGCTTTATATATTACTAACTGTGTTTCCCCGAAAATAAGACCAGGTCTTAAATTAATTTTTGCTCCAAAAGACACATTAGGGCTTATTTTCTGGTTAGGGCTTAGTTTCGGGAAATACGGTACTAAATGTGTCTGTCTGTCTGACAATCTTAACCGGGGCTTATTTTGGGGGGTAGGACTTATATTATGAGCATCCTGAAAAATCATGCTAGGGCTTATTTTCCAGTTGGGTCTTATTTTCGAGAAAACATAATAGCCACTCAGGTTTCTCAGAAGTGTCAGAAAAATAGAACTAAAGCAACTCTTGATATTAAAGTCAACAGTGAATACAATTAAAAGCATATTTGAAAAGGTATCTTTAGGGTCTTTTTTTTTTTTTGAAAAAAGAAAAGCCCCTAACTCAGCAGGAGTTGTGAACACCTGGGGGGAGTCTGTGGAGAGTGTTTCTAGCTGAGTCACAACAAGGCAGGACTGTGACAACTGTTAGTGAACGTCTCCAAATCTATTTTGAATATTTCAGATTTTAAATGCTAATTTAAGATGCATCAAAGTATAATTAACATTTGTGCCACACGATATGAAAAAAACACTGGCTTTTAAAAGGGATTATAGGGGGCTAGAATTCCCATAGCCAAGTGGGACCTCTGGTTTCGGATGAAAGAAATCTTTTTAACTGAGAACAAACAATGAGAGAAGGCTGTTAGCTTTATATTTTGCTTTTAAGCATCATGGAGACATCAGGCTGGCTCATAATTGTGATCTAGGTACCTATTCAACGGGGCTTCTCCTATTGTGCCAGATATTGCCTATGCCATCTGTAAAAGCCTTCCTTCTTTTATCCTCATTATAATCCTGGCAAGGGATTACTTTATGCAAAGCATGAATCAGTGGTGCTAAAGGTTTATTGTCTCATAGGCCACTGCGTCACAGTTTCATTAGAAAGTTGGCCTTGTGTTGCTAAAATTAGCCAGATTGTAGAAATGATCTTTCACTTCTCCTTGTTTTAAGGAGACCCATAATGCTTTCCCTTGGTTTGCTCTTTGGAGCAGGACCAGGAGTCAATGGGTGCGTTGAAGGGGAAAAAAGGAGAGCAGACCTTAGAAGTACATTTCCATCTACATCTTAGGTTTTCAGACACAAACTTGCTTTCAGGTGAGCTTTACTACCTTTGGCTGACCTCCAAAAGGAGAAATGGCTCCATTCATACATGTTGGCTGTTTGAAGGCCCATATTTAGTTCTAGTTATGGCTTTCGGCAGCAGAGTTCAGAGAATGCACAGTCCTTTCAATGGACGTTTACACTTTTCATGTAAATTGAGGCTTATTTTTTTTTAAATGTACAATAATAGTGTTCATTAGTTTGCTAGGAATGTTAGCAAAGCAAGGTTCTAGGCATATTTTCCTTATGGAAAAGTTCTTTCTGTATTCATGGAAACATCTGTTTCTAACCTGTTTTCGTAACAATTTCCAGGGAATTAGTTTATAGCCTTGTGAACAGATGAGTTGTAATATGCTGTGTTGAATGCTGTTATGTAAATGAAACTTGCTTCATTAGTAACCAGTGCCTTTGAGATTAAGGTGAAACCATTTTATTTTCAGAGACCCATGCTTGCTTTCTTGGAAGAAATTCAAAATGGCATCCAGCCTGGTAGTTGCCCAACTGATCAACCCAGAAGAATCTTTCAGGAACCCTTTTTGAAGTCAACTTTGAGTAGCAAAGCACTTTACTGTGGAGCCAAATGGTTTCTAAATACGACCAAATCAGGGGTGGGTTCTAACCGGCTTAACTACTGGTTCTCTTTGTGCGCGCACTTCGTGCGCAATCACCTCTTCGTAATAGCGTCACCACTACCGGCTCGGCCGAACCGGGAGCAACCTACCACTGTCCTCAACTTAAAGCAGTTCATTTCGTGATCTATCGAAGTTACAACGGCACTGAAAAAAGTGATTTAACAATCGTTTTTGAAGTATCCCCATGATCATGTGATCAAAATCCAGATACTTGACTATTAATTTGTCCCAAGGTCATGTAATCCTCTTTTGCAACCTTCTAACAAGCAAAGTCAGTGGGGAAGCCACAGTGGGGAGTCTGTCACCTTTGTGTTGGTTGTCCTCCTCTTCTCTTTCCTTCCACTTTTCCCAGCATTAGAGCCGTCGCCAGAAAGCTGGATCTTTGCATAATGCATCCAGAATAAGATAATTTGAGCCTGGTCATTTGTATCTCAAGTAAGAAGTGTTAGCAGTCTGAGAATAGGTTAATTTATGTATATATTCAATGTGTATCTGTTGCAATCAAAAGTTCCTTAGTGACTCATTTTAGACTAAGAATAACAATCCTTCCTAAAGGCAGGATCCAAATTTTTTTTGGCCTTTATTTGTTGTCTAGCCTCATTGTAGACCTACAGTCATGCTTTTTATTGTTCTGACTTCTTACTACCTTGACTTGTCATATAGTCTGGCTTGCTTTTGAAGCCTTGACTTTTAAACGAGCTACTTAGACCATGGATAGAAATGCTTTCCCTGCACCACAATATTAAACATGCAGGATCAGAACTGAAAGAAGGAAATATCTGTCAGAAAATGCTCTGTGGACATTATTGACACGAGATATGATGATGATCACCACTTTCGATGGATACAGAGTGAGATTAACAGGTTGACTGACCATCCTGATCTCTATAAATCCTGATGGCTGATGTGTTCTCTTCTGAATCATAACATAACTCTAACTATCAGATACAGGGAAATATTAGTGAAGAAAGGCTGTTGCCCTTCCTTTCCTTTCATGCTTTTGATTACAGGTGATCCTCGAATTACGACCACTGTTGGGACCAGAATTTCTGTTGCTAAACAAGGCGAATGTTAAGTGAGTCATGCCTGATTTTATAACCTGTTTGCCACAGTTATTAAACAAATCACTGCATTCTTTATGTAAATCTTGAGGTTGTTAACCACCTTGGTACTTAATACTTGTTAAGCATCTTGTGGTTGTTAAGGAGATTTGGTGGCATGGCGCAGCGGACTAAACTGCTGTTAAAGTAGCACTTAGCTGCCAGCTGCCTGCAATTACTGCGAGTTCAGTTCTCACCAGGCTCAAGGTTGACTCAGCCTTCCATCCTTTTGAGGTAGGTTAAATGAGGACCCGGTTTGTGGGGGCAATAAGCTGACTTTGTATAAAATAGAACACCGCTCGGGGGGGCCGAAAGCCCTACTAAGCAGGTATATACAAAAGTATGAAGGCTATTGTTTAATGCATTGTAAGCCGCCCTGAGTCTCCGGAGAAGGGCGGCATATAAATTAAATAAATAAATAAATAAATAAATAAATAAATAAATAAATAAATAA
>WNWU01000017.1:28203540-28241430 GCA_012654045.1 Ptyas mucosa
TAAATAAATAAATAAATAAATAAATAAATAAATAAATAAATAAATAAATAAATCCATCCATCCATCCATCCATCCATCCATCCGACTCCCCCCACCCCCCACCCCCAATTGACTTTGCTTGTCAGAAGCCATCTGGGAAGATTGCAAATGGCAGTTGCATGACCCCATGACGCTTCAACCGTTGTAAATACATATTTTGGCCAAGTGCCCAAATTTTGATCACATCACTATGGGAATGCTGTGATGGTTATAAGTATAAGAATTGGTGGTAAGTCACTTTTTCGGTGCTGCTGTAACTTTGAACAGTTGCTGAACAAATGTTTGTAAGTTGAGAAGACTACCTGTATTCCAATTGTACCAGGGGTGAAATTAAAAAATCTCCCCTATCGGTTCTGTGGGCGTGGCTTGTTGGGGGAGGCCATGTGACTGGGTGGGCATGGCCAATTTGACATCACTCACATCGAGGGACTCACCAGTCCCTCCCCTCCCAACCACTCCTTGTCGTGAATGGCAGGAAAATGGGGAAGGGAATATTCCTGCCTACCATCCTTCCCTCAGTCTGTGATGAGATTGAGGAATGGATGACAGGCAGGAAAATCCCCTTCCCCATTTTCCTGCCTTTCATGAAAACAGCTCCATTCCAGCTGCTCCGCCCCCCCGTCCCTCTCCCTCCTGGGGACTACCTTAAAAGGGACAGGCTGCAGCAGCTCCGTTGTGAATGGAGGGAGAAAAGTTAGCATTCTCTCTGCTGTATTTAACATTGAATTTTGTGGAATATCGAGTGGCTGGAAGAGATGAGCGGCGACCGGCCGGGTGTGGGTGGGGCCAAGGAGGGATAATTACTACCAGTTCCACAAATTGATTCCCATAATCTCTAGCGGTTCGCCCGAACCAGTCCAAACTGGTAGAATTTCACCCCTGAAATGTACTGTATCTAGATGGCCACTGCATGATTGAATACTGAACTACCCTAGATAGACCCTTAGTCTATTTTCTCCATTAACCATTTATTTATTAGTTCAATTTATATGCCGCCCTTCTCCGAAGACTCAGGGCGGCTTACAATGCACTTATAGCAATAGCCTTCATTCTTTTTGTATATACCTTATTAGGGCTTTTGGGCCCCCCATAAGCGGTGTTTCTACAAAGTCACCATTGCCCTCCAAATATTTGGTTCACAAACAAACGTAACTAACATGATCCAAAGTGCCTCAAATTAGGAAAGTGATCTAGAGAACACCTGGTTAAAGAAAACTAATTTAGGATAACAGTGCTCAGCTATCTAGACACAATATTTTGCCTTTATTTACATGTTTTAACATTTTACTGTGTATTTGTGATCCTTTGTCATATTGTCAGTTGTTTTCAAAGAACTCTCTGAACCCCATTGTTTACATATGACATAACACTTTGGGAAGGAGGCTGCCCATTCATTTAATTTAGAAATATAATTTTGGAACTCCTTACAATACCTAAATTGTTTGGCCACCTGACTGCTCACTCTTGGTTCCAGATCATTTATAAAGGTTGTATTGATCCCTGGATCACCTCACTCCATATTTTTTCCAAGGTGAAATCCTTTTTTAAAATCATTATGGAACGAGCTTTTAAATAGTGTGTGATACATCTTTTTCTTACTGCACCATGTATCAGGAAAATATGGCTGAAAATAATTGAGGGTTGTGGCAGTGAAGAGAGAGAGATTCAATTTGGTCTTTCAGCTTTTATATGTTGATTTATGACTATTAGTCATCTTGGCTATATGATATTTGCTATAATGTCAGAAGCTTTATGCTTCTGAATATCTGTTGCTGGGAAACATGAACAGGAGAAGTTATACAATTGTGTCATGCTGTAGCCTTTTCAGAGTCGAGGGTGCTGGACCAACGAGGTCTATGCTATGATTAATCTCATCCTTCTTTTATGTTCTCTTATTATGTATTTCTTCATCTTGAAGTTTACAGAGGTGTGCCCATAAACATAGCCTCCACCTCCAAAGATATAGGCTCTCTTTTATTACAGTCCAGCCTTCCTAAAGAGTGGCAAAGTGCACATACAGGAGATGAAAGCCTGCAATTAATAGGATAAAGTTCAAAGCATGAGGAGGTTCGTGCTATGATGTCCTTTTAATAGCCACATTGTAAGTTGACTCAGCTCCCAGACTGTTTGTTATTTAATAGCCGTGTCTAGGCCACAGGGCTTCCTTTGAACAGGCTTTCAAGTTTATATGAAATGCTGGCCTACTTGTCACGTTCCAATAAATTATACAAGATTTGCCTTGAAAAACAGCTGCAAGATGGCTCTGCAAAAGGCAGCCACAATTCTCACAAGCTTTACCCAGCTTTACCCGCCACTCGCACGGAACCATCTCCTCTCCTCTCCCCCACTGTCCAGAAAACTGAAAAGATTGGAAAACACTGTTTTAGGATACCATTTTTATGAGGATTTCGAAGAAAAATTCATTTTATCTACTTCAAATTGAGATTTGCTTTCTCTTCCCAATTATGAATGGTGTCTTCACAAAAACCCTCAGTTCATTAGAAAAAACAAGTGATATGGTGATTACTTCATTTTGCTTTGAATTTAAAGTATTGTATAATACTATCACTTATAATGCTTCTCTATACACTTGAAAGGGAAAGCTTGGAGGATTTAGAACATCACTTTTATTAATGGAGCCACAGGATGTGCTGAGGGCTTCACTTGACGTGGGAGAACCAAAGTACCACAGTGGGAAAGGTGAAGGTGACCATAGAAGAGCTGGTGTTTTTGTTTTTTTAGGACTGAGAGCAGTGTTTCTTGTGTTTGAAAGCTAATTGCAGCTGGTTTCAGGCCATACACTAGGTTTTTTTAGTGTGTTTCCTAGTTCAAAAAGCTCACACTATTTCCAATTTTCAGGCATCCATAATTAGAAGAGGCCCTGGAGGCTGCAAAAATGAGGTTTGGTGGACATTTATGGCATGAAAACTTCTAATATAGCTAAAAAGCTGACTTGAGGGCTGTTAAAGGGTGGATAACTATTTAGCAACATCTGATACTTGCAATTACTTATTAGACCTGGGAGATGGATTGTAAACACCTGAAAAGCAGTCTTTACAGTCTGGAAAAATACTCAACAGTCATATTTTAGGGTCAGGGTCAATAATAAATAGTACAACCCCCCCCCCCCCCCCCCCCAATTGCTTCTTTAAACTGCTCTTGCTGATATGTTTAAGATGAGACTGGAGTCAGTTCCCTACTTCTACTTTTTATTTGTTGCAGACTGGCATGCGCTTGTCTGTGGTAATAGGAATTCCTACATTTTTATTTATTTTTGTTAAAAGAAAATGTGACGTGGCTCAGACTGAAAATACTGCCACAAGAAATAAGGAAAAGATCAAGCACAGGAGACAATTGGAGAACTTTTTCAAAACCAGTCTGATCTGGTTTTGAAATCTCACAAGTGAGGAAAGGTACAGTGTCACAAGGACTTTCTGTGATTCTCAGAATTTGATAGACAACTTAGTGCAAAATCCCATTTCAGGACTTTTTATCCAGGGGTGGGCTTCAAAAATTTTAGCAAGGGGATCTCTGCCCGGTTGCTGGGTGGGTGTGGCCATGGTGGGTGTGGCCTAGTTGACCTCCTGCACCACAGTGGGGGTGGGGGGGGCTTTTTGCTCTCCCCGGGCTCTGGAGGCTTTTTTTGAGCCTCCGGGAGGGCGAAAATGATCTCCCTAGGCTCCGGAGGCCCTCTGGAGGCTAGAAATGGGCCCGTTTCCGGCCTTCCGAAACTTCTGGTAGGCCTGTTTTTCGCCTTCCCTGAGCCTCCGCACACACCGTGCACTTACCTGCATCCCAAACGGGCCACGTGGGGACTCCTGGGAAGGATGGGGTGGGGTGGGTGTGGCCAGCCAGGATTGAGATTTGGGGGTTCTCCAAACTGCACAGAATCTTAGCTAGAGGCTCTTGCGAACCCCCAGCAGCCCATCCCTGTTTTTATACTTTTATTCAAACAACCAGGCCTAAAATCAAGCACATGACTTATTTTTGCTCTTCTCGGTAATCTTTCAAGATTTGCCTAGGAACCAACATGCTTTAAGCAGTGTAAATACTGCCAGATCCAATTCAGGCTTATCGGCCCCCATTGTTCTTTATTAAAATCACAAATTTTCAACAGCCAGAACTGTCTAGGTCCATCTTAATTGTTGGGTATTTTCTTTCCCTTAGTTCCCCTTCTCTCATTCCTCCAATATGTAGGACTCCATCATTAACGCCAATCCAGCATTTCCAGTCGCTTCATCTATCTTTAGTGGGAACACTTCTTGTGAGAAATAATTCTCAGATTCTCCTCAGAAGTAAGTCACTGTATCAGTGAGATGGGTGGCATAGAAATTTAATAAATAAATAAAAACTAGCTCACAGCATTTTTTTGGGCATCTGTAGGAACACTGAACAACAAGGAGCAAACCATAGCTAAATGTAGACTGTTACATACAGGTAGTACTCAACTTACCACAGTTCATTTAGTGACTGTTCAAAGTTACAACAGCACTGAAAGAAGCAATTTATGACCATTTTTCACATGACTATTGCACCATCCCTGTGATCATATGATCAAAATTCAGATACTTGGCAACTGACTCATATTTATGACAGTTGCAGTTTCCTGGGGTCATGTGATTACCTTTTGCGACCTTCTGACAAGTAAAGTCAATGGGGAAGTCAGATTTACTTAATACTAACATGTTACTAACATGTTACTAACTTAAGAATTGTAGTGATTCAATTAATAATTGTGGTGAGAAAAGTTGAAAAATGGGACAAAATTCACGTAACAAATGTTAGCAACAGACATTTTGAGCCCAATTGTGGTCCTTAAGTCAAGGGCTACTTGTATAGGATCTGTCCTTGTTCCAAATCCTTAAACCTTGCATAAAATTCCACTTTGATTTTCTGCATCGCTTCCAGTCCTACTCCAGCAAACATATTGGTACATACATAAGACAATTTGGGAAGAATGGATTTTCTACATCCTTGCCAGTTCTTGTTTTCCAAAATAAGTACTCTTTTCTCTTGAGCTCCCAGCATATTTGTGAATCTGAATTCCTTTGTTTCATACTTATCAGTTATGAATCTGTACCACCAAAGATTATAAACCATAACAAAAAAGCTATTACAAGTTATCTTTGCTTGTTCACCTCTGACCAGCTTAATAGGCTCTTCTAAACTTTTAACTACCATATTTTTTGGAGTATAAGACGCACCAGAGTATAAGATGCACCTTAATTTTTGGGGAGGAAAATAAGAAAAAAGCTGATTGGCAGGTGGATCAGCCTCCCGGAATACGCCCAATCAGCTGTTCCCAAAGGTGAATTTTAACAACAGGTTCCTTGGTTGTGAGCTCTGTGTCTTGTTTTTCTTTGCTTTTTTTTCTGCCTCTGAAACTTCTGAAACTGTTTCAGGAAAAAAAAAATTCCTGCTTCTGAAAGCCTCCGAAACAGAGCTTCAGAAAAAAAAGCCTCTGAAGCTCTGTTTGGGGGCTTTTTTTCCTGAAGCTTCGTTTCTGATGCTTTTTCCAGCCTCTGAAACTTCCGTTTGAGAAGCTGGGTGGGGCTACATTCGGAGTATAAGAGGCACCTAGATTTTCACCCTCTTTTTAGGGGGGGAAAGGTATGTCTACTCTGAAAAATACGGTATGTGTACACTTTGTGCTCTGGTACATTTTTCAGTATATATCAGACTAGTGTTTCTTAATCTTGGCACTGTAAGATAGGTAGTTAAAGAATTCTGGTACTTGAAGTCCACCCATCTTAAAATTATTAAGTTTGAGGAACACCAGTATTTTGATATAGGGTTTATTTTGCTGAAGTTATTATACCCATTGCGCACACTTTTCTTTTCTTTTTTAATTTAGTTAGTAGGTCTTTAGAGTGCTAAGTGCCTATCCCATCCCATCGCACTTGGATTATATTGGCCTACATTGTACTATCTACAGAAGAAAGATGGGGAAGGAGAGATGGACTAATCTTTCATACTGTGGAACCTTAAAGCTGTCTGTCTCACTGCTCCCTAACAAACATCTGTAAAGAGGGGGGGAAATCAATAGAAAATGTTTATTAGCCGAATTGAAGATGTACAGATGCAAAACAAAAGCATCTTCATCAGGCAAGACGATTGAAAGCCAGAAGGAGAAGAAGAAGAAGAAAAAATGTTAGAGCCATGTCTGTACCATATTCATTTCTTGGATGGGAGAAGAGGGAGGCTCCAGACATGTAAATCACTTGAAAACTTAGGTTAATTAAGCAGCAGGAAAGTAATTGGCAGAGAAAGAAACAGAGGGTATATTGGCAATGCGCCACTTACTGGATTGGTGCTAGGATGGCTGTTCTTTATACTGGGATCCATATTTCCTTTCTGTAAGAAAAATAGCAATGGAGAGATAGGTGCAATTTTGAAAAACACAACAAAGCCATAGGGTAATTGTTAAATAACAGTTTTCCCTTTTTAGTGCATTAATTAACATTTCAGTTTTCTATAGGCAGTTCACTTATTTGTGGAGAAAATTAGACATCGCTAAATGTAACATATAATTTGAATGCTGTTGCTGCATATAAACCGGCATAATTGGTTTAGTGGAGGTGCTAGTTTACTAATAGTGCAGTCAACCTGAACGTGGTCATTATGTCTGCAATCAAATAGCTCACCAATGGTTCTTTTCTTTACAAAGTGTATAATTTTATAAAACATAAAAAAGTTCTAACTACTGGCAGTGCTCCTACATTACACTGTTATTAAGTTTTATTAAGTGAATCATCTGCATTTTGAGAGGGGAAAAAATGACTATTTCTAAGCCTTTTATTTCCCCAGGGAAGCTCGTAACTTTTCAGCTACAGTGTTCAAGTAATAAAAGGACTCCTAGCAAATCCAGAGTAAAATTTCATTTTGCAGTGGATGATTTGTTTGGTGGCAGAAAAGTGTTTAAGCCAGATGTGCATGCGTGACTTTCACAGAGAAAGAGTGTTGAGAGCCTAGAAGGAGTGTTGATCCCTGGTGGCATAATAAACATTGGTCATAGTCTAGGCTCACATATGAAATTTGTACTTATTTTTTTATATCCCACCTTTATTATTTTTACTAATAACTCAAGGTGGCGAACATGTCCAACACACCTTCCTCCTCCTATTTTCCTCACAACCCCAGCCCTGTGAGGTGGGTTAGGTTGAGAGAGAGAGAACAACTGGCTCAAGGTCACCCAACTGGCTTTCATGGCTAAGGTGGGACTTGAACTCACAATCTCCCATCTTCTGGCCTGGTGCCTTAGCCATTAGACTAAACTGGCTCTCAATTAATAAATTGCATGGGCATTTGGTCTCTCTTGTTGCCTGCAAGACAAATGTAAAATGCTATGTGCTAACCCTAACCTTTCAATGCAGTGTGTTTTATGTATGTCTTATGTGACTTCATAAACATCAGTAATGGAGGGTGAAGCTGGAGATAACACCATTTCTCAGGAAACACAATGGCCCTCAAGAATGATGTGGCACCCATTGCCATCTCTGTGCTTCTTCTTCCTTCAAAGTAGACTGGTTGGATACCTTCATATGGACTGTTTTCTGGGTCTGTGAAGCAGCATTTTTTTCACATGAAGCATATGAATTCTCTGTTGCCCACTGAGTGCATAGCTTGTTCCCACTTGGTCCAAAGGGAATTTTAAACTGGAGTTCTACTTCAAAAATTGTCATTATCTGGCTGGTCATGGGCCATGCACAAGCCTAACATGGTGGTTATTGGATCACGTTCCCTGACCAGCTTTTTCTATTTGATTTTTCTTATTTCCAGGTTATTTCCCGACAGAACTCAGAAATCAGTTTCTCCCAGGGCCGGATGCCAAAGCCAACATCACTCTATGGCCTTACCTCTATGAGAAGAGAGAGTCTGTCAGCTGCGAGAACACAGAACAACTGAGTGAAATTGAGGCTCCTGAGCAAAGGGGAGAAGGGGAATCCGTCCTTAGAAAATCTCTAGACACATTCTACAGGACTTTGTGCCAGAAGAAGCCATCTGGAGGGAGTCCAAGATATGAATCAACTTCACAGTGTCTGTCCCTTAAGACTGCAGATCTTGCAGGCAAAGAGGGAATGAAATTTATAGTGAAGAATCTCCAAATCGCTCAAATGGTTTTGAACAGAGAGGAGAATAAAATCTTTCCTCAGCCTCCCTACAACCACTTCTGCCTTTTGACTCCCGTCAGTGCCGATGCTAATTCAGAGAAAGGAAAAGCAATCCCTGGACTCTCGGACGATGTCTTTCGATTTATCTTAAAACAGAATTGATGCTGAAATGATGCTGAGCCTGAGCGTATTTCTCAAACCTAAGAATTGATAAGATTTCTTTAGCTAGGGAATGAATTGTTAATAACAACTTGATAGAACCAAGAATATAAAGAAGGTGCATGATTGAACTGCAAAATGCCATAAAGCAATTGCTTTTAATTATTCCTCATGTCAGTGATTGGAGAGTACATTTTCTGTGTGCAAAAAAAGCTTGAGACTCAGACTTGATTAGGTCCAATATTAATAAATCCCTTTCTTCTAAGAATAGAACTGGATTTGAAAATGTTCTGTTTGAAAACTAATAGGCTTTCAGGTTAAAATATAAACCTAGAAATAATTGCTTCTACTTCTAAATGAATTCATGAGAGGAGATAAGCTTTGCAAAAAATAGTGTTGTCCTAATGGAGAAACCAGCAATATACTGTGTAGCCTATTGATTCAGTTCCTTATGATCCTAAATGTATTCCTTCATATATTATCCTATGTTGCTTGGGTCTAATAGGAGTCGAAATTCACATCTATAAGGTGACAGGTTGCTCTCCTTGTGCTAATAGATTAATCTGCTAACCTCCCCATCTTGGAACGCTTCATCTTTTGTAATTTTATAATATTGTTTTATATATATTTAAAATTTTCAGTCTTAAATTATTCTGTTTTTAATGCTTAACTTTATTGATTAAATTGTAGACTGCCTAGAGCTCCTCTCTAAGGGAGATGGGCAGTTAAGAAGCTAATTCATATTTTGGAATGTATGCATAGAAAGAGGTTTCTCTTCTCCCCCTGAGATAATAATTGATCTTGCTATTTTAAAATTTGCTACTTGAATACTGAATTCTATGTTTCAGGCATGCATCAGGTAACATGATATAAATGGAAAGTATTACACTCCTTTTTCTTTTTCATACCTTGCAGACAGTGTAAATATACTGATGAACCACACGATGTAAGATCCAAGGAATGGCCCATGGAAGGGTGCTTCTATGTATTTTTATGTATAAGATCTTGTTGAATCCGATGCATTCAAGAACCTCTCATTAAAAGGAACCCAAAAGCTTAGACGATCACCTTTTTCACTGATACAGTTCCATTGAATGGCCAACTTTGCTGATAAAATTAGCTCTAAATTAGAACCTATGTCAAGTTTAAAATGGATATAGAACCATTATTTCTATAGTTACGTTTCAGATAATATCCAGAACAGGAAATATAAAATTGCTTCTTATACAAAACAGAACTACAAAATTGCTTCTTATATTCAAATTTGCTTATATTAAGAGTCCATTATATTATGCTGGAGCTGATGCAGTTTGTCCTTTTGGTCTCAAACAGAGGACCAATGTAGTGTTTGTATCTAAAGGGAAAATTGCATTTTCCATTCAGGAATGTACTGCATGAACTTATTTATTACACTAGTAATAACTGAGCCAATCATTGGAAATCATGAGACTTCTTTCAGTAGTTCATACTTGAAAGTATTGGATAGTATCCTGGCAAAACAATATACGCAACAACACAAGCAAAAGTGAAGTCCTTCCATTGGGATGCTTTTGAAAAAAAACATTTCCTTTTTAAAAATTACATAATAAACCAATGCATTATATTTTTATTAGTTATTCAAATATCTTTCTAGAGATCTAATAAAAAATAGGGACCTCACATAGAGTTTTATGAAGATCAAATCTGTGATTATATAAACCGGTGGCTTTGGGCCTCTTTTCCTTCATAGACAAAACTTAAATTACAAAATGTGTGAGTTGATTTGGATTCTGCTAAAGTTCTAAGGCAGGGATGTCAAACTCAAGGCCCGCAGGCTGAATCTGGCTGGCAAGGTGCTTAAATCCAGCCCACAGGGCCAGCTTGGAAATATCAAAAGACTGGCCCACAGTGCCTCTGCCGGACAAAATGGGCCGCATGCACACACCCTTGGCCTGTTTTTGGCAGGCAGAGTGCTGCTGGAGCTGGGGAGGCTGAAAACAGGCCTCGCGGGGACCTCAGGAGACCTCCGTGTGGCCCGCTTTTAGTTGGCAGAGTGCTGCTGGAAGTTGGGGAGGGCGAAAAGGGGCTGCACGGGGGCCTGGGGAGGCTCCCCATTCCCCATTTTGGCTGGTAAAGTGCTGCAGGAGGCTGTTCAGGTTGAAAATGGCAGAGGGAGCCGCATGCAGCCCTCCCACACCCCATTTTGGCCAGCAGGGTGTGCAGGAGGCATCCGTCCCATCTCCCCCTCTCCCTGTCCCTGTCCCCCCCGGCCCACAGAGGAGAACTGTGGGGTTGAGGGGTACCCCAGACCGTGAACCAGCTCATAGGCAAACACACTGGGATTGAAATAAAGCCGACAAAGGAGCCTTGAATAAATATATAATTTAATTTAAAATACTTAAAAAGACACTGTGCCTTTAAAAACCACATTAAAAGCAAAGTCTTATCTGGGTATGTGAAGCCAGGCTATCTCCCTAGATTCCTCTCCACAATACCAAAAACAGTTCACAAGAAACAAAGGTTAATACAAAGGTGGACGTCTTTGGCGTCGACACATCATCAAGGCAAACGAAGGGCAGCAGCGAAGTCTTCACAATAAAAAGTCACCTGAGAATAAAAGCAGTTCAAGCACCAACGTGGCTTGAGGGTCTGTGTGGAGAAGAATTTCCAGCACAACCTAACCGTTGGCTTGTGTGCTTAAAACAGCAAAAACACAAGCATCTGTGGGAGTATCTCAGCAGCCGGCGTCTGGAGTCCATATCTGCGTCTCCTCCCTTCTACAGCATCGTGCTGGGCTCTGCATTCTTCCAGCAGTAAACATTAGCTGGATCAGGTCTGACCGGTTGTCAAGGCCCGAGTAGCAAGCCGAAAGGTCCTTGCTTATATTGTGAGCAAACCTGCAATTATCTAGGGCGGGGGAAGGCTTGCAGGTAATTGCTTACAGCAGACGGGTTGATTGAGGCCATACCTCTTTTGTGGCTAATCATGTAGCCGCAGCAACCCTGAAAATACTCGTGACAAGAACTACAATGCTGATCCGGCCCTCTAAGAAATCCATTTGATACCCCTGTTCTAACGTATTCTGTCCCTTAAATTCTTCTTCTATCAAATTACCCCTAATCTAGTGGCAGGGCTTCCTTCCTGCACTCATATTAAACTGCAGTTTGAGGAAGGATTTATTTACTCATCATGGTTCCATCCCTGATTAGATATTCCTGGAGTCACTTTTAAAGTTTAGAAAACAAGCACACCTCTTGGAAATTTTATACCTATGAATCATCCCTGTAAAAATGTGTTCCTTTTGCTATCAGTGACAAAGCAAAAAGCACTGTCTTAAACTAGAGGAACACAAGAAAACCAAATTGAAATTCTTGCAGTGCAATCCTAGACTTGTTTATTTGGGGGTTAGCACACTGTATTTTAGGTGCATTGTGGATTTTACAACTCATTCACCAGGAAGACCCATCCTCACAATTTTTCCTCGATTGGCCAATGTGACTTGAAATATTCAACCTGTCCACTTTGAGGTATATCTTTCTGAATTAAATGGGACATAGCTTTCCCCAACTGGGGGCAAGTGTACAGCTCGTCAAATTGCAGCTCACCAAATCCCCAATTAATGGTTGTGGAAGGCTGTTTTAAAGCGTCTAGAATCTAGACTGTCCTCTGACTCTCTTTCACTCAAATATCCAAAAGATACTGCCAAAAAAAATTGGCACCCATCCACTTTTCCCCCCAAGACCCCGATTTGCTGGGAAATCAGTTGAAACTGATACAATTAAATAGCCATTATTCTTTGTAGTCCATAGATCAGACACTTTGCTTTTGGGGTATGTAAAGTAATAAATGAAATTGGCATGGGTATAATAATTATTGTTACCCTTAATCTAATATTTCATAGCATATACTTTTGAGGCAATAATTGCAACCAAGTGCTTTCTGTAGCTCTGAATTTCTATACTTCTCAACTGGCAATGTTTTCCTTTTTCAACAAGCCTATCCAATTTTATTGGGTTGGATGGGTTCCTTCTCCCAAGTTTCAGCTCTTCCCATAAACGTTCTATTGGGACTCATAGCAAGCTCCTTCAGAACAGTCCAATGTTTGCTCTTCAACCATTTTTGGTCATTTAGATGTATGTTTTGGGATATTATCCAGCTGGACTCGTGACCTGCAACTGAGACAGAGCATCTGCTGTCATTGTGTCCTGAATAGATTTAAGGCACCCTGTCTTTCTCTCCCATTCAGCCTTATTTGGAGCTATAGAAAACACTTGAAGCAAAGTGTCTGCTCTGTGGACTAGGGATTAAAGAATGGTGGATACTATTTATATGTATCAATTTCAATTTATTTCACCCAAATTGGAATTCTATGGAGAAAAAGTGGGAGGGGGGGAACCAATACTTTTGACTGTGTTCATAGATGATTTCCAAAAGAAAGATTATTTTTATTTGTATTTTTATGTCTTTATTTGAACTATTTGTATGGCTGCCCATCTCAAGACAGGGATTCTGTGTGGGGAAAAGAGGTAAAAATTAAGCAAACGAGGGACTGCGGTGTCTATTCTCCTTGCCAGTGTGTGTTCTAATGAAAAGGACCGTCATTCCCCTTTCTATTTATGCTTTCACAGTTTTCAGCATTTTATAACGCATGAACATGCTGCAGCATATGGTTTCTGAAGGCCGCAGAGAACCTTGCAGATTTTGTAAATGCATCCCTTTTGTTAAGTGTGACACCTTTTGTTGGCTACATTAAAAATAGACCTTTCATTAGAGCGTAATAGAGTTGCTATTTTCATAATTGGTTTGTGTGTTCATTGATGGTAGACACCAAAATTTGACAAAAATGATTGGTTCTGAACATCTCTAGGGCTTCTCAGTCATCCAGGTCATGGTTGTCCCAAAGATGCTTTTTTCTTTTTTAAAGATAACTGGTCTTTCTGGTTTTTCTTTAAGATATTTCACTTCTCATCCAAGAAGCGTCTTCAGTTTTAACTAATTGGTGGGGAATGGAGGGGATTTATACCCTCTGCAGACAGCCAGTCATTAAAACTCTGAGCATCCGTGAACAATCTAGGGCTGTGATGGCGAACCTATGGCACGCTCCTGTGGGACTGGAAGTTGGCAAACGGGCCGTTTTCTGCCTCCAGAGGGACTCTGGGGGTGTGGGGAAGGCCATTTTTGCCCTCCCCAGACTCCTAGAAAGGTTCTGGAGCCTGAGGAGAGCAAAAAACAGGTCTTCCGGTCCCCCCAGAAGTTGGCAAACAGGCTGTTTTCAGCCTCTGGAGGGCTTCTGTGAGGAGGAGGCTGTTTTCGCCCTCCCCAGACTCCTAGAAAGGCTCTGGAGCCTGGGGAGGGAGAAAAATGGGGCCACTGGGCCATCGCGTGCCAGGAGCGGGGAATGGGGGGGGTCGTGCGTGCATGCACGGGGGCAGAGTGCATCGAATTATGGCTATGAGCACACGTGCGACACCCCCCCGCTCTCCCCCCCCACTCCTGGCACTTAATGACAAAAAGGTTCGCCATCATTGATCTAGGGGCTAATCTATGTCCTTAGAGTTCCTGAATCAGAATGCAAACAAGTGTGGAATGTCTTGGGACTGCTGAAAGGGCTGCACTGTAAACAGGAGGTAAATGGTGTTGTACCCCTCCCCCCTCCATTGAGAGAGGGCTGTTCAATTTTAACATAGATGACCTCTTTGACTCCTCTTCAAAGCAGTGGTCCTCTCTGTTCAGAATGCAAACCTTGCTGTCTTCAGAAGAGTGGCCCTTTTCTTTCAGGTGCACATGGACTGCTGAATTCTGACTGCTGAATCATTGCCTACCAGTCAATTAGAACTGAAGGAACTTCTTGGATGAGAAGTGAAACGTTGTGAAAGAAAAAAACCAAAAAAGTCCAGCTGGAAAAAAAACACCTTTGGGACAAAAGTCCATTTTTGGGAAAAGCACTTTTGGGACAACCATGACCTGGATGGTTGAGAATCTCCATAGACATCTAGTGGAGGTTGCTATTAGGGCAGCAGATTTGGGATTATGTCGTCTCTTTTTGCTCTCCCAAATTTGTAAGTATCCAGTCTGGGGCAGGCAGGAAGTACACATCTGCCTTTATTTATTTATTTATTTATTTATTTATTTATTTATTTATTTATTTATTTTTTAAATTTGATTTATATGCCGCCCTTCTCCGGAGACTCAGGGCGGCTTACAGTGCGCTAAGCAATAGCCTTCATACTTTTGTATATTTATACAAAGTCAGCTTATTGCCCCCACAAACTGGGTCCTCAATTTACCTACCTTAGAAAGGATGGAAGGCTGAGTCAACCTTGAGCCTTGGTGAGATTCGAACCTGCAATAATTGCAGGCAGCTGATGTTAATAACAGGGCTTTAGACCACTGTACTAGCCAAGGCTTTAATTCCGTTTGTATTATAAGCACATCATTCACTTTCTTTAAGTTCAAGTAAATGCAACAGATCTAAGAAGCCTGAAGTCTGTTCATCACTGGCTTAGGATATTGACAGCATAGGCCACTATTCTCAGTTATCCAAGATAAGGAGTGTTTATGATAATCTGCTCAGGGCTTTCTAATATCCTTTTGCAGCTAAGGATCAATGATAAACCTTAATGGGTTTTGCCACAAGAATGAAGCTTATTAAAGTTGAATTATTTAGACAAGCTGCAGTAGTTTAACTGATTTGCAAACTGTAGCACAATGGATTATTGAAGACTTCTAAATGTTTGTCTAAATGACATTCAGCAGACTGTCTTTTCTTTTGCTTTTATATTCCCTATAGGGAGAACATACCGGTACTCATCAGAGATCAATGAGTGCTTGTCAAACTCTGAAATATGAAAAGCTCTGATAGCTCAACTTGCAGTTAATAGCGAGCTATTTCCTTTGTAAACTATTCCTCCAAAGAGCCACTTCTCACAACTCCCCTTTCTAGCTGGTCAAGTAGGCGTAGCTTTACATTTCCTGTGCAGAAAGAATTTTGTCAGGGCACCCTCACTTTCAAAGTGGAGTGGGAGACATGGTATAGTACCTGGAGGTTTGAATATATGTGTAATTCAGCCCCTAACATATGCACCCAGCCACATCTTCTCCCCCACACAAAAAATGGGACAAACACCCCTCCCCCCAGAGTACTTATGAAAGTTGCTACTAAATTGGGATTTTTAATATGAAAAAAGGAGAGAATAATTATTGGGGCAATCACATCATGTTATTAATTGAATTGATATTCAGCTACATGAATTATTTTTAATCCTGCTCTGTCTTTGCTCAGCTTTCTACTTTTCTACAATCAGAAAAGGATTGAGCATTGTGACTGGAATGACTATTGATATGTCCCAAAGATGCTTTTTCAAAAAGCATCCTTCCTTTTTTTCCTTCTAAACTTCCTTTTTTCCTTCTAAAGAAAGCCCAATTGCCTTTTGAAAAAGCACCTTTGGGACAACCATGATTTGGATGACTGAGAATCTCCATAGACCAGGGGTTTTCAACCCCCGGTCTCTGTACCTGCACCGGTCCTCAACATGCCAGAAACCGGGCCACGTAAATAAGCACAGCTCCATCCACGGGATGCAGGCAGCACACAAAACCACACCCCCTCCGGTCCGTAGAAAAAGCTCTTTCCATAAAACTGTTCTGCCTCAGCTCCGGATTCCCAAGGATTGTGACACACACCAACAGTCCTTATCAAAGTTATAACGTACCAAGAATAAACAAAGTCCGACAAAGGTTGGCAACCAGCCCAGAAAACAAAATACGATGACACTCACTCTCCAAAATGCTCTGTAATAATTACACGTTGTTTCCAGCAAGAAATTACTAACTACATGCGACTTAAATAGGCTAAGGGAGTGGCCAATTATCCTCAGATCTTACTCTCGAGGAGACCTCCTCCTCCTGAGTAGCCACTCCTGCCTTTTGGCAGCCCTGCGTGCTGAAGCATTGAGGAAAGGCTCCTCCACTTCGCTCTCTCCACTTGAAGGAACCTCTGGAGGTTCTGAAGGCCCTGACTGAGTCTCTGCCTCTGGCACCACATCCTCTTCAGCCTCCTCACTGTCCGACGCGAGCACCGACTGTGCAGGCTGCTGGCGCGACCCCACACCAGCCTCCATGTCTTTGGGATCAGCCACGATCCATGCAGGCCGCTGGCGGGCCACAACAAAAACTGATCCCTGGTGCCCAAATGGTTGGGGACCACTGCCATAGATGACTATTGATCTGCTCAGCAGACACAATCTACTATTAAGTTTTCCTCTGAGCTGTGATTTACCATGCTTGGCTGCTATCCAGCTGCCCTCCCTGGCCCTGCCTCCTCCTCCTTGGTTTGGTTTTGTTTTTTAACAGAAGCAATGGCTGTATAATACCAAGGGGATTAAGGAGAGCTGCTGTGTGTTCTTTTGTAGAAAGCCTTCTAGCTTTCATTTGTGTTAACCGGAAAAATCAATGTGGTGAATAGCCTTCTGCTAAACACAAGAGCTCTTGGAGAGAAACATTGGTAAAAGATGCTGCCGGGTATGCCAAGAAATATTGGGTTAATCACGGTTCTGAAATTAGTCTCTGGGATCCTAAGTCACCGGTGTAATAAATCAGCCATTTGGCTGCTGGAGACAAAAAAGTGGAACGTTTGTAATACTTACCTTAAGAGTGACGGAAAAAAAGGCTTAACAAAAAACTAACGTATCAACAAAAAGATGCCATCCTATTTAACCTGCTGGATATAACATAGCCATCTGACTATGCCCAAGATCTGGGTTCTGATAAGATTGCCAAGGTCCCTTCATTATAAACCAGCCAGCTGTTGGCCTGGGTCTTATCCAATGGTGGAATTCAATTTTTTTTACTACCAGTTCTGTGGGTGTGGCTTGGTAGGTGTGGTGTGGCTTGGTGGGCATGGCAGGGGAAGGATACGGCAAAATCCCCATTCCCTCCCCACTCCTGGGGGAAGGATATTGCAAAAACTCTATTCCCTCCCCACTCTGGGGCCAGCCAGAGGTGGTATTTGCCAGTTCTCCGAACTACTCAAAATTTCCACTACCGGTTCTCCAGAACTTGTCAGAACCTGCTGAATTTCATCTCTGATCTTACCCCTAGGAAACTGCATAACTACTGGATGAGAGTTGCATGGAACCTGATGCCAGTTTGGCGGGTGGTGGCAAATTGATATTTAGTACAATGCAACTCTCATTTAATGGTCATGCAGTGGTTTCCTATGGATAAGACCTGCGCCAACAGCATTTCAGCTGGCCAATTTAAAATGAAGGGGTCTTGGGAATCTTACCAGAAACCACATCTTGGGTATAGACAGATGGCTGAATTACAGTCCTACCATCCAGTAAATAAGTTGGCATCTTTTTCTTGGTATGGTAGTTCTTTGGAATGTCATAATCCAAAATGTCTCATGGCAATTAACAACAGAATGAAAACATCCAAAATAAGTTACAAACAATCAACCCCCCTTCAGTAAAAGATACAAGAATTGTAACAATGCAAAACTATAGTTTGTCAACTGCAAAATATAATTATCCAGTAGTCCAAGAGAGACAATCCAAATATCTCACTAGAGGGTTGCCCATCTCTTTTCAGTTCAAACATAATATTTCCTGGTAAAGTTTTTGGCCCTTTATTGAGCCTCTATTTTTTTTTCTTCAGCAATACCATCCCAATTGGTGAAATGTGCTTTGCTTTAGATCATGGGTGTTCAACCTTTTGACTTATCCGGGCCACACTGAGTGAAGAGGAATTATCTTGGACTGCATGTAACACAGAGAATATAGTTAATGTATACAAAACACATAATAATGTTAAAAGTTTGCAATCTTGTGGCGCCGCATTACTAGCTGTCCAGAGCCAAATGCAGCTTGTGGGCCATGGGTTAGACTAGGGGTCAGCAACCCGCGGCTCTGGAGCTGCATGTTGCTCTTTCATCCCTCTGCTGCGGCTCCCTGTTGCCAGTTGGCTCCACAATTGATAGGGCTTTCAGTTAGGACAGGTAGAGGAAAAAGAATGCCTCACTAGGAGGAGACTCTATGGTGGGGGAACCGGACTTCCGGTCAGTTCCAGAATTGAATGGGAGGTTTCCGGTTAGGACCTTTGTGGCTCTTTGAGTGTTTAAGGTTGCCGACCCCTGGGTTAGACACACCTGCTTTAGATGATCTCTGAGCCCCTATTAAGCTGAAGTGGTGATTTATTGTCCTGTTTAAACTCACCTGCCTGTTCACTTTGAATGGCAAATTATGATAAATTTTTATCTGCTTTGAAAAACAGATAAGCTGATCTGTCATTTTGTGAATTGCAAATGAGAAGAATTAGCATTGATTGATTCCAGAAGTGACAATTCCAGATGTGAGGCAGGCATTTTGTATCAGATCAGGCTGTTGACAAACTATAATAAAACTAAATTAGTTTTTTTAAAGCATGGCAAGAACAGCCACTTTTAGAACTCATTATGTGATATTGCACAGGAACAGTGAATTATCTCACATTTCTATGTGTGAGGTTTTTGTTTTTGGTGGGGGTTTTTTTTTTGAGTCTCACATAAGCTTAATTACAAGAGAGATGTTACAGTCATTCCCTGAAGCAAAACAAACTCAACTGAGGACTGTAATGAAAATACATGAGAAATAGCAATTTTTCCCTCAGAGATACACACTGAGAATGGAATACAAAAATATTATTCTTAGTTCAATATTAGGTTGCACAAGAGATAGTTGCTATGGATAAATTATAAAATATTTCCCAGTTTAATATTCTGACAACTTTCTCTTTTACCTGAGTGTGTTCAGAGATAATATACAAACACAAAGAGCTAATTAAACCATTAGCTCTGTGCATTAAAGTGAGTTTATCCATTTATTTAATTTACATCTTGTCCTTTTGCAAAATGGAGCTCCAGTAAGTGATGATACCATCCGTTTGTGTGTTTGGCATACTCTGTATGTTTATATGTAACATGTTTATATGTTTTGCTGTATCCAAAGATGTTTGCTGATAAAATCACAGAGAGAGAGAGAGAGAGGGAGAGAGGGAGAGAGAGAGAGACTCCTTCCCAAAATAAACAAAGAGTGATAGTTCATCAAGGAGCCCCGGGTTTTGCTGAAGATAAAAGGCAGCTTCTACCAGGGGAAAAAAACAATGTTTGAGAACAGAGCTACCTGCTCAACCATGAAGCTCACTAAGAGGTTTAAAATAGTCATATCAGGTAGTCCTCAACTTACAACTATTTTGTTTAGCAGCCATTCAAAGTTAGAATGGCGGGGGGAGGGGGGAAAGTGACTTACGACTGGTCCTTGTACTTACACCATGGCAGCATCCTCACAGTCACTTGATCAAAAGTTGAGTGCTTGGCAGCTGACATGTATTTATGATAGTAGCAGCATCATGTGATTGACAATTGTGACCTTCTAAAAAGCAAAATCAATGGGGAAAGCCAGATTCGTTTACTGACTACGTGACTTATTTAAGAATTTTCAGTGATTTGCTTTGTTGTTGTTAGTTGCGAAGTCGTGTCCAACCCATCACGACCCCATGGACAATGTTCCTCCAGGCCTTCCTGTCCTCTATCATCCTCTGGAGTCCATTTAAGCTCAGTGACTCTATCCAGCCACCTCATTCTCTGTCGTCCCTTTCTTCTTTTGCCCTCAATCGTTCCCAGCATTAGGCTCTTCTCCAGTGAGTCCTTCCTTCTCATTAGCTGGCCAAAGTATTTGAGTTTCATCTTCAGGATCTGGCCTTCTGAAAAGCAGTTAGGGTTGATCTCCTCTAGGACTAGAAAGTTGTCTGTGACAGACAGGAAACTGAATATAAAATTAAAATGCGCAAATGCTAGTATAGGTACTCCTTGATTGATTTACAACCACAATTGAGCCAAAAATTTCTGTTGTTAAATGAGACAATTGTTCAGTGAATTTTACCCCATACTGCAACCTTTCTTACCACAGTTGTCAAGTGAATCATTGCAACTGTTAAGTTAGTCACATTGTTGTTCAGTGAATCTACCCTCCCCATTGACTTTGCTTGTCAGAAGTTTGCAAAAGGTGATCACATGACCCCGAGACACTGCAACCGTCGTAAATTACATGCCAGTTGCCAAGCCATCCGAATTTTGATCCCATGACCATGGGGAAGCTGCAACAGTTGTAAGTGTAAAAAAAAGGTCATAAGTCACTTTTCTCAATGCCTTGTAACTTTGACTGATCACTAAATGAACTGTTATAAATCGAGGACTACCTGTATAAAGAGAATAAGTAGCATGCAACCATTTGCAAATAATGAATGTTAGAAAAAGGGAAAATGGCTGTGTAGAACACGGTGCTTCTATCTACTTTTTAATATGAAAACTGAATGTGTTAAGAAAAACGGAGGAAATTAAATACAGGTGGAATGGTTACATTAAGAGTAAAACAAGAACAGATAAGAGTCCAGACTGAATGAGTAATAGATGAACATGGGCTGAATACAAAATGAATGACCAGTGGGGAAAGAAAAATATTGAAATGGTTCTGTAGGAAGTTAGCACTCACTCATCCTCCTGGAAGAATGAAATATTCTAGGAAATATTAAAGAGGCAGAATATTATATTTCCCTGGATGAGAAAAAGAGAAACAGGTTTTAAAAGACAAAGCAACTTTCTGCAGCTTCCTGACCGCCCCCCACCTTTCGGCTCCAGGGTGATGGGATTAAGACATGGCCTTCACGACATGATAGGATTAGCCCTCTACCCATCTCACCACACGATACCTGGGAAGATTACATCACCCAGCAAGGTTCAACTAAGCCTGAGACATAGACAGCCTACAAAGTTAGCTAAGACCCCTGCCCCCTGGGAGTCTGACAGCCAATGGGATACATTTCTTGTACAGGAACAGGAAACTCTAAGGCAGGGCCCAAGAGAGTCTATAAATATATTCCTCTCTCCACTCCATGTGCCTTTTTGCCCAGAATCTCAAAACCATGTGGTCCTGCCCACCATTAAAAACCATCTTTCCAAACAGCCACCATGTTTCCAGTGTCTTTCTCCCCACTTGGAACTGAACCCAGATGGACATTTCTTCCAACGGTTCAGCCAAAGAAAACAAATAGAACTTCAAAAGAAATACATAAAGACAGAGGGAAACAATTGAGAGGAAGGGGAAGAAGGAGAAAAGTCATGGTTGGATAGAACTGAGATCCTCAGAGAGAATTGGGATGTTTAAAGAACAGACAGCACTGCATGAATCGATAAGGAATACATAAATGCTGTAATGGTTTGCAAGATAGGAAGATATAGGGGGATATAGTGAAATGTGTAAGATATAAATCAGATTTAGATTTTCTTTCTTTGCTCTTACCTTCTACCTTTTCCTTACTTAATATTTCTAATATTTGTGTAATGTTATTTATCCTTAAAGGAAAGGAAATATTGTAATGGATATGTATATATGTATGTATTTTTATGGGAAAGTATTGGATGATTCCTTAGGTTATGACATATGAGTTGGCTTAAATGATACATCCTCTTCAGTTATATTATTCAGCACTTTAAAGTGTATGATAGATTCTCTTTGTATGTCTGTGTGTCAACATATAATGTCTATTATAATATACTTAAAGGGAATCATTGAGGGAATGCCATTGCAAGTATCCAAGGAACCACAAGCAATCTCCATTCCTGTGATATGATCATCCACAAATCTATGTTTACTAGTCAAATAAAAGTAAAAAGCAACATTACATTTATATCCCAACAGTGATCCCCCCCTCCCCAAAGAGGCAACTGGATTTTCTGGGTTTTTTCTTTGCAGGCATTTCACTTCTCATCCAAAAAGCTTCTTCAGAGCTTCTTGGATGAGAAGCGAAACAACTGCAAAGAAAAAACCAGAAAGTCCAGTTGCTTCTGGGGAAAAAAAGCACATTTGGGACAATCATGACCTGGATGAACTGAGAATCTCCCTAGACATTACACTTATATCCATTCCTGTTACGGAAGTCACATTTCTCCCTTCCTGGCAGCCATTCTCACGATTCCTCATGATTGACTCTCTTTAAGGCCTTTAGAACCAACTGGAGGACTTCTGGCCTAGATGTAATCTAAGGTCCCTGAAATGGATATAAACTGGAAAGTCTGGAGCTTTGTGTTCCTACTGG
The DNA here is from genome assembly GCA_012654045.1 of Ptyas mucosa. NCBI lineage: Eukaryota > Metazoa > Chordata > Lepidosauria > Squamata > Colubridae > Ptyas > Ptyas mucosa. Next base: position 28,225,959 of record WNWU01000017.1, read on the forward strand.
AGGAATTCTCATCTGATTCCCTTCTCCTTGACTCTTGAGCTGGCTGTTTTATAAAGTCCAGGAAGAGGGATGCTAGTTCGAAAGCTCCGTCATAGTAGACCAAACAGGTGAGATCAATCACCAGACTACTTGATTGCTGTTGATGTTTTTAATTGCATTCCCCCCCCTTTAACCTGTGTGTGAAATGGGCTGTGTGGGGAAAAACCGTGGCTGTTGTTGTAGAAGGTCATATAGCAGTTTGGAATCCGATTGTGATTGTCCATCCTTGTCAGCATTTCTGAGCTGGCAAAAGTGAATATGGTCCTGGAGAGAGATATAAAAGTGACTGAAGACCGCTGAGGCTTATTGTAATACTCCCACCCAATTTTAGGGATTAAACCTCTGGCTTTTAAGAAGAGACTGGACAGCCACATGTCTGGAAGGAAATTGGATTAGAAGACTTCCAAGGTCCCTTCCAATGCTGTTATTCTGTTAAAGGAAGGATTTTTATTAAAGAAAAAAGCCTGAAAACATGACATAAGTAATATTGACTTGAAGAAAGGCCTGCGAAAAGATTGGGATGAATCATTAATCCCACTGGAATCTAATTAACTGAAGGATTTCAATTAACTCTAACTATTACCCTGTTTAGAAAAATGAATATTTTAATGATAGTTACATATTACTTAGCTGTGTTTCATCTGTGCAGATAAATTCACGTACTAAAGGATACGGCATGAAAATAATTAGTACACAACAGAGATATTCTCACAACTACTTCACTTACACTAATGAAGGAAGAACTATAAACCTGTTTCACAGAGCAATTTATCAATTGCTAAATCCAGAAGCAAAAATGAAAATATTCAATTTCTCTTACTGTTTTCAGTTCTCCCACTATCCAATAGGGAAGCTGACAGATGGTGACCACATAATGTTGTGCTTAACCACAGTGCAGGATTTGCTTAACGATGGGAAACGAGAAGTGCTGGAACTGCCATTACTAAAAGGCACAATTGTGTATCATCACACTTTATGACCATGTCTCCTAATGACATAAATCCTGGATCCAATTGCCTTAGTTGACCAAGGACTACCTGTATTGACATTCTGTAAACAGGTGGTTCATTGTGGGTCTTCTCTTTTGGCCCCTGTTGTGTGCTGTGCTTCTGAATCGTGTTCATGAGTCCTGAAATGGTTGCAAAATTAGTGACTGCAATAGCAAAGTGATTTCTGGCAGAGTCCCTGAGCCTCTGAAGTGCTTGAACACGGGCACCGTGCAAATTGTATGGCTAGCAGCACAGGCTGTGGGTTTAGCCATACAACTTGCACGGAGTGTCTGCATCACTGTGAGGTCAAAGGCTGTGTGGCTTCATGAGAGATTGCTGGCACAGTCCTGGACTTGTTGTCACTGTCAGTGTTTCCAGGGTTGCTGTCTCCTCATCTGCTTTCATGCGTTTTTTTTCCCCTTCCATGTTCAACCTGTTCTGGAAGCAATGGCTTTTCTTCTACCGTAGCCATGTCTTATCCTTAGCCATAGCTTAAGGTGATTACAGAATTTCTCTGTCTATGCAGAAAAAGAAGTTTTGATTATTTGTTAAATTCCACTGTTCTTTCAGGGGCTCAAGAAGGAATTTGTCATTTTCTTTCCCCATTTACTTCATTTCCCATTTACTTCAAAGCAAAAATCCAGAGAAATGGGTTGGATGCAGAGACTGTCACAAAGTCATCCGGTATGTTTCTGTGAGTGGATTAAAACCTGGACCTCCTGTCTCACTCCAACACATCAATCACTTCATCAGAATGGAGTGAAAACTATCATGAATAAACATTTCTATTAACAATGGGTATCATCACGTTAAAGTCTTAACTGTGACTGCTTGAAATCAGCTCCTGTAACTCAATCCTTAGCTTTAATAGACCCCACAGCCTAGTTCCTTTCACCCCTATTAAATATGACCTGTTAACAGAAGGAAACTGCAACACAGCTCTCTTAATTAGGGGCATGTAGTATGTTAATATAGTTTACTTGGATTTGGCTCAGGGGATTCTGTAAACCCAGCTAATTATGGCTTATTCCAGGGGTCTCCAACCTTGGCAACTTTAAGCCTGGGGGACTTTAACTCCCAGAATTCTGGGAGTTGAAGCCAAGGTTGGAGACCCCTGGCTTATTCAACAACTCTTATTCAACAACTCTTGGTGAAACAAACCAACTACTGCACGGAGCTAATCTATAGATGAGCTGACACAGACTGTCCTACGCAAATCAGGGAAAAGCTTAGAGGGGAAAGTAGATAGCAAAGAAAGCAGCAGAAAAAAAAAACAAGGAGAGAGACAAGACCAGGAAGAGAAAAATTCCTTGCCCAAACATTTCCATTCAAGAATGTGTCGAAATGAATACTGTATGGACGATCGCTGTGAAGAAAGCGATCAATTCGTTCTCCCGCTCTTGGAGAGAATGAAGGGGGAGGGGGGAGGGAGAACATCCCAACCGCACAGAGCGCTTTGGAGAAAAACAGGACGTCAGCAGACAGCAGTCCCTTTTCTCATTGGGTTCCTTCCATTTCCCTCCACATCATGACAAACGCCTGAAAAAACAGGACGTAAATTTCTGCTGGTGGAACCCCTTTCAAGACGCGATCATTCTCTCATCCCATGAATCTCTCTGGGATGAAGTGAGGCAAAAAGCACAAAAGCCACAGAATGGGGGCGCGCGGACTGAACATCTCTGCTGAGAATGAGAATGAAGGAGAGAGGGGGGGGAGGGAGGGAGGGAGAGAGAGAGCGCTAGAAGGTGTGTGGGCGGGAGGGCGGGGGAGCGGACCAGTGAGTGAAAGGGGGAAAGAGGGCTTTTCATTAATGAGCTTGTATTGAATAGCCAGAGTTTCCTAAGCATTCAAGGCTTCGCACGCACACAGACGACTGTCTTTAGGGGCTGTGCAGTTTGCCTTGTGCCTCACATTTCCTATTCTATAAGCAGATTCCTGTCTCGCTCTCTATCAGGGGATGAAAGAAGGCCTCTCTCCTTTTGGACGAGGGGCGGGGGGCACGCCATGGTTTAGGAATCCTAGTCGAAGTAGAAAGGAAGGGTTACCATGAAGCTATCGAAAGAGCTTCGCAATGACTCTGCTTGGGTGGAGATCAAAAGGAAAATATCAGGCCAAACAGCGTGGGAGGCTTGAATCAGGATAGAAAGGGGACACTTGTATTTCCAAATGGGGGTGGGGTGGGGTACAGGTGGCCTTCTTAGAAACAGTGCTTGTCAATTCCAAAGGATTGGGGGGGGGCTTTACCTTCTCTGAGAAATAAAGACCACCCTACCGAGGTGGAAATTGGGTGGGGGGGAGGCTTTCTGCGGCAAAGAGAAAGATGGAGATGTGGTGAGAGTCCTTCCTTAGCGGATTCTAAGGGAGGGTCTTTGAGGCCATCTCAGAAATTCTCCGCCCCGTTCCTTTGGGGTCCACCTCTGACGCAAAGCTCTTCCCTCCTTCCTCTCGCTTGACTCTGGCGCGTATCCCCCCTCCCTCCCTTAAATAGCCTGGATCTGCTCGTGGAAGAGAGCTGATACGAAGAAGCTTCAAGCCTTTGCGTGCCAACTTGCTTGCTCCACCGGCCATGGTGCCTTGCGTGGCGCTGCTCAGCCTGCTCGGAATCGCAGCTCTGGCAGGTAAGTCCGGCCAGCGAAGCAGGATCAGCACCTTGGACAGCGGCGATGGGTTTGAGGAACGTGGAGGGATTGTCGAGCGCGGAAAAAGCACGGTGGGAATTGCACAGCCCTCACCAACCAAGAGCTTCTGTACTGGTTGAAAATTGGCACAGGAGGAGGGAGTAGTCTTCTGGCAATGAACAGCTGATATATCAGTCTGCCTATGGCTCTCATCTCATATAAAATGTTTGGGCTAGAAGTTTATTAATTACCACCAATACGTGCTCTTATCATACACATACAGAAACAAGAATGTGGATGCATACGTGGTCTACTTAACGATTAATGATAGCTAGAGCATGTTCACGTCTTTGCTGAAGGAAACGCCAGCAAGATTCACTGCTGTGCAAATTAGCAGAGCCAAAATCTCACAAGTGTGTTGGAAATGAGTCCAGTCAATGGGCAGCTTCTGCCTTTCAGAAGTGCACTAGATTTCCCAGTTAGAGCCATCCATCCGTAAACTGGGTTAAGTTTTTGGGGGGCAGAGGAAAAGAAAAGATACCAGGGCTGGGGAAAATGAATGCAGTGTGTGTGTGTATACGTGTGTGAATGGACATATTTGTATCTGTATTTGTCTCTTAACTTGTATATGAGAAAAGAGGCAAGAAGGAAACTCTTGTGTAGTTATTGAGTGCAGGTACATATTTATTTTTCTGTGGTAGAAATAGAATAGAATAGAATTTTATTGGCCAAGTGTGATTGGACACGCAAGGAATTTGTGTGTATATATGTATGTATGTATGTATATATGGTTTAATTCTTCAATGATTAAATATATTGTGCAAATGTTCAGATCATGCTTTTTGAAAGTTAAGGGTTTTTTTTTTAAATCTAAATGTTAAAATCACTGAAGAAAAGTAATATCCAGTAATTTGACAAGAATGTTGCTGGTAGCTCTGTGTTTTATCAATTGACCAAAGCATATGCAAGCTGTTACGCTTTTAAAATAACCTTTGACTTTTCTCCATTAGCTTGAACAAGCACACGATTAAGAAAATGCTGCTTAGTCCTCATCAAATAAAAGCAACTATTTTTTTTAACAAAAGTACTCTTGTGGGTAATTGTCACTGTTTAAGTGTTGTTGCTCTTTCCTTTAAAACCTGTAGCATTTAGACCTCTCTCTTTTTTTAAAGTCTTCTCACTTCCCTTTACTTCTGTGTGGATTTTGTTTTTCAGGTTTTAAAGCTTTAGCCAGAATGGAAAAATATTATTCTTGAACTTCACATCTGTGTATATCTGAAATGTTGCCCATGCAGAAAAGTAATTAAACAAAAATGTATGCAGATGTTGACCAAATTGTGTGTTGTGTAAAATCTCATGCCTACATATTAGAAATTTATCCCGGATCTAGTAAAAATGAATCCATAATATGAATTGGAATCAGATTAGGAATGGACAATTTAAGTCCCTGCCATTTTATTCAGTCTACTCTATTATGATTGAATCTCAAATGAACTCTACTTGTTACAATAATGAAATGCAAATCTCCATTCCCCTATAGGCTCTATGCACTCAGCAAAATATCAGCATCACTGAATTTAATGAGGCTTAATAAGAGAACAGTCAGTTTATCATTCTATACTCATTAGGAATTGTCCCAGAATATAACGACATTTATATTGTACAGTAGTTTTAAATCAGAAGATGTAACAGTGTAACAATATAATAATTTCACCCCTCCAGAAAGAAATATAGAATCAAAGATAAATAGCCAATTGATCATTTACTATTGTACTGTAATCTTCAAGAATGGTTTAGAACTGCATGTAAAAATTATACCTTGGCTCTATATTTAAGTTAAGGCATAACCAAGCAGAACAATTTGAACAGCTAATTCCATTATCTTGTGAGATACCAAAAACTGTCTTACTCATAAGAGTTCCTCAAAACATTTAATTCCCATTAAATTTTCTCATGAACATCTGTCAGTCAATATAATATTCTATATTCAATCACTCTTACAAATCTTATTTTACTTTTCTCGAATGAAGAGGAAGCATTGGCCACACGTATATAAGTAAAAATTGTTCGGTGTGTATATGTGCATCATACATACAGAATATGAGAGTGTTCAAAGTTTTCTCAGGGATCCCTGAGAAATTATTCATATAATTTCATATTATTCTCATATTAAATCTAGTTTAAGCGAGAAATGTGGAGAAATATCATATATTATCATTGTTTCTGATGTTTGATAATGTCAGCAGAGCAAGGAATTCTCACTGATGCCATTGGTATCATGTTGCTATTGACTAGTTCAGGAGTCCCCAACCCCCTGGTCCATGGACCAGCACTGGTCCATGGCCTGCCAGGGACCGGTCCATGCAAGGAAGCGAAATCCCATCCATACACATATGGAGCCATGAAACCACACCTCCACCCGGTCCACAGAACCGGTCTGCAGCACCCGAAAGGTTGGGGAGGGGGCGCGCAGGACTAATTAGGTTAATAAACAGAATGGAGAGAAGATCCCTTCAATTCAAAAGCCTTCATCTGACTGCACACTCAAACTTATTTCCCTTGTCCTCTCTCACCTGAGGATTCCTGACCACACCAAGGATAAAAAGCCTTGCATCTTTCTTTTCAATATTGGAAACATAGGAATGTTATATTGTTGATGCCTTTTCCATTTTTTAGATGCTCCAAAGCATAGTTCTATTGCTGGCAATATGGTAGCCAAGGCAAGGAAAGAAGGAAGGGAAGCTTGTTTATTTGTATATTACTCAGTCACAATATTTCAGGTTCTTTATCACCACTACAATGCTCACACACTGGTTAAAATTCATTTAACTTCATTAACTTAAAGCATTTCATCAGCATCCAAATCTTACAGGCTTTAACAGTATCTGTCCTGGTCAGTGGCTTCTGTACCAACTGGAAGATCAACTTTAGCTGCTTTCATAGGCTGAGTGATTGGCATGCCTGCTGTTGAGGGCTAATAAAGCAGAATCATTCATATACCTTAGAAGACGATTCTGGAAGATGTATTGACTCCAGGGAGTCACCCAACCTGGATTGCCTCCGGTATGATGTATCAATAATTCTCTGCTGTAGGTTAAATATAATAGAAGCAAGAACAGACAACTAGCAGGCAGCCTGATTATTTATTAATCTGTTTTACTATAACATTTGTCCCCAGGCAGTCTATTTTGCAGCTTTGATCATGGTGAGACATAACCCAATGAATTAGATTAGGTTTAGAGATAATTACCTACCCAGAACCATATGGTGAGATTGTTGCATGAGTGGAAGTTGGGGTCGGTCTGTCTGTCTGTCTGTCTGTCTGTCTGTCTGTCTGTCTGTCTCTCTATCTCTCTATCTCTCTATCTCTCTATCTCTCTACCTCTACCTCTACCTCTACCTCTACCTCTACCTCTACCTCTACCTCTATCTCTATCTCTATCTCTATCTCTATCTCCTCATATTTAAGCACCATGTTCTTGAATGCCTCCTACTATGAGAGGGCTGGCTCTGCATTAGCAAATTAGGGCTGTTTATTTTGTGCTGTTTTCAGCTAGCTGCAATTAACCTTAATTAACCTTAATGGGATATATAGACTTGTACAAAGTTAAGGAACAATATGGTGGCTGATCCACCTGAACTCACTGTTCTATACTGAAACAAAAAAATAATGTTTCATCTAATGAAAAATAAGCAAGTATAGCATATCTGGTAGAGAAAGGCACAACATTTGTACATTTTCATAGCTTTAGGAAATAAACTAATAAAACTCTTTGCTGGGAGATGTATCTTTTGTAATCTGAGGCTATATTGTTCCTACCAGCATTAACAGTAATTTATCACCCTCACTGGGGGTTATTTTTGTTCAACGTGACCCATTTTCTCTAATCCCGAACAACTGCATTGTAATGGGAAGATGCTATTTTCATATATTATACATGTACAGTTGTCATATCTTATAAAAGTATACTCACTTTATGCCAAGGAGGACATCAACCATTATATATAATAGTGTAGCTTTTCAGCAGACAAAACAATAAACAAAAGAAGCAAGTCTGGTATGTTTATATATAACATAGATTGTAATCATACCAGTCGTAACAAATTATATTAAGCAATTTCTTAATGTTCCCTTAATCCAAGACAGGACTTAGAAATATGAAGTTGCTTGCAATTGCTCTAAAATTTTATTTCATAGAATTATATTCTCAGGATGAAATTTTCATTATTTTTGGTGTGAGATTTAAAATTGAAGGATCCAGACAGGGAGTAAACAGAATTTTCTATGTCTGGTATTACAAATTTTTGTAACAAATTTGGGAAGCTATCTTATATTGGATCAAATGTCTACGCTATTCTATAATGGATGTCTGTTTTGGATCTCAATTCCTTTTTTATCCTCAGCTTGCATGGTTTATGGCAAAGGGTTGTGGCTTGCATCTTCAATATTCTTCCTTGGTCAAATGGATTGTCTTTTAAAGCTCATGTAGCCTCACAGCTTTGAGACAAGACCTTTTCTTAAACTTCTCAGTGTGTATAAAACACTCAGATCCTGGCTACACAATGACCATTACAGTTCATATATTTTAATTAGCTGTAGAAAATGTCAGGATAAAACTTCACACTGAGTGATTCTCTTATGTGCTAGTTAAATGTTTGATACCAGCTAAAGAAAGAACAGCCAGTGCACTGATGCTTTCTGAGTTTATCAAAATTTTGAACTAGCAAAAATGGAATGGCTATGACTTAAAAGGACACCCTTCTGCTGGTGATGCAATTTCCTTCCCCAAACAACGTCACCACTTTAGACAGCAGCATTTGATTTCTTCACATATCACATTGTTATTTCATGTTGCAATATAGCAATTTATTGAAACATTGCTTTGATCTTTATCAGGAACTAGCAGCTTAATGGATAGAGACTGTTCATCACATGGACCTCAGTGTTTGTTATTCTACATATGTAATTGTAGGGTACAATCCCTCAAGATTTTCCTCTGATTAAAAGAAATGAGAGGACTACATCCCAAATTTTGTGGATTTTTTTCATGCATTAGAAATGGGATTTGTGACCCCTCCCGTTTTTTTTCTGCATCCCTTCCATTTCAACTTTGGTCCACAGATTCTCCAGCTGTACAGAGCAGGTGAGTGGGGCACAAAAGATGCAGATGGGAGGGGAAATCCAAACAGATGCTATTCCATGAGAAGACAGACTCAGCTGGACTCAATACAGACATGAGAGTTTGTTGTAAAGATATATGTTGTACTGCGTGATCCTATCACAATGGATCAAAAGAATGTCAGATCTGTATCCAATCTTCTTTGCAGCCACACCATAAAGGTAGGATTTTGTTCTAGAATCTAGAACTCTTTCCATTTGGTACAAGAGGCATCCCACCATTAAAAGCAGCAACATAAATATTTGGAAACATAGCTACCTTTGTAGTCTTAATACAGTTATATAAGGAAAGAGAGAGGAGGGAGGGAGGGGGAGGGAGAGGGAGGGAGAGAGAGAGAGGGAGGGAGGGAGGGAGAGAAACACTCAATGTATGGTGCTCCAGGGATATGGTCCAAATAGATAGTCCTCTATGCTCTTTTGCCAGCTGACAGATGGTAGCATTTTTTGTTCAGTGCTTAAATTACTGTTAGGGAATTAAACAAACTCGACAGCAATTTCACTCGGTTCCTACCATGCTTTCCTTTGTAAGCATTTTGAATGGCACTTAGTTTTAGGAGGTGGTGAATCTCAGGCCTTTCCAACAGCCTCGGCATCATGGTCATGTATGATGAGGGCTGGAGTCCTGGAACATATGGCAGAGTTCTGGCTTGAGTGTCAGATCTGGCACAGCATTTGGCTTTCCATTATAGTGCTCTTGCATTATCGTTCCTTTATGTATGAATGAAATCTAGTTAAGAACAATCTCTTCCCTGGACTGCAATGCCAAAGTTCATCCACAAATGGCCAGATAATGACACTGTTTTTTTGTGCTAACTTTCAGCTGGAAAATACTTCAATAAGCTTATTGTTATGTTCATAAAAAATATGGGAGGAGGCAGTATCAATAATGTTAGAAATCCCCTTTTCATTCTCTTCAGTGACAAATAATCTGACAGCTCAATTTCTTGTTACCTGGTCTCCTGAAAAAATAATAAAAGACTTTCCACTTGTGAAATAATCCAGTTCTACAGAGGGGACTGTCAATCTCTGACTGAAGGCAAGGGAGACTCTACTATTCTTCTAGCATGCCACTTCTTAAACTTCATGCTCTCACCATGAAGACATTTCTTGTAATGTTCAACTAATGTTCTGACCTAGGCTCCCTTAAAAAGTAGGAAGCAGAGTCTTGGTCCTGGCAAAACCTCTTTTATTTACATGACTGTGAATTACTTTCATTCACAGTCAGCAAGGCCTGTCCAAACAGTCTTTCAGAGGAATATTTATCAACACACCTTATCTCGCTTGGCAAGCTGCCACGTAACTTGTTTCCAAATGCAGTACAAGGCAAAACTTGGCACAGAGTCTCTCAGAGTCACGGAACGAATGAATTGTTTCCCCATTTGCTCCTCTTGTTTCCTATGGGAGGGGCCAATTACCTCCAAGGTGTGGCTTTACTTCCAAGTCGACCCTGCTTTCTGAGTTGTTCTTGTCTTCTGGCAGCTCTGCCCATGCGCACACTGGGAACGGGCTCCAGCTGTTCCTCTGCCTCACTGCTGTCTAGCTCCCTCTCTGCCTTCAACACAGAGCCGTCGTCCAAGCTTTCCCCAGCCACCAGGACTGGACCATATTCCTCCCCAACCTCCTCACTGTCCAATTCTGCTGCCAACTCCGCTGGCCACCGGCGGGCCACAACAACTAAAATCTCTGTTTAGGTCAAGTCATGCCTTTTGGGGAAGCAAAGAACAAGTCTGTGCCATCTTTGATGGTATTAAGTAGAATGTTGATGTGTTATGTTATACCCTTTTAATAACTAATACTAACTGCTATGTTTTCTTCTAGACAATTGTTGGCAACCTTTTAAATCACACCGAGGAAGTTCTGTAATAGTATTTTGACCCAGAATATAGGAACCAGAGGTCCTCTTTATCAAGCAGGAATAATGTAAAAAAACGGAGAATCACATCAGAAGTTAGATGATGTTGACCATAATAACAACAGAAAAAAAATAATACAATGTGTGCCTTTAATGTTTGTACTGATTTTAATTAAGCAATTAAAAGCATTGAAGTTTATTTAAACAACTGCAAAATTTCAATCCTATAGCAGGATTGGGAAGGGAGGTATCACAAAACAGAATTGAAGGGATTCACACAGGTTGTGGTTTGACTACTTGTTAAGCAGGAAAGGGATAAATGATGGGGTTCTATATAATTATGGGCATTTAAAAAAAAATACTCTAGAGCATGAGTTCTTTAACTTTCAGGCCCAAACCAACTTCCCCATATAAATGATTGAAGATGAACAAGACCCTTTAAGCTGAGGTTGCAGCTATCTCATATACCACTGGCAGCTCTGGTGACAGATGACAAATATCTTGAAGTAAAAGCAATTTACCAGAGGATACATGCTAGGAAAAATGGAATGCATGCCAAGTGCCCAAAGGGTTTCTCCAATGTTTTATTCAGAGCCTGTTCTAATTTGCTCTCACACCGTATCGTTCCCTCTTTCATGAAATATCAAATATCATGTTCTTTCACTGTGCCTTATTTAATAGACATTGTCATTTGGAAGAGGCTGGAATGATCCAACAGGGCCGTCAATGCTGTTTTTCATTTTTCTCTCTCTCCAAAAGTATACCTTAGCCCTTTGTAGCATCAAAGCTACAAACTGATTTTGGGACGAGGGCGAGAAATTAAGGCACCTACTCTTCTGAACACGGTTTGGGCTGCACCCATGGGGTTTGCACTACCAATTAGTGTCCTGCCTGATGGATGGCTGAACATTAGATGTTCATTCATGATTAAACTGTGTGAGCAAACCAATTTGCTTATATTGATGCTGTGTCCGCATCTGCTTTTTACTGCCTGCATTGCAGATGGAAGCAGGCACTCATGTGGGGGCGGGGAGAGGCAGAGGATGGGGTGATTTCAAACACAGAGGCAGGAAACATGAACCAGCACTCCCTTGACACACTAAGGTGGGGAAAGAGACACTCCCAATGCCATCTGGCAACTTCCCAGGGACTTTTGCATTGCTGCTACAGTATCATAATTCAAAACGATGTGAAAGTTAAAAGGTGATATATTTAGTTGATCATACTTTCTTTCTTGTTCTTCTTTCTTGGTCCATTATACCCAAGGAACCTTTTAAAAAAGGTTTCATACTAGTGGAATAATACAAAATAGCATGCTTTATTAATAATGGAAAATCACAATATCATATAAATCAGCTCCAGTAAGAATTGCAAATCAGGGTAGCAAACTAATATTTGTTTTTCATATTGGGAAGGAGACGTATCTAAACAAAGATACAGTTATAAAATGAAATAATACCTACTCACTGGAACCAAACAAAATAAATCAAATAGGTAGAGGTGTGTATGCGTTTGTGTGTGTGTGTGTGTGTGCATTGCTCACATGTGAGTGTGCAAAGGGAGGTGAGGGAAGCCTCTTCAAAAACTCAGAACTAGTTGTTGCTTTAGTTCTGCAAGTCATAATCGCAGCAAACTGCAATGTGGATGCATGGCTGTATTTTCACTGTACTAATATGCATCGTTGTATATACTTGGCTGGCCTGCTCCCAGATGTATTAGATGCAGTTTCTGCACAACTGGAAATAAAGAGGATACTGCTTGCTATCATTTGTCTAACCTCCCACTAGTACTTTTTTTAAATAAAGAGAACTGTGTTAAATCAGAATGAGCAGAGTGTCTGGTTGTGCAAATGGTGAGATGGGAGCCTTAAAACTAGGGCATGAAAATGATTCTTCGATTGAAAAAAAATGCTTTCAACTATTCGATAAAACCAAAGTGGGTATAGTTGTCTTTTCTAAAGTTGTGATTTTAAACTCTCTTCTAATTTTTATCTTTTTGGTTTATAGGTATTCATTCAGCTCCAGTAGAAAATGATGACCATACTGGAGAAATGGTGAGCAGAAAACTTACTTATCTAAAAAGTGAAATTTATTAGGTCACTTTTGTAGGAGGAGGAGGAGTAGCAGGGCCTGGGGCAGGGTTAAGAGAGGGATCAGCCTAGAATTGTTATATTCCCACAAGCAGACTAAATTCAACCCCTCTTGAATTATAGTTGACTAGATTGTTGTGGATAGGCATGAGCATTAAATCAGTTTAATTGGAACGTAACAACGTGGTCCTGATTATTTGTACCTGACACCTTTCACAGATTATTAGAAATTCTTGCATGCTCTAGAGACACACAAAGTGCCTTATACATAGGCACTACCATGTTTTAATGGATGACAACTCCTTTGTTTGGAGTAAGGATCTTTCAGAACAATTTAGCAAGGGACAGGGTCAGGAGTCTTTTTGTTCTGCCCCAGCTATGGATCCCAGAGAATGCAGCACACACAAACTATGAACCAAACTCAATTTACTTCCAAACATAGTTTTTTACAAATGCAGGCTGTTAACTAAAATGTCCTTAACAACCTGCCAGAAATTCCCCAGAAAGATAAAGTCTTACGAGAGTTGGCAAAAAGCCCAGAAGCAAGGTTTGCAAAGAAAATCCAGATTCAATGATTCTCGAGCGAACATGCGTTGTTTCCTGCAGCTTTTTAGAAGCTGTGTGCAAACTTAAATAGGCTAAGGGAATGGCCAATTAGCCCCAAGCCTTACTCTCGAGGAGACCTCCTCCTGAGTAACCACTCCTGCCTTTTGGCAGCTCTGCGTGCCCATGCATTGAGAAGAGGCTCCTCCACTTCATCCTCTGCACTTAAAGGAGCCTCTGGAGGTTCTGAAGGCCCTGGCTGAATCCCTGCCTCTGGCACCACATCTTCTTCAGCCTCCTCGCTGTCCAACTCGAGCGCCAGTTGCACAGGCTGCTGGCGCGACACCACAACAGCCTCCTCCTCGTCAGGATCAGCAACAATCTGCGCAGGCGGCTGGCGCGCCACAACACTTTTGTAAGCAAGATAATTTAATGAACCTGGCGGCCTCCTCTTCTCTCATGCATTTTTTTTTTCTGGATTGTGCCCAATTCAACATTTCCATATGGATGTTGAAACCAGAGAAATGTTCAGTCTCTTCCCATATTTTTGTTGTCAACCAAAACATCTCTTCTAGGAGTCACATTTTAAAATATTAAAAACAGGAACACAAAATGTTTACATTGAGACTCCTTAAATCGAACTGAAGTCATGGGAATTCCAGCTACTATGTCTCATTACATAGTATTTCATAGCAAGTCCAAATCGTGGTATCCTATCATAGAATCTTTCCTTAAGTGTCCCTGAATTAACTTAGCCATATCTTATATGAAATAAAAACAACTGGATTTGTGCAGTACTTCATAGTACAATACAGGATATCTGACTGGTGTTTATATATAATTTTAAACCTTTTATATTTTCTGTCTTCTCAAAAAAGCAGGATCACCATAACTTTCTTGGTAGATACTAAAATTGAGATCATTGCAGGAAGAAGATGGTGTCATGAGGAGTGCAGGAAATGTTGATGGCCAGCTGGCTACAAAACTACTGTATCTTGACACAAAATTCAGCAGCATGATTCTATGGGGATTAGATCAGTGGTGGGTTGCTCCCGGTTCGGGCAAACCTGTAGTGGCAGCAGCGGGAGGCTCCGCCCACCCATCCAGACATCATCAAAAACCATCTGCGCATGCGCAGAAGCGCAGCACGTTTGCAAAGTGAGTGCGCACGCCCTTGTGCTACCAATAGCGAACCGGTAGCGCCAGGTTTTGAAATCCACTACTGGATTAGATACCACAAAAATATGGCTGAAGGTTCCAAGTGGGGCTTGAGGCCCTTTGAAATAAGTAAGGCATATGAAAGAAAAAAAACATTTTTGTTGGTGTCACAGGCTTTGGAAATCTACTGGCCTAAACTTTTGGATTTCCTCCTCTTGTTTATATCCTGATGGTGAAAATAAAGATGCTATCATTAGCTGGGCATTTATTTTCTTTTTTGAGCAACTATTAAATATTTATTTAGAAATTTAGTTTCCTTTGCTTCAGGATTACTTATTCACTTTGAATTTTCCAATTATAAATTTGTTTTCCATGTTTATTATTTTAATCAGCTTGAATATTTGGTTGAAATATTTCAAAACTAAATGAATCATCTTCCTTTTGATCTAGATAACCCGATGCATTATAGAAGTCCTTTTGAACAGTCTGTCAAAAGGCAACTCTCCGCTTATTAATCCACAGTGTAAGGAGCTTCTGAAGAAAAGTAAGTGCGTATCTTTAAAAAACCTAACATGCTTTCCATGACCAGCCTTTATATTAGTTGAACATTACATAATATTGTAATATTTATATAATGTGGACTGGGAGACTTCCAAAATAGCTCTATTACAACTTCCAGCAGATTTTACCATTACTACTAGAGATTGCTGAAAAATGTAGCTCAACAATATCTGAAGAAACATATTTCAAGTTGCTAGTGTAAATGGAATCGACAGTGGCTTAAGAATCCACTGTCTTTCTTATTTATTTATTAAATTTATCGGGCTGCCAGAATAGAGTGGAGTGGAGTGGAGTGGAGTGGAGTGGAGTGGAGTGGAGTGGAGTGGAATGGAATGGAATGGAATGGAATGGAATGGAATGGAATAGAATAGAATAGAATAGAATAGAATAGAATAGAATAGAATAGAATAGAATAGAATAGAATAGAATAGAATAGAATAGAAT
>WNWU01000017.1:28241440-28265145 GCA_012654045.1 Ptyas mucosa
ATAGAATAGAATAGAATAGAATAGAATAGAATAGAATAGAATAGAATTAGGAATAGGAATAGGAATAGGAATAGGAATAGGAATAGGAATAGGAATAGGAATAGGAATAGGAATAGAATTCTTTATTGGCCAAGTGTGATTGGACACACAAGGAATTTGTCTTTGGAGTTTATGCTCTCAGTGTACATAAGGAGAATAAGATACATTCATCAAGAATAAAAAGATGCAACACTTAGTGATAGCATGCTTATAAAAGAGTAGGTACTCCTCCATGTGCATTCTGTGATCTGATTTTTTTTAGGTCAGATTAAATATTTATATCCATTCGGATTGTAAATACAGATTCAAAAATTGCTGATTTCTACCCATATTGCACATAGAAGAGCCCCTTTGTTTTCTTTGCTACAGCTTGATGGCATGGCTGTTGCCAGGTGAGAGTTGAGGGAATGTTGGGAGAATAGTGAACGAGTGATGAAGTCAGCACTGACCATTGTGAGGTATACACAAGGTAATAATAGTACAAAGAAAAAAAATTCCATGGTTGTTGATTCTCCTCGGGAGGTCCTGAAGAGACAGGGAAAGTGGAAGAAAATCAGCGACAGAAGACAAGTAGCCCACAATGAACATGAAAATATAATGGTATTATAATGAGGAATCCACAGCATATTTTGTTTTGTTGCAGGTGAACAACAAAAAGAGAAAAATGTACAGCAAGACATGGAACTTGGCACAAGAACCTTATCGGAATCAGAAGAATTAACTAAGCAGTCAGAAGGGACTGTGAGGGAAGAACAAGATGTGAGTGAAGAAGAGTTTAAAAGACAGACAGAAGGAGATGCTAAGTGGCATCTGGAAATGAAAAAATATGGGGGAAGCAGCAACCCACAAACTGCCTCCCAAGGGACCTCTTATGCTTTGGATAGAGACCATAAAGAAGAAAAAAAGAAAGAGAATGAGAAAAGAGCTGAGGAAGATAATTACAAAAGAAACCACCACAATGGAGATGGAGGCAAAGAAAAAAAGGGCAGCGAAGAAGCAGAGTCTGAGCCTCTAGAGAAAAAGTCCCTTCTTACATCTGGAAAAGTGAATGAGGAAGATTACAAGAATTCTCATGGCCAAAAGTATGTGGAAGAAATAATTCAGAGTCAAGAAAGGGAAAATGAAGACAGTGAGGAGGAGGAAGAAGAAAAGGAAGAGGAGGAGGAGGAAGAGGAGGAGAGTAATGAAAAGTATCATCATAGTTTTCATGAAGAATTTGAAGATTCTTCAGAGAGGGACGGTGGCGAAACAGAGAAGCAAGACCACAGATCAGGACATTACCGAAGAAAACCAAGATTGGGTAAGTTCTCTGAATACAACAATCATCATATTGGTGAAAAAAGGGGCTCATTTGAAGAGCCCAGTGAGGAAGAAAGTGAATTCTGGGCTAAAAGGAGTCATCACCCCAACCATTATGAGAGAGGACATTACTTTGTGGAGCCAAGAAACGCTATTGAAATGCATCGGTCCGAGGAAATGGAGAGAGAGAGCAGGAACCAAGGATATTGGGATCAACACTACCCCAGCCAAGAGGACAGTGATGAAGACATGAAGCAACAGAGTGAGGAAAATGAAAGGAAACAGTATCAGTACATGAGGAAAAGACTTTTCGGTGGGCCATCAAGGGAGATCAGACATCACTACGAACTAAGGGTCCCTTACAGCAAAGCAAGGAAGGAAAACGGAGGTATGAAACAAAGCCATGACAGCATAAATGAGAAACGGCACCATGACCAACCAAGTGTACAGCTAGAGATGGCAAAACCAGAAAACAAGGAGAGAGAAGATGGAGAGCAGCGACTCAACAGCCAGGAAGAAAGGCACTATTCTAGTAATGATGGAGAGCTAGAAACGCCACATTATAGCGAGAGAGGAAAACACTTTGAGAATAAAAGGACTCTTCTGCTAGAGGAGGGCTACCCAAGAAGCCACTATCTTGTAGAAAATGTAAAAAGAGCTTTAAAATCATTTTATTCCCAACAACCCAGGTGGAAAAACAGATCTGTGGACAAGAACGCTGACATCATCAATCCATTGTTGGAGAGTGAAGAAGAACGCAAGTCCCACTTGAATAAGAGGGAATTCTTTCCTGAATATAATGATTATGACTTGTGGGAGAAGAAACAGATCCTGGATAGCTTAAACCCCAAACAGGACAACAATAACAATCCTGAGAAGCTATACAAACCCGAGATAAAAAGGCAGTATGATAGAATGGATGAGCTGGCCCATCTTCTGAGCTACCGGAAGAAATCTGCAGAATTTCCAGAACTGTACAACTCAAAAGAAGACATTGAAAGGGGACACGTAATAAGAAGTGGCAAGGACAAATTTAATCAGAGGCCTCTGACACCAGAAGAGGTATTTATTTTATGATTTCTAAGAAAGCTAGAACAATTCTTTTCTAAAAAAAGTCTTTTATTTCAGCAAAATAATACAGTAGGTGTCTAGGCGCAACATGATCATACTTTAAGGTTATATTCTCAGTATCATGCTGACAACTTTGTATGTGATCAAAAAGTATGAAGCCCTGTTATTTCAGGCTTCATACAGTATTCAATAACTGACAGGACCATCAATGTGTTCCGGTTAATTATCTGGTTTTAGGTGTCTTTCACTTAGCCTTCTCTGTCTCTAGGTATCATTTACACTTGTACTTCATTGGAATGACACAACCTGCTGAAGTTGCTTCATAATTACCCTACTGAAATTGTCAACAAAACTGGATCTTAAGGGGAGGGAAGAAAAATCCTTGAGTGTTAAAAATATCTAGAAAGCTGTCATTCAAGGGCATGTTCTATTTATTTATTTAGTGTAGAAGATGTTAAGACTCCATGTAACTTATTTGAAATGAATATATCTAGGATTGCACAATCTACTTAGTCCCTGTTTAAATCAACTTCTTTGTCATAGCACGGCAAAGCATTGGCTAAAATCAGGTGACTGATTTTCTGCAAAGAACTTTCTTCTGGGGATAATCTGTAACAATCTTTCTAGTTATAGACTAAGCTAGAGCGAAACCTTAGTTCTAGTTTCATTTCTTACAAAATACCTGAACAAAAGGTAAGCTCCATGAAGTCATACATATATATATATATATTTAAGAAAGGCATTCAGATTGTAAGCCACTAGGCTCATTCTTCTTGCTTTAAATTGATCTAGTTAAAATAGCTGCCTTTCTGGACTGATATCAGCTGCTAAGACAGGCAAATAGTCTTCAAGTGTTGCTTTTAAGGCATTCGCCACATTTTTCACTGTAATATGGACGAGGACTAACTAAAATGCTGAATAGGGAATACTTTGACCCAGGCCAGTCACCTAATTTAAGATTTTACTCAAGCAAGATACTTCTGTGTATATACATACATGCATAGCTGCATGACACCCAATATCACATCATCACAATAGTAACCTGTTTAAAATAGAGTAACCAAAATTTCATTTGAAATCTGTTCTTCTGTTCATGTGTTCATTTTAATTCTGGGCTGCGGGCCTCATTTCCTCCCATGCTTCCTATTTAGAAATAGTCAGATTTCTATCAGGTTGCCTACATTTTTAGGAATGACACATCCTGACTTTCAATATTACACAACGTGGTATATCAGGTCTCACTGAAATAACTGTACAAGCGAGTGTGCAGAGTGACATAACTGCCATACTATAAACTCATGTTCTGAGAAAACCATCCCACCACATAACTTGACAATGATCAGTGCCAAATATTCTTAACATTAACTATGAGGATGCAGAAAAGAATTAAAAATCTGAAGAAAAGCATGAAGATGATTTCTGGTCATTTTGGCAAAACGTAAACAATTGGCACTTATAAAATGATTCCTAGAGAAACTGTAGTTCTCTATAAATACTAAGTCAAACTCACAAAATATGAGTTACTATAGTACACAAACATGATAAATGGCACAGGTTAACATCACATGGTTGATCTCCCTGTTTAGGAATCATCAGTATGCTTTGATGGAAAGTAAGATTAATTTCATCGTGCTCTCCTTACGGAAACGGATCACATGAATCATAAAAATAGAATGCACAAGTATTTAGAAGCTCTTCCTTACATTTCCTTTCTCAGTTTTCTTGAGTGAAGTGTGGGAGATTATGCAGTTAAAAATTTTTATTGCAATAAAATCACATTTTAAAAGTATTTTGCAAACGTTACATAGGTAATTAAAAGAGGATGTTTAATTCTTACAGAACCTTGAGTACTTTTTTCTGATCAATTTCTTGACTGTTGTGAAAGCAGCTTCTGGATGTCCCCGCAAACATATGCAGACATATATTGCTTTCTTTATATAGCCTTAATAGAAAAAGCTATTGGAAGAGCCAGGAAAAGTAACTAGAGCTACATTAGAATTAAAAATCCAGACATAATTACTTGCATATGAGCCACAATAAAATCTAATTAAATTTAAATCTAATAAGATCACTAAGCAGTACAATTGCATGAATTTCTAAGAATTAAATTATCAGAATAAAAAAGTGATCTATGCTTTTAAGGTCATAATCTACATGGATTTCCTTTTCCATTATCACAGGAGAAAGAACTGGAAAACCTGGCTGCTATGGATTTGGAACTGCAGAAGATAGCTGAAAAATTCAACAATAACCAGAGAGGATGAATTTTATTTGACGTAATGTGGTATGGTGAAGAGTAGCTTTATTTAAAGTATCCCGTATTTACTAGTAAAGTCACTGCCTCAAATGTTGTTCTTCTCCCTAATTAGAAATAGTTTACCATCCTTTAAATATATAATTTATACCAGTACAAAGCATCTTTCTGTTCCAAAAGATTTGTTCAGATCAGCATGAATTCTTGCCTTCTGAATTTTGAAATGTATGAGGATAATTGTGTGTGCGTTCTTCAGAAATATATTATCTTGGTAAAAAATAATAAACTTTACATTGTCTACATACTGTAGTTAACTGCATGTGCTCCTGCATAGCTTATTTATGATTTAGATTTGTTAGAGGAGACACAGTAACATGCTTATAAGTCTATATTGAAACTAGTTTTTTTTGTTCCTTATAAATTAGTTATATATTCTGTAGTACCATAAAATCTACTTTGGGAGTCTGACAGCATCAAAATAGATGCACCATCTACTTTTATATTGTTATGAGATAAACTGAACACTCACAGCTTATGAAAAAAGGACCCTGGCTGCAGCCCACTCACAAAAGCATTGAATGTGCTTCTTAAACTACCCACAAAGTTTCTATGGAACTGTATTTTTAAAGTCATTGACACATAAGTGGTTCGCTACATAATTGCTGCCTTATTTATACATATAATAAAGGCAGGATTAAAAGAAACTAAAATAAATATTCACAGCATTTATAGTAATTAATTTTAATGTAATATGTGTTTAGTTTTATTGTACACTCATCGACTTTATTTTGGGCTCACTCGCTTTTGGCGATACGGTTCTCACCACACTACTCAAGCAATACAAAAATTAGAGATACCCCAGCTTTAAAACAAAATGGAATCTTAACCATCTGGTAATATCAGAATACCTGAAGGAATTACGGTAGTGAGGTATTCAACAGGACAAAGTTTCTGCTTTTCATCATATTCTGATGCTGATGAAAGAACTTCGCGAAACTTCCAACTTGTTATTTTATAGCTGTTAATTCTAGTAGCACTTAAGCAGATTGTTTTTATTCATCTTGATAACAGGCCTGGAAAATGCTGATTCCTGAAAGCGAGCAGGCTTTGTTTATTCTCCAAAAGTACCAGTAATATCAATGATTTTTATTAGAAACAATAAAAATCTCTACTGTACTGATTGCAATTTAAGATTTCAGGGGCCAAGATTTCAGCACTTAAGGCCTGCTAGCCAAAGGCATTCTGGCCTCAAAATACCAAACCAGTCACACAAATATCAAACGCATTAAACATTTAATTAAAAAGTTAAATGAATATAAAACACGGGAAGCACAATTGTGGATAGGCATGTTAGCCATCGATCTGAGGTAGTCAATATTTTCATAGGTCATTTATTATAACTAGCATTCTCTATTCTTGATTCTGATTGCCCCCTACTGGATGTTGGAAATATTGCTTCATATCATGAGCATAAATGAACATTCCTTCTGCTTTTTCAAGGCCAAATTAAATAGATTGGGGAATCAACTCCAAATGATTTTTCTTCCTACCATAACTCAACTGAGAAAGATTAAAATCTTTCTGAGAAAGTAGGCTAATAACCTGGATTCACAGGGTATTTTCCAGAGGAAAATGTCTCCAGGTTGATTTTGTACCTGCAGTATATGTGAACTATGCATTTGTTGCATTTATAGACTGCCTTTTTTCTAGATCAGTGAAATGCATGGGGGAGCAACTCCTCAATATTGTTAAAGTAATAACAGTTTAAGTTTTTATGGGCTATGTTACACATGACTCTCACAGAAACTGTTATTCAATGTTTACATGCTTAATGAAACTGATTAGACAAAATTGTTCAGGGACCAGAATGATCTTCCTAAATGAGGTGGGAAATAAACATACATTTTAATAATTGGGCCCCAAGTTTCAGGTTTTAGATTACATTATAGATTTCATTGTTGTTAAAATTAGAATGCCACAGGATTTTAAACTGTTCCATTCTGCTGAAATGCTTTTAAGTTAGCCAACATCATACATAGGATACTATTATAGTCTGGCTACTAAAAACATTTGCATAACGCTTGAGGCACTTGCCTATATTAACCAATGAGATGAAAGCTTTTGTTTATGTGCCATCACGTCAATGTTGCCTCTTAATTTTCTCTCTGACAATCTATCTATAACCTGGTCTTTCATGTCTTCAGATGGTGCATTCATCGTCACCGTAACTGAGTCCATCCACCTTGCTGCTGGTCATCCTCTTCTCTTTCCTTCCACCTTTCCCAGCAGTACAGTCTTTTTCAGAGAGCTAGATCTTTATATAATGTGTCCAAAGTACAATCATTTGTACCTTGTCATTTCGCCCTGAGTGACAATTCTGGGTTGATTTGTTTTTTAATTATAAAAATTTTTATTGGTTAAAAATAAACAATATTATCGCTTACAGTATGTGGAATTTTCACTATCCTTTTACAAAGATATTATATATATATTTTCTTTTTTTCACATTCAGCAGATCTTCCCTTGTTAAAATTTCAAATTTAACAATCAGATTTATACAAAAATATCAGTTCGGTATCCAGAGTAATATTAAAGTTTACAAAAATAAGAGATGTCATAAAAGGCACAAGATAATAGATTCCTCCCACTTCGTCATTTCTTAATTCTAGGTCTCAAGGTCCTGGCCTTAGCACCCCCCTCCTCCCGGACCGCCACGGCCCCACCCGCCCCCGTTCCTTGATCATCTGGTACCTCCCCTTCCTCGGTTCCTGTATCTTCCCCCTCTAGGAGGGTCTTATGTCTTATGCTCCAAATAGGCCTTAGCCTCCGCCACACTATTAATTTTCTTCCTACTGCCCTCCCAGAAAATCATCAAACCTTCCGGCATCAACCACCTGAAGCCAATTCCCTTAAGGTACAGTTTATTTGATAAAAAATAATAATTTCTTCTTAATTCTCGTACCTGTCTAGGGATCTGCTTCAGAATGGTGACCTCCTTGCCCCTGTATATCAGCGCCCCCGATCTTTGATTTCTCAGTATTTCATCTCTCGTTTCCCTTCTCACGAATTTAATGTGGACCTCTCTTGGGACACTGTGTAAAATTGCATATTTTGAGTTTACTCTATAGACTAGATCCATATCCCATCTCATAAAGTCCAAACCTCTTTCAGTAAATTCGCCAACAATTTAGCCATCACTTCTCGCAAATCTTCCTGGTCCACCTCTTCCACATTTTGAAACCTGAGAAAATAAGACATTCTATCCAGCTGCGAAGTTAAGATTACATTTCCTCTCATTTCTTCCCTCTTCTGGATTGCCCGCATCTCCCCCTCCAAACCTCCCACCTTTTTCTTATTCTCCTCTGCCACCTGTTGAACAGCAGTTAAATCTTTTTTCATAACTACAATTTCAGATTTTATTTCCAGTTGCCCTTTTTGCAGGTCATCAAGTTTATCAAGTTTCACAAGTTTCTCATCCAATTTTGCCGATTTCTCCAGAATTTTTTCCATGTCACCTGCAGCTGGTCTTTGTCCTTTTGCCATCTTGCAGTGATAAAGAATGAGAGGTCCTCAGGTAGGCACAAGCATCCAGAGAAGAAAAGATTTTCTTAAAAGTCAGCACTGTTTCCTCACAATCCACCAGTGGGCGCTCACAGAAGCAACGAGTCCAGCTCGTAGAGTAGGTCAAACAGGAAACCAGAGGTGGGTGATGTCATCAACTGTGTACAAAGAAGCAGGAAATCAGGCCCCGGCCATAACTCTCCGGCAAAGAGAGAGGCCTCCAGCCTCCCTTCTCGAATTCCGCCTCCACCATTCTCCACAAAAAATCAGCGAGGTAAGAGGTCTCCTTCTTTTTTCCTCCTCTTTCCTCTCAGCCACGGCGCCCTTCCCAGCTACAAGGGGGGGGAGAAAAACTTCGCCCCCCTCTCACTCACAGGATGCCTCGTTGCTTTGCCAATCAAGGTCTCTCCTTTTCTGCTTATTCTCCAGCCTGCATCCCTTCCTCTTCTGATCGCCTCTTTACCTGCTGCCTTAATTTCAATATACACCAGATCCTACAGGCGCAATGGCGCGGTCAGCGGCCTTGAGAACGGCCGCCGTGCGCCGCCCCCACTCGCCGGAGCCTCGGGCGCACCAGCATTGGCCGCCCAGCCCCTGGAATTGAGGCAGGGGACCCCTGGCGAGCTGCCCTTAACGGCGGATACCCCAAAGCCAGGGCACCCGGCCCCGAAGGGCCTCCAAGCGGGGTGGTTCAGACGCTGGGGCAAGAGCTCACCCAGGCAGCGTCCGTCGTCATCCGGAACCGGAAGTCTCCTGGGTTGATTTGTTTGATGACCCATTGGTCCATGGTATACTCAAGAGTCTTCTCCAAAACCAAATTTCAAGTATTTAAATTGCTTTGTAAAACAATTTACATAGCTATCCAGCAAGACTTTCGATATGGGTATAAGGAGAAAAAAAAAGAGCAAAACTCCAGTAGAAGGTAACACATTGCACACAAAGCATTCTTTGCTTTCTCAGCCTTGCTGTGATATATTCTAGTGACGTAATTACCGGTAGTTATTACCAAATTCATGGCACAATAAGTGTTTTTAGCTCCCCAGTTCTGCTTTAATTTAACTACTTAGCAAACCAAGCTCTGCAGTGGATGCAATGATAACGCAGCCAAGTGGGGGCTAGATTTTTATTTATTTATTTTCAAAGACATTTTCATAGGGTTGATAGGAATTTTTGTATGTGTATGTGAGTAATCCTTGCCTTATAATAGCAAATGAGACCGCAATTGCTGTTGCTAAGTGACACAGCCATAAAGCCTGGAATCAGGTGATTGCATCTCTTAGTGACAGTAATTCCAGCAGTCCCAGATATTGTCATTAAACAAGGACTTCATGTGACCATGACTTCCAACTTCCTGCCAGCTTTTCCCATTGATTTTGCTTGTGGGAAGCTGGCAGGGAACCCCAGAATTGAGGATCGCATGACTGCTGCTCACTGCAATGTGATAATTGTGAGCTGGGTGCAAAGCACCCAAAATGCAATTACACAACCGTGGGGACACTGTGATGTTGGACCTCCAAGGACCAGTTGTAGGTACCACTCATTCTTCCCCACTGTAACAAAATACCGCCCAGTCTTCTTCTACAAGGGATTGTTTATTTATTTATGTATTTATTTATTTACCAGTTTCATAAGGCTGCTCAAACAATGTGATTCCAGGCAGTGCCCAACAACGGAAAAAAAAATCCCCCAAAAGATCCATGTAACATTAAAACATACATAATATACTATATAAATTTGAAATATAGAATATGCTGGTAATCAAGCATCATAATAAAAACAGCTGAAGGGGAATCCCATTCAACCAGCCCCAAATGCTTGTGGGGAAAAGCCAAGCCTTAAAGCTGATTGTTGATTATCTTCTTAAATTAAAAATAAAGGATTGCTCTATGATCTGGATTCAAAGGGGAAAAAGTGATTTAGACCATGTTTATAGAAGGATCACCACACTGGCCTACAGTTCTTTCAATCAAACCCATCTATTTCAAGGATCTCTTTTTATATCTCTTTCAAAGGGGTCTCTTTCTTTTTTCTTTATTAGACTCTTTATACCTTAACTTTCTTTCCCTGAGTCATTCAAGACAGCTTATAAAAGCAGTGTACAAATGCTAAGAACTGAAGAAATAAATTAAGCTGCAAAAGCAGCAACAGATCCAAAATTAAAACTGAAAGATATGATCAATGTTCTAAATCTTGTGACTCCCAAGAGTGTATCAAGAATTTCATGGTCCCTACTGAGATACATATCGAGCTAGATCTTGTTTGAATTTGGGTGAATGGGGATCAATTCACAAATACAAGACAATACAGAGCCCAATACAATGGCAGGTGAACTTTTGGGGCCAATGAGCACATTGGGAAACACACCAGTTTGGTTGCCATCCTGAAGGCTTCTTACTTTAACAATCCTCTCTTGCTTAAAAGAAAAAATAATTCATGTATCACAAAATAATATAATTTATTCAAATGCAAATTTACAGATTAAAAACTCCACATAAAAATATAGTTATTACATATTAAAAAGATGGAAACCAGATTTACTTTCCTTTTTTTAAAGTGTTAAGTGAAAACAGACTAGCATTACTTTTAACATTTCCAAAGTAATATGTAATGTTTTTTTTTGAAATTCATAATGGTTAAAATATGCAATAGTCTAGCATTAATCTTGCCTTTCTCACTGATAATAGTACAGCATTTTGAAACATTCATTTCACTTAGTTAAAAAAACATTGATTTTAACAGAAATGGAAATGGGATTAGTGTAAACATGGTTTTTGAATTCAAAACAAAATTCTGAAACAGAATCAAGCTGGAGTTTCAGTCAATTTTTGCAACATTTCCAAGAAGACTGACACTTAATCATATTCTTCTAAAGCAGGGGTGTCAAACTCAAGGCCTGCGGCCCGGATGTGGCCTGAGGGATGCTTAAATCTGGCCCATGAGGTCAGCCTGGAAATATCAAAGGACCGGCCCGCAGTGCCTCTGCTGGCCAAAATGGGCCGCAGGCAGGCTGCTTGCAGTCCCTGCGAGGCCCATTTTTGGCCAGCAGAGTGCTTTTGGAGGCTGGGGAGGCAAAAAACGGGCTGTGCGGAGGCTCCGTGAGGCCTGTTTTCGGCCACTACGGCCTCCAGCAGCACCCTGCTGGCCAAAACCAGGCCATATTGAGGTCCCACGAGGCCTCCATGAGGCCGGCTGAGTGCTGCAGGAAGATTAGATTACAATTATGTGGCCTAAAGTAAGTGTCTAATCTGGACAGAAAACAAACAACATCCTAGGTTAATACTACAGTTTAATGCCAGATTTTACATACTGTAGGTCAATTTAATCTACAATCAACAATCCATAATTGACAGCCATTTCTATTTACTATCCTTGAAATTTATCTCTGCTGTTAGGTCTTGTATTATCATGTTATTTATACTATTGTATTTTTATTATTTGTTGAATAGTATAAATAACTTTTCCAGGCAATAGTATAAATTGCCTGGAAAAGCAATTTACTATTAAACAGTGGGGTATAAATTTAGAAATAAAAAGTTGAGTGGAGTATGAAGAATAAGTAATAAATGTTTGCCTGTAATATCTGGTAGAAGAGATAGGAAAATTGTTATAGTAAAGAACTGTGGGAAAAAAGAAGGGAAAAGCCACATCTTGAGCCTGTGTCAAACACCCACCATGACCACCCCCAGCCCCAGCCCTTCAAGGTCAAACACAACCCTGCTGCAGCCCTCAATGAAATCGAGTTTGACACCCCTTTTCTAAAGCAATGCTCCATAAGTTATGGGATGACCTAAGTCTGGAATGACATTGGCAATAAAAACATTTGGTTGAACCTGATTGATTTAAAAAATAACCTTCAGTTGCAAATAGAAAACAAAGTGCATTCCGCTGGGCCTTTCAATTCAGTTAGTAACAGAGCACAAGGATAATTTCTTGAAGCATTACTGGTGTTCTTGAAGCTTGCGCTTTTTAGAAGATGGCTCGTCTAAGCAGTCACTGGTATTTATGCTTTCATTTTTAACAGTGATACCTGTCAGTAGGTACCCACCGCCACCACTTATTATCAATTTGGGATGACTTCGATCTGGCAAGATCTTAAAAATAAGAAATGGCAAATAAGCTATGTAATAATTGCAGTACTAAAGCACATTCTGTGAGGCTCATGGATCAGACAGCAATAAAAGATTTCAAGAAGACACATATTCGACAAGTGTAAAAATCAGACAGTTGATTTGCCTTGCAGAAATTTCATAAAAAGAAATTCTTACCATTATGCTACATTGATGAGTTATGAATCAATGATAATATCAAACTAAATGAATATTTTTATTAGGTCATTGACCAGAATTGGAAACAAACATACATTAACAATAAAAACAAAATAAGATAAAATATACAATAAGTGGCAGGCTTGCCAGTGAATAATCAGAGAATAGTTATAATATGAAATTACTTTGCATAGTCTGAACAATGATCTATCATATTTTTCGGACAATAAGATGCACTTCCCCCCACCCCAAATCCGTGGAAATGTCTGTGCATCTTATAGAGCGAATATTGCGACTGGGGGAGGGGGGTTGGTGCAGTGCCGATCAGCTGTTCTTGGTGGCGGGGATCGCTGCTGTTGCTGCCCCTTCGTGGCAATTGATGGCGAACGGGCCATGGTGAACGAGTTGCGGTGGTGGCGAATGGGCCACAGAGGCAGATTCCCCCCCCCCTTGTTTTCCTCCTCTAAAGCTAATGTGCATCTTATAGTCTGAAAAATATGGTATTTTCTATCCCCCATTTTTTCATAATTTCAAATATCTATTTGATCAGAGATGCATAATTTCCCTGGTTTACTTGCATTTTTTGCGGTACATATATGTGTAATTCTTACCTGATAGTTTCGTAACCATGTTTCAGAAAGTTTCAGATTAATGACACCACCTTTCTCTCTCAGTTTTGCATAACATTCTAGTAGTGGCTAAAACAAGAACATCTGGTTATATGAATTTACTGAAAAAAATCTTTAAAAAGATTAAATTAAGAAAATATATTAGATTCACCTCTTTATATTGGCAGTAGACAACAAAAGGCCTTGAAGGAGCTACCAGCTCTAACAACAGAAGTAATAAACTTGTTGGATGAAATCGACTGGCTACAATTAAACTGTAATGGAAAGTTAGACACAGGTTAACTGCATTTCTAAACATCAAGACTGTTACTTTTTGGCTATGAAAAGATATAAAAATAGTTTGAATCCCAGATTAAATCTAAAAAAACCATGGAAGCAAAAGACTTCAAGTTACTGTGGTGATGTGAAACCAGGTGGTTTGCCAAAATTTGAGGAAATGTTGCTGCCCACATTAAGGAGGGCTACATTAGAAACAGAGGCTTTCTCATATATAGATTAGAAACAATTTTTTTCATGAATTTCCTCAACTTTATTTTAGATCTTTTAATGCACTTGTTATTTTCCTTATATAAGGACTTTTAACCCTATAAGCAGGCTGAACCATTCATCACAGCTGATATATTGACGAATCCTCTCCATCATAGGGATAATAGTACAGGCTATTGTCATCCTGTCAGTGCTGAAAATATTTTGACCATTTGCAGCATCTTTCGATCTAACACAGAAATTTAACAAGCTAATGAAAAAAAGGAAAATCCAGAAGAGGCTGAGCCTTGGCTTTAAGCTTCAAGCTATATAGACAAGTAACCCTTATCCACAAACGATGAACACTAACACACCCAGTTACATTTTTAGAATGGCAAATTCTCTTTTGAAAACAATTACAAAACAAGATATTTCTGGACATGTTCAATACTACAAGAGAGCTCTTACCCATCAGCATCCTTATTTTTCAACAAAGCAGCAGCTGCTATCAGCTTTCTCTTCTTTTCCTCTTGTTTCTTTTGTTTGTCATGTGTCTAAAATATGTATAAATTCAGATTAAATGATTTTAAGAACTAGAGAAGTTCTAAAAACAATTCTCTCTGTAGTATTATGCAAAAATACACACATTTTTAGGCTGGTTTGGGCTTAATTTTTTAATGTCTTCCTCAAATTTAAAGGTCTACTTGAAAAATGTTAAAAACAACAAAATGTATTCTAGTCTTCAACCTGAAATACTTCAAATAATTAAATATATTGCTAATTTTTTAAAAAAGTAACTTCTGTTAAACATTATTGCAATAAAGTCAGATAACTACCTCACATCGCTATATATCAGCTTTAGACACTGAAATATTTTAACTTATAGCTGACCCAAATATGAACAGAAATCACAATTACTCCAAAAATATTTCACAATTGATAAAATTATTCTGGTGCTATGACTATATTTAGCAATGCAGAGTACACTGCACTTATTCACATTTCTAATTATTATTAAATCTGATTTCTATAAAAAGATCTTGCAAATAATTAACATATAATGCAGATAAGCATAACAGAGTAAACATTTGTGTAATAACTGATGCTGCAATGTGAGCTGAGAAGCGTACTTCCTTAAATATCAATGGTTCAATTATTTAATTAAATTTAAACTATCATAAAATGGTAGGATCTTACTGTCCCCTTGGCTTTATCATCAAGTGCATCCGATGCAAATTCCGCTATTTCTTGATCTTCAGGTTGGCCACTCTCCATAGCTACCTTAGGACTGCATTCCACATCTACTTCTGGTATACAAAGTTCCTTGTCATCCCCAGAACCATTTTTGTCTTCTACCACTGGTGTTTTCTCTTCACACTCTGAAGGCAATGGCGTTAAAGAAAATGTTCCAGACAGAACGCTGGCCACTTTGCTGAGGGGGAACTCAGAGAGAGTGTCAAAAAAAGTTTTAGGAAATCCAAAACAACTTGTGGCTGCTCTAACAGGTCCTTCTCCTGGATATATCTGAACAATCGATCCATAACCTGCAAGTACAGATCAAAGTCAAATACAGCCAGCATAAACTAGGTTTCCACTAATACACTGTGACAATCTAAACAAACCATTTTCTCTCAAACATAGCATTGACTTGCATGAAAGAAAATAGAAATCATCTACAATTCTTAACATCATCACAAAGAATGTTCTTCAAAACTGGTTACCTGACACATGCATCTGTGCAAATAATGGGTTATTCATGTGATCCAAAAATGTTGAGCTTTACACAAGCATCTACAGGTGATTTCAATTCAAATTACTATGGACAAGTGAAAGATTATTTGAACTTGTCTTGGCCCACTTTCCCAAACTTGGCCATTCAGTCAGGTGCTGCATTTTTGTATTACAACATCTGCCTTCCTTGGTTCCCTATGTTGTCTAGCAAATGTGTTCTGAAACCCAGCTGAGTT
The DNA here is from genome assembly GCA_012654045.1 of Ptyas mucosa. Taxonomy (NCBI): domain Eukaryota; kingdom Metazoa; phylum Chordata; class Lepidosauria; order Squamata; family Colubridae; genus Ptyas; species Ptyas mucosa. The sequence continues at coordinate 28,256,991 of WNWU01000017.1, forward strand.
CCAAAAGTATTTCCAAAATGGAATGGGACAAAACCAGTCAAGAGAAGCAAACCAAGCAGCCATATCTTGACTAACTCTTCACGCTAAATTCAGTGAACACTTTTAACAATAGCTATATTCACAATAACAGAGATTTCCCTCATTATCTGCTTACTTCTCCATAAAACTTGAAAATAGTTGTTAGACAAAAATAAATAAAACAGAAGGACAAAAGACAATTGTCTTGCCAAAAGTATCTTATTTCTCTACTCTATTTCTGGCATCTTTATATTTTGTAACCAATGTTTTGCTTAGAAAGCTCCCTATCCAGCTTAACTGTAAGGAAAAAAGAATCGTAATTTTCAAATCAAATGCACATGCTACCTATAGAAATATTACTATTAAATGTTCACACTCCCAGTTGTATACATTCTGTATACAGTTGTATATATTCTGCTCTTCTCACCTCCCATTCGTTCCATTACAGCTCCCAGCACCAGTCCTGCACAGGTTTCCATTACTATCATCTTGTTGCCAGCATGAACATTTCCCCAAGTTAACATCTGGGCTAGAGTATCATACCGCAAATGGCTAGGACATTTTGGGGAAAAAAATAGATTACTTTTGCTGTGAGTTAAAATACTTAAGAATTTAACAAATTTTATTAGACATACCGGATTTCTAATTCTAATTTATATTTTGAATAAATATAAATTCTGACTGTAAAGATACAATAATATTTGTTAAACGGGTATTTTGCCCAGCTCCCTATGACTCTGGGCAGCTTGCAATAAGAAATTACAATACAATCAATAAAAGTTGGTGTGTTCATTCCAGATGGAATGAAGCAAGGGGTCTCATTCTCCCTCACAAAAGGCCTGGATAGTGTTGTGGATGGAAGCTGAAAAATGCTTTAACTCATTGTTTGATCAGTTCCATCATAGTTTATGTAGTACTGAAACAGAAATCTGCAGCTTAGTTTTTGCCTCTGCCTGCCAAAAGGAGACCTTTGAGAGAGAGAAAAAAATTAAGTTCATGCAGAATAAGACTAATTCTAGTCCACTTGGTAGCCATCATCAGAATCTCCTATTTTTTTTAAAAAATCCACACACCCAGATTATTACAAACTATATTCTGTCAAGAAAAGAATCTCATATTTTATGCATCATTTGTATCCATCTGTAACCATTGATGGGAGGACATTTATCCACCCATTTACTGTTAGATGTAGTCCAACAGATACCTTATATAACTGAAATACATTACGCCTTACTTGATCTTTCCTGGTTCTCTTGCATAGTACATTGTTGATAATATACGAGTAGATGGCTTTATGATCGTAATAACTGCCTCATATCTGCAACCAAAGCAGCACAAATAGTGTTAAAGCTATTTATGATTTGTGATTCACTGAACATTCTGTTTTCTAAAATTCAACTTACTTCTTTTTCTTTTTTTTGATGTATTTATCTTGAGCAAATTCTGTTTTGTCTCTAAACGTGGTGCTGTTCTCTATTAATTGTTGAACTATTTCCTTCAAAAAAAGACAGGTTAATTATTCTCTTCTCATAGCTATTTATAAAGCATTTCAACCAAAACGAAACACAAAAGTCCTCAGTATATAAACAGTGACTAAGGAGCATCCAAGTAAAAATTAAAAAAGAAATTAAAAAGCCAGTTTGCTGTAGTGGTTAAAGTACCAAGACAGAAACAGGAGACTGTGAATTCTATTCCAGCCTAAGGCACAAAGCCAGCTGTTTGATTTTGGGCCAGTCAAACTCTCAAAAGGAGGTAATGGCAAACTATTTCTGGGGTAAAAAAATATACCAGGAAAACTGCAGGGACTTGCCCAGGCAGTTGCCAGAGTTAACATTGACTTGAAGGTGTGCGCGCGCACATACAAAGAGCAGGAAATATATTTATTCTCAATGTAGTCATGCATCTACCAAATGTGAGGCCAACATTTAGCCACAAACAATCCAAAGAACTACACATGAAAAGCAGTACCAGTGACTTGAATGGATATAAAATGGATGTTGCATTCCATTCATTATGATGATACATATCATCCAGTCAAGAACCAGTGGACAGAAATATAGTTGAGTTGTAAAGTTCATATTTTATATGAAATAGTTCAAGATTTAATCCTTCAAGACTTTTAAAAGAGTGGCTTGTATTTAGTATAGAAAGGCAACTGCCCTTTATTATAAATCTAATAATAAATTTATATTCTGCTTTTTCTTTGGAACAAAAGGTAGCTTAAATGGGGTTCTAGCCTAGTTTTATTGTGATATTACTCTGATGCCCAACTGGGCTGAAATATATCAACTGGCCTAAAGTCATCCAGTGATTTCTTTTGGTTGAGTAGGAACTCAAATGTGTTTCCTCAGTTTAACTCTACAATTTCAATCACTATATAACACTTGTTCACATTCTTCAACAGAAAAGGATTTTAATTGTTCCTAGCAATATAGCTTTCTAAACAGAAAATATTCACTTGTGACATGAAGCAATAATATGCAGTTGAGAATTCAAGATTACCTGTCCTTTGATGCCTTTATCCTTCAAAGCCTTTATATCATCATGAGTCAGTTTTTGAGACTTTCCATCATCTATTATATTACGATTATCTGTACCTGCTTCTTTTGTTTCTTAAAAAAACCCCAAAGATAAAATAAGTTTGTAAGAACTATTACTAAAGATTTAAAAATATAATTTCATATCATAGATGATTTATAACTGGTACTGTAATCATCTAACAGACAAAACAGGAAACTGGGATAACTTAAACCCTTGTACTAGTTTATCAGGCAAAAGGAAATGTTAGTGTAGTTTTTTTCACTTGTGCTTCTGATTGTTTTTTGTCAAACAAACATTTTTTTTAAAAAAATCTTGATTAAATTTAACATTTCAATGATACTAGTATATTTCAGCTTGCCCATATCTCACGTAGGACCCTTGCAAGAATGGTTATCTCTTATATAAACCATAAAATCACAATGTTCCCAAAAGAATTATGATTTGCTACTATCTATTGTCAAGAAATGGAAACTTTCTCAAGTAAATGCTATAAACCAGATCTGAACAAATAATGTAGCAGTTTGGATTTTATTCAGATATTTCCATTGTTTATTAATAATTTAGATATTAAAATAGACATGCTTTTAACATGGTAATTTTTTGTCCTGACCATCAAATACAGCTGGTTAATCTAATTTTGAGTTTGAATCTACACTTCTATTTAGTTATATACATTTCATAAAACTTCCTTTCAACATTTTTCATCACATTTTCACCAAAGACTTGCCAATTATAAGATAGGCCAGTGATTCTCAACCTGTGGTCTGTGGACCCCTTTGGGGGCTCCACGATGTTGTCACAGGGTCTGTGAAGTCTTGAAGATATGTTATGATTTAAATCTTGGGAGTCTGGCCAAAAAGTTATTTAAAGGAGGTCCGTGGTGAAGAAAAGGTTGAGAACCATCGAGATAGGCAAAGATTCTTATCAGTTTCATGCCACCAATATAAGAACTTATTTCTTGTATAGATGTTGATAAAAATTTTCTATGCTGCCATAAAAACTGGCAGGTATCAGTCCATCCATCCTTCCAATTTATTGGCAGCTCATCTTACTACAAGGTAAGTCTATGGTTTTATCACATATAAAGCATAGACTGAAAGTTGTAACCGATACTTCCCTTGTTCCTCAACCCCATATTGTACTTTGTTCAGGAAAAATATCAGGATTATAATACCAAAGCATACACATTCCATACTTTCGCTATCTAAATAATTTCTAGCTGATTCATACCTGGATTCATCTCTTCTAACGTCCGCTTTGGCTGAAGACTACCACCACTAGTCACTTCAAATGATGCTCCATAAACATGCCCAATGGCATTATCTAAGCAGAACCACTGTTTTTCAAAAACAATTTTTCTAAAAAGAAAAGCATCGATAAATCAATTAGAAACATAGAACCCTGCAATATTCACAACCCAAAACCTGAAAAAGGAATAAAATGGCATACAGTATATTCAACTCGTTTCAAGTGCAAGTAAGCAGAAATAGCTGTAAAACCATTGAGCAAGAGAAGCAAGTAAATTAAAATCACCAGAATTTATTTTACTAGGCTTATATACCATTTTAATTTAATTGGATTGGCTCACAATCCAATCATACATAAATAAGATTAAAACCAATAGATCACTCCATAAAATAGAAACATTTTATAGAAATAGAATGGAAAGACGGGGTACCTAAAAGCCATTACAACTCATACACAGGAATAATCTTCAATTTATCTCCTCTTCAAAGTTCTAGGGTTATAATCTGGTGTTAATTACTTTTCCGAATCCCAAAAAAGTTGGTACTTGTTAAAAGGGGGCAGTGATTGAAAACTGTCTCTAAGAATCCTACAAAGTGCTTTTTTAAAGAGGGGATCTTGAAGAGACTCCACTCTCTTCTATTTAATTGAGTAGCCATCTTTATATTCCAGGAGACAATTCCTTAGTGACTGCACCATGTTAAAGTTATTTTCCATTGTATTTGCTCTGAAATGAAACCAGATCTAATGTGTAGCTTTTTGTACAATTTGCACCTGTAACTTGGGGAAAGAGCATGACTGTCATGATGGTTATGAATTCCTAAATCAATTCTAACTCTTTTTCAAGGGAACAAATTAAAGTCCCTCAGTACCCTCAGCCTGTGAAGCTCCACTACCAATAGAGAGATGAGGTTTGGTCTTCCCACAATTGAAAGAACTGCTTCTTCCTAGAAAATTGAAATTCCACTAGAACAGTAATATTTCTTCTAATTTAAAACATTATTTTAGTTTTTTAATATAACACACTTCTTAAATCTATTTCCAGCTTCATTAATGTGGAAATTATCATTTCCCTCTACTACTTTCCTGGGTCTTCCACCTAAGAAAGGTAACAACCAATGGATTTTCTATTTTCAAGAATATAAGCTGAAGTTGTTTTTTTCATCCCGGAAAACTATCAGGGACACAAAATAAAGAACTCTGCATGTAAGTGCAAACAGAAGCATCTTGCCATTAAAAACCTCCTATACCATTCTCTGCTGTATGCAGCCTTCAACTCTCATTCCAATGAAATCTTAAAACCTCTCTGCTCAGATGGAGAGGTGAAGAGACAAGGCTGCCATATGCAGTCCTTTTTTACCCATAACTATTTTCTGGATATAACTGGAGACCTGACAGCCCAGCTTCAAGACCCAAGCTTCCTGCAACACGGTGAACTCTCGTTGCTTGACCCAGCTCCTGCCCACCTACCATGTTTCCCTGAAAATAAGACCCTGTCTTATATTTTTTTGAACCCCGAAATAAGCACTTGGCTTTATTTTCAGGGACGTCTTATTATTTTGGGGCATGTGGAGCAAGACGGGGCTCTTCTTGCCATCTTACCTGATTTCCAGCTCTGTCTCTCTAACCCTAACCAGAGAAAATGGCAGGGACCGACTGCACATGAGGGTTTATTTCCGGGGGGTGGGGGTGGTGTTATTTTAGTACATGCACTCAAAAGCCCAATTGGACTTATTATCCGAGGAGGTCTTATTTTAGGGGAAGCAGGGTAGCAGTTCAAAAACATGCAAATGAGAATAGATTAATAGTTACTATTTTGGTGGGAAGGGAACAGTGTTCCGTGGGTATTTGGTGTATAACCATGCTGGCTATATGACCATGGAAAATGTCTTCAGTCAATGCTGGCTTCCTCGGCCAAGGAACAGAGATGAGTACCGTGCCCTAGAGTTGGACACGACTGACAGGGAAACCGTTACCAATACTTTCTTTTAATACTTACATAATACTTCTGTTTCTGTGGAATCCGCATAATTTAGGCATAACCACATAAAGTCTTCTTTGGGTTCCACAACACTCTGTTGTGCAGTTCATCTGTTCGATGCAATCCCAGTCAGGTGTTATTCTGACTGGGGTTGCTTGAAAATTGTGTCCCCCACAATTTTCTGTCAGTTTTTGGCAGTACCCACCTTCGAAGCCAATAGAGCCTTAGCAGCAATATAAACACTTACCGTTAATAACAACCATGGCAATTTTAACTTGGGTGGACTTCAACTCCCAGAATTCTCCAGGCAGCAGGGCTGGCTAGGGCAGAGGTCTTCAAACTTGGCAGCTTTAAGACTTGTGGACTTCAACTTGAAGTCTTAAAGCTGCCAAGTTTGAAGACCTCTGAGCTAGGGGGATGGTGGGAATTGAAGTCCACATGTCTTAAAAGTCACCAAAGTTGAGAAATACTTCTTTATGGTGTATTTTTTGGGGGGAATTAAGTTTTATTAGTTCCCCCCCCCAACAGACACCCACATATTTTATGAAACAGAGTATTGACCATATCATATCATATCCAACTCGTCATATCCAAATATATTTTACTTAGTTACAATTTCTGCCAAAGTGTTCTTTTTCCATATTTTATAGTGTATTTTTATAGAGTATAAATAACACATTCATAATAGAAACTACATAAATGCATTAACAAAAGTAGATGAGTTTATGACAATTATATTGGCTAAAACAATAGGCTAGCGGGAATGCACAGGTTTGAATCCTCTTGTCTAGGCATAAGGAACAATGGAAAAGCCTAACTGGCAACGGACTGGAACTTCTTTGAATGAAGTAAAAGGCTGCAGAAGATGAAGAAGAGGCGCCTCCGCTTCAGCCTAACAGGAGAGAGGCTTACCTTCGCTTCACCACGGCGACCGCTTTGAACACGTCCTCCCGCTTGAGAACAGCCCAGTCTCCCTCGCAGATGACATGGGGAGAAGGGGACCGAGGAGGCACCTCCATAGCGACCCTCCCAAAGTCCTCACACTGAGGAACCTGACCGGAAAAAGAAAAAAAAAAAACAAAACCTCGCGCACAGGTCTTCCTGTTTTCCCCCAAAAGCACAAACCGCGGAAGCGATTTCATTTCCTCTCTTCTGAAAAAGCGGTTGGTCTGATTGGCATTTGGGTCATAAAGATCGAGGGATAGAGAGGCCGCTGAGCGCCATGTTGATCGTGACTGGTGCCATCGAAGGAGTCTGATGTACGGGCAACTGCAATCACAGGCGACTGTCTTGCACACTTACTTAATGATTTCTTTTCGCAAGGTTGTATGGCCGCTCTATAATTTAACATCTCTATGTAGACACTCTTTTTTCTAGTTTATAACGTAGAGGTAGGGAAAAAAAGAGAAGAGTGCTACTTTATAACTTACGGACCTGTCGCTTCCGGGCTCCTTTAATACAACCCCCGTTTCTGGCCGGACGTGAAGAAGTCGGTGTCAATGATGCTATGGCACATAATCAATTCATGTGCAAAATATTCATTGCGAGATCCTAAGGCAGGACACGTCTATTTGCTTTCATTCGTAAAATGTTCTTTTTTTACAAAGTGTTTCATCACAGTGATAATAGTATTATCTACACCAGGGATCTCCAACGTTGGCAACTTTAAGCCTGGAGGACTTCAACTCCCAGAATTTCCCAGCCAGCTTTGCTTGTAGATTGTGAGCTTTTGCTGGCTGGGGAATTCTGGGAGTTGAAGTCCTCCAGGCTTAAAGTTGCCAAGGTTGGAGACCCCTGAACTAGACTATGGGCGAAAGATGCGTTCGTAGATATTTTAGCAGCATGTAAACCCTGCAGTCCGATCATTCATTTTGCTCCATTCAAAATGCAGCTTCAGTTTATCGCCCAGCCCTCCCAACTATAGGAGAGGCTTAACTTGCTAGGAAGCATAAAAGGACATATATAAACTTGAAAAACAACTCAGAATCGGGGTAGTAACAGAAAGAGGAAAGGATTTCCTCTTTTGCGCTGCGCGGGTAGGGCTTTTGGGAAGGGAATCGATAAGAAATTGGCACAATTATGCTAGGATCGTATAATCATTTTCGCTGCCTGTAGTCCAGTCAAATGGAGAGACAACACTTCCCTCTCGGTTCAAGCATTTTAAGATTCTCCCCAGCGGTTCAGAGGCAGGAAAAGCGCATGGGACGCGACTCCTTTCTTCAAATCAACCAAGTACGAAGTCTGTATGCCACTGATTCCCAACTTCGGCCACAAAAAAGAGTGAATGGATTTCAACTCCCAGAATTCTCTAGCAATCAGGGGTCTCCAACCTTGGGAAACTTGAGGACTTGTGGACTTCAACTCCCAGAA
>WNWU01000017.1:28267895-28349685 GCA_012654045.1 Ptyas mucosa
CTTCCTTGGTCTTCCTGGCGACCAACCATATATATGGGGTTGGGGGGAGAGGGGGAACATAATTCCAAAAGGAATGGGCTACCACCAAGAAGGCACACCTCATGAAGTGACATTGTTTCAGTGAAAATGAATGTTTTAATTCTAGAATGTTTCAATCAAAGTCATTCCAAATAACACTTCAGGACCATTCCTGCATGATCTTATTTGCTTTGGAGACTTAAACGAACCTAAAGTTTCTGAATTTAAAAAAAATAATAGCCATAATACAATGCCTGAAGCCTGGATTATTATGCTATAACTTAGATAATTTTTTTAAAACTGAATCTTATGGTCAAGCTGTCCCTCTGTACAATACAGGGAGTTATTACCGTTATCATTTTAAATGCAGTATTTGTAGATACAGTATGTTGTATATAAATTGCTTTTAATGACGAATTAAAAATGCTCAATTTTATTACTAACTTTTTGAGGGCATACTTTTCAGCACAACCTCCTCATCTTATTCAAACAACGCTGGACCAGGCTACTCCATATAAAGGCTGGAAACTTTATTTCTCTGAAGGTGAGGCCTTCCTTCCCTTGTACATGGTAAAACTGAGAGCTGGCTAGGATTGGAATTTACAAGCTATAGGTCATGATGCTCTGGGAGACCATGAGCAAATTTTAAGGGGAGGGTCACAGATATATTTTTTTTAAGATTGTACAATCTTATGCTTGGATTGCTGGCAGAAATTGTTCCTGTTCTGTCCGCATAAAGTCCTTCTCCGCCTGAATGAGGCAACCAAGACTGGAGTATCAGCCTTATGCTGGATTGCCAGAGGCACATACTGTATATTGACATAAATTACAACAAGCTGAAGAAGTTAAGTGGGTATAATGGAATAACAAGCAGGTGGTTTATTTTAGTATAACAACCTCACAACTTAAAATGAGAAAGAGCTACTATGGTATAGTGTTGGTGCTGGACTAGGAGTTGGGGGGGACCAGATTCTAGTCATCCTTTGGGTACAGAAGCCATTCCCTCTCAGCTCTAATCAACCACAGGCTCTGCAACAAGCCAAATGAAAAACAAGATTTATTGCATTGGTACTATATAAAAATAAAATGCAAGTAGAATATTTTTGTCTAAACGTTTGGATTATTTCATGCACAAGTAATATGGTTCGAGTAAGTTGTGCTGTTTGCAGCAAAGAAACCTATTTATATAAAAAAGTGAGGTAATATTATAAAAAGCATGCAAATTAAAACTGAGTCTCCCTATCAGGAATAAATTGAATATGTGTTTTAGAATATGATCAAAATTTCACAAACTTTTAATTTTTTAAATATAAAAACTACTCTAAAATACAATGGCACCATATTGAGTTTCCTTGTCATGCATATTTTTTTTATATGATGAAGTAAACCTGTGTTCAGTGAAACATTAATATTGTATCATTCCTATGCATTGCTAAGCAGTCTGTAGTTGGACTTCACACACTGCTAACCTTAATGTAATTGGTCTTGGCCTAGCGTGTGAATTCTCTCATTACAACTTAGTATTACATCACATGGTTAAATCCTGGTTTATCATGTGTATTCAACTACTTATTTTTGGCATGCCTAAAACTTCATAAAATGAAGCTATAAGATTTCTCTTTGGCATAGCTTCCCTAATTATGATAACTGCAGTCAAAGTAATGCTTGTGAGATAAAAGATGGTCAATAAGACAAAATTATATTTACCTGAAGAAATTAAATTCTTAATATTGTAAATATTAATGGAGTGTCTTTAAATCTCAGGAGAACTTTTTAAAGCTACAGCTGAATACAATGTATTGTTATATTGGCTTGTAAAATCAATAAGCTTGTTAATTAATATGTTCGTATATGTTGAATTTTATCTACAGTCAACTATATTAACTATTAATCAAAATTCTCTAATTCAGCATATGATGACAACTCACCCTTTGTTCAGAAGATTGTAGCTTTTGAAACTTTTTTCAAATCTCGAATAGAGTTTTATGATAAGGTAAGTTATTAGACTATATATTGTTTGGGATACTTTTGTTTTCTGAAGCTGGTTTAACCACACATTTGTATATTTGCTTCTTGTATTTATATGCTGAAGGAATCCAAGGATTCCTGGTATTTATGAGCATTTTAATTTTGTTTTTTCTAAGAGAATTTTGCAGACTGATTCTGTCAGAACCTTTAGAAAATTTGTTTAATCTTATTCAGCGCTCCGTGATCTAATTTTTTAATGCTATGTTATGTATTTGGATGGATGGACAAATAGAGGACATTTTTAGAAAATAAGGAAATCTTCTTGTCCTTATACCATTTTGTTCTTCACATAATTAATTATTTGCATAGTGTGTGTTAACCTTTCAGTCAAATTTATCTGATTTATCTTTTTTATTTTGTGCTCAAAGTGAAAAGAGGGAAGCATATGTCAGTGGTGTTGCTAGATTCAGTGAACAAAGAACTTATGAGATCATCCTCATAATGCAGATGATGCATATTTTGGAAAATGAGGCAGTTAAATCAACAATTGGTATTTTTAGTAAAATATTTTTCTTTAATATTTGAGAATAATGTGTAATGGAATGAACAAGAAATAGAGTTGTAACTTTACTGAACACAAATTCACACACCTCTATTTTATAGGATGAAGTAGAAAGAAAAGGAAGTATCCTTGTGGATTATAAGGAACTGATAAGTGATAAAGAATTAGTGGAATCATTACCTGATGTTGCTATTGAATTAAGAGATACACCACAAAGAATATTGGACTGCATGGGTTTGGCCATACATCAGGTAAATGAACTAGACAAATAAGATATTTTTACATTCCAAAACCTTATTAATCACAAAATGCAAATCTTAGCTAAGAGAACAATTGTATTTACATTTCATGTAAAAAAAGGAACAATAATACTATCCATACATACACATCTTAAAATAAAGCCTCGCTGAATTCATCAAGACTTAGAAATTTCCATAAAGTTTGAGCCCAAATCTTAAAATAAACTACTTAGTTTATATTCGTGGGGTAAATGACGTAACAATAAAAAAGGAAGGATTATGAATATCTTATAACTGTGCTTGGCAGTGAAATCCTGCATATGTGTGTTAAGCAGGATTCCCTATGTTTTGAAAAGCAGGCTGGCATGGGCAGAATATGAATTAAAGCAGTCCCACCATTTAGAAGTGTCATGTCGTTGCTTCAAAGGCTGTTTGGGTGTCTGTACATGTGTGCATGCACAGGAACTTTGCTGACATTCACATCAGGATTCTCTCACCCAAAAGCAGATGAAAGCTAGACACAGCTGCATTAGGACTTCTTTACAATGCTAAGTGGTTTGGTTTCTAATTGCTAATTGCAGAGGGCTCTAAACAATCTCAATTGTGGGGATTAGGGGACCCTTTGGAATAGTATAGCAGGGACAATGCATATTACAGTAGAAAAGAAAAATAAATTACAAGACGAGCTTCCCTTTGATAGTTAAAAGCACCATCTGCTTCTAAAAATGATATTTCTCTATTAATTATTTAATGGAAGTCAGGCAGTTTCTTTTTTATTCTCTTAGGTATTGATCAAAGACCTAGAAAAGCATGCTGCAAAGCTGCAAGAGCAAGAAGGGCTGCCCATTGACGAAGAGCCTATTATAAATATGCCACTTATTCATGCAAGGTATCTATTTTTTAAAATTATTCAATTAGGAGAAAAACTGAAAACGTTTTAAAACATTTTGCAAACTTATATATGAATACAAAATGGCAAGAACTCTAAGTGACATTTTTGAGAAAATGATAGCATAAGAAATCCTAGAAAAATGTAATAATATTACTAATTTCTAGAGTATCACAGAAAGCTGGTTTACCACTTGTACCAGTAGTCATATTGACCAAGTTGTGGATTGGCCCCAGTCAATGCTAGAATTGTTTTTACCTGGTGTAAAGAGCCCATTTGTCATACAAGGCAGGAAATTGCAACCTTTTTATTCTCTACAGCAACAAAGAGGTGTTCTTGGGATCCAAATCACAAATCAAGAACTTCTGAAAAATACAGTAAATTACCATACTTTTTATACATTTAAAAAACCACACCAAAATCTCATCATAACTAGCAAGCAATAGGCAACAACTAGTAAATTATTCATACCACTGGTAGATGGCCCTCTCAGAAGGTGGGTTCATTATTAAGATACTGTAGCCCTTGTCCTTGTTCTTCTGTCTCTAATTGATAGCTAATTGATAGAAAACACAAAATTTTCTATATAATTTATCTACAAAAGGAAAGGGGAGTTAGCTTTAAATCTACTGCTTCTGAGGGAAAGGATGGTACTTTTTTATATAATAGCAACCACATGATCTTTCCAGGAATATGCAAGCCAGAGCAAGCTGCTAAAAAGAGAAACAGACAACAATGGAGTTTCTCTGACTCAAGCCAGCTATATCAGTCCTTCACTCACCTAATTGAAATGATGAGCAGTAATACTATTGCTGCATGTAGGAATAATTTCTCTGCCCACATTTAGATTTATCAACGAGGCACACTTACCTCAGAGAAATGCCTTGATAGGATTGCATCTTTCTGTTTATTTGATTTGTGAGGGCAAATATTTGATTTGTGAGGGCAAATATTTGATTTGTGAGGGCAAGGTTACTCATGAATCACTCAAAAATAACTTCAGGGAAGTACATTATTTAGAAATAGACCTAAAAATTAAATGGGCTTAAGTGTGCCTAAAATAGCCCTTCTCCAGAATGCAATCTTGGGTTTTATTATGCCTGAATGCAAGTAATATGAACTTTCAATCAGATCACCTAGCAGTAATTATTTTCTGCCTTGAAGGATATTGCTTTGAAAAGACCTCATCACTGTACCAATCCGTGGAAGGACTTTTTCCATTATGTCTTTGCAGAGATTGCTATATAATTGGAATGATGTATTACAGCTTGAAAATTCCATTTTTATTTGAAGTAGCAGGACTAAGCATTTTGAGACATTACTGAAAGTTTCGATTTTTTGTACCATTGGATCTATTGTTTTCTGGAAGGCATAAAATTATGACATTATAAAGGTTCCTAAACTGAATGTAGCAATTATATTATGTAAGAATAACTTAATAAAGAAAAAAACTTCCCAGGAAGTTTTTATGTTTAATATTCTGATTAACTATACAAATGCATTAATATCCAAATGCTTACATATATGCAGCTTTTCTCTGAATTTCTCTGAATTTTGGTCTGCTAAAATAATTTTCAGTGAAAATGAAAGTGGATACATAGAAATAAGTTTTTACAATTATAATGTATTTGTGTTAAGACTGATTCACAATAGAAAAATGTTATTTTAACATATGCAGTATATTCTTCTAGAAAAAAATAATGCATTGGCTTCATTTAGAGAAAATTAAATTCAGTTTCATTTGAATCCATGACACATGTAAGTTATGACAAATTAATTTTTTTTATTACCACTATCTATACACACACCATTGTTTTCACCAATTGTTATTATAAGAATAGTACTATTTTATACATGATGAACTCCCACTGAATTATCAGTATATTTATTTAATTTTAATATGTTTTAATATGTTTTAGAGTGTACAACTATGATCCAATTACTCAAATTAAGAATATTCGAGCTAATTGCTATGGGAAGTATGTTGCTTTACGTGGGACTGTTGTGCGTGTTAGTAACATTAAACCTATCTGCACCAAGATGGCCTTTATATGCAGTACCTGTGGAAATACACAGGGTTTTCCTCTCCCTGATGGAAAATATACTCTTCCAACCAAGGTAATAAAAAAAGCCCTCAAATCAAAACTGCTACCTCCTACTTTTTTTCTGAGTAGTATTTAAAGTTTTCATGCTGTGCTGTTTACTGCACATTTAAGGACATGCATCATACCTTGATGAATGATGGAAAGACGAATTAATCAAGCATAAGTGCAAGCCTACCCAAAATAAACACAAATAATATGGGACCAGTACGCTCCCATAGAGAGGGGCTCCTCCTGGTGCTGTCGGCCAAACAATGTTGACTGGTGGCCCCCAGGGGGAGAACCTTCTCTGTGGGAGCACCCACAATCTGGAACGAGCTGCCCTTGGAGATACAGTTAATCCCAGATCTCCGGGCCTTCCGCCGGGCCCTCAAAACATTCCTATTCATGCAAGCCGGCCTGACCTAACCTCCCTTAAAACCACTTTTAAATTCTTTAAATATGAACCTACCCCATAAATTTGAGATGTATAATTTAATTCCATTTCTAAATCAAACTATTCAATTATATTTTAATCGGTTTCTGAATATCTGTATTCTGTATTTATTGTTTAACTGTTCACCGCCCTGAGTCCTTTGGGAGTAGGGCGGTATACAAATCTAATAAATAAATAAAATAAATAAATATAGCTCATAACAAATATGGTTATGGTATAAACTTTCTTTTGTACTAAATTTGAGCATTAATGTATTTCAGTGTTCTTTGCCTGAATGTCATGGACGATCCTTCATTGCAGATAGAAGTTCTCCTTACACAGTTACAGTGGACTGGCAGTCGATTAAGTAAATATATCATATTACCCTAATATTTTGGAAATTTAGATTATTTACAGTAAATGCAAGGAATTAATTATACAGTATCTTTTATTGTAATGTTAAAAAGTTCTATTGAATAATAATTCAATTCAAAGAAAATCTCATTTTTTCTATAAAGTTATCCTTAATCTAGAGAGAGTAATCTCCTTTTTCTGTAAGATTGGTATTGTGAGAAATCTAGTGTGAACTCTGGCTACTTGTACTTCTCCTTTCTCCATAAGATTTGTGTGTTTTTCTGAGGGTGGGTGCATATATTAAGAAAGATTTTGTGAATCTTTGATTCATAATTCATTTAACTCTATCTTCAGCTCTGAGAAGTGTTTGCCAAAAATATATATTGGTACTCCAAAACCAAAGGAAAAGTCAGAACGCTTGTTTTGATCTTCTATATACTGTATGCTCAATATTTTATAAATTTTAATTCTCCACCACCAGTGGTATCATATCTTTTGTTATTAACTTGGTATTCCAGAATTCAAGAACACATGTCAGATGATCAGCGAGAAGCTGGGAGAATTCCTCGGACAATAGAATGTGAATTGGTTCATGATCTTGTGGACAGTTGTGTTCCAGGCGATGTGATTACTGTTGCAGGAATTGTCAAGGTATCAAACACGGAAGAAGGTGAACTATATCAACTTTTATGTATTGACATCTGTACAGTATTTTTATACATTTTAGAAAATGGCTATTAATTCAGTTGTCGATGTGTATATTTGTATTTTGCCCAATTAGTGAGCCAAAGTAAAAATTAGTGTCAAAGATTACAGTCATGAGATTTAAATTAAAACAAAGAGATCAGTATATTGGTACACAACTATTTGAAAACTGTTTTCAAAGAGAAACTGCTCTTAGTTCTTTACCTTCTGAGTAGTGAGGGCAGCTCAACCCAAGAAGTGCTGTATTTTTAGTGGCAGAGCAGTCTTCTGGAACATTGTCCTCCATAGCATTCAAGATGGTGAAAATTCAACATTTCCAGAGACTATTGTAACTAAACACAGAGTTTTAGCCATTTTTGTATTTTTATCTTACAGTTACTTTATCTTAGTTTTCTTGGATCTTGTAGTTTATTTTATTTCCTGGATTTTTATTGTGGCTGTTTTAATGCTTCTTCATCACATAAGCCTCCAAGTATTACTTGGATTATGGTAAGGTACAAATGCAGTAAATAAATAAATATGCTTTACAAAGCAGGCAGATAAAGCCATGTAATAAAGGAAAATATGTTTAGCTCAAGGTTGATGTTTCATTACCCAAAGCAGGTAACATCTTAAGTTACATCTTAAAGTGGAAAAATGATCATGATCTTTCTATTGATATTTTAACAGGAGCATCAAGAAATAAAAATGATAAATGTGTCTTCCTGTTATACATTGAAGCAAACTCTATCAGTAATACAAAAGGCCAGAAAATCAAAAATTATGAACATGGATTAAACCAGCAAGGATGCATGGAATTTTCACTTAAAGATCTTTATGCAGTCCAAGAAATCCAAGCTGAAGAGAATCTGTTCAAGCTTATTGTCAGGTATGTCATTTATTGCAGGTCAGGGGACTAACAATAATGGGAGATCCGTCCTACCATATCCATCGGATATATAAGATATATAAATCAGCAAAACAAAAAAAATATAGGTGTTTTAAATGTGATAATAGAACTATTGAGAGCCAGCATGGTGCAGGTTTTAAGCTGTTCGATTGATGTTGGGGAACTGCAAACTCAAGTCCACTTATGGCTTTGTAAGTGACTTGGAGCCAATCATTCTCTGTTAATTACACCTTTCTCACAGATAGTGTTGTGGTTGAGAAAAATAGGAGGGAAAGTTATGTCTCTCCCCCATATGAAAACAAGATATAAATCTGACAATAAATATTTGTAAAACGTCTTACCGCCCTGTTGAACTGATAGAAATGCAGTAAAGAGCTTACTATGAGTTCTTACAGCATTGTAGGAAATGACAGATAATGCCACCCTCTGTGCTGCTGGCAAAATATGGCACTGTTGAAAAGCTTCAGATGTAGGAGATGATGTCAGTTATACCATTTATGACATCACAAATATCAGTGTAGACAAAGCATGAGGCTTAAAGTTACAATGTGTTGACAGACAATCTGTCTTTTAAATATTATTTTCAGTCTACAACTGATTTAAAACTAGGCTACAATGATTTATTTCTGTTGCTTATTTGTTATCTAAAAGGATAGTCTAAGAGTACAGTACAAGAATTATTTTTGTGTAACAAGTAAACGTTTATACAAGTGTGGAAATCCTATCCAATCTAAAAGATAAATCCTTAAGACACCTAAACTTAAGTACATTTAACTTGAATTATTTCAGTGGCATAATAATAATTAGATTTAGGGTAGCTACTAACTCCAAAAGGCTCTGGGTGGCTTTAATGTAAAATTAAAATAGTTAAAAACATTGCAACAAAATGTTATTCCTACTATTATGATTAGTTGCACAGTCAGCCAGATGTTTAGACTGGATTTGGCATTGGTATCCACCTACTGAATCCTTATGTCAGCCCTTGGATAAAGTTTGTCAGTTAACCATCTTTGGCTCAGTCTGAATTCCTTGCTGATGGCCTGAACGTGACACCTTCCTAAGGATCAAGGATAGACAGATGTTGATACTTGATGGTATTAAAGGTATCATCACAGGATGCAAGCTGTTCCAACTAGAGCTGTGTTTTACAATTGACTGCTAGTGATTTTGTCAGTGCTAATTGTCTTCAAGTGTTTCAGGTGTTTTGGGATTACATCCAAGGTGCCTATTACTATTTGGTACATATTTGCTTTCTATTGCCACAGTTGTTCCACTTCTATCTGCAGGTCAAAGAGTAACTAATATCTAGTAGATATTATTTATTCTGATTAGAATTTAAATTTTCTTAGTTTCTCTTTGCCCCCACAATACATAATTTAGAAAACTTATTTTTCAAAGTATAGGAAAGCCAGATGCTACGGATTGTAGCCTTCCTGGCTGCCTTGGGTGTTCTCTCTCTAGTATAGTAATAATCTCATACTTTGCTTATGTGCTTTTAGAAGGCTATAGAATTTTGATAGGAGAGAACCAGTTTGGTGTAGTGGTTAAGGTGCTGGCCTAGAAACCAGGAGATTATGAGTTCTAGTCCTGCCTTCGGCATGAAAACCAGCTAGGTGACTTTGGGCCAATCACTCTCTCTCAGCCCTACCCACCTCACAGGATTGTTGTTGCCCTGGAAAAAATAGAATGGAATATTGATATGTTTGCCTCCTTGAGTAATATATGCAAAAGGATAATCCCCCCTCAATAGGTAATGCAGTATGCATCCGTACTTAATTAGTATTATACAATGCACATGCTACATAATTCAGATGAATGGTGCTTATACAGGGTTTGTGAATAAATAGATTTGAGATACATAATCTTAAATATGTTTTTCCATTATATTTAACCTGGTAATACAATTTGTTTTCTTCCTAGCTCTCTTTGTCCTACTATTTATGGTCATGAGGTAAGTATACTTAATAGAAATATTCAATGATTTGTATTCCAAATGCTAAGTAGAAAATAAAATATATGATGGGCCTAGTTTATAAACTGCAGTTTAATGGTCTGCAAAGAAAATGTGAATGAGGTTATTGTTTCTGTGGTGTTTCTGTTACTGTAATTCCTCTATTAGTATTAATAATATTATTCAATATATCAGCATTAAAATGAGTTTTTTATTCCTCACATATTTTGATTTATGCTTGTTTTCAAGACCTTAATAAAACTATATGGAAGGGTTCTGACAATATGCCTAATTGCTACCTATAAAAATGCACCATTATTTTATTAAAATGATCCGCGGATTAAAAAGTGCATAATGGTTACAAAGACTTGTATGGTAAAATAACATCCTTTACTGTTCTGACACTATTGTGCTGTAAAAGATTTTGTAACAATTTTTGGAGGACTTTATTTGATGCTGCACTTCACAAGGCTGAAAAAAATGAAACAAAGTTTTTTTTTTATTGTCTGAACCTGGTATGTTACCATTTCATTTTTATTACTTCTGAAGAGTTAGAAGCTTCTTACAAATATTGATAGAGAATAATTGGATCATGTAGTACTTAAATTGAATTGTCCCTTGCAAATGTTTTATGGCTTGCTTACTCGTGTCACAGGTGGTAAAAGCTGGTTTAGTGTTGGCATTATTTGGAGGATGCCAAAAATATATGGATGATAAAAACAGGATTCCTATTCGGGGGGACCCACATCTTCTCATGGTTGGAGATCCAGGACTGGGGAAAAGTCAGATGTTGCAAGTATGGATTCATTTGTTTATACGTACACTGAGTATCGTATTATTTCAAAATAATTACATATATTCTTCTTTGGGCATTTTATTCTTTTTAGCATAATTGGGTATGTTATCAATATGGGTAATTGGTCTATAATATGCAAGGTTGGTTTTTTCAATTTGTTTCTTCAGGCTGTGTGCAATATTGCACCTCGGGGAGTATATGTCTGTGGCAATGCCACTACTACATCTGGTCTGACTGTAACTCTGTCTCGAGACAGTTCCTCTGGAGATTTTGCACTGGAAGCTGGGGCTCTTGTACTTGGAGATCAAGGTAGTGTGCTAAGTGTATTTATTCGGACAAGAAAATATGTAAACCTTATAGATGGGCACATTTATGATGGTATAAACTTTCCTTTTACTGGAAACTTGAGATGCAGTCTTAACTGACAGGCATATATTTTTCAAATGTTGGGAAACAGAATGGGAGGAATCTGATGAGAGAGAAGTAAAATATATAGACTGGTAGTGATGATTACATAAAAGCAAGAAATACTTACATAGGCAGATGCTTTGAACTAAATTCCCCTCCTATTCATGTTGGAGGTACCATTTAAGGTGCTTTTTGGGTTGAAAACATTAGCTGGTGACATCACCACTGTCCGGGGGATGCCTGTGGAGGCTGGAGTGGAGGGATGGCAGCTCATCCTGCCATACAGCAGCACTCTGATCTTGAACGTGGGTTTGCTAACCTCCAACCCAGCCTCCTAATCACGTGAGCCAGTGTGCTCCTGAGAGCCAAACTGATTAAATATTTTCCTTCATTTTGGAAATTCACCACTTCTTTTTTTTTAGCACTGAAGATTTACTTAGTCTGAAAATAAACCATCTTCAGGCAAACAACCAAGCTTAGAGAGCACCAAGAAGTCCACTGCTGAAATGATTGGCTGTTTTGAGTTTTCCATTATCAGTTGCAAAAAACTATTAAACAAAACACATGCCTAACAGCATGTGATGAGTTGCAATTCAAGTATCCTGTCAGAAACTTACTTCATGAGAATCGAGGAATTTATGTTATCTTGAAAAAAATACAAGCTCTAAATAAAGTGTAGATCAAAGTGTAGCATAATAATATATCCAATAATTTATTAATAATAAGCATTATTTAGGAATTCCAAAAAGCTATTAGTTCAGTAGTGTTGTTTAAATGCTTACCGTGAAAGTTTTTACATTTTAGTAAAAGGAATTCTCACATTTAAGTACTATTTTTTTTCCCTGAATAAATTTCATTTTAAGCATGATGGATTATTTATTTATTTATTTATTTAGTTAGTTAGTTAGTTAGTTAGTTAGTTAGTTAGTTAGTTAGTTAGTTAGTTTGATTTATATGCCACCCTTCTCTGGAGACTCAGGGCGGCTTACAATGCTTTTTAAGCAATAGCCTTCATACTTTTGTATATACCTGCTTAGTAGGGCTTTTTGGACCCCCCCAAGCGGTGTTCTTTTTTATACAAAGTCAGCTTTTATATCAGCAATCTTCTTAGTGTTGAACAATTAATTGCCTTGCTTACTTTGTAATTATTTTTCTTTTTAGGTGTATGTGGAATTGATGAGTTTGATAAAATGGGGAACCAGCACCAAGCTTTGCTGGAAGCTATGGAACAGCAGAGTATTAGTCTTGCTAAGGCTGGAATTGTTTGCAGCTTGCCAGCAAGGACATCAATTATAGCTGCAGCAAATCCAGTTGGGGGTCACTATAACAAAGCCAAAACTGTATCGGAGAATTTAAAGTAAGTACTGTATTTTCAGACTTTCTGCTTAATAGTTTGCAAGACAAACAAAAAGGTAAGGAATTTTTAATAACCTTCCTTTTGCATGAATTTTGTGTAAATCCTGAAGCTGTATTCAGTTCTTTGAGGTAGAACTGTAGTACTAAACTGGATTTGTTTTTTCCATGTAGGATGGGAAGTGCTTTGTTATCCCGATTTGACTTGGTATTCATACTGCTGGATGTTCCAAATGAAGATCATGATCATTTGCTTTCTGAACATGTGATGGCGATGAGAAATGGAAAACAGACTGGATGTAGTAGTGCTACTGTGACTCGTGAGCATTCTCAGAATTCAAATATATCGGTCCTTGAAGTTCTTTCAGACAAACCACTAGCGGAGAGATTAAAGGTAAAATATTTGTTCAGGTTTTGACTTACTATATCTTATCATCAGGGAATGCTGATGATGTCTGGAAAAACATGATATATTTAGTACATTTGAGATAAATCGTTTTGAGATAAATTGTTTTGTATATTTAGTATGTTTGAGATAAATTGAGTATAGTTATTAGAGGAATACGATATTCCTTTTTTGCTACGGCATAGTTTGCAACCTTAACATAGCATTATGGGGGACTGAATTATTTCTTTTATCTTTTCTGTTCTTTATGCTGCTAGCCTCAAAGAGTAATCTAGAAAGTGTAAATTTTTAAAAAATGTTTGTCTTCTGTGGTTAGAAAATCAGAATTCTGTAATAAATGAAAAGAATAAGCAAAAATTAGCAATATCCAGTAGATATTCTGATTAGAATTTAATTTTTTGAGTTTATCTTCACCCCCACAAAATATATACAGCTAGAAAACAAAGGATAGGAAAGCCAGATGCCATGGATTGCAGCCTAGCACATCCTTAGAATTTTTGGCTGCTTGGGTTTTCTGTCTGGTATAAGAATAGTGTGTAAGAATCACACATATTTTCTGTGTGATTATAGAAGGCTACAGAATTAGATTTGAGAGATCCATTTTGATGTAGTGGTTAAGATGCTGGTCTAGAAACAACCAGAAGACTTACAGTAGTTCTGCCTTGGGCCTGAAAGTTGGGTGCCAGTCAACCTTCTCTCAGGCCAAATCACCTCACGGGGTTGTTGTTGTGGGGAAAATTGGAGAAAGAAGTAATACATATGTTCTCTGCTTTAAGTTACTTATAAAATAATAAAGGTGAGATAAAAATCAAATGCGCATATAAATAAAAAGTCTTTGTAAAAATAAATTTCCTTGAAGTTTTTAGTCAAGTGTTCTGCTTGGAAGCAATAAGCTTTTGGGCAAACACTCTGTGAGAATTAAAGAGATTCCAGTTCCAGTGGAAAAAAGCACTGAGAAGATAGATCTCAATTATTAAGCTTCATTTTTGTACAGTGCTTTAACATTCCAATGTGAGAATACATATAACAAATGTGATGACTTTTTTGTGCTGCTGAGGCTGAGGTGGGAGGTTAACTTGTTTCATTAAATTCTCTTTGAGGACTATTATAGCTCCTATCTGCTCTTACCATTTATTTTTTCCAGTTGAAATGGAATATTATAATGTCTAAATAGTATTTTTAAATATTAGCTCATTCCAGGAGAAAACTGCGACCCAATTCCACATCAGTTGTTAAAGAAATATGTTGGCTATGCAAGGCAATATGTTCATCCCAAGCTATCTCCAGAAGCTGCTCAGATACTCCAGAAATTCTATCTTGAGCTTAGACAACAAAGTCAAAGAGCAGATAGTACACCCATCACAACACGACAGCTAGAATCATTGATCCGCCTTACTGAGGTACTGCTTCATTTTATAACTGTTACTAAGAATTTTATAGTAGGTGTATTTTGAAAGCCGAAAGTACTGGATGTTAAAACATGGCGACTATAATACAGATTTTTTCTTACGTTGGCATATCTGGTTTATTTTAAATGACACATGTTGATGCTACCTGACATTGAAAATGGATCAAATCTAAATATTTTGTGACTTGAGGAAAACCAATGTTTCTACCGTTTTTTGTGGAAACATATAGTACCTACGATACTATAAATTAATAAACTGGCATCTGATCTATACATATACACAAGTATATACAATATATAGAGACATACATGACGATACCTGTATATATCAGTATTGACTTGAAGGCACCAAAAACAAAGAAAAAGAAATTAAAAAAATGAGGGAGCTGTCCAGATATCTTGGAGTAAGCTGTTCCATAGGAACTAAACAGATTTAAGCCCAGGGGTCCCTGGAAGTGGCATTCTGTCTGTAGGAAAATGGCACTTCCCTCAGCAAATTTTACTGGTCAGATAGATTCAAAACAGTTGCTGTGCAGCAAGGAGGCCTGTACAACAACATCACTCTCCACTTGTCCTTCAGACCTAGCCTAAAAATAGCACCCTTGCATCCAGTTATCTATGGAGCAGTACCAGTTGCCTCCTGTAGGATCTTGTAGATGACAATTGTCTCCACCTTATTTACCTTGGAGATATAACCGAAGCAACATCTGAAATACAGATAGGCACATCCCCAAGAAGGAAATTTTCTTCCTTCAAGTATCAGTGATATATCCCAAGTCTGCCCTTTCATCCAAGATCAAATCATGGATGAGAATTTATTATAAGCAGACCACTATATAAATAATACTATTTATTCTAATTGGCAAGCCTTCTAAATTTTGAAGTAGAGTTTGTTCC
This sequence comes from Ptyas mucosa, assembly GCA_012654045.1. Lineage (NCBI taxonomy): Eukaryota > Metazoa > Chordata > Lepidosauria > Squamata > Colubridae > Ptyas > Ptyas mucosa. The sequence continues at coordinate 28,283,256 of WNWU01000017.1, forward strand.
TGGGTCAACTATGTATGGTGCTTTAAACTAGCGGGTTTAACCTGTAACCCGGGACTGTTACAGTATATGCAGGACATCTAGTTTGCTGCTAAACTATGGTTTCTCTCATATCTCTTTCTAATCTTTTTTAATTAATTGAAGTTTTAGTAGGATTGGTATATTAGCCGTAGTTATTTTAATGTTTTTAGTAATGAAAATCTTTATTTGCAATTCACCAGTTTGTACTGACATGTTTTTGAAAAAAATATATCACAAAATTCAGAAACCTTGTGATAATAATGAAGTAATCAAATTGAAGAATGTAACATTTTTTTCAGGTCTAGTGCAAATTTCTTTCACAATCAAGGTGCTCAGTCATGGGACTTGACTTGGCATGGAATATGAACTCAACTGTTATGATTTGTAAAAAAAAAAAAGGTTTATGGTTCAGTATTGTAAGCCGTGGTGGTGCAGTGGCTAGAATGCAGTACTGCAGGCTACTTCTGCTGATCACTGGCTGCCAGCAGTTTGGCAGTTCGGGTCTCACCAGGCTCAAGGTTGACTCAGCCTTCCATCCATCCGAGCTGAGTAAAATGAGGACCCAGATTTTTGGGGCCAATATGATGCTGACTCTGTAAACCGTTTAAAGAGGGCTGTGAAGCACTGTGAAGAAATATAAGTCTAAGTGCTATTGCTATTGTGGGTCAGCCCAGCTAAGCAAACTGACTCATTCACCGAACTATTTTTAATGTCAATGTGATTCTAACTATGCCATTTCTGATCCAATTAAAAATGGGCGATTTATATATAATATTAGCATTACTGCTTTTCTTTAAGGCACGATCAAGATTAGAATTAAGAGAAAAGGCCACCAAAGAAGATGCTGAGGATGTTGTTGAAATAATGAAATACAGGTAGTACAAACTTAATAAAGTACCACGGTAATAAAATAAAAATCTATGAGCTTGCAACCTACAAACTGAACAATATGCAAACTGATGCATTTTTCAGCAAATATAAATCAAAGTATTTTGAAAAATAATCCAAAGTAGAGTAATATGCATTCAATAAATCAAGCACACCTGAGTAGAATTTTAAAGTGAATGTGTTCTTTTATTAATCCTATTAAACGCTTTCTGATTAAGGAAAAATTTAAAGAAAGTTCTCTGCCTCATTTGCAGTTGTATTTTTAATTTTACTTTCTCGCTGACTACATACGTTTTGGTTTACTCTTTTCTCAAGTATGTTAGGAACTTACTCTGATGAGTTTGGGAAATTGGATTTTGAGCGTTCTCAGCATGGTTCTGGAATGAGCAAAAGGTCACAAGCAAAGAAATTTATTTCTGCCCTCCATCGTGTTGCAGAAAGAACTTATAACAACATTTTTGAGCTTCATCAACTCCGGCAGGCTGCTAATGAATTAAATATGAAAGTAAGTTAAAATAAATATGTACTCTAGAAGGATAAAATTAGCTATTGATGTTAACAGTTGGAAAAGAGAGGGTTATTGTTGCTTCCAGTATCTTGGTTCTACTGACTGAAGGGACCTGGAGTTCCAGCTATACTTTAGAAATGATATTTGAGTTTGATATTATTGAATGTAACCTGCACATAACAAAAAAAAAATTGTTGCTTAGGATTTTGTTGTTGTTGTTATTGGATGGAGGTAATGTTTAGCCTATTTTAACTAAAAGTCCTTTAAAGTTGTATCCTTTCCTCAATATTTTACTATATGAGCACTAATGCAAGTTATCTGCCCAATTTTCAGCAAATGTGTTTAATCTATTTGCTACATTTTAACTCAAGATTTCCATTAAACTTTTTGTCTTTTAAAATATAACATTTGAAATATCAATTGAAAAAATGAAGTAGATTAAATATGACTAGGATACATTAAGAAGGCAAATTTAATGTAGTGGTTAAGGCACTGGGCTAGAAACCAAGAGAATGGAATTTCTAGTCCTGCCTTAGGCATATAGCCAGCTGAGTGGCCTTTGGCCAGTCCCTCCTGCTCAGCCTTAGGAAGCAGGCCATAGCAAATCACTTCCGAAATCTTGCCAAGAAAACTGCAGGGATTCCTGGCAGTTGCCAGGAGTCACATTGACTCTAAGGCAGTAGTGGGTTCCAAATCCCGTCGCTACTGGTTCCCTCATGGGTGCGTGCACGCACAGTGCTTCTGCACATGTGCAGAAGTGTCCGGGTGGGTGGGTGGAGCCTCCTGCCACCACTGATTCCCCCAATCCGGGGCGAACTGGTAGCAACCCACCACTACTCTAAGATACCAAATAAACAAACCATTGCCTTATGGCATTGTTTCTTAAGTGCGGGTTCCTCAAGATTCTTTCAGGGGTCCACAGAATCAAAACTATTATCCTGCCTATGTTGAAAAATTATACAATATTAAATCCCATTAAACAATTATGAGAAGCAGCAACAGTAGTGAATGCTTCAGTGTTAATTCTTTTATACCGCAAATATCAATAAAATATAACCCATACAAACAAAATCTCTTTGGGGTCCTCTATAATTTTTTAAAATGAGAAGGGGTCCTGAGAGAAAAAAAAAGTTTAAGAAATACCATCTGGGATGTTGTGATATATATATTGATGTAGATTTACTTCCTAGGTGATTTACTGTATTTTTTGGACTATAAGACGCACCTTTTTACCCCCCAAAAGGGGGTGAAAATCTGGGTGCGTCTTATACTCCGAATGTAGCCCTGCCTGGCCGCCCGCCGGCCCACACCCTTGGGGGGTTGTTGGCCTCTGTGCGTTGCATTTTCCGGCGGTTTCAGGCAGTGGGGATCCTCACACTGCCAAAAATGAGCAATGTTGCATGCTGGGAGATGGGTGGCGGAAACAGGGTGCTGCTTGGAACCTGCTGAAAACTGCCGCCACCGCATTTTCATGAGGGCGTGCAGCTCTGCGAATTGCATCGGGGAATCGGGGAGGAAAACGCCAGAAACGTGATGCATGGAGGAGATGCTCTTGCGAAGTGGGTGCTTCTGTGTGGAAAGGTGTAAGGCAAGGTGCTCGCCGCCCAATCTACCCCTTCTCCAGACAACCCAGGCTGAGGGCGGTCAACTTCTGCTCCTGGCCCGGGAGACGGATCTGGCCAGGAGGGAAGAGAAAGTGAGGCTGCAGAAAAGGAGGAGGAGGGTGGGCGGCTTTGCGAATTGCTTCAGGGAATTGGGGAGGAAAAAGAGCATTGCCACCACGCATCGCATTTTCTGGCGTTTTCCTCCCCGGTTCCCCGATGCAATTCGCAGAACTGCGCACCCTCCTTCTTGGTGGCTAAAGGGGAAGAAGAAAACTGGGCATGTTGAGAAAGCACATTCTCCTGTTGCTGGAAAAAGGTCAAAGTTGGTTCCCCTTCCCCCCTTGCTCTCTTAAACTGAACTGCACTGCTTTTCTGACTTGTTGATAAATGATCCTGGGAGAAAGCAGCAGCCGGCCACTATGGAGGTGGTGTTGATCCGTTCCGAAAATGCCAAGTGGCTGTGGGGAGCTGAGACATTTCTCCTTCACACACCCCACCCCCAGCTGCTCAGTGCAGTTCAGTTTAAGAGAGCTGGGGCGGGGGGGACCAACTGCGGCTGGAGTCCCTCTGGGCATGAAGATCGTTTGGGAGGAGAAGGTGGCCGAGGAGGGAGAAGTGTAGGCACAAGGTGCAAGGATGGGGGGTGGGGGAGACTGCAGGAGAAGCAGCCCTTTCCCCCTTCTTCCAGCAACAGGAGCGTGTGTGTTCTCAACGTGACCAGAGTTTTCTTCTTATCCTTTAGCCACTGAGAGCTCCGAGTTCTCCCAGGGTCTGCCTGGAAGCAGCTCCAGCAGTTCTGACGGCTGCCTTCACAACTTGTGCGAGGACTGGAGATCCCCAATCCCTACAGCAGCAGACTTTTCCTTAACCTTCTGAGATAACTGCCCCCATGAAAATCATCCCCCACCCTCTCCTACCCACTCCAGTTAAATAGATAGGATTTGTTTTAAACTGATAAAAAGATCTGTGCTACGCGTTATCAAAATCCAAATGAAAGTGAGGACGCCGCTGATCCTGATGCTGGTAGGCAGAGGCAGAATTCTTTTTTTCTTGTTTTCCTCCCCCAAAATTAAGGTGCGTCTTATACTCCGAAAAATACGGTAAGTGGAAAGTTTCCATACCATTTTAAAGTTCCTTTCTAGTTTTAAAAAAATGGATAGACTTTTTAAAAATCTTTTCCAACATAATATTTTGTAGTTGGTCTTTATCACAGCACTATTTTTTTTTTTTTAGATATCTGACTTTGAAAACTTCATTGCATCTTTAAATGATCAGGGTTATTTCTTGAAGAAAGGTCCGAGATTATATCAGCTTCAGACAATGTGAAATAGTTCAATACCTAAAGAGAACTGTTTACTAAGAAGAAGAAAGGAATGTAGAGGATTGCAACTCATTCGTGTTTCTTATTTAGTTGCATTTTTACCGGTATGAGAGTTTGTAGAATTCAGGCATTGGTTAAAACAATCTGAAACAAGATTAATGTAAATGTAATAAGGGCAGAGGAAGCTGACTTTCCTAACTCCTCCCCTTGACATCCCTGAAAAAGGTTCTGTGAGAATCTGATAACTTAGCTGGATGGTATGTGTTATGATGCAAAGGGTATGGGAAATATCTCAAATACCGGATAAGGAAAGCAGAGGCTTTATTTATCGATGTATTGACATGAAACAACTCATTTACTAATTATAATACTTTTGAAAGCTATATATAGTAATGTTTCAAACCATTCTTGTTAAAGGTTTGCCTGATTTGAGTAATTTTGTTAAGCCTATTTATTGATTTATGAATATGGTGTACATTTTAAGTCAAACTACACTTGCATTTATTTAGTCTTCTGTGAATGAGCAAAGTTCATGTTCCAAATATTATACCATTAAAAGAATACATTTAAAACACCGTTTGGTAATTCTCAATTTGACAAAAAGTTCAATACGCATCAATATATATAACATCCCACCCATGAACAAAAAGGGAAGGTTTTCTATGTGGGGAGCCATCAGTTTTATTATCTTAGTGAAATGAAAGAGAAAGGATGCATATCACATTGGGCAATTCAATAGCTGGACACAGTACGAACAAATTTCTAGTATCTTTTTTCCTATTGAAAAATAACAATGGCATTATCTGCCACTTGTGTAATATGTGCATGATTTTGAAATTACAGTATCAGTTGATTTCATTTATTTTTATTTAGCATTTTTCTACATCAAAGCAACTGCCTATCACATTTAAGCAACTGGGCAGTTTACAAACAACATGATATAAAAATGACCAAAAGGCGCGGTTACAGTTAATAAATAAGATTACCATTTATCAGTTAAAAGTAAAAATCAAAGTTAAAAAGTTAACAGAGCTAAAAGTTAGCAAGACGAAAGGAAAACCCTCAAGCAACAAGCCGTCCCCAGGGTTTTGTAACACTTAGGCACACACCACCCCATGCAAAGTGGCCGAGCCAGGTCTTAGCATCTTTCTGGAAGGCCAAAACCTCTGGAGGGAAGAGTTTCCATAGGGTGGGGCTCTAGATCCTACTGGTTGAAAATTTTTTAACCAATGAGATCAAGGCTTCCACCCCACCCCCACTCCCATGGGTGGGGGTGGGGTGGAAACAGGTTGATGGTTCGTCAGTCAGGTATCTGGTCTCATGCCATGAAGGACTTTAAAAGGAATAACACCTTCAATTGGACCTGAAAGCAAACTGGCTCTAGTGCAGTTTGTGTAGCAGAGGTGTTACCTGCTCTCCCTAGGGGTATCCAAAACTGCTCCAAATTTGGACACCCTTCCAGTCAGTACATTTAAACATATACTTTGGCAGAGGTAACATTCCGAATAGATACATTTGGTTAAAAATCTTAATTGCTTTGGGAATGTTTTCCACTGTTCGTTGCAAAACTCTGGTAGTGCAAAGTATTCTTAGGTCTTAGATACAGTATTGTCTGGTTAGATTAGGGGTGTCAAAACAAGGCCCGGGAGGACAATGGAGGACAAGGGGTAGACTCGGGAAGCAAAGCAGATGTGGATGCTGAATGGCCCCTCCCTGGCTGGGGAATAAATAGAAGGAAAGGAGAATGGTTGTCTTAGGAGATAACAGTTCGTATTTCTGAAGATTTAGCTCTTTGTATTTCCTGCATCAAAGACTGCTTGCCAGAACTTAATTTGCAGCCTTTCAACTGGGAACTCATGGCCTTGCAATTATAACAAGGAACTGATAAGGACTGTTGCTGCATTTAACTCCTTGCAGGACTCTTGCCTGGACTTTTCGGTGGATGAATGCAATTAATCCACAAGAGATAAATAAAAGGGTTTTTTTGTGACAAGAAGACTGTTTCTTGCTTCTGCTAAGGCTGGGTCAGAACAGGCTTCTGAAAGATCATCAATTTTTAACTGTTAGAAATGATGCCACTAGCTCCGGGACTCCCACTTACACAACCCTGCTACATATTTTGCAGTAGTCAAGGTTCTACTTCTCTATATATAGTTGTGGAAAAGGAATTGAGAAAAAAATACTAAGTTATCTGTTTTGGACCTCTGTCAATTTTTTTGATCTATGCTTTGCTATTTTTCTACCAGCTCTTAAAAAACAAATTGCCTAAATTAAACACACCCCATGAAGAATAGTTAATTTAATTTGTGGTTAATATTTCCCCCAGTAGATACATGATGGATCTTTCTTACTGATCCTGTGCTGATAGTAGATATTTTAAATCAAGACACCCTTTCCACTCACATTTTAAGCTGTTACTACCTGGTTTACATACTCGCCTGCATCTTCTCGATATTCGTGCAGTTTTATTAACATCCCTTGGGGTCAAACTCAATGTCCAACAACTTTATGAAGCATCTGTCTAATTTCCCCAGCTTCGGATGTTGATCACTAAAAGCCAGGAATTTTTTTAGTGATCTCCCCTAAAATTAGTAAATAGGCTGATCCTGCTTAGGTTTTTGGAGACCAGCGCAGTCCAGCTCTGTTTCTTCAAATGCTGTACTTGCAAAAGGGGCTGCTCTACTTCGTTTATTTTCTTTTCTGTGCCTTCAAGTCAGTTGTTGACTCCTGGCAATTGCCTAACCTAATCTCTGCAGGGTTGGTTTTTTTGGGGGTGGGGGGGAGGGGCAAGATTTCAGTCTGGCTCAAAGTCATCCAGCTTGACATGGCAAAATTAACTATTTTGATTAAAGAAAAGAATATAAATACTTCTGTTTCCACGGCTTCTGAACTTTGTGCTTGAAGTGGAAAAGAATGAAAGCTTGATTTTGGGTTTTACCGATTAGACTGATAGATCCTTATAGAAATAGCTGGTTAATATTATGAAAAAACAAAAAGTTGTGATTTGATATTAATGCCCTATTTTACTGCAACAGAGTAGAAGTCAATGCTGCTTTTTCTTTTTTTCTAATCCTCACTTTTCTCCTCCCCCCCTTTCTCCCCATGGCTTTCCTATTTTCTTTTGCATTTTGTATCTTATAACTCAATAAAAATGTTAATGAGGGGAAAAAAAGTCATCCAGCTAATTTTGATTTTTTTTCCCCAAGGCAGAATTATGTAACTCGCGATCTCCCGATTTCTAGCCTGGTATCTACATCAAACTGGTACAGTTGTGGTACCCCAATTCCCGATTTAATGTGGTATTTTAAAAGTGTTTAAATTATAATGTGGTGTTCCCTAGGCGTGGAATTTAAAATTAGAGGTTACTGCACAGCCCGCAGGAACCACCATGCGATCTTCGCCAGCAACGCTGCTGTTCCTTTAATAAGCGGGGTGCCTCTTGCCGTAAAGAGCGGCCGAGGCGTCGTAAAAAGCGCGTCCGGCTAGACCGTAAGGTAGAAAGTGCGCGGAAGCGCGGTTGAATGGAAGAGGGGGACGGCCAGCGGCGGGGGGAGAGCAGGAGGGGAGGGGCATGTTTCAATTCTGCCCCTCCTCCTCCTCCTCCTCCACTTCTTCGTTAGTAGAAAGGTCTTTTCCCTGCCTCCCCCCCAACCCCCCTGCCCCAACCAAGCCATGCTGACCGCTGCTTGGTTGGTCAAAGGCAGCGCTTGGGGGTGGGGTCTTCTGCGGAGCGCGAGCCCAGGACGGTGCTTGGGGGCCACCGTAACAGCTGCCGGGGAGAGAAGCCGCGGAGGAAGAGGAGGCGGCGAGCCCTGGAGCGGCCCTCGAGCCGCGCTCGCGGCCTCTTCCAGCAGCCTCGCGGAGTGTCGCTCCCCGTCTTCCCCGGGCACGGGGCGACGTCTGCTACTGCGCGTGCGCCCGCCCAGCCTCAAGCATCTTCTAGGCACTGCGGCTTGGGCGCCCCCTTTCGGTTGCTCCTCCGGCGGACCTGGGCAGCCTCACTGCTCGCGCGCCGGCTGCGGGGGAGCCGCTCGGCGAGAGGCGGCAGAGGAGTCCTCGGAACGACCCGATGCTGGCAAAGCAGAGCAAAGGAAAGGATTCGCTGAACTGGTAGGGGCGGGCAGGGGACAGGCGGCTTCTTCCCTTTCGTCCCCGTTGACATGATGGCCCCTATTAAATGGCAGCAGGCTCACCCGGCTCGGTAAAATAATTCTTAAAAAGTTCTGCAAAGTAGAAATCTCGCCTTGGCTTTGAGGCTGCCACATGTAGGGGAAAATAATCCCGAGCGAATACCTGTTTGCAATCCAAAGCGATGCCTCCTGGGATCAGACTGACCCCTGCAGTACTTTCGTGTGAAAAGAAAACTCGCTTTTTTAATGTGTTATCCCTAAAAGAAAGGAAAGTGATTTCGCTTTCTGCAGAACGTCTCCCGGCCTCTTCCCCTTTGATGTGCACTTTTAAACGACTTCCAACACTTTACTAATTCGTGGTTGTGCAGTGAAATGGCCCTCATGTGGTTTTGCTGGATTGCCTCAGGTGTTTAAGTTACCATGCTGAGAAAGACATGGCTATATACAGGTAGGCTTCGACTTACAACCCCAAGGGAGCCCCAAACTTACGTTGCTAAGTGAGAAATTTGTTAAGTGAGTTTTGTCCCATTTTACGACCTTTCTTGCCACAGTTATTAATCACTGAGGTGGTTAAGATAGTAACACGATTGTTAAGTGAATCTGGTTTTCGCATTGACTTTGCTGGTCAGAAGGTTGCAAAAGGACACTGCAACCGTCCCAAATTTGAGTCAGTTGCCAAACATCTGGTTTTTAATTACGTGACCATGGGGATGCTCCAATGGTTGTAACTGTGAAAAGACGGCCGTAAGTCACTTTTTTCAGTGCCGTTGTAACTTTGAACGGTCACTAAGCGAACTGTTGTAAGGTAGTCCTTGACTTAATAAGAGTTCATTTAGTGACTGATGGCCGGAACTTTGAGGACCAGTTGTAAATACCACTCATTCAGTGCCATCATAATTTCGAAGGGTCACTGAACAAGTAATTGCTAAATGAGGATCACCCATAACTTTGGCTGATGTGCTTATAATTTAATGATGAAGCATATAAATAGTGGCTTAAATACACACATGAGCTGAAAATGGTTATGGCATAAAGATGGATAATGTGGTCATGCCTGTCCTCAATTACTAAAGTATAATTTATTATAATTTATAATTTAAATAATTTACGTAACGGGGTGAGCAGTTCAAAAGCACATAAAAAATGCAAGTAGAAAAATAGGGACCACCTTTAGTGGGAAGGTAGCAGCGTTCCGTGTGCCTTTGGCGTTTAGTCATGCCGGCCGCATGACCACGGAGACATCTTTGGACAGCGCTGGCTCTTCGGCTTTGAAACGGAGATGAGCCCCGCCCCCTAGAGTCAGGAACGACTAGCACATATGTGCAAGGGGAACCTTTATCTTTATCTTTAATTTACTGGTCTGCATGAATTGGTGCATTATTGTAAGGGAGCAATGGCTAGGGCATTGTAACTTTTTGGAAATAAAGAAGAATTACTTCACCATGAGGTTGTGTCTCATCATCCAGAGATCCCGCCCCACCTTCCAATTTATCTTTAAAACTGGAGAGACATCCTCAATTCATGAAGAGCCATGGTGATGGATTTGAGCAAGGGAACCTTCTGAAATTCAGGATTGCCTACCTTGGGGGACAAAGCCTGTACTTGTCTAAGGTTACCAGTTATTTGCAGTTTTTACCTGGGCTGACATCAAAGGTGATGTTTTTCATTTGGTTATTTTGGGATAACTACCGGTAGTACTGTGTAGAGAGGAATAGTCCATTAGGTTGAAAGAGTTGATAGAAGAATCAGTGTTTCTGCTTTAAGTTGGGGTTGCTGGCTAGAGTTTGTATAAATGTGAACTTCATCACTATTTGACATAATTTGCTTTTCGGTACTCTTTTGGCATCTTATATGATTATTCTTATAGATACCAACTTATTTTCCACCCTTTTTATTATATTAGTATATTATTTGAATATATAATTTGCCAGAACTTCCTAAGAATGGCTAAATATGCATAGAGAATGGTGTTGTGTAAAATTCTTAGAAGATGAAGTAATGCATTAATATTACTGGAAATGAAGCATATAAGAAGATCTAGCATTCCATAAGAAATCTTATTTTTTGTTTTTAATCAGAAATATGCAATGTCTGTTGACTCAAAGTCTTTTGTGCAAGTGAGAACCATATTTCAAAAGTTGGTGGGGTGACTTTTAAACTTTTATTTTATATGTAAGATTATTTTATTATTATTATTATATTTTATTATTTTGCAGGAACTTTAATACTAATATTTTTAAAATAACACACACACACAAACACGTTTTATTTTAAAAATTATATTCATTCATCCATCCGTCCGTCCATCCATCCCTCCCTCCATCAATAGAGAGCATTATAACCCTGAGATTTTTATGGCAACTTTTTAAAGTTGCATCTTTTTTGGGGGGGTGGGGGAGGGTGGGGAACAATTAAAAAAATGAATTTGCTTTTCCAAAGGGGATGACATGGAGTTTTTTTCCTCTAGAGGAGACTGATGAAAGGTCAGTGGCATAGCTCTTGCTGCTTAAAAGGAGTCTTTATTAGAAGGGAGGGAGAAGCTGCAGCAGAGAGAAAAACTGAATGGAGGGACTTTAAGAGAGTGGGTAGTTTGGAAAAGATAAGGCTGCAGGGGAGGAGGAAGCAAAAGCTGCTGAGAGAAACAAGTGCAAAGAAAGGAAGCTGCAGAGCTGAGCAAAATGATGGGAAGCAGCAGATGGGAAAAGTTACGAGAAGACAAATTGTCTCAAACTCAATAAGCAAAGCTGCCTGTATTACAAAAGCAGTATTTATGAAAGGAGAGAACTAGTGTGAAAAATAAGAGATTGCTATTGACTGAATCCTCCCCCTCTTGAAAAAGGGAATAAATCTTTGTCAGCCAAGTAATACTTATTAAAAGATCTTAAGGGAAGAAAATAAGCAGAGGGAACTGGATAAAGAGGTTTAATGTCAGCAAGGAACTGAAGCGTTCAAACAGCTTACAGTTTGTTTTAAAGGCAGTAATTCCTAAAGACTTTAGCTTACACTGTGTGCACAATTATTAGGCAAGTTGTATTTTGGAGGGTTAATTTGATTATTGAACAACTACAGTGCTCTCCTCGGTCAATCCAAAATATGAATAAATCTCAAACTTGAATATTTAAGAAAGTAAAGATGAGAATGCGTGCACAATTATTGGGCAACTATTAGTGTGCACATTATTATGCAACTAAATGAAAAACAAAAATTTTCCCATCTCACTCATTTATTTGCATCTGTTAAAGTGAGAATAATAAACAAACAACTCAAAATGTACAAATAAATACTTCTGACATTAAAAAAAAAATCAGTGACCAATATAGCTTCTATTCAATAACAGTCATAAGACCTTCATTCATGGAGTCTGTCAGTTTCTTGATCTGTTGACAATCAACTTTTTGTGCAGCATCAACCACAGCCTCCCAGACACTGTTCAGAGAGGCATGCTGTTTTCCTTCACCATAAATCTCCCATTTAAGAAGGCCCCACAAGTTCTCAATAGGGTTTAGGTCAGGTGAAGAAGGGGGCCATATCATTATACTTTCATCTTTAAGGCCTTTACTGGCTAGCCACGCAATGGAGTACTTCAGTGCACGCGATGGAGCATTGTCCTGCATAAAAATCATACTCTTCTTGAAAGATGCAGACTTTTTCCTGAACCACTGCTTGAAGAAAGTGTCTTCTAAAAACTGGCAGTAGGTTTGGGAGTTGATTAAAATTAATTGAGTCCATCTTCAACCTGAAAAGGTCCAACTAGCTCGTCTTCAATAATACCAGCCCATACGGGTACCCCACCTCCACCTTGATGGTGTCTGAGTTGAAGTGGAGCTCTGTGCTACAGGCCCATCCATCTGGTCCATCAAGAGTCACTCTCATCTCATCAGTCCATAAAACCTTTGAAAAATCTATCTTCAAATATTTCTTGGCCCAGTCTTGCCATTTCACTTTATGTGTCTTGTTCAGTGGTGGTCGGATTTCAGCCTTCCTTACCTTGGCCATGTCTCTGAGCACTGAACACCTTGTACTTCTGGGCATTCCAGGTAAGTTGCAGTTGTGGAATATGACAGCAGTGGAGAATAATGGGTTCCTGGTAGTTTCACATTTGATTCTTCTCAAATCTTTGGCAGTTAATGTGCGTCTTTTTTTTCTCAACACGTTTTTTGCGTGTTCCCTGTTGACTATTTGTAACAAAATGTTTGATGGTTCTATAACCATGCCCCAATATCTTAGCAATTTCAAGAGTGCTGCATACCTCTGAAATACTTTATAATTTTTGACTTTTCAGGGTCAGTTAAATCTCTTTTGTGGCCCATTTTTCCTGAGGAAAAGAAGCTGCCTAATAATTATGCACACCTTGATATAGGATGTTGATCTCCTTAGGCCACACCCTCCCTCATTACACAGATACACATCACCTGATAGGCTTATATCCACTAAGCCTTCAGGTTTATTCAGCTTGGAGGTGGAAAATATGCATAAAAATGATGATATGGTCTAGATACTCACTTGCCTAATAATTGTGCACACACTGTATATATGCCTGAGGAAGATCCCTACATCCTTCTGTCAACTGTTGAGTGAATTGCTAAAAATGGAACTTAAAAGAATTTGTTCAAAGTTTGATTAAAAAGGGACCTATAGGGAAGGAGCTCTTTCATATAGTGTCTTGAAAAACCCTGAATACTTAAACGTCTAAAATGGGACCTGGTTATTTCAGAAGAAAGGAGGAAATTTTATGTGGCGTTTGGTACATGAGAGATACATTTGTTAAAGAAGTGATTAGATGGAACCAAGATATATAACCTGGAGGAAATAATAGAATTTGGCTCAATTTTATTTTCTGTTTCTCTCTGAGCTAAAGTTGAAAATAAAAGCTGGCAGCCAAATAGAGTAATGGGATCAGAGAGGAGTTGCCTTCAAATATGGCAGGTCTGAGATAAATCCTTCAGCCTGGATAAAAACAGTGAAGTACCATTATATTGAAAAGTTAGAAAATCCACAAAACATTCAGGGAAAGGATCTAGAGATAGCATGTTATAATTGTTGGGAAAATGGTCATATGAAAACTGTTATTTCAAGAAATCAATGGTTGATTTAAAAAAAAAAGCAATACTGCAAATGATTAGTCACAAAAATGTTAAATGAAGAGGTGTGCCGATGCAGATCTTTTTTTTATCACAGTTAAGTTATATATGACAAGGTATTTTGTGATTGTTGTAACCTAAACATTTAGGATTGGTGGACGCAGGTGTCTTCTTATGTACAGTATCATAAACTCAAAATTGAGGTGGGTGGGGGAAACATGGTCTCTAGGCAGTATGTTAAAGCAGAAGGTTAGGAAGTCAAGATCCTTTTAGATTACCAACAAGAAAAGAATCTCAGTGGAGTAGACATTTTTGGCTTTTTGAAGTAGGCATAACCATCCCAAGGAGATCTATGTGCTGTTTTGTTCTGAACATTTGAGAATTTCAGAAGAGTTGATATCTCTATATAGCTATATCCTTTTATTAATCTGAAAGTCAATCTATTTGCCGTTTAGTAGAAGAATTTTTACTTTGCCCTTTGATGTAAGAATCCCCAAAGAGATTTGCAACAATGCAAAAACAAATCAGCCCTTTGACCAACTCTCAATTGGTCAATGTCGTGGCCCATTTTTGTTGCTTATAGAGTTTCAGAGTGTAGGGATTTGTGTGTTCTTCTGGCAATGATGGGGAAGTGAGTCCCCACAGCTCTTGAGTGGGAGAGATGGGAACAACTGGTTAGCAGAGCTGAGCCTTCTTTTTGGAATTCTTTCTTGGTAGTTAAGGAAATTCTTAGAAAAGATACATGCATTCCAATGCAGCAATTAAACACATTAAACATGCAAAGTTTACCTGTTATCTTCCATAATATCAAAATACATTAAATTCAGATTATTTATATTTGTTTTGTAATAATTTTTTCCTATGCTATTTTTTTTGTTCTAGTATGAAAACCCTTGGACTGTCCCTAATCTACTTTCATTGGCAAGGATTGGTTTGGCACCTATTTTGGGCTATTTGATTATTGAAGAAGATTTTAATGTAGCACTGGGTGTGTTTGCCCTGGCTGGAATAACAGATCTTGTAAGTCCCTTATGTATATATTTTACAATGTTGTATGGAAATGAGACTTCTTTTTCTTTAAAAGTGAGTTCAGAAATATTTTCAAATTCAGATCCTTAGTGCTTGAATATGATTTTATAATTAGCTAGTGCTACCTGTATTTGCAGGCACTCTTTGAAAAAAAAAAGATGATATAAATCTGACAAAAATGTAAATGTTTGGTTTCTTTCCCATACTATTTGTCTATCTTGCATTTTCAGTTGGATGGCTTTATTGCACGAAACTGGCCCAACCAGAAATCTGCGTTGGGAAGTGCCTTGGACCCTCTGGCTGATAAAATTCTTATCAGTATCCTATATATTAGCCTGACATGTGCAAACCTTATTCCAGGTAAGCAAAGAAGCTGTCTTTTAAATGATTCTTCCTCTTGAAAAACAATGAATTGTTAAATATTAGAAGCAAATCTCTTTCAGTTTATCGGCACAGTTCAATACCTCAGTATGTTGATACCATAGTTATAGTATTCAACCTATAGTGTAAACAAATCCAATGGAAAAAAATGCAATATACAGGGTGTACCAAAAATCAGGCCCCATGGGCCAATTTTATTAATTAATTTTGTTTTTCAGACAAAATGTTACCATATTTAAGAATGCTCAAAAATCATGTGTAAAATGAATAAGAAAGGGTTTGAAAGAAAACTGCATTCAATTTGAACATTTCATGTAATATATACTGTATAGTTAAGATCTTATTTTTAGTATATCCTGTATGTATATCCTGAGTGGCGCAGTAGACTAAGGCACTGTGATTAAAATTCAGCTGCCTGCAATTACTGCAAATTCTAATCTCACCAGGCTCAAGGTTGACTCAGCCTTCCATCCCTTCTAAGGTAGGTAAAATGAGGACCCAGATTGTGGGGGCAATAAGCTGACTTTGTATAAATATACAAAAGTATGAAGGTTATTGCTTAACACTTTGTAAGCTGGCCTGAGTCTCCGGAGAAGCGGCATATAAATCACATTTTTTTTTTAAAAAATGTCCATGTTGTTCATTGGGCTAAATTTCCTGAATTCATTTTATTATCTAAAATAAATTGCTGAACCTTTGAAGGGTTTAAATAATGCTGTAATTCTAAAGTGGTGGTTGATACAGTCAAGAGATTATAGCATTTGCATCTGCCTTACATTGTAATTTATTTTGAGTTATATATTCTCCATTGAAGGCAAATTATGGTTAGAAAAACAATATATAACAAACAGTAACAGATCTTGTGTGTTTTATTCTTTTACCCAGGTTGAGGTTATTCCTTTCTAGGGATAGAGGAGAGGCAGCTAAGTGCTGTAAGTGTATTCGGCTTTTGCTCAGGCCAGAAACTAAATGCATTGTTCAGTTACAGCAACCACTATAATTTATCTGTGTTGTTTTTGTGGTAATGAGTAGGTAGACAATAGAATTAAATAACAGTGATTTAGACTAATTAGTCTTTTGCAGCAATCTATATAGACATGCTGTGAATTGGAGTTTTTTTTTAATGTACTCTCAATATGACAGCCAGTTTGGTGCAATGGTTGAGGAACCAGGCTAGAAATCTCTAGACCGTGAGTTGAAGTCCTACCTTAGGCACAGAGCCATCTGGGTGATCTTTGGCCACTTGCTCTTAGCCCTAGAAAGAAGGCAATGGCAAACTATTTCTGAAAATGTTGCCAAGAAAACTGCAGGGACTACAAGAGTGAGGAGTGAAATTTAGATATATTTAAGAAGACTTTCACTATTTTTTTTTCCAGTCCCACTTACATCAATGATAATTCTAAGGGACATTACATTAATTGCTGCTGTTTTCTATGTTCGATACAAAACTCTTCCTCCACCGGTAAGTATCCTGCCATTTGTTAATATGTGTTTCATAGGCAATCAAAGCAGTCATAGAATAAACAGTATGTGTAAAACTTGTTCCCAAATTAAGGCTTGCTAAAATAGGAATCAGAGTTTTTTTTTTCTCCACAGACAATAATAGCAACAATGTTTTTCTGTCACAAAGAATTAGGAAGTGAAAGGGATTCCCTTCCTTCCTTATTTGGTCTCTCTCTCTCTCTCTTGCTTTTTGTATTTCTGTCCAAGGCAGATCTTTCTTTGAATGCTCCCAGAGGATAACCTTCCCTTACCTTCTGCCTTTCAGATAGAACTGTGACTCCCAAATTCTCCTTGGGCCAGAAGTCTTGAACTGTGCCTGCTAATTTCCTTATAATATTTTCCCAGCCTTCCACTTGAGTGTTTACAAAATTATAAAAATACTCTCTCTGACCTTTCAGTGAAAATTAAAGACCATAATCTTTGTCCATCAGAACTTCCTTTGATTCTCCACTATTTCTTCATTGCTATACCATGCTACGCTATACTTGTTAAACGACTCCAAGTTTCCTATTCATTTTCAAACTCTTGTTCAAGCTTCAAAATTGCCAACGTCTACTCTTGTGTCATCTTTTCAACATCTGTCCTTCCTGTGACCTTTTCTTGCCCAGCATCTCATTCTCAGTTGCATTTCCCATTGAAATGACATCATTTCTGTTCCTGTTCCTAAACTTTTCTCTCAAAATGCCTATTTGACCGCCTCTGTCACTGCCTTGTTGCTCCTCAAAACAACCTTTCTAAGAGCTGAAAGTACTGTCATTCCAGCTACCCTACTGAATTGAACCAAAATATTATTGAAATGATCACAAATCTTCTCCTATAGGATCCCATGTCTGCTCCATGGTTTCTTTAGTCCCATTTGTCTCCTTAATTTAATTTCTTGTAAGCCATCTTCCCTCTAAAGCTGATGTAGACAGTCTAAGTCTAAGGCATAGGCAGTCTTCTATAACACCCAAGGATTGCACCGTCCAAATTCAGTGGCATAACTATCAGATAATTTTTCCTGTTTATTTTGTTGCTGAAATAAAGAGCAGAGACTCTACTAAGTTCTTTCTGCTGGCTTCATGCATTTGTTTTGTACTTTAAAATTGGGTATAGTGGTGAAGGCGCTGGCCTAAAAACCAGGAGATTGTGAATTCTAGTCCCACCATAGACATGGGAGACTTTCACTCTCTTTCAGAAAAACCCACTTCACAGGGTTATTCTGGTGGGGAAAGTAGGAGGAGGAAGGAGTATTAGATATGTTGACCACCTTGACTTATTTATAAAAGAAACTAAGGTGATATAAAATATTATAAAAATTTAAACACAGGTACAACAGTTTTCTAAAACAGTTAAATATTTGAGCCTATTTTGACCACCTTTCCTGAAGCTGTGCGAATCCCAATCCCATTTTATACTCTTGATTACCTACAGAGTAAGTCAGATGTATGCATGAAGAATTGCACTGTTAAACATAAGCATGAAGATGTAGATTAAATATGGTGTGTTGCTAAAAAGCATCAGTTCGATTTTATCATTGTTAATTTAGTAAAGGATTTGTTTTCACCACGTTTATTAAAAGCAAGATGATTATTATTTTTGTTGTTTCTCACAGAAGACATTAAGTAGATATTTCAATCCATGTTACGTCACTGCTCAGTTAAAGCCAACGTTCATCAGCAAGGTAAGAACAACAGTATGTCATGCTGTGTCCATTCGGCAAACTGAATATTGCCTTGCAACAGCATTCTTTTTGTTGCTTCCTGCAATTTGATCGTCTTTCATGACTTACCCAGGTAGTCCTCACTTAACGACCGTTTGTTCAGTGGCTGTTTGGAGTTATGACGGCGCTGAAAAAATGGATTTACGATTGGTCCTTGCACTTAAATCTGTCACAGTGCCCCTGCAGTCACATACTCAAAATTCAGGCATCTGGCAACTCTCACAGATTTATAACGGTTACAATATTCCACCTTTCCCCACCCCATATCTATGCCCTTTTGGCTGCCCTGATGGAAGGGTGGCAAGTAGATGGCGGTACAGGTAGTCCTCGACTTGCAACAGTTCATTTAGGGACCGTTAAAAGTTACAACGGTACTGAAAAAAGTGACATGGCCATTTTTCCACGGTTACGACCTTTGCCCCATCCCCATGATTTTATGATCAAAATGTGGATGCTTGGCAACTGGTTCTTATTTATGATGGTTTCAGTGTCTCAAGGTCTCCTGTGATGACCTTTTGTGACCTTCTAACAAACGAAGTCAATGGGGGAACAAGGTTCACTTAATAGCCAGGCTACTAACTCATCAACTGCAGTGATTCACTTAACAATTGTGGCAAGAAAGGTTGTAAAATGAGGCAAAACTCATTTAACGAATGTCTCACTTAACAACAGAAATGTTGGGCTCCATTGTGGTCATAAGTCGAGGACTACCTGTATCCAATAGCCTCTTCATCTCAATTAGACAGGTAGTCCTTGATTTACAACCATGCATTTAGAGGCAATTCAAAGTTACAACAGCACTAAAAAGAGTGACTTATGACAATTTTTCACACTCACAACCATTGCAGTAGCCCCATGGTCACGTGATCAGAATTTGGATGCTTGGCAACTGGTTCATATTTATGACGGCTGCAGTGTCCTGGCGTCATGTGATCACCTTTGGCGATCATCTGACAAGCAAAGTCAACGGAGAAGCCAGACTCACAGAACAGTCATGTTATTATTAACCTAACAACTGCAGTGATTCATTTAACAATCATGGCAAGAAAGGTCACAAAGTGATGCAAAACTCACTTAACAACTGTGTCGCTTAGCAGTTGGGCTCAATTTTGATCTTAAGTCAAGGACTATCTATACTGTGCAGAGCACCCAAAAGGACAGAGATGAGGGCGGGGTGGGTGGGTGGGAGTTGAGGCAGCACTGTTCACACAAGGCAGGAAAAAGGAATTGGACTCTTCTGGTTAAGTGATCCCCTTAATTGGGATCACTTAATTGGGGCTGGGAAGGACTCAACCAGGATCAGCTTGAATCTGGGTGGGTCTTCACCTAATAATTGGGATTTGCTTAACAGTGGCAACCAAGATTGCTGAAACTACTATTGTTAAGTGGTACAGTCACAAGATATTTCACTTACTGACAGCTTTGCTAGTAATGGAGTTGCTAGTCCCAATTAAGGTTGTTAAGTGAGGATTACCTGTAACCTACTGCACCAGACAGATGAGGAGGACAGGGAATATGAACGAGGACAATAAAGAATGGATGACATCTGTAATGAGAGAAAATGTTGAAGTTCTTTGTTCACTGAAAGAGAATGATGCCTGAATGGCAAAACAAATATATAAAGGAAGAGTGAGTGGGCAAAGAGAAAGAAGAAGACAAAAGTTATGGGTGGAATGAGTTGATGGGAGGGATCCTCAGAAAGGAAGTAAAGGCAATGAGAAAGATGAATTTTGTTGGTGTAAATTAGATAAAGCTGTATTTTCTTTCCTGTATTATATCTTTAATATATTTGGTTTACTCTTCCATTCTCCATTTCTGTGACTTACTGTACATTACATTGCTTACACTGAAAGGGAAGAGCATCATGGGCACATACTGTATGCGTAGTACTTTTTCTGTGAAAATGCACAGTGTGACCTTAGTTTTAATCTTATCTATTACCAGGTGAACACCGTGGTACAGCTCATCTTAGTAGCAGCTTCTTTAGCTGCTCCAGTTTTCAATTATGTGGACAGTGTGTACCTTCAGACTTTATGGTATGTAAAGTTACAATTTTTGTTATACTATTGGTGAGTGGAAAAACAGGCAATATAAGGAGTACAATGAAAGCTCAGGCAATTTTATTTATTGCATGCTGTTCAATACTGCCCAGTTTCATGAGTTTCAAGATGGTTCAAGAAAGCACAAAGAAACATATAATAAAAATAGGAGAAAGCACAGCACATGGTCTATCTAAAAAACAGTATCACACTATAAGCCCATAACACTTGATGGCTGATGCTGTAACTATTCTCGTGTTAGTATTGGGTCTGGGTCTACTGGATTCAGAGGTGATTTATTTCAAGGTAGTTCCACCTGTTTCTTTGCTACTTCCTCTCCCGTTCAGACACACACACACATACACACCCCTTCCTGCAGTGGTAAAATGTAAAATTTGTTACTACCGGTTCTGTGGGCGTGGCTTGGTGGGGGTGGGGTAATGTGACTGGGTGGGCGTGGCCAATTTTTTTTTTAAACTCTTAAAAGCCTTTTTTCTACAACATTAAGAGGTTGCAGAACAAAATGCTTTTAAAAGCCTCTGACGATCAGGCAACTCAGCTGGGATTGTCAGAGGCTTTTAAAAGCATTTTTTTCTACAACTTCTTCAGCCGATATAAGCTTTTTTTTTCTTTTAAAAGCATTTTTTCTGAAGAGGTGGTAGAAAAAATGCTTTTAAAAGTAAAAAAAAAGCCTCTGATGATAGCGCAGCTCAGCTGGGCATGGTGGGGGGGGGGGCGCCGCAGGGATTTTTGCTACCGGTTCTCTGAACCATCTGCCACCATTGCTACCAGATCAGGCGATCCGGTCCGAACTGGGAGCATTTCACCCCTTCCTTCCTGCCTTATGAAGCAGCCAGGCTAAGTTAGGTTTAGTTTGTTAGTGGCAAAACCCATACATTGGGGCCAAGTTTCCAGAAGCTTTAAAAAAAATCACATTTTTTTTTAAATTTCACAAATAATAAAGGACATAAAACTCTGTAGATTCTTTAGTCAGTTTAACACAGCAAATGTGGAAATATATAATTTTTGCTTAACAATTTCATAGTCAAATTAGATGGTCAAAAACTAAAAGGTGAACAGAATTACAACTCCAAGGTATCTTTTCTAAGGTTGATTTAGATAAAAGATGTAAGTATATATGGGATTACAATCCTAGCAACATAAAAACTCACTGGATTATGTTCTTATCTGAAGAAGTTGCATAACATTGTCAGAGATTCTTCCCATCCTGCTTACAATCTTTTTGGACTGTTGCCTTCTGGCAGAAGATACAGAACAATTAAAACTAGGATCACATGTTTTCTGAACAGTTTTTATCCCAGAGCTATAATTGCACTCAACAATGAACTAAAGGGCCCATCAGTGAACTGTTGGACAGCATTACTTGGTCTGTTGTGTGGATGTTTGGGTGGTTTAGGGGTGGGGAATATGTGGTGGGTGTGGGGGGGTGTTTGGGGATTGTTATGTGTGTTGGACCCGGTCTTTGGGTGTTAAGTGAATTTTGTTGTATGGGTATACTGTGTATACCCATACAATGACAATAAAGTTATTATTATTATTATAGAATGAGTTTGATTTAAGGCAGAACTCACATTGCCTTGGCATTCATCTACCATACGGTATGATATGTCAATTAAAAAAAATTCTTTTTGGCTTAGGTAGTATTTCTTTGGAACTTTTAGGCATTTTACGTAGCGTAGCCTTATATTGTATATCTGATTTTAATTGTCGTTACAAAAACAGTTCCACCTCAAGTAGGATTCTTCTTAGCTTAAATCGGTTTTTAAAAATTGTGTTGCAGTGATTTTTTAGACTTGGCGTTATCTTTTTTATTTATTTTTTTGCTTGGAAACTAAAATAATCATTTTCTCCCTGAAGGTGCATCACAGCTTTCACAACATCTGCATCTGCATACAGTTACTATCATTATGGCCGAAAAACAGTTCAGGTGCTAAATGACAAATGAAGTTTTGCAGAATGACTGCTCTCCTCTCATTCAGGTTGTGTGGAGTTTATGCAGAGACTTTGAATGATACCTTTGCCTCAGTGAAACTATGCCTTCACGACATTAAAATGAAGTTTTGATCATGTAAATAAGCAGAATTTTCAGTGTATTATTTCAACCTATTACAAATAAAGATTATAATTTTTTACTGTACTGAACTTACATATATATAAAGATAATTGTCTGATATTATTTGTTGACTGCTGTCCAGAAATTTGCACTTGGTGTAGGTCACTATGCTGTTTCCTTTGGTGTATCCCAAATGAAACAGTTATATGAAATAATTGATACGAGCAGAATTTAGTTGAGTTTTACTGTATTTAAAATGCGGTATGATCGATGGTGCAACCTGTTACTACAATAAACAAATGTAATAGAGAGGGCAGTAAATTCTATAGAATATAGGTACAGTATGATCTTTATAACCCTTCATACACTTGTCTTCTGGTTTAAATATTATGGTTGCGATAACCCTTTAAGATAAAATTTTGGTCACTTCTTTCTTAGTCTAATATTGGGGCATACTCTATTTAGGAAAGAGCTGCTTTAATTGTTCCAGTAATAGTTTTGTTAGACTGTTTTGAAAGATGACCAATAAATAAAATAAATATACAAGCATGCAGATGCAAAATAGAGAATCAAAATAGTTGATTTTCCAAGACAGCTTTGTAAGGGGCTGAGATAAAAATGTTCTCTGAATAGAGCCCGCAGAATAATTAATGTTGAAATAAGGGCAAAGCTTTATGAGACAAACTTAGTAATCAGATGTTCTATGAAACAGATGATTTGATTGTGGTTTCTTAGTTCTGCTTTACTGTAAACTTCTGGAGATTGTCCTGGCCTTTTTTACAGGCTTTTTTTAAGGAATATAACAAAATGAGTGCATCTATCATTTTGTAAAGATTTTCATAAGCGTAATAGGAAAAATTGGCCTATCTATGTGCAATCTTTTGTCTCAATTCATCAAACTATTTTAAGACTGTAGGAAAGGTGAAAGATTGATACAATCTGAAGAGTGATCAGAGTCTATTTTAAGACTATAGCAACTTTTCTAATGCGTTATGTGTCAGTGGAGGGGAAAATATTATGACTTTTAATAAATTTAAACTGTATTGCAGATTTCTTTGGAAAAGTTTTATGCAAGCACTAATATTTCTCATTGGTATGGTAAGCAGGTACCATTATCTGACAGCTATCTTTTGCCATAATACCAGACAGCTAAGGAAATGGGTATTAAAAGTAAAACACGGAAGGTCCTTCTTTGATCTGGCTGACATGAATAAGATGTTGAGGTTTCTGTCAGAAAATGTTTGCAAATCTGCTACAAATATCAAATGTGATATTTGTTAAAACATAGGAAGTTAGGACAAAATCTTAAGCTACTGTATATGTGATACTAATATTTTGCCCATTTGATTAAGTACAGGAATCAAAACAAAGGATTAAAATTGTGTATATCTAGCTCCAGTTTCCACAATAGCAGAATTTAAGCTATTTTTTTTTAATGACCTCTTTGAGATGTTGCAGAATTGGATCAGACACACTTAAATACATGCAAACAAATGTTTCATATGTGATACGCAATTACCTGAATATAAAATATTTGCTAGGCTGAAAATAAATGTGAAAATATTGCGTTAAATAGCTCTATAGAAATGGTTTTTACTTTAGAAATGAAGGGAGAGAGTTTAAATGGTTGGGATATTCTATGCATTATAAGATATTTTTAAAATACGTTTTATATATCTAAATTTTATAAAGTTTGTATGCTGAAAATATTTTTGATGGTTTATATAAAATCAGGCTGCTGCAATCTGATTGTATTGCAGTGTATAACGTTCCCCCCCCCATTTCATTAAGACAAAATGGGCGATATCCTCCACAACCACAGAAATATATTCTTTCAACCAGATAAGCATAAATGTTGTCAATGCCAAAATGCAAGAAGTTTGAAAATGAATGGTATGCATGTTTGTCTGCAGTCATTGCCTTTGCACTTTCAAAATAAATCCTTTAAACGATTTCACTGCATCTAATTGTGTTGCGTGAACCCTTTTCAAGCATGACAGTGGCTGGTGCTGTCATAGTGTCCCTCACATTGTCATAATCTGTACAAAAAGGTTCGGTAGGTTGCTGAATGATGTACAATGACCACATCATAGGAAGTCCATATCAAGAGTCTTTAAGCTGATAAAAGAATATTAATGTTTAAGGCTGTAAATGGCTTTGTGCCCGACTCTCATGTTAAAATCTGCAGGAGAGGCCCTTTCTAAGATGCTTTACTTTTCAAAGGCTCCACTTCTTAAGAATTTAAAACCGGTTTCTTTAGCCAAGCCTCCAAATGATAACAAATTTAATACTTCCAATTCTAAACATCTCTTGTATTTCTCATGCATATTTTACATCAATTTAACTGGCAATAAAACCATTTAGTCTTTGCCCTGATTCCCAGGCCTTTTAGGGATATCATGCCATTAGTGGCACTTGGTCAAGAGAAAGTGGTGCAACCAGGTTTAAAATACAGGTAATCCTCGACTTACAACAACTCAGTTAGTGACCGTTCAAAGTTACAATGGCACTGAAAAAAGTGACTTATGCAGTTTGAAACATCCCCATGATCGTGTGATCAACATTCAGATGCTTGGCAACTGGTTCATACTTAAGACTATTGCTGTGTGCCAAGGTCATGCGATTTCCTTTTACGACCTTCCGACAAACAAGCCAGATTCCCTTAACAACCAGGTTACTAATTTATCAACTGAAGGTAATTCACTTAGCAGCTGTGGCAAGAAAGGTTGTAAAATGGGGCAAAACTCACTTAACAAATGTCTCACTTAACAACGTAAATTTTGGGCTCAATTGTAAGTCGAGGACTATCTGTATGCTGATTAAAATTCCCAACAAAGGCGCTATCTGCATGTTCACAGTTATTCACAGTGTTCTTTATGCCACCCTGATCTCTTCTACCAGCTGGAATTGGATCTAAGCAGGAAAATTAATTGCTCTATGCTGCCTAACTTTCTTATTTTGGTTCTTCATTTTCTTGCCAGAATTATCTGTCGACTGTCTGATCATCATCTGTTCCATCTTTCATTGACACAACACTTTCCATACCAAATGAAACAAATACTTGAAAAAATGAGAAAATGATATTTAAAATCTTATTCTATAACAATGAATTACATTTTTTAGGATAATTCAGGTAGAATAAGACATTAAATTGGCTTCTCTGCATACACATTTATTGTACAGAGATTGTAATGCTTAAAATTTCTAAACCTTTGATTTATTTTCCTACACATTGTGCAAACTTAACAGAAAGATTCCTTCATGTCTAAAACGTGCAAGGAATAAATGTATGTTACAAAATATTTAATATTTTATCACTGACAGAAGTACATAAATTGAGTGAAAATAGCAAGTTGCACAGTTGATCTTTTAATAAATGCCACAAATAATACATTCTAGTTTGAAAGGAACTTTGTATAAACATTTACCTCTTCACTAAGAAGATAAAATAATTTCATTTGGAATTGAAGAAAACAAATTTAAATTAGGAAAGCAAAAATTGGGGTGCAATTTTTTCTTTTTTTAAAAAAAATCAGAATTAAAAAAATATATTGATTCCTACATTTCATGCTCACCCTGGAATTTAAGGCAGAGATCATATACATAAATCTGTTGGGAGAAGATAAACATTCTGACTTTTAAGTGATTTCGGTAAAGAAATTATGCTTACAGTTTAAACCTAAACATTTATTCGGAAGTTTAATAGGACATGCTTCCTGAGCAGAGTGCTCAGATATCATGTCTTTTTCTAGAATTCTTTATATACTTTTAAGAGTAAGCCCCACTGGAAACAATTAGGTTTATTTTTAAACACTGAAATTAAAAGGAAGACTAGTTTTTCTCAAAATATGGCCTTTATATCAGAGAGTCCTATAATATAAAAATTTGGGGCCTCTCCCTCAAAAATATTTCTGAAAATAATAATTGTGTAAGTCAAGAGTGCAGCTAGCTAAAGCAACTATGTAATTTGGTCCACTGTTCAAGTAAAATACTTAAAGATTGTGCTTTCCCCTTGACTTTGCTTGTTAGAAGATTGCAAAAGGTGATCATATGACCCAGGGACACTGCCGCTGAGTTGCCAAGTGTCTGAATTTTGATCACTTGACATAGGGATGCTGCAATGGTTGTGTGAAAAACTGTCACATTACTTTTTTCAGTGCTGTGGCAACTTCCAGTGATCACTAAATAAATGTTTGCAAGGCCAGGACTATCAAATTAATATTTCTTATTCTTTGTGGGTTTCCTTTCTGGTTTCACCTATAGTTTGTGATGTGGCATTCAGCATCCTCAGGTCTTTGGATGGACCTGAATCTGCATTTTGGATCCCTGGTCCCGGCAAACAGAATACACTATTGACAATAGATCAGATCTGATGAGGAAAAGGAAGATCTACTATCTACTTACAGTAAACAAGTAGAACATTGAAACAGTAACACTTCCAAGTGAAACGGACAACTTTCATCTGTTAAAATCTGACCATTTTGTCCTCAGTTTGGAAGCAATGATGCCAAATATTTTCATAATGATACCCCATCTTCCCTTGGAAGCATGCTTAGATGTCATTGCTCAAAACATATTCTCTGCCGAGTGAAGGTAGTATAGTGGATTGATGCATATGGAGGCACTTTCCATAGCACAAATAAGTTGTTATGAGTACATAAACATCCAATCTGACACAGTAGGGAAAGATGGGAAGGAATGAAAGTTTTTGAGTTCCATGAAATATATAGCATAGGAGGTATTTTTATATCCTTGGATGACCTTTCTCACTACAGCATTGTAACATTCATATGATGTTATCCTGTAAAATCTTATTTTAAACAGATAACACTTTTTGGTCCATGAAAATTTTCATATCCAATGGGTCTTGGCCAACCAACATTTAGCAGTCTCCCATCAAATCCACTCTGGAGAACTGAGGGACTCCCCCCAAAGAGCAGGCATAGTGGCAGCTTCAACAGGACAGAGAAAAATCAGTTTCTCATTCCTGCTAGCAGGTCTGATGTTTCTGCTAATTGGATTAAATGCTTTAACTGCGGGATTAAGTGTTTTCCCCTCCTAAAAATAGCTCGAATTTTGAGGATTTGTGGTTGTTGTTTGCTATTCTTCATAGTTTTAAATATTGAAAATAATTTCTGATTGCTTCAATTGGAGCAGAAATTTCACAAGGAGAAAGCAATACTAAAGTAAAACAATTGGAAAAAAAATCCCTCTAACTTTTTTGGGGGGGGGAAATTAGGAGGAGGAAGAGGGGGAAAAATCATCACAGTGGGTAAACAGTTTACAACAATGGCTTATTTTTATGCCAGTTTCATTACCCTGATTTATTTTATGGAATAATCAAAAGCAGGATTTTTATAAGATACTAGATGTGTGCTATATTGCTCTATGTGTGGTGTCTTGTATTTTTTGCACAGGCATACTGACAGTAATATGGTAGCTATGAGAAAGAGCCCACTTGTTGTGCACAGAGCCACAAAGATAGATGTGTAGCTGGACTTTGTGACAAAGGTACTGCATGGAGGATTATGCTCATCCCAGCCTGTAGTTTGGCTTGATCCTGCCTTGTTCCAGGCAATTATACACACCTGGTACGTAGAACCAGGAAGAAGGTTAGACAGAGTGTATCGCCTAGCGGTGGCATAAATCTCTCCAGAATTTGTATAATTCTTTTTGCTGCTTTTAGGACGGTAAGCAAGCTGGTAGAATCTTACTGCAGAATTTGGGGAGCACCAGTGGATCTGGGCTGAAGTGTCCCTCATTTCAGATACTTCATGAAATTTTGGAGGATCTGGGATGGTGAATTCATCCGACATGCCTGGGCACAAGCAGGAAGACAACTTTTGGAGATCAACACAAGGCTTCTGGAGATGCCTGCATGGATCATAATCACACAACTCCACGGTCTGGGCTACAGATGCCACTTGCCTGTTTTCATAATCATAGTCATCTGTATAATCCGGTAGACTATTAGTAGATGCAAGATTTGGAAGGGAGGTAGATTTGGTGGGATCCTGAAGGGTTAGATCATTCTTGTTTGAATCTGCTTTACTGTATGAAATGAACAAATCACTGGAAACTTCGAAAGAAGATGTTTCTGTCACTTCAGTTGTAAAACTGTGTAAAGTAGATTGGTGCGGTGTTGTGGGATCTTCTTCCCTTTCATTCGTTTCAGTTGTGCTCACTTCAGGATGCTCAGTAGAGAATTTTCCTGGGATTGCTGAGAACTCTGTAGTAAGAGGTGCAGTAGTCAGTGGGTACTCAGTAGATCGATGAACTGTTTGCTCTTTGTAAGCAAGAATGTCTGTCTTACTTGGATCCTTCCTTGTTAATTCTCTCCAGGTAAAAGATGTGCTTTGAGGGATGAAGGAATCACTGAGAGACTTTTGAAGCAATGTACTAGAGTCGGCCAATATTTCTGTAGTGATGCTGGTAAGGGTATGGTACAGTTTGCCTTGAACCAAAGACAAGGTCGAATGTGTGGTGGTCTGGGCTTGACACTGATCATAGAGTTTGGATAACAACATAGATGAAGATGTTTCTTTATCTCCTGGAGAAAAATAGCACATGGTGTCTGATGCCCTGAAACAACGTAGTAAGAGACCAAATCAATCAAGGTGTGCTATGAGGTAGTAGAAAGATGTAACACGTAAAATACCACAATAGTTCTATATCCCTCATTTATGTTTCTGTATTTTCGGGTGGATGGTTTTTAGCATTCTCGTTCCAGTGCAAAAGTTCAGCTTTTCTTCTTACCTTATTATGTTGTTTTTTTTAAAAAAATTATTTATATGCCGCCCTTCTCCGGAGACTCAGGGCGGCTTACAATGCGTTAAGCAATAGCCTTCATACTTTTGTATATTTTATACAAAGTCAGCTTATTTCCCCCACAACCGGGTCCTTATTTTACCCACCTTAGAAAGGATGGAAGTCTGAGTCAACCTTGAGCCTGGTGAGAATTGAACTCGCAGTAATTGCAGACAGCTGGATGTTAAATGCTGCCTTAGTAGCATGTTATGATTATCTTGTGCTCTGAGGAAATAGGAGGAATCAGAGCAGTGGTGAAATCCATTTTTTTTTACTACCGGTTCTGTGGGCGTGGCTTGGTGGGCGTGCTGTGGCTTGGTGAGCATGGCTTGGTGGGTGTGGCAGGGGAAGGATATTGCAAAATCCCCATTGCTTCCCCACTCCTGGGGGAAGGATATTGCAAAATCTCCATTCCCACCTCACTCTGGGGCCAGATAGAGGTGGCATTTGCCGGTTCTCCGAACTACTCAAAATGTCCGCTATCGGTTCTCCAGAACCTGTCAGAACCTGCTGGATTTCACTTCTGAATCAGAGTGAGTTCTGGATCTTTGGTGGATTTGATTGACTAACTTTAAAAGCCTTAACTGAGAACTATCTCTAGTTCCTTATCATCTACACAAGGGGTGTCAAAGTGGCAGCCCGCAGGCCAGATGCGTCACGTGCAGGCCACGCCCACTCCAACTCCACGAAGGGAAAAACATCACGATATGTCAAGTGATGGCAATGTGACACCACGAGTTTGATATCTGCGATTTACACCCCGTTTAATGTGAAATATACCAGTGCTCAGTCTTTTTGTCACTGTGTGCAAGTTGCTGATGAAAACCAAATTACAACTGATGGGCCTATGCTCCCCTATCTGAGAGTTACGTTAGTCTTTAAATGTAACCCCTCTAACCTTTCAAAAATGGCAAAATAGGGATGGAAAATATAAGATGTGTTGGGTTTTTCTAAAATGAAACTCATAAATTTGCCTTTGGTATATATTACTGTTTACTTTTCTGTCTTCTTTTAGATCTTGCTGATTCAAGATTTTTTTTAAATTTTTAAATTAAAAATCCACACAACAATTAATGACGGCATTAAACGCCTTTGGACCTCTTATTACACAACCCCTATCCTTTTAAAAGCTGATTTGGCCCCAAAACTGGAGTTATCTTCATTGTTATAACCCTTCTTACCTCTGTAGAACAACTGTATCAGGGTTTGACAGCAACCAAGAAATTTCACAATGACAAACCAAAGGATTTCCATAGAGGTTGACGGAGAGGGTGTGCGATGAAGTGAGATTCCATGGACTGAAGTTGCTCAAATTACAGCTAGGAAAATAAACAAATAAACAAGTAAATAATAAATAACAAGCAGAGAAGCAGAGCAGAGCAGAGCAGAGCAGAGCAGAGCAGAGCAAAGCAAAGCAAAGCAAAGCAAAGCAAAGCAAAGCAAAGCAAAGCAAAGCAAAGCAAAGCAAAGCAAAGCAAAGCAAAGCAATTGAATATCCACATTACAGGTGGTCCTTGACTTAACACTTCATTTAGTGACCAAAGTCACAATGGTACGGAAAAAAGTGACTTAATGACCGTTTTTCACACTTACGACCACTGCAGCATCCCCAGGGTGACATGATCAAAATTTGGACACTTAGCAACTGACTCATATTTATGATGGTCGCAGTGTCCCGGGGCCATGTGAGCCCCTTTTGTGACCTTCTGACAAGCAAAGTCAATGGGGAAGCCAGATTCATTTAACAACTGTGTTACTAACTTAACAATTGCAGTGATTCACTTCATAAGGTGGCAAGAAAGGTCGTAAAACAGGACAAAACTCACTTAATAACTGTCTTGCTTAAGAACAGAAATTTTGGGCTCAGTTGTGGTTGTAAGTTAAGGACCATCTGTATTTGTTTGCTTTATTGTCATAAATGGTGGAGGGAGATTGTATTATGTACAATCTTTTTTTTCTCTTGGTTATACATCTGTCCACTCTGCTGCCTCCTTGATTTTCTGATATGAAAAGCAAGTCTTCCCATGAAATTTCTGTTTGGGATTTATTTTGAGTCTATGAAGCCCAGGTGGCTGGAGATTGCTGGAGAGATGATTATAAAATGAAATATGGTTTCTCCTTAGTAATGCATACCAAAGGAGATTCCATCCCGGCAATGAGAGTTATCATTTTTTCTTCATGCTCAATTAAAATCAAAAGTAATTTATTTTCCATCAATATTGGAACATTTTTACAGGAGCATATTATGATGAAAAATACCAGATGATTGATTGAAATATATCCTTATAGCTGAATCAATTATCATTACAAATTTCACTTAATAGATTAAGGAATGAAATCAGTTCATAGAAGGAGGATTGTGATGAGTTTCATCCAATCTGATGTCCTGTAGATATGTCAGTCAAACAAATTCTCATCTCCAATCTATACGGTCAATTTGCTAAACAAAATTGACCTGGTAGCCCAACAGGTTTACAGGCCAAACAATATTGGCAAATGATCAGAACACAAATAGAAGAAACTGCACAACAAAGAATAGAAATGAGGCCAGAAAACTTTCTACTAGGCATAATAAATGGACAATACGAAAAGGAAATAAAATATTTAATCATTCATATAACAACAGCAGCACGAATAATTTTTGCACAAAATTGGAAGAGTAGTGACATACCAACAGAAGATAGAGTAATTAGTAAAATCATGGAATGTGCAGAAATGGACAGACTCACAAAGGAATTACAAGATAAAGAGGAACACGATTACTAAGCCTGGTGGAGCAGTGAACTAAAGCGCTGTTAAAATAGCACTTAGCTGCCAGCTGCCTGCTCAAGGTTGACTCAGCCTTCCATCCTTTCTAAGGTAGGTAAAATGAGGACCCAGATTGTGGGGGGCAATAAACCGACTTTGTATAAATATACAAAAGTATGAAGGCTATTGCTTAACACATTGTAAGCCGCCCTGAGTCTCCGGAGAAGGGCGGCATATAAATCAAATTTAAAAAAACCCCAACTATCTAGTATGGGAAAAGTGGTACACTTGGTTGGAAGATAGAAAAGGGAAAAAAGACTAGGAAGTAATTGGAGTGACCTAATATAGAAATAGGAACATAAACCACTAATGCAGGTTAATAGTGAATTATAATGATAGACACAAGAGAAAGACCAAACAAGGAGGAGTCAAAAGCGCAAACAAGAACATACATTATAGTTGCGACAACTTTGACAAAACGTATATTTGAATTTTTGTTTACATGTTTGTATGTTTTGTTTTGTTTTGTTTGTATTTTTAAATAAATAAAATTTATAATAATAATAAAAAACAGGTTTAGAAGAAAGCAGTTGAAAGCTCAATTAAGATAGATCCCTGCTAATAAGTAGACACAGGAAAGCTTACTTTTTAAATATTAGGGAGGCCACATGAGGTATATGGTGGAACGACTCGGTTTCCACTAGACTTAGTGCATGGGAATCTTGGCAATTCAATTCTCTTAGCATGGGCAGATTGCGGAAGACAGCTGGATCCAGTCTTCTTAGCTTGGGCATTTGTGTTAGGTAAAAGGAGGTGAGCTGTGGCAGATCTTTGATCCAGTCCTCGTGAACTGGGAAGAAGAAGGAGGAGGAGGAGGTCAGATCAAACAAAGGACAGACTTAAGGTGATACTGATTTGAAGGCACTGGTGGGACCTGTGGACCTCAAGATGCTGAATTTCCCAGTGGAATTTCTAATTAATACTCCCCTGGAGCAGGGGTCTCCAACCTTGGCAACTTTAAGACTTGTGGACTTCAACTCCCAGAACTCCTCAGCCAACTTGGCTGGCTGAGGAATTCTGGGAGTTGAAGTCCGTTGCCAAGGTTGGAGACCCCTGCCCTGGAGGATATCCCCTTCCTTATTTCTGCTCAAGGGAATTGTATGTTCAGTCATCTGTGCCTGACAATATTTTAAAAGCAGACTATTTTACAACCAGAATAAAACAGAAATAATTCTATGAAGAAGGAATTAGTTCTAAGGTCTTTCTGTCTCCTTACTTTACATTTGAGGTAGATAGAGAACTTTTGAATAATTATTAGTGTCCTGGTTGATATTAATGATGCTTAATCATAATCATCATATCAAAATACAATTTGGAGAATAGACAGCTTGGAAGCTCTTCAACCATGGATAATCTCTCAATCAAATCAGACATCCCTGCCAAGAACCTTCCAATAATTGGCTAGATTCTAACATTCACAAGTGAACATGGTGGACGGGGCTGTGGAAATGTAATTCAAACTACCTGTTGACCCCAGGTTGCTTATTTTGTTCTGTATTGTAAATGAGAAACACAATTTACAGTAAGCAATTGTAAAAGTACACATATACAAATTGTTTCTAAAACTCCTAAAATATAGGCATCAGGAAGAAAAAATATCTGGGAGCTGGAATACTAAATTTACCCATTCTTAGTTTTTAAAAGTGAAACTAGATGGTGCTTTCCTAAACTTTCCTGAGAGTCTCATTGAATATTACTTTTGAGTAGTTCTGCAGATTTATTGTAAATCTTTAAATGTAATGTAAATAGTATATTAGGGATCTTTTAAAATAATAATAATAATAATAATAATAATAATAATAATAATAATAAATAATAATAATAATAATATCATTTGTACAAATTAATGATTAGTATTGTTTTGTCTTGAAAAAGTTAAAGAAATCCCTCAAATGGGAAATTCTTGTCTATATGTTGTCTATATATTCAGATTTTAGCACCGGAATGCAAATTCTAATTAAAACTGAATGCAACTATATTATGGATCGCCCGTTATCCCCAGGCAAGGTAAGATTAGTAATTTAGCATACCTAGAAGTTACAATTTTGGGAAAGACCATGTTTTGCCAAAGTCTTCAGTCAGAGTTTAGAAAACTTTACAACCACATTTTCCACACACCTCTCCCATTCCACCCAATTTGATGAGATGTTATTTTTCCAGTTAGACTTTGACACTTACTCCTCTCCAGAAAGGTTGCACTGAGGTCAAGGATGTTGATCGGAGCTTTTCTGGCTTCTTCAGTAGACTTTGGATAGTGGGACAAGTTCATCGCAAAAGCAGATTCCGGAATCCCCATTTCCCCATCTTTTCCCAGCCACGTGGATGACAAGTTCAGGAAATGCAGCTGAGGATAGCAGGAGAAGGCAAACGGCTGGATCTCTCTGATAGGGTTTCCCGCTAAAGACAACCACTTCAGATTGTCCAAAGAAGTAGTAATGCAGGAAGGTACAACCGGGAGCAAATTGAAGCTCAGATCTAAGAACTGTAGATGGCTGAGATTTCCAGTCCCCCATATCACCTTTTGGATCTGATTCTGCCTCAGGGAGAGGATTTGCAGTTTGGGCAGATAAGCCATATCTTGGCTATTTAATTCTGGCAAAAGATTGACACTCAAATCCAGATGTTCCAGAAGCTCCGGCAGACATTTAGGGAAAGAAGTGAGATTTTGATTCTGGACGTGCAAGGTGATTGCTGTCTGGTTCCTCAGCTCCTCACAAGGCAAGCTAGTAAGGTTTATGTTTTCCTCCCAGACATTTTGCTGAATCAGCAGGAATGGGGCCTTCACATCTTCTGGTATGGCAGGTCTTGCCTTCTCTGTGGGCCTAGCTGTGATGATTCTGACAAGCAAAACTACACAGGCCAGGAAGCTGGACATTGTGGTCCTTTAAAAGCACCTTGGGTATGAAGAGGGAGCTGTTTTCAAAGGATAGGCTAAGGGAGGAAAACAATATTGAGTACTACCAAAAATTAATTCCCACAGTAAAGTAAAGGTTCCCCTCGCACATATGTGTTGGTTGTTCCTGACTCTAGAGTGCTGTGCTCATCTCTGTTTCAAAGTCAAAGAGCCAGTGCTGTGTGGCTGGCATGACTAAACGCCAAGGGCGCACAGAACACTGTTACCTTCCCACCAAAGGTGGTCCCTATTTTTCTACTTGCATTTTTTACATGCTTTTGAACTGCTAGGTTGGCAGAAGCTGGGACAAGTAATGGGAGCTCACCCCGTTATGCGGCACAAGGGATTCTAACTGCTGAACTGCTGACCTTTCGATCGACAAGCTCAGCGTCTTAGCCAATAAGCCACCGCATCCCTAATTCCATGGAAGTATCCACTATTTTACAATGTCCATTCATTAAAATATCATAAGAACCTGACCTTATAGTAGGAAGAGGATACAGTGCAGCTGGATTTGGTCTTGAAATCCAGCCAGAGACTCTCTTAAGTGGCAGATAGATGTTCACCACCATTCAGATGGCTACTTTTTATTTATTAGAGTTTTATCCTGCCTTTATTACTTTTATAAATAGCTCAAGGTGATGAACACATACAATACAATTCTCCCTCCTATTTTTCCCACAATAACCAACCATGCGAGAGTGAGTTGAATCACCCTACATCTTCATACATACACCGACATGTATGTGAGTGAACAAAAAGGAAAGAAGGTGGGCTGAAGGACAGTGTCTGGCCCAAAGTCAACCAGCTGGCTTTCATGCCTAAGGCAGGACTAGAAGTTACACACTCCCGATTTCTAGAAGAATGGAATGGAATGGAATGGAATGGAATGGAATGGAATGGAATGGAATGGAATGGAATGGAATAGAATAGAATAGAATAGAATAGAATAGAATAGAATAGAATAGAATAGAATAGAATAGAATAGAATAGAATAGAATAGAATAGTATAGAATAGTTGGAAGGGAGCTTGGAGGTCTTCTAGTCCAACCCCCTGCCCAGGCAGGAAACCCTATATCAGTGGGTCTCAACCTTCCTAATGCCGCGACCCTTTAATACAGTTCCTCATGTTGTGGTGATCCCCAACCATAAAATTATTCCTAAGACCATTGAAAATATGTGTTTTCCTATGGTCTTAGGCGACCCCTGTGAAAGGGTCGTTCGACCCCCAAAGGGGTCCCGACCCACAGATTGAGAACCACTGCCCTATATCATTTCAGACATTACTATCACTACACCAAAGTGACTTGTCTACTATTTAGCCAATGGTTTACTCTCCATTAACATTCATTCAGACTATAGACATGTACATCCACATATTATATGACTATCCATCTAGAAGTACATTCTGGGGAATGCAACTGACTTTACTGTACTATTTAATAATTTAATCCTGTGCTAAACCTGCCTTGCAATTTCTCAAAAGTTTCCCTTCTTTGGAAAAAAGACTTCTTTGTTTTTTGACACTGTTCTTGGGGGCTCATAAACGTCCAAACTTTTTCTGCACGTTTGAGCAAACTTTATAATCGAAGGTGGTGGCATGGATTACAGCCAGTTTATTCTTTGTGTAACTGCACATCCTTTCTTCATTCCGAAACATCCCTGGCCCTTCCCACATCATAAAGTAAAAGCAATACCCTCCTAATGCTTTTTTTTGGGGGGGGGGCGGCAAACTGCTGAACAGAGGATTGTACAATGTGGCTGGCCAATCATATATACACCTCTTGAACAGCATATAAGTATAACACCCCCCCCGTCTCCATTTTTAAAATAAATTCCCTTAAATTGAAAAAGGCAGGCAACTTGTTCTATGTTCACTGAAATAAATACATTTTAGATATTACAGCAATGTATTGACTGTTGTAAAGTCAACAACAGATTCTACCAGCACCAAAGGGATGATTGTTGTTCAACAACAATGCTGTGCAGCCTCCAAGTGAGCAGCCACAACTTTGCCACCCGCCCCAAAGATTGGTTTTACAGCCCCTTTTGCAATGCTCCGAAAATTGGACTTGTCTCTACTGAAACAAACCTGGTGGGCAAAGCCTCAAGCCTCAACATCAACTATCTCACCAGACGTCTTGTTCAGAAAAAGCAAGCTTCGGTCCTCTTCTCCTGAGGGACACGAGGCCGAGAACAATGCCAATATAACATCCAGCCACTTGCCTGGAGCAAGAGAAGATGGGACACTTGCAGAACTCCCCTTTAACATGGAAGCGAGAAGAGCTCACCTGTGCAGCCCTATTATCCGCTCCACCTGAGTCGATCTCCTCTTTTGTTTAGCCAGATTAGATCTTGAACACATCACCTTCCAAATCAAGAGGAGCTATCGTGGCTTCCCCTTTGCCATCCGTCTCTGTTTGAACTTACCTAGAGCGCAGAGTGTCTTGGGGAGAGGTTCGGTGTCGGCCCCTCTCCCTGGTTTCCCAGCACTTGCTTTTATGCATTCCAGTGACTCAGAGCTGACGCACCAGTAGCTGTGCTCGCTTGCTCCTGGCCCCTTCAGCCCCCCCCCCAACCAAACCCCCACTGTCTGTTCCTGGGTGTGAGAGATGTGTTGTTCTACATCTCCCCAGATGCCAGCCCGGGCCAGCCCACACCCTCTCTAGTCTCACCCACCCCCCAAATTGCCACCCCCATTCTTTGAGTGGAGATGGGCAGCTCCATTCACCAGTTAGTTGCTTCCTGTCTGTCTGGCTAGCCGGCTGGCTTGGGTGGGGAGAAAAAGAGTAGCATTCTGCAGCCCGGAGAGAAAAGAGGTGGCCAGCAGAGGGTAGATGAAAGCTTGGTGTGGAACGTCTGCTGATAAGCTTTCCTTCCCAAAGAAGCCAAATATCTTGTTTCAACTTCCCTTCAGCTGTTGTTCATAAAGGAACAAATTTGTATTATGGCTGAGAGTTTGTATAAACTCTGCTAATAGCTGTATAGTCAACAAACCATGGCTAAGCTGACCATTTTTATTTTATTAATTTCTATACTTTTCTCCTGCCTTTTTTCTTTTTTATTCTTTATTGGCTAAGTGTGATTGGACACACAAGGAATTTGGGCTCCGGTGCATAAGCTCTCAATGTACATTCAACAACAAAGTGGTAGGTTTTATATATCATAGATCATAGCTACAATCATTAATCATAAGATACAACATTCTTTTTATAATAACACAAGGCAGTGAAATATTTACTACTCCTTCCTCCTCCTACTTTCTCCACAACAGCAACCCTGTGAGGGTGATTTGTGCTGAGA
This sequence comes from Ptyas mucosa, assembly GCA_012654045.1. Classification (NCBI taxonomy): domain Eukaryota; kingdom Metazoa; phylum Chordata; class Lepidosauria; order Squamata; family Colubridae; genus Ptyas; species Ptyas mucosa. The sequence goes on from WNWU01000017.1 coordinate 28,321,345, forward strand.
GAGAGTGATGGGCCCGAAGTCACCCAACTGGCTTTCATGCTTAAGGCAGCTCTAGAACTCACAGTCTTCTGGGTTCTAATCTGGTGCCTTCACCACTAGATCAAACTGAAAAGAAGTGAATTGTGGGATCAATGTAGGAATGCAGTTTGAAAATGTAAGCAGCAAGCTTTATACATAATATATGTGGATAAGTGCAATGAGCCCCAATATTTTATAATGAAAGGGAGGGGGGAAAAGGAAGAAGAAGGTGTCAGAGAGTGGTTAAAAAGATACTAGGCTCTTACTCTGCCAATTCCCCCCCACCTTTCAAAATTGCTCCTTTCTATACAGCTTCTATATATTTAGCCTGCAGGCACCCCTGGAGCTACATGGGAACAATTTAAAAGGAATAATTTTGATTAGATTGTGGCATGCTGTTACTTGTTACTTGTCAATTAGTCTCAAATTACCTCACTTCCATTTAAAACAACTGAAACACAGGTAAAATTAATAATAATAATTGGGCTACCACTACAATTCTTTGAATAATGTTTAATTTCTCCATGCCGATATCATCCAGGGTGGGCATTATCAGTTCTCTCCCCTTTTTAGCTGTTTTTTTAATAAAGGGAAGTAATGGGGGGGGGTTTGGCTAATTGTTGTGCTGTGTTTTGTGTATAGAGATCTAAAATTGAAGGAGGAAAGACAAAGGCGAGGGGTAGCTGTTAATGGGAAAAACCAGCAGGCAGCTAGGTTCAAAGGGAAACCTGCAGTTGAGGGGCAGGATTTATGAGCTTACAGAATAGTCTTTAGTAGCAGAGGAATGCTGACTTTGAGAACAGATGCTAACATCGCCTTATCTTTGTCCATGTCAGTCAGTATCAAGGAAGCTTTGAGACATACCAGCTTGCCCACACGTGTAAGGGAGATAGCTTAATGGAGCTGTCTGGAGACATTTGACTCTGTCCCCTTGCTGTAAACAGACCTGCTTGTACTTTTGGAACAACCTTTTAAAGGTACAAGAATAAGCTGATGTTACCCAACACTGTTCAAATATTTTACCAGCTCTGAAAGCTTCTGACACTGGTTAATTCTTCTCCCAGCCATTGTTCAAGGAAGACAAAGTCTAAAATTGCACTCTGAAGTAAGTAATTCTGAGAAACTTCAAGTTATAAGCATATGTAGACAAGACACCTGTTCACCTGGTCCTACATGAACGTTTAACCATGGTCCAAGATTTATCTGAGATTTAAAGGTGCAGCTAGAGCAGAGGTCTTCAAACTTGGCAGCTTTAAGACTTGTGGACTTCAACTCTCAGAATTCTGGGAGTTGAAGTCCACAAGTCTTAAAGCTGCCAAGTTTGAAGACCTCTGCTCTAGAGACACTGAAAATAAAGACGTTATGTTTGGTGCTTTAGTTTTCAGCATACAAGTATTGCATTTATTTGTTTTTAATAAACAAAAGTGAGATGGGGCAAGAAATTTGGTAGCCAACAAGGGAATTGATAATTGACAGACCATGGTGCTATATTATGGGAATGTAAGTTTGTGTACCATGCAAACTGGCATGGTGTTAATATGCAGACTCTAATAAGAATCAGTCATAGTAGCTCATGACAACTATACTGATTCTCAACTTTAAAAATATCTCTCCTACAAGTTTCAATAAATATAAAGGCACATAACATATAGATAAATTCAACCACAGTTGCAACTGGAAAACTGTTCCCATTTTAGACCAAGCCAAATCAAAAAATGCTAAAGAATTCCTGGAAGGTTGACATTCAGACAAATCCATCATTATCAGGTTCATAGAGATAAACAAGATTTACACAACATTTAGATAACAACAACAAAAAAAAAAACCCTAAAAAGGAAACAAAAAAGACCAGAATACATCCTTCCCAGTAGCCATACCCAGATAACACAAGGTAAACAATCTAGAGAAAACCATACAGTACTCAAGGAGAAAATCACCCCCCCCCCATTATTGCAGGGCAACCTATTGTATATAAACGTGGAGCAAAATCCCACATTCCCTAGCACTGATAACTTTATATAGTTGGGTAATGAAATATCGGTAAGCAAGCAACCAAGTTCAGAGAGCACCAAGGACTTCATAGTTAAATCCTGAGCTACATACACTCTCCTCCTTTGATATGTTTTATCAAACAAAATTATATATTCATCTCCTCACTCATCCCTCTGTTTGAATGCTTCAAAGGTAGGAATCCTCATTTTTGTTTCCTGGTGCTGGTACATTTTGAAATGTTAGAAAATGTGGGGATGCACAGCAGCCTCCAATGGAGGTCACAATGTCACAAGCAATGTTGTGAAACAAACCATGTCTCTTTCCTATGTGTAGCGTGACATCACATGTACACCTTAAAGGGACAGAGCTTGCAATGCAATGCTGCAATGCTGCTTCAATCACGCTAAAGAAAAGAATGTGAGCTTGTAAACACACTCATAAAATGGCTATTGTGTGTGGTTTGCATATGCGTGCAATAGCAGCCATGGAAACACAATCAGCATCTGCTTCACCAGGCCAGCTGGCAGGGATGATGCTGGCCATAGTTTCTTAGCATTTCTCGGAAGATGTTCCCCATTCTCCTGCCTCTCTTTTATTCGTGTTTTTTTCCCCCTAGGTCTGCCTCAAAAGCACTGGCATGAAGTTACTCCCTAGTTTCGTTTTCTAAAAATGACTCTGACCCCTTGATTTGGAAATAAAGCCAAAACTGGAAGCTGGCATTTTTCTTTGCAGGATGCCAACTTCTCTTGAAAAAATTAAAAAAGTTGGATAGATCAGAAAATCTGGCAGACACACATTAAAAAAATGAAGTGCAAAGCCAGGTTTTGTGGCAAGAAAATGGAATGACTTATTTGTGTCCCTTCCTGTACTTTTCAGAAGATTGCTCAAAATGCAGATAAATATACTCACTCACCTCAAACAATAACAGGTAAGACATGACCGATTTCTACATGTTGTTTATGTAGAAAATTAAAATGTAAATTGGTTAATGAGGGAGTTTTAATAAAAGGTATCCAGATGATAAAGGAATAAGGCATATGCCAGTTCTATTTAAAGGCTTCCTCGGGGCTAAGAGAAAAGCATGAATTGTTTCAGATTATGCCTATCTCTTTTATTACAATGTTAATTCACATAGAACTCTGCCAAAAGTAGCTTGCCGTAAGAAAAATGAGAAGATACTTATTTCTCTGGGAGCGTCCATTTGGGAGTTGCTATAATCCCAACAGATTGGGCAACCAGGTAGAGCAAGGCTAAATTGTAGGCTGAGCCATTAATGAAATAGTTTGCATATGACTGTATGACAGGTGAGTGAGTGGTTGACTTAAAAAAGGTAAAGATAAAGGTTCCCCTCGCACGTATGTGCTAGTTGTTTCTGACTCTAGAGGGTGGTGCTCATCTCTGTTTCAAAGCTGAAGAGCCAGCGCTGTCCGAAGACGTTCTCCGTGGTCATGTGGCCAGCATGACTAAATGCCAAAGGCGCACGGAACACTGTTACCTTCCCACCAAAGATGGTCCCTATTTTTCTACTTGCATTTTTTACATGCTTTCGAACTGCTAGGTTGGTAGAAGTTGGGAGTAACAAGTAATGGGAGCTCACCCTGTTACGCAGCACTAGGGATTCAAACTGCTGAATTGCCAACATTTCAATCGACAAGCTCAGTGTCTTAGCCACTGAGCCACCACATCCCTTGAGTGGGTGACTATGAACTGTCAAAAAAAAGGAGGTGCAACAATTAAGCAAGACATAACAGGGTTCACACTACTGAAGAATAAAATGGCCTTGGTTTGCTTACCTGGAGAGGATGTCTTGGAATTCCATATAGTAAAAAGCATATACAAAAAGAGGAGAAGGTCAAAGAACATGAGGCAGAAGATGATGGAGAGACAACATCAAAGACATGCTACAAGAGCATCAAATAGCATTGGTTGAGGGGCCAGAAGAGCTAGAACCAAAACTATGTATCTTCCTCGCCCCCTGAACTGTAAAAGAGGAAGTAAAGAAAAAGACATTTATATTTGCTTTTAAAAACTGTGTTACGTGTTCTTGAGATGCTTCATACATTTACATAAAAACATGTTTTAAGATGTTGCAGGGGTAATGAGCGTATCAAGCTTCAGTCTCCAATGCTTTTTTTATGTTTGGCTGAAGGATCTTCCTTATCATGCAGAGAACATTCTCCAAATCAGTTTGGTCTAGTGGTCAAGGCACCAGACTAGAAAACGGGAGAATGTGTGTTCTAGTGCCTTAGCTTTAGCCATGAAAGCTAACTGAGCGACTTTGTGCCAGTCACTGCCTCTCAGCCCAACTTACTTTCACAGGATTGATGTTGTGGAGGAAAATAGGAGGAGGAAAATGTGTTGGATATGTTTGCTGCCTTGAGTGATGTGTAAAATCAATGCAGGTGGGATATAAATAAAATAAAAAATAAATAAAAATAAGTAGCCAACAAGTTGTTCTTTATCTATTGGAAAGTATAAAATTTCCAATATCACAGATGCTGGAGCCCTTAAAATTAGTAGGCTCCCTATTCCAAGCCATCTAGAGCTGTATAAAAAGCAAGTGCGGGAAGAGAACTGGTGGTAACACTGGTTGGAACCCACCACTGGTCTGTTCCCTAGCTAATGCTGCCATGAGGCGTAGTGGTTAGAGTGCAGTACTACAGGCTACTTCTACTGCCCACCGGCTGCCTGCAATTTGGCAGTTCAAATCTCATCAGGCTCAAGGTTGACTCAGCCTTCCATCCTTCCGAGGTTGGTAAAATGAGGACCCAAATTGTTGGGGGCAATAGGCTGACTCTGTAAACCGCTTAGAGAGGGCTGTAAAACACTGTAAAGCGGTATATAAGTCTAAGTGTTATTGTTATTTCTATGAGCCAAGATCTCCCATTAAGCAGCGTAAGGAACACCTCCAATGGCGGCTGTTAAGAGCTGTGCTCTTTCCATCTCAGACTGCAAAAGACAGTCTTAAACAGTACAATAGGTACAAGGAAGTATCAGAAATATATTGCCCTGCAGTTCTCTTCTATTTATGAAACCCCCTCCTGAACATACAGGCGTCAGACATCCATCTTTCCCTTGTGTAGCAAATCATTGTGGTCTGGAATGTTGCAGCTGAAAGCCGAATTCTTTATTGACACAGGAAGATAAACAGAACCCAGCAGCCCGTCCCAAGAGGAGATGGTACCCTGCTTCAGAGAAGAATTCCTCTCCCCTCCTCCTTCCCCTCCCCCCCATCAACAAACATCGAGGGTCCTTCTCATCCTCAAGATTTACAGAAGGTGAAATCTGGAGTTGGAGAGGCATTCCCAGGAAGCCCAAGGGATTAGTGAAGTTTCAAATTAGCTGAACAACAAATTGTGAAACTTCAAATAGCTGAAAATATCCAATGTTTCTTTTTTTTTTTGAATCTAAGTTAAAGTTTCACATAGGCAAACAATCTGGCTACTCCAGGGGATGTTTTGAAGCCCTTTTTAACCAGGCTTGAAATGAAAGGAATATCTAACATGTAAAATCTCTCAGAATTCACCTTCAGAAAAGGAGGCAATTTTTTTCCTCCCCTCAGTCACAGGTATTCTTATACCTCAGGACCACAGTTTCATAGTGCCCTCCTTTGCCTTCCTATTCTCTTATGGCTTTTCTTTCTTCTTCTTCCTGTCTGTTTAGCTCAGGGACAGGAGATTTGTTTCAGTTTGAATGGAGGGCACAGACAACTGTTTAAAATAAACAGAAGCATATGGCTGTAGGATCACCCATTTATTTAGGAAATTTATTCACTATCTTAATCCAACTGTATTCTAAGCAGCCTACCGTGTACATTCCAATAATGCATTCTAATACATGTTATTATATATTATACTATACTAATAACAGTAGCACAATACTATAAATGTAGACAGAATATAACTGTAAAAAAACCCTATACATATATGGTTCCAGATGGAGAAGGCTCCATAATCTGTATTTTATCTGGAATTATTATTATATTTTTATCCTGCCTCTAATATATGGAATGGAAGCCTGGTGATAATGGTTTTAAAACAAGAAACTAAGAGAATAAAAACGATGCTATTAAAAAAGATCCAAGTTTATACACTTCTGTGTGACTTTTGGTTTGTAGACTTTTGTTTGTATAAATTCAAACGGTGTAACTTCTGTGATAGTTTCATTTGTTTTGTGGGAATGTAGCAGTAGAGTACCTCTTTGGATTTCAATTATCTTATTATCCCAAATAACTCTCTGGAGATAAAAGGACAAAACTATATGCTTACTAAGTGAAATCCTGAAGCTGACAATCTCAAAAAAATGCTGGGAATATTAACAGAAGTGGAAAAGATTCCAGATCATATTTGATATAGCAAGTTACCTTATAAATCCTCAGTTTCAAATCCCCTGTCCCTCAGTTTACAGTTTCATCAACTTTATTGCTAGTAATTGAAATAAAATGCCCAAACTATTGAAACAGTTTAAAAACATTTTAGAATTTATTTTAAATGATTGCGGCTAAAATATAGCAACACCTTAATAAAGCTAATTTTAATCATTATTCAACAAAACCTTCAAAATTCAGAAACTGCTGAAGCATTTTATAGTAAAAAAATAAGTGATAATTAAAACTGTACTGTATCCTACTGATATACAGTAGGAACAAAACAAAAGCCCCTTTGATTAAAATGAACTGGGTTCTCTTTGCAGCAGATTATACATTTAGAATTTTGAAAAAGTCTCCCTCCAAAATATTTACAAAATGGCTGCTATAGTGTTCAAAGCCAGTCATAAGAAATCCAATTTACAGCAAGGCAAACTTATGATGCTGAAAATAAGCAAATTGATTTTTCATTCTACACATTTACACTCACTGACCTCTCCCATAAGCTTTGCTGGCTGAGGAATTCTGGGAATTGAAGTCCACAAGTCTTAAAGTTGCCAAGTTTGGAGACCCCTGGTCTAAGACAATCTATTAACACCAATAAAAGTCTACAACACACTGTGAAACAAGTTGGCTCAAGAATTCCTATAACTCTAAGAATAAGCTTCCAAAAACACTCTATTTCCACAAGCTCTTTTGAAAGCAGGACATGCTTTGACTTTGGAATAGTTTTTCTTCTCCGGTGCTCCAGACTAGTGCCAAGGATAAACATTATTTCCAAAAGAATATACTTCCCATAAATCCATTATTTGTGTTGCATGAAGACTGGTTGGGCAGCAGGCAGCTCTCTTTAGAACAATGAATTCCACTGATTGGAAGGCCATACAGGACAGTGATTCAGTGTTGACAGGAGTGCTGTGCAAAAGGGAGCAGTAAGCGGCAACTGGACTATGCTCCAAAGTTTGAAAGATTGGCATGCTAGAATGTTTTCATTTTAAAAAAAGAAATAACTTTAATTGTACTTTAATTCAGGAGATTCTTAAAATAAATATAAAATTGAAACCAGAAGCTTTCCTTTTGAGTTTCATGGACAAAAAAAATAAAAAGCTAGAATGTTTTCAGAAGAGACTTCCATTATCCAATTAGTTGCCTTATTCATGGAATTTTGTGAAGGCTCCATCTGACAATCTTCCATTTATAATTCTGTCTCTTTCCACTATCACGCTCCACCCCAATGGTCATGGAAGAGAAGACAATAGTAGAACATTGATTTTTGATCAGAACGTGAAAAGCCCTCCATCTTGATGCCAAAGGCTGATGCTTTGCTTCGCAGTATCCCTGCTTCCTCTTTATCTATTTTTTATTAAAGGAATCAGGCAGGAGGTACCAAGGAGCCATCTAAGCGAGCACCATCACCTCTGGCCCTTCTATTCAGTCCAGAAAAAGCTTCTGGTTTCCTTTCATTCCCTTCCACCGGTTAATTTATGGAACAAGTCTTCATCCAACGTCTCATTCTGGTCTTTGGAACGGGTTGACAGGAAAATATAGCCGCCAATGTATTCATGAACCACTTTGCAATTTGCACTCAGGCAAGCAAACGCGATAGATACATTCTGATCGAACTCAATGGCAACCTGAAGGGGAAAGACAATTGAAATACCAAGAATATAAATACTGTGGTTGCAATTTTCTTACTGCTCCATGTTTATTAGTGTAAAAAGAATCACGTGGGGCACAAACACCTTACGGTTAAATTTGATATATCCTAATACAGTGTTTCTCAACCTCAGAAACTTTAAGATGTGTGGACCTGAACTTCCAGCATTCCCCTAACCAGCATTCTGGGAGTTGTTCCACATGTCTTTAATGTTGCTGAGGTTGAGAGACACTGACCTGTCCTAATGGCTCACTTTCTAAAATATTGTTTTCCAGGGAAAAGCTTTCCTTGTTCATTTTCCACCAAGCATTAGAAGTAGCAGAAAGGAGAAGCTGTTTAATCCTATTCCCTTTTGGGCCTGCTGACTTAAAACCTCCCTCCTTCAATCTTTCTATACTTTCCAGGAAAGACTCTTGTTTTTTCCCCCTCCCTGCAGGGAGAAAAATCAGCTTTGAAAGGATAATTTTGAATGGACTCATGACTCAGTTTCCTGGGATTCATCATGTACCTGCTGTAACCCGCAGCATCACAGACCTTTTAAAATGTATGTTTCTGTGGTGATTTTCCCCTTTTTCGATATTGGCAACTTTTCCTGCAATATTGCAACTCAATAGATAAAAATCAAACTTGGGGGGGTCATCTGTGTGCCTTTTCTATGTAATGCTTAGTTTCATCCTAATTCGAAACATAAACTTTATTCTGAAACTTTATCCCAAATGCAGAAGTACATTTTGGTTGATAACAATGATGAGAAATCATTTAGGCCAGGGGTGTCAAACTCAAGGCCCGCGGGCCGAATTTAGACCGTGAGGAGGTTAGATCTGGCCTGCAAGGCTGGCCTGGAAATGGGGAGGGACTGGCCCCTGCTGCCTCGGCCTGGCCCAGCTGGGTGCTCCCTCTGCGCATGTGCAGCTCATTCGCCTTGTCATGCCTTGCCCCAGCCTTGTCCTGCCTTGCCTTGACTCTCCCCTCCTGGCATTGCCTGGTCTTGCCTCACTTCATCTCAAGGTGGCAGTGACAGCAGCAGAAGCCTCGAGGAGGAGGTAAGTGTGGCCAGGTGCTCCCTCGGAGAAGCGGGGCTGGGAAGGGTTTGGGAGGTGGCAAGCAAAGACTGCTTGCACGTGTCTGTTTCTGATACCTGTGGGGGGTCTGGCAGGGCATCAGTGCTTGTGCACAGCTGGGGAGGGTGCCTAGGAGGTCGAACAGTGTTGGGGCGTGGTGAGAGGGGCAGCCGAACTGCATGAACTGCAATGGGAAGGGGAGTGAAAATAGGAATGGGCAGGGGCTTCACATTTTGACCTCTCTCTTGCTTCTGTACCTGGACTCCAGCGTAAAACTGAAAAGGCAGTTTGGCTGCTCTCCAACTGCGCCCCAGCACCATTCAACCCCCCTGGCACTCTCCCCAGCTGCGTTCAAGCACTGATGCTCTTCTGTCCCCCCAGCTTTGGCACTCACCCTGGATCAACCCTCCCAGCCTTGTCTGGCCCACCACAGGTGCCCCTTGACGTGAGTGATGTTGAGTTGATCACATCTACCCAGCCATGCCCACCTGGCCTTTGAGGGTGACCATAATGGTGATCCGGCCCTCAATGAAATTGAGTTTGACACTCCTGATTTAGGTCATATGGGGAACCATTAAGGCCTATTCCATATATTAATGGAGATGCTAATTCATGGCATATTACTATTCATAAGCAGTCACATATGGGGCTGGGTGATGGCATTTGATTTAGCTTGTTGCCTAGAATTTACCTCTCTGGAAGGCAGACATAGGAAAAGATACCTCAAAAGAGACTTTCATTATACAGTTGCTTAATTCTTCAGAGGATCCAAAGGACACGGTTGTCCATTTGGATAGTCCTTGGTTTATAACCACAATTGAACCAGAATTTCCACTGCTAAGCAACGCAATTGTTGAGAGTTTGTGAATTTGTGACCTTTTTTTTGCCACAGTCGTTAAGTGAATTACTACAGTTGTTAAGTGAACCATGCAATCATTTAGCAAATCCAGTTTCTCCCATTGACTTTGCTTATTGGCTGGAAAGGTGGCAAATGAGCCAAGGTGGCGCAGTGGTTAGAGTGCAATACTGCAGTTACTTCAGCTGACTGCTAGTTCAGCAGATCAGCGGATCAAATCTCACCGGCTCAAGGTTGACTCCGCTTTCCATCCTTCCGAGGTGGGTAAAACGAGGACCCAGATTGTTGGGGGCAATATGCTATTTAGTATACTGTCTTTGGTGTAAGCTGCCCAGAGTCCTCGGAGAGTGGGCGGCATAGAAATATGAATAATAAAATAATAATAAAATAAATAAAATAAAATGGCAATCACATGAATCCACAACATGTCCCAGTTGCCAAGTACCTGTGGTAGGTGTGACTTGATGGCAACAACAAATGCTAAAGTAAGGTTGTCTTTAGAGAAGAGGCCTGAGGGAAAATTCTTGAAAATCAGATAAGAAGCATTTTCTGTCAGCAGAGCCCCTTCTCAACCAATAAAACAGCTTGAAAAGGTTGTGATCCACCCATCCCATTTTCTAGATACAACTTGTTCTCTTCTCTGCTCCAGAGAACTTTTCTTCCACTACCGTTAAACAAAATATTTTGCAATTCTTCAGTCAACTATTTCTCAGGTGAAGAAATTTTAATCAAGTATCAACAGATCAGAAATGGTTGCCATCTGGGAAACATTTCACATTTACCTGCCGTATCTCCCAGTTCACGTTCCATTGTTTCATATTTGAATACCTCCAGGTTGTAATTGGGTCCCCAGTAGCTGTGTCTATCCTAATCAGCCTGTTATAAGAAATCCCCAAAAGATCATCCTTCTTGCTTCCTTTAAATCTAAGGGAAAGAAGAGAAAGAGAAAAATCCAACCAATTGCTTCTGTTTCTCCAAGCAATTATTCCCATGTGCATTAGAAGAGAAGAGAATAAAAATAGAAATAGAAATAGAAATAGAAATAGAAATAGAATAGAATAGAATAGAATAGAATAGAATAGAATAGAATAGAATAGAATAGAATAGAATCAAATCAAATCGAATCTGGAAGAGAGCTTGGAGGTCTTCTAGTCCAGCCCCCTGCTCAAGCTGGAGAACCTATAACATTCAGATAAGTGACTTCTTATAAACCTCCAGTGAGCCTCCAGAGCACCCACGATTTCTGGAGCAAGCTGTTCCACTGGTTAATTATCCTCATTGTTAGGAAGTTTCTCCTAAATGCTTCTCTCTTTGATTAGTTTCCAACCATTATTTCTTGTCCTGCCCTCTGGTGCTGTGGGGAATAATTTGACCCCCTCTTCTCTGTGGCAGCCCCCAAACACTAGAATATTGCTATAATGTCCCCCTGGTCCTTCTTTTCTCTAAACTAGCCAAACACAAATCCTGTGACTGTTCTTCATATGTTTTAGTCTCCAGGCCTTTGATCATCTTAGTTGCTCTCAGACCGAGCAGCAGGAGAAAAGTATTACAGGTAGTCCTTGACTTACAACTGCTCATTTAGCAATTGTTTGAAATTACAAGGGCACTGAAAAAAAAAAGACTTAAAAACCAGTCCTCCTTGCAGCATCCCCATTGTCATGTGATCAAAATTCAGCAGCTGGCATTTATTTACTACGGTTGCAGCATCCCAGGTCATGTGATGGCTATTTGACACTTTCCCTGCTGGCTTTCAACTAGCAAAGTTGAATGGGGGAAGCTGGATTTGCTTAATAACTACACAATTCACTTAACAACTGCAGTGATTAAAATAACATCCGGTGCAAAAAGGTTAATAAATTCAGGAGTGATTCACATAACAACTGCCTTGCTTAGGGACAGGGATTCAGGTACCAATTGTGGGTTGTAAGTCAAGGACTATCTATATATGATCTTTTTCATAAAGCAAGGGAATTAAAAGAACAGGAAGTGATTAGATTTTGGGGCATTTTCCATTCACATTAGATTCCCCTTCTCAATCCCAAATCAGTACTTGTGAGTCAGGCTATTATGTTTATTTTGTTATACTCCTTTTGCTAATGTACGTGCTTGTGTGTTTGTGTATTTCTAGGCATTTTCTTTTAAATGGCAATTGCATTTTGGTTTGCTTCAGGAAACACAAATATTGTTAAGTTATCATTGTTAAGGGTGCAGTCCTGTCAATCATCAATTGCTCCAGTGCAAGATGCAGTGGTGGGATTCAGCCAGTTTGCACCACTTTGGGAGAACCGGTTGTTAACTTTCTCAGCAGTTTGGTGAATTGCTTGTTGGAAGAAATCATTAGGGCAGAGAACTGGTTGTTAAATTATTTGAATCCCACCACTGGCAAGATGGTGAACGGCAAGTGATAAGGTGCAGCAGAGGGAACTTCCTTCCTATCCTTCTCTTCCTTTACAGGGATACTATAGAAAGTTATAGTTCCTTTCATTACAAACCAACAGCCAATAAGAAGGAGCAAAAATGGCTTCAAGCAAATAGAATTTTTAAGAGAATCCAAGCATTTATTGCTGACTTCACATCAAACACTGTGCTTCCCTCTACTGGCCAAATATAGAACTACTAAACATACTTGGGAAAATAACTATCTGAGCAGATAACTTTTAGAAGAGGCTTTAAAAAAAAAAAGTTAATCCAGATGATATTACGTTATGCTTGTTAATCCTGAAGGGCCAGGTTGAGGCTGGCCATCCTGAAGAAAATCTATTCATGTGGTTATTAAGAGCTGTCACTGAAGCCAGCAAAAGGGTTACAGGTAGTCCTTGGTTTGGGACCATCTGTTTAGCCATCATTCATGGTAAAGGTGGTGCTGAAAAAGTTGGACTTATAACTGGTCCTTAGAGTTCCAGCTGTTGCAGTATCCCTATGGGGTCATGTGATCATGGCTGACATGAAGACGCCACTATATTCTGCCACCACCACCACCACCAGCAACGGTGCTTCCTCCTCATTTTTCTCCTTGGCATATCCACCTTCTTCCTCTTCTCAGCATCGGCTCCCTTCCGCTCCTCTGGGCTTTCCAAAGTTGGTTGGCCTTAAGGCCCACAGAGAGGAGTTCTGTCAGTTGGATTCAGAGGTAGCGGTGAGGGATGGGGGTGATGGTGAGGGCAAACCCAGTTCCAACAGAGGCCCTATGGGGCTTGAGGATGGTCAGTGTTGGTGAGCCCCATGGAAGAAAGATGAGGAAAAAGTGAGGAGAAGGAAGAAGACAACAATGGTGCTGAGGAGGACAGAGAGGAATGTTCAGTGGGAGTGATGGCAGCTGATAGATGATGGCCGTGGAATACAGAGAGTTCTTCATTTAGTCTGCGCCTTGGTGACACAGCAGACTAAGTGCTGTTAAGTAACACCAGCTGCCTGCAATTACTGTGAGTTCAAATCTCACCAGGCTCAAGGTTGACTCAGCCTTCCATCCCTCCGAGGTAGGTAAAATGAGGACCTGGATTGTGGGGGCAATAAGCTGACTTTGTATAAAAAAGAACACCGTTTAGGGGGGGCCAAAAGCCCTACTAAGCAGGTACATACAAAAGTATGAAGGCTATTGCTTAACGCATTGTAAGCCGCCTTGAGTCTCCGGAGAAGGGCGGCATATAAATTGAACCAATAAAATTGAAGCAATAAATTTCAACCATGCTGTGCAGAGTGGCCAAAAGGATAGGGGGAGATAAGTGTGGGAGGAGCTAGTTGAAATGGAGATAGTTCATGAAGGGCAGGGAAAACAAGTCAGCCTCTTCTGGCTCAGTGATCTCCTGAAAACATCCTTCGCTTTAGAAGAATCGAGGCTCATGCCTGGGAGGGACCAAGCCACGGATGGCTTGAATCTTTTGGGAGGCAGGAGACTTGATTGCCAGCCGGCTTCCAAGAAAAAAAAAATCAATGTGGAATTCATCCAGAAGTCACAAGCTGTGGTCATGTAAGGTCCTTGTTTAATGACTGTCTGCTCCTCACTAACAACTGCATCTGGGACTGTTAGAATTGCCATTGCTAAGCATTGCAGTCACATGATGTTTGATTCAATGGCGGTTTTGCTTAGTTAGAAATTCCAGCCTCAATTACAGTCATAACCTGAGCATTACTGTACCTGTATGTAGAACAGTGATTTTAAAAAGGCTTCCAAACCTAAAATGTATTTCACCCCCCCTCAAAAAGGCCATTTCTGTAGTCAAAACGAAAGTAGTTTAAAGGGTTCTAAGCAGTACTCTTCTATAAAAATTTAGGGGCAGAGGAACGCTAGAATTACCTTACAACATAATAGGATAAGCCAAATTCTGGAAGTGATTGCCATGCCTGGATAAACCTCAGTTTGGCTTCCATAAGAGGCAGGTGAATGATGTTGTGGTGTGCTTCTAGAATGCGAGCAGCTAACTAGGGAAACGTGAAAAGGAAAGCACAGGTTTAACTGAAGTAGAAATGAACAAGCAGCATTCAAATAGTCAAAAAGCTTGGACCACACATAACTTGTGCTACTTTACTAATCTGCTGTTTTAAGGAGTCAAACCAAATACTGAGTACAGAACACAATAGGGGAACTCTGAGGATGTCAATACAGAATGTGAAATTCCTGGCAACTCCATCAGCATGGACACCCTGTATCTTGGCTCTTCCTCTCCTCCTTTCTTTGCACAGGTGAGTGGAAATGATATTGTAGCTGCAACAACACCTCTGCCACTTGGGTGAGAAGCAGCTGTGCCAATTTTCCTATCACTTTCTTCTCTTCCTAGCAGAAATTCAAGAATGGCATCCAGTAGTTAAGAGCAGGGGTCCCCAACCCTCAGTCTGTGGACTGGCACCGGTCCGCGGCATGCCAGAAACCTGGTCGTGCAAACAAACATTCAGGCAACAAACGAAACCACACCCCTTCCAGTCCGTGGAAAAACCTCTCTCTATGGAACAGGTCCCTGGTGCCATGGGTGGGTTCTACTTACCTTTACTACCGGCTTGCAATAGGGCCGCGCACGCTCTTCTGCGCACATGCTCTTCTGCGCATGTGCAGAAGCTTCTGCCCATTCACAGAACAGTTCTGATGATGTCAGGGTCGGTGGGTGGAGCCTCCCACCGACCCTGACCCTAAAGAACCGGTCTGAACCGGGGGCAACCCACCACTGTCTGGTGCCCAAAAGGTTGTGGGGGTCACTGTTGATTTAAGGGCTGCATTGTAATACATATGGTTGGCCATAAAACTAGTTGGTAGTAAGAGGTAATAAATATACATACTAGTATTTTTTGTATACAATAGTAATTTCTCATTCATTCATTCATTCATATCCCGCCTTTATTTTCACAAATAACTCAAGGCAGTGAACATATCCAACAGACCTTCCTCCTCCTATTTTCCTCACAATAACAATCCTATTACCTAAGGTGGGAGAATGACAGGGCCAAGGTCACCCAGCTGGCTTTTATGGCTAAGGCGGGACTTTAATTCACTGTGTCTTGCTTTCTAGACTTGTGCCTTAACCACTAGACTAAACTAGCTATAGATTAATTAATGACAGAGTTTAATTACAATTGTGGTTATCACATTCATCAAATGGTTTCAGCAATTTGTTTTCTTTTAGCTTCTTGGATTGCTTTGTGCATTTCTGCTCAGTAAACCTTTTTTGCTCCAGTACACTTAGCAGGATTTGCAACTGCAAACATGCAAGGATATGACTATTGATAGAAATGGCTGTTCTACTGCCATTTTTTGGGGGGAAGATTCTGACTTGGGAGTTTCTGGGGTAAATTACAGGATTATTTATTTCCTCAGCTCCTGCTAGCCAGAATCTTTTTTGGTTGAAAAGGCAGAAGATGAGTACTTCTGAAAATGGAAGAGTTTAATGTATCTCTTCTTCTTCCTTTATTATCCTACTGCAGATGCAAAAACACAGAAGAACAATTATACAGAATCAATACACTGAGATCAGGGAAAAGCAATTTTGGGCAGAATTCCTATCTTCTAAATTCAGGTCCAATATTCTATTTATAGGTTCATGCTATCTCTTCAGATTTTACTTGTAGATTTTGCTGTAAGAAAGATACTCCTTGAAATTCACCTTTTGACGTATTAAACAAGAATCCTCTACCAATTAGACATGAGTCAGTTTAAGTATGTCCCCTGCAATTGGCCCAAGATCCAGCTGTTCCTGTATTGTCTTTGGCTCCCCATTTACCTGCTTAGATTTATATTTCTTAGCGTATCGTGGTGAGATGAAACATTCCGGTTTCACGTCCATGCTTTCTACATCCGAAACTTCTTGGGGTGCAGCTGTTCTGCTTTTCATTTTAAGGAGCGATAGGATGTTATGCACCTCGGATTGGTAAGAGCTGTCTGCCATTGTTTTTCCTTTGGAAGCCAACACACAAGCAGCCATCCATCTGGCATATTGGTCTTCCTGCAACAAACAGTCCATTGAGAGATATTAAGGGGAAAAAAAATCTGGCACCAATTTATATTCACAATGTCTAGCTGCAATCATTTGAAATGCTTTGATTAACTTCAACGCAGGCTTCTGTTCAAAAAGCATCCCATAGACCAGGGGTATCCAACCTTGGCAACTTTAAGACTTGTGGACTTCAACTCCCAGTATTATGTTAAAATTGCCAAGGTTGGAGATCCCTGCCATAGACAACAACACTTCATCAGCCTAATTTGTTTATTAAACTTCTATCCCATCTCTTCTTCAGAAATTCAAAGGGGAAGCATTCTCACCTTTTAAATATATTTTTCCACTACTCACCATTTTTCTTTATTATCTTTATATTATCTATATAAAATATGTGTATAGAAAATATTGAATTGTTTTTTTCCTCCTCACTGACGTTATCAGAACTCTTAGATTTCCTTTGTCCTTTAATTTCCCTCCACCCCCACCAGTCCATTTTGGGAGAGCCTGAGGAAATCCCAGGGATATAGGCCACACAAAATATAGTCCAAACAAGGCAATGGCAAACCTACACTGTTGGCTGAGAAAGTCTTATTGTCCTGTCAATGGAACTGCCAGACGTTAATGACTTTAGGAAGGGAAGCTGAGTTTCACAAGTGTTTTTCAGCCAGGAAGGTCATATGAGGCAAAGGACAAATGCCGACAAATTTACAGAATTGTTTGGCAAAGTAGCTCTTGACACAGACTTTTAGACAAAAATCCCCTCTGAAGAATGGAGGCAAGTAGGGGGATATACATGCAAGGCAACCTGGGGTTTGGTTCATTGTTTTTTTTCTTTCTATACAAGCTTTGTTTTATTTCCGTGTACAAATAGCTGGGAATATTTATGCACTGTGTAGGTTTGCAATGCACTGAAATGCCAGCCAAGCACCTGGACCTTAATAAGGTTTCCCAAGGGGCAATGCAATGCACAAAAAGCATATTAATACCCCTCCTCTGTGCACACAATAGGTTCATTCAGCTGTTTTGTTACTCACATCATTACACCTCAAATGTATTTCATTCATTCCATCGGCAACCGGGATGAGTAATTTAATCCCATATTTTTTCCCTGACACACTTACATCTGGGACAATTTCACATCCTGAACAACAAAACAGAACAAAATGTATATGTAAACTTACGTTTCATCTTCATTTAAGAACAATGCATGAGAAAGGCAGGGAGAACAAACAGCATATTAAAAAAAAATAACAAGGACAATTTTACAAAGGTAAATGATTAATTATTACTGATCACTAAGGCAGAGGTCCCCAACCCCCAGTCTGGTAGCGATCCGCGGACCGTTGGGAGCAGCAGGTGAGTGCGTGAAACTCCATTTGCGCATGCAAAACCACCCCCTCCTCCCGCTGCCACTCAGTGGACACGGCAAGATTGGGGACCGCTGCAGTTAAGAGGATAGATGTAAGCTTGCAGACCAAAATAATTTTATTCTGGTGTGCATTCAGCCTTAACTGATACTGTTTACTTTCAAGGGAGACCGTGATGTTTATTGATCGCCATCTGATCAGTAATACATCTTCATCTGACGTGTTTAAATTTTTATTTTTTTTATTTTTTTTTTATTTGATTTATATGCCGCCCTTCTCCGGAGATTCAGGACGGCTTACAAGGCATTAAGCAATAGCCTTCATACTTTTGTATATATTTATACAAAGTCAGCTTATTGCCCCCACAATCTGGGTCCTCATTTTACCTACCTTAGAAAGGATGGAAGGCTGAGTCAACCTCAAGCCTGGTGAGATTTCAACTTGCAGTAATTGCAGGCAGCTGAATGTTAATTACAGTGCTTAATGATAGAGGACTGGTGCTGGGAGGACCTTTCCCCAAACAAACATAAGTGACATTGAAGCATGTCATAACCGGATGATCAATATGGGATTTGCAATACACACAGAGCATTTGCACCAGTGGGATTTCATTGCTTCCCATTGATCACTAATGTTGGCATAGTTTGAGAACTCAGGGCAGTAAAAGCCTGGCACAGTTTCTATGAAGCTATGTAAAACATTTTCTGTGGCCAGAAGTGTAAATCACAGAGGCATGTGGCTTTCATGTGTTCCTCATCTTCACTCATTGCAGTGGTATCCGCACTTCGGCACATATTATGTGGGCAACAATGTCATAATGATTAGCATCCTTTGGATATTTGGCAGTAAATGAGACCAAAACACTCCCAACTGTACAAAAATATGATAGGGTAAATACTGTATAAAGACAGATTAATATGTGTCTATGCGTGTGCACACATGTGCATGTCCGTGTGCACTCAGACATATAAACAAAGAACAAAAATACTTATTGTGCTAGGAGATCTCTGTAGATCCAACCGCACTTCATAAGATGCTATATGAAAATATCAGCTTCTACCTCTTAGGTTAAGCTTCTCGATAGGTTCTCCATGTTCAGCTTCTTTGTTTTTAAAGTAAGACACAGATGTGTCTTTAAAGACAAACCAATATTGCTTGAAGGCTTTCAGCACCAGCTTTTTGGATCTGCAAATGAAAAATTGCTTCATCAAGTCTCTGTTCTAATGAGAATATTTGTCAACCCTTTTGGCAAAGTTTTATTTCCCATATATTATGAAAGTCCATGTGGTTGTCTCATTCAGAAGTACCGTATTTTTCGTAGTATAAGACACACTTTTTCCCTCCTAAAAGAGGCTGAAAATTTGGGTGTGTCTTATACTTCCAATGTAACCCCGCACGATGCCCAAAATGGCTACCTGGAACAGCTTCTGCCTTCTCTCACCCTTTCTGCGCTTTCCCTGCTTTAGTTACTGGAGCTCCCTCTGAGGATCAGCTGTGCTTTTGAAGCTGTTTTTCAGCCCCAATGCGAGCGAAGCAATCTTCTGTGCTTTGCCTTCTTTTCTCCGACAATCAGCTGTGCTTTTAGAAGCACAGCCCCAACCAGCCCCAACCAGCCCCAACCTCAAAAGTTCCCTATGACTATCATTAAGTGTTGTACCTTATGATTCTTGACGAATGTATCTTTTTTTTTAATGTACACCAAAAGCATAAGCACCAAGACAAATTCCTTGTGTGTCCAATCACACTTGGCCAATAAAGAATTCTATTCTATTCTATTCTATTCTATTCTGTTCTGTTCTGTTCCGTTCCGTTCCGTTCCGTTCCGTTCCGTTCCGTTCCGTTCCATTCCATTCCAAACCAGCGAGCGAACTAATGTGCTGGGACTAGCCTGATGAATACCTGGTATAGCAAATTCCCCACCCCCTTATTTTCCTCCCCAAAAACTAAGGTGCGTCTTATACTCTGAAAAATATGCTATGCGTTTCTCAGTTTTAGCTGCTTTATCAGAGAGAAGCAAATTACAGGGGGCTAGTAGAAACTACAGTGGCACCCCCCCCCCCAAGACAAAACATTGAGCTTAGTACAGGTAAAAGTATAGAAATTGTGGAGTTTGTACAGGTAGTCCTCGACTTACGACCCCAACTGAGTCCATAATTGTTGTTGCTAACGGAAACATTTGTTAAGTGAATTTTGCCCCATTTTATGACCTTTCTTTCCACAGTTGTGAAGTGAATCACTGCAGTTGTTAAATTAGTAACACGGTTGTTAAGTGAACCTGGCTTTCCCATTGACGTTGCTTGTCAGAAGGTCGCAAAAGCTGATCGCATGATCCCGGGACCCTGCAACTGTCATAAATGTGAGACAGTTCCCCAGCATCTGGATTTTGATCACAAGACCATGGTGATACTACAAGGGTTGTAAGTGTGGACTTCCGGTGGGATCGCGACATCGCCGGACGCTTCTTTTTGAAGCGCCAACCCAGGGCTCCGTAGAACCGCAAGAACAGCGACTATCAGCTGTCTTGCAGTTTGGAAACTTTCCTCCTGGTAAGAGGGGGGAAAGTGAGTAGACGGGTGGGGTAGAGCTCCCTAAGAGCGCCAGATTTTACCCATAATCTGGCGCTTGAAGATGAGAGCTCCCCGCTAAGCCTATCAGTACTCTGGACCCTGGATGTCTCTGCTTTGCAGAGCTAGATGTCGTGACCATCCCAGCAACCAACTTTAAATAAATATTTTTGAATCGAGCTGGCGGAGCACAAGCAGCAAGAATAAAACAGCAAGTATTTTCTTTTTTTTAACTCCAAAGATTTACCTTCTTTAAAAGATTTTCTTTATGCAGAGAAAGTGAAAGCAAGATGGCGTTTGAGTTTCAATGGGGCGTGAAGAAGTGAATGTTAAAAGCAATTATTGACAAGCCCGTATGAAACGTAAAGCTCTATTCTGAAAAGTGGATTAACCAAGAAAGGAAGTAATTATAATAATTGAAGCAGTAATATAAATTACAAATTGCAAAGGGTCTTTTTTTCTTTTTGATACTTTTTTTCCCCCTGTCCTTTTGGAAGGGAAAGAAGAAGCGGGGCAAGATGGCTGGTCTTTTTGAAAGCAAAGAAAGCAAAGAAGGGTTAATTAACCCTCACATATGGTCTGATTTTGAGGAAGCTTTGAGCTCAATTACCTCTGCTTTATTGGAAAAAATTGATACTATATTTCAAGCTTTTCAAGCTGGAAACAATGAAATACATGGAAATACTGAGCTGCAATCTAGCAGTGGGGGATTGATTGAAGAGCTGGGAGAAGGAAAAGAACAACAACAACAGCCTACAGTATTTTTGGAGAGCAAGATGGATGCTTTGCAGAATAAGGAGCAAGAAATTTTGGGAGCTGATGAGACTTTGGCTATACGAATTCTTTGTTACAAAATCCAACCTGCACTTAAAGAGCTGCTTTCAGAAGAAGTTATACTTTTACAAAAATTTTATAATATGCAATCCCAAAAAATGCAAGATTATATTGGAGTTAAAAAAGGCAGAGGAATCAGCGTGAAGATAAGAGTTCGTAAAAAGGAGAAGAAGAAAGACTGGAGACAAGGAAAATAACCCTGCTTGATGAGATGATGGTCCTTAAAAAGTATTGTTTAAGTGTTTAAAGATTTGAACTTTTGGAAGAAAACATCCAACAGCTTAATGCCAGTTAACTAAGCGATGAGCGACGATGAGGAGGTAACCTACAGCTGTATTGGAATATTTTGAGAAGAATAAACAGATCACTGCAATGCTGGTGTGTTGGGTTGTGAAATAAGCCTTGACCTGAGTGATTTGGAATATTTTATTAAGGACTGTAATAAATTTGGACTTAATTGTAATTGCAGAAGTTTTAATGAATATAGTAAATTGGAGTTTTCTGTTTGAAGGTAATAAATATAAGGCAAAAGGACTACGGGCCTAGGGCAATTGCAGCTGATCCGGTGGTTTCCCTAATACGTCTGATGAATTTATTAATCTAATTTTTGGTTGGATTTGATGGATATTATTTGATATACAATTACAAAGTCACTCGGGGTTTTTTTTTAATATAAAGAAGCAATTTTTATTTAGGTGGGTAGACGCAAATGAAGACATTCTACATGCTGTTGGAAGATGTGAACATAAGAAGATTAACAACTGGTTTAATCTAGTATGAAGAATTTAAATCTTTGATATAGCTATTAAATGATGTTTTTAGTTGATTTGTTAATATGTACTGATAAATTAATAAGAGGTTTGATTACTACTTTTTAGTTAGAAAATGTTTTTTTTAAAGTGTTTTAATTATAATTGGACCTTAATGGTTTAAAAGTGGAGGATGGAAGAGTTTATATAATATTTTATTTTAAATTTGGGGTTTTTGAATGAGGTTTTTTTCTTTTTTTGTTTTCAATGAAAGAAGTTATAAAATGTCTTGTTAAACTGTATAGATTTAATAATCTGCTAAGTATGTATTAGTTAAATTGAGTAACGATAGGTTTTTTTTTTAATTGAAAAAGTTTTTTAATAAAATTTTTACATACATTTTCTCCCCCCTCCCCCACCACCCCACGGACTTCCCAGAGCAAATACAAGTACATGATAAAATACAGCTCAAATTCTCTAAGTTAAACTCCATTTCACACTTATCATAATCCTAATCATTAAACAAGTAAATTAAAGGAAAGCAAGTCTTCTTTTCTTCTCATTCCATCTAATTCGACAAAATCAATCTCCATGTCTCCATTTATAATTACAGCAGTTAATAAAACAATTAAATATTACGTAATCACAACTATCATTACTCAGTATAACTAATTAATACTTAGCAAATTATTAAGTCTACACAATCTAACAAAATATTTTGTAACTTCTTTCATTTAAAACAGAAAAAGAAAACCCAACAACAAAGAAAAATAAAAAACCCTCAGTCAAAAAAAAAAACAAAAAACCCCCCCAAATTTAAAATAGAATACTATATAAAATCTTCCGTCCTCCATTTTTAAACCATCAAGGTCCATTTATAGTTAAAACACTTAAAACAATAATAATAAAGTTTTTAGTCAAAAAAGGAGTATAACAATCAAACCTCTTATAAATTTATCAATACAGATAAAACATCATTTAATAACTATATCAAACATTTTAATTCTTCATACTAGATTAAACCAGTTGCTAATCTTCTTGTCTTCACATCTTCCAACAGCATATAGAATATCTTCATCATTTGCGTCTACCCACCTAAATAGTAATTTGCTTCTTTATAAAAAAAAACCCCGCGAGTGACTTTATAATTATAATTGTAATATCCATCAAATCCAGTCAAAACTAGATTAGTAGATCCATCAAGCGTATTAAGGAAACCACCAGATCAACTGCAATTGCTCTAGATCCATAGTCCTTTTGCCTTATATTTATTACCATCAAACAGAAAGCTCCGATTTAGTATATTCAATGAGACTTCTACGTTTACAGTTAAATCCAGATTTATCACAGTCCTTAATAAAATGTTCCAATTCCTTCAAGTCAGGGCATATTTCACAACCCAACACACCAGCATTGCTGTGATCTGTTTATTCTTCTCAAAATATTCCAATACAACTATAAATTGCCTCCTCATCGTCCATCACTTGGTTAACTGGCATTGAATTGCTGTGTAGTATTTTTTTTTCTTCCCCCCCAAAAGTTCAAAGTCTTTAAACATTTAAACAATGCTTTTTAAGGACCATCATCTCGTCAAGCAGGGTTATTTTCCATTTCTCCAGGCTTTCTTCTTTTCCTTTTTACGAACTTTCTTCTTAACTTTGATCCCTCTGCCTTTTTTAACTCCAGCAGGGATTTGCGGTTTTTGGGATTGGATATTATAAACTTTTTGCAGAAATATGGGTTCTTCTGAAAACAAGTCATCAGCTTGCAGAGCTTCTTGCTCCTGCTCAACCTTCAACTTTTTCTCTTCTGTAAAATCTGCTATGGTCTTTTGTTGTTTTTTTTCCTTTCCCAGCTCTTGACTCAATCCCCCACTGCTTGATTGTGACTCAGTATTTCCATGTATTTCATTGTTTCCAGCTTGAGAAGCTTGAAATATAGTATCAATTCTTTTCAATAAAGCAGAGGTAATTGAACTCAAAGCTTCCTCAAATTCAGACCATTGAGAGTTAAATAACCCTCCTTTCCTTTCTTTGTTTTCGAGAAGCCCAGCCATCCTGCCCCCCTTCTTCCTTCCCCTCCAGAAGGACGGGGAAAAAGAAAAGAAAAAAAAGAATTTCAAGAAGAAAAAAGAAAAAAAAGACTTTTTAATTTATATTGCTGCTTGAGTTATTATTATTACATCCTTTCTTATTCCATCCACTTTTCAAAAAGGAGTTTTACGTTTCAAACAGGGGCTTATCAATAATTATTTTTAACTTTCACTTCTTCACGCCCTGTTGAAACTCAAACGCCATCTTGCTTTCACTTTCCACTTAAGAGAAATCTTTTAAGAAAGTAAGTCCCTGGAGTTAGAAAAAGAGAAAAAAAAATACTTGCTGTTTCCTTCGTGCAACTTGTGCTCTGCCAACTTGATTCAAAGGTATTTGTTTAAAGTTGTTTGATGGGGTGGCCGCGGCATCTAGTTCTGACAGGGAAAGACTTCCCAGTCAGAGGCATCCCAGGTCCGGAGCTTTTGACAGGCTTCACGGGGAGCTCTCATCTTCGAGCACCAGATTATTAGGTAAATCTGGTGCCCTCAGGGAGCTCTACCCCACCCGTCTGCTCTCCTTCCCCCCTTCTTCCTGGGGGGAAGGATTCCAAACCGCAAGACAGCCGATTTTCGCTGTTCTTGCGGTTCTACGGAATCTGGGGCTGGCGCTTCAAAAGAAGCGTCTGGCGATGCCGCTGGCTCAACCGGAAGTCACGATAGGTTTGATTAGGTAATATTTAACTGTTTTATTAACTGCTGTAATTATAAATGGATACTAATTCTGTTAAATTAGATGGAATAAGAAGAAAGAAGACTTGCTTTCCTTTTATTTATTTGTTTAATGATTATGATAAGTGAGAGATGGAGTTGAATTTAGGGGATTCAAGCTGTATTTTATATTTTGTATTTGCTCTGGGAAGTCGAGGTGGTGGTTGGGGAGGGGGGGAAATGTATGTAAAACTTTTAAAACTTTTTCAATAAAAAAAAAAGGGTTGTAAGTGTGAAAAGTGGTTATAAGTCACTTTTTTCAGTGCCATTGTAACTTCGGTTACTAAGTGAACTGCTGTTGTAAGTTGAGAACTACCTGTATTGTAATATCGTATTGCGCATTTTATCACCTGCCCCTTCTTCTATTTCCACAAAACACTGAATTGTAAAATATCTTGGTTATTCATTTTACGTCTTCATGTACAAAGGCTGCTTTCTTGAAAGATTTCAAGTAAGTCATTAATTTCTTTATGAAGACACAAATTCGCTCGTTTTTCATGCAGTGGTATTTTAATGGGTTTAATCATTGAGTTTTATTGTGATGATGTTATTTTAATCTTGTGAACCGTCCTGGGAGTGGTTCTTATATGAAGGATGGCTTGCAGAGAAATATTAAATCAATTTCCAATTCAAGTGAAACGATCCTGATACAATATCATCTTGAATTTTGAGATTTGGGATATTGATTGCTTTTAAAATTCAGTGTAACGAAACACAACAAAATATGCTAAAGTAAACAACATTGTTCAATATATACTGTATGGGTGGTTAGCATTGCTCCTTTTTCTTACCTAAATAGTTTGAGGTTATCGGCAAGCTTTGGAATGTCTGTGATATCCTCCTATGGAGAACCAAGAAATATGCTAATAACAAGGCAGAGCTAGATACTTTCAATTGCATGTCAATGATTGGCCCACATTATGGTTTCATAGTTGATGCGGTGGCTCAGTGGCTAAGACACTGAGCTTGTCGATCAGAAAGGTGAGCAGTTCAGCAGTTCATATCCCTAGTACAGGTCTCCTGCATGAGCAAGGGGTTGGACTAGATGACCTCCAAGTTCTCTTCCAACTCTGTTACTGTTACATATTATGGTTGCTATTTGTTTTCCCCCCACACTTTAAGCCCAATTCAGCAATCAATTGCAGATGCTGTAAACGTAAACGTTTATTTCCAAAACAAACCCACAAATCTAAATTTGGGAGATAGGAAATAGCCAAAAGCTACGTTCCCCTGAAATGGTACAATATTGAAAAAAAGTTTGATATCTCTTAAAATCTCAGGTGAATCAGAAATTAGGCACAAACTACCCTGTACAAAAAATACCTGAAAAGCAGAATTAGAGAAGAGTGATAATATCATAATAAGGTTCCCCTCTTCTTGGGTTAAAGAGATATTGTACAGGTAGTCCTTGACTTATGACCACAATCGAGTCCAAAATGTCTGTTGTTAAGTGAGACATTTGTTAAGTGAATTGTGCCCCATTTCACGACCTTCCTTGCCACAGTTATTAAGTGAATCACTGCAGTTGATAAGTTAGTACACCCGGATGTTAAGTGAATCTGGCTTCCCCACTGACTTTGCTTGTGAAAAGATCTCAAAAGATTAACATATGACCTTGGGACAAATTAATGGTTGTAAATATGAACCAGTTGCCAAGCATCTGAATTTTGATCAAATGATCATGGGGATACTGCAAAAGTCATAACAGCGAAAAATGGTCATGTCACATTTTTCAGTGTCGTAACCTTGAACGGTCACTAAATGAACTGTTGTAAGTTGAGGACCACTTGTACATATATCCAGATATTGTTGAACTCTAATTCTCTTTACCCCAAGAGGGCCATAGGATCAGTGGTGGATTGCTACCGGCTAGCGGTGGTGGCGGGAGGCTCTGCTCACCCGCCGTATGCTTCTGCACATGTGCAGAATGCGCAGTCGCGTGAGTGCCCATGAGCGAACTGGTAGTGACGGGTTTTGAAACCCACCCCTGCATAGGATGTCCATCCTGGCCTACCAGGTACAGTGGGAAATATGCTCATTGATAAAGTGAGTGCAGCCTAATTTCCTACACCCTGAATATTACCTTGACTCCGTGCCCAAAGGAAGGGAATGACATACCAATAGGCTCTCTGATCTTCCGCCTTCTAGTGTTATTTCCAGATTGGAAAGTGCTGCTTCCACTTCGTCAGTTTCACTCTCAACCGTGAAGTCTTTGGATCCTGATGATAAGGTCATCTTGCTGATATGGTACTGCAGTCAAGGGAAAAGATACCCGGATGGTATCTGGTAAGCTTGTTGATTTCATATACGGGAAACAAACTGAGAAGTTAATAGTAAAATCTTTACAATGAAATTTGTTTAGCCTTTCTGTTTGTTTACTATATTCTGACTCATCACATGTATAAAAGGCAATGGAAGCAATTATGTTTTTATTAATTTGATCCTTTTTTTTTACAGTATTAGGTATTTAAAGCATCTCAGTAATAGGCTGTCAATCCTAATTTTACTCCAGGTTGCTGAATGATATATTAATCAAAATCAAATCATTCCTGGCTGATTATACTCTCGGAAAGGCTAAAAGCTATTCATACAAAAAGTTAAAACAAACCAAATAAGATAGCAATAGCACTTCAGACTTATATACTGCTTCACAGTGCTTTACAGCTCTCTCTAAGTGGTTTACACAGTCAACCTATTTTCCCCAACAATCTGGGTCCTCACTTTCCTGACCTCGGAAGGATGGAAGGCTGAGTCAACCTTGAGCCGGTGGGAATTAAACTGCCGAACTGCTGGCAGTCGGCAATTAGCAGAGTTAGCTTGCAGTACTGCATTCTAACCATTGTGCCATCACAACTCTGATGGCTAGAATTTTCTATCCAGCAAAACATGTGATAGCTGCTAAGAGAAGCAGGGAAAAATCATCCTTATGCAAGCAGCACTTTCAGCTTCTCCAACAAGGTATGTTCTAACAGGCTTGTTAGCGAGAAGGACCTTTTGCACTGATTCTTCTACTACTCTTACTAAGCACTTGGGCTAGTGCAGGGGTCAGCAACCTTAAACACTAGAGCCACAAAGGTCCTAACCGGAAGCCTCCCATTCAATTCTGGAGCCGACCAGAAGTCTAGTTCCCCCACACAGAGTCTTCTCCTCCTTTTTCCTCTACATGTCCTAACCAAAAGCCCTATCAATTGTGGAGCCGACTGGCAACAGGGAACCGCAGCAGAGGGATGAAAGAGCTACATGTGGCTCCAGAGCCGCCGGTTGCTGACCCCTGGGCTAGTGTGTTCCTCATGCATAAAAGAGCCTTGGTGATGCAGCGGACTAAAGTGCTGTTAAGTAGCACTTAGCTGCCAGCTGCCTGCAATTACTGCGAATTCAAATCTCACCAGGCTCAAGGTTGACTCAGCCTTCCATCCTTCCGAGGTAGATAAAATGAGGACCCAGATTGTGGGGGCAATAAGATGACTTTGTATAAAAAAAGAACACCGCTTAGGGGGGGCCGAAAGCCCTACTAAGCAAGTATATACAAAAGTATGGAGGCTATTGCTTAACTCATTGTAAGCCGCCCTGAGTCTCCGGATAAGGGCGGCATATAAATCGAATCAATCAGAAAGAAAGAAAGAAAGAAAGAAAGAAAGAAAGAAAGAAAGAAAGA
>WNWU01000017.1:28349695-28367851 GCA_012654045.1 Ptyas mucosa
AGAAAGAAAGAAAGAAAGAAAGAAAGAAAGAAAGAAAGAAAGAAAGAAAGGGGCAATCCATCTGAAACAAACAATATATATTATATGGCTGTTCCCCCCCTTTTCTTTTGCATCCCCCCTGCTTTGGATTTTGTTTCCAAGGCAGAATCAGTGGATCCTGTATCCCACTTAGAGAACGCCGAGATCCTGCCAGCATTTTGCAGCCAAATGTTTGTATTGTTTTTCCAGGGTTCTCATTCTAGTTTGAGTTTCCTTAATCTCATCCATTCTTTCACCTTCTCTTTTTCTTTCTCCTCTCCGCCCCCCACCTTTCATTTCTACATTTGTTTATTCATGCAAAGGACAGACAGGCAGAAGTGTATCTGAAGGAAGTTTATCGCTTTCTCACTGGCTAAAGAGGAAGATAGATCTTTAAAGGAAAAAAATGTCCTTTCCAACTTTCTGGTAATCTCTTTTCCAGCTAAGAGTTTATTTATTTATTTATTTTATTTCGTCAAGCATATACTAGATAACAGATATAAGTATAAACATGAGTATGAATATATGAAATGGATATGAATAAAAGGGGACATTAGGACGGGGACGGTAGGCACGCTGGTGCGCTTATGCACGCCCCTTACAGACCTCTTAGGAATGGGGTGAGGTCGACAGTAGACAGTCTAAGGTTCAAGTTTTGGGGGTTTTGGGATGAGACCACACAGTCTGGTTGTGCATTCCAGGCATTGACAACTCTGTTACTGAAGTCGTATTCTCTGCAATCAAGTTTGGAGCGGTTCACTTTAAGTTTGTATCTATTGTGTGCTCGTGTACTGTTGTGGTTGAAGCTGAAGTAGTCATTGACAGGTAGGACATTGTAGTGGATAATTTTATGTACTATGCTTAGGTTGGACTGAAGTTCGTCATTTTTTCCAAAGATGCTACTTTACCAAAAAGTCATCATTCAATTTCTTTACTGAACAGTAACTTTAAGTTATTTATTATGGTATTACTGAATTAATGAATTAATGAAAGGCCCTTTGTAGGACTTTATACATGAAAATCAATGTGGTTTTCTGTCTCAAAATCAGATAAGGGACATATACCAGAAACAATTTTAATATACTAGACCAATGAAAAACAAGCCGTGTTGATATTTGTTGATGCAGGGGAAAGCATTTGATACTGTGAATTAGATTATTATGTTTAAAATTTTGGAAGAATGGATTTTGGAAATAACTTTATTAAATGGGTTATATACTATTTATATCACAAGCAGCACAAATTACAGACAATGGTGAATTGACTTAAACCTGTGAGATACAAAAAAGAACAAGACAATGTTGCTCATTTTTACCACTGGTATAAATGATATAAGACAGGATGAGAAAATAATTGGGGTGAGGGTGAAAAAAAAAGGACATAAATTAAGGACATTTGCAGACAATTTGGTTTTAACAGATAAAAATCCCTTGGGAAGATTAGATATATTAATGGAAAAACTGAAGGAATTTTCTATTGATGGAAAAATTGCAGGTATCATCGGACGAATTTTGATGATAAAAATGAATCATCTAGAATGATGCTTTTATTTCAAACCAGTTTTGAAAAATGATGCACCTTTTACCGAAGGATAAAAAGATTTATTTAGATTTGTATGGCAAGGTAAGAAATCAAAGGCTAAATACAATTTTTTTTCAGGATGCAAAAGACAGAGGAGAAGTAGGAGTTTAAATTGTATTTTGCAGTTTGCAGTTTGGTTTGGATGAAAGAACGGGTTCTTCTGAGGAATAAAAGAATGTTAGAATTGGAAGAGCATAGCCAGAGGTTTAGTTGGCAAGGGTTTTTAATGGTATGATAAATTTCATATGGATGTTAACAATCATTATATGAGAAGTGCCAAATTGAGAATATGAAATAAAAAGAAGCCCAGGATATACAGAAATATACCTTTTTTGTCCTTGGTACAGGAAGCATTCTATAAGAATGATGAGAAACAGCAGATAATGGTTAATAGATCAAGAGTTATTAATACAAGAAGATGAAAAAATTAAAATGAAATCAAGAGAACAATTGTCTGCAGTAGGACATAATTTCATGGTTTTTATATGCACAATTAAAGGGTTTAATATGGATAAAAGAACAATGGAATTGAAAAACACGAAATAGGGACTTCAAATCCGGATTGCATTTTTTGAGGGGTTAAGGAGGCCCTATATATGGATTTTTGCTGAAAGAAGAAGTGAAATAATATGCTATAGATTTGAAGATTAAAAAAGACATGGGTTAAGTGAGGGTCTGAAGGAACTTGTATAAAATCTAAGAGGAAGGAAGAGCAATAAGTTTGTAATTATCTATTGAAAGTGTCAGAAGTCCTATTTCTTTTGTTTTTTGCACTTTCTTGTTTCCTACTTTTCTTTTGATTTGTATTTAATTCTAAGAAAAACACCTTAATAAATGTAAATTAACAAAAGAAAAAGAAAAAAAATGGTGAACAAAAGGGAATACAGATAAAGAGCAGGAAAGTAATATTCCAAATGGTAAACAAGGTCATTCTGTTCCATAAATATGTGAGTTATAGCAATTCATCCAAATAATTTCTTCCCTATAGAAGTTCGCCTTGCATACTCAATGAAAATGAAGTTTGTGCAGGTACCTTTAGGAGATAATCCCATAAATTCTTTCGGAGTATAACATCCCATTCAATTCCTTGTGGCTGTTGTCCAATTAGACATGTAGAGAATTGCAGTCATTTAATTATTGTTTGGGTTTATATTTGAAGGCCTAATTTCTGAACTGATCTGAAAGCAACTAAATCTGGTTAATAAATGCGCAAAAGGGCCTTCTGTCCTTTTGTTTAAACATCTAATCTGAGCAAGGACTCTTACACAAACTCAACTCAACATTTCACACTTTGGGGATTAATGATATTTTCTCATCGTTTGGAAATGGGATTGTATCATGATCCATCTATGTTTTGCATTTGGGAGGTAACAGAGTTCAATATTTGCTTTGGTCTACAACATTTGAAGAATTAGCCGCCTCATCAAATATCCTCCGTTAATCATTGACATATGTGTAAATAGAATTTGAAATAGCAAACTAGTTTATCACTTTTTTGAAGAAAGGCGGGGGAAAGGTCTCACTTGGAACAATCAATCCAAGGCCCTGCTCCCTGGGTGTTCATGTTCTGGCAAGTGACTGCTTCAAACAGAAAAAAACTGGTTTTGTAACAAGTACATGCCTGCAAAGCAGCAAAAATGAAGGTTTCTTCTTCGGTGCAGTCTATTTCTTCCAGCAGAATAGCCCAGCGGGCTTGCTCATATAGCTGATGAATCCGTACTGCATCATACTGCCAAGAGAAGCAATATCAGGTTGCATTAGGAATAAGCAGACTTTGCCATAGGTCCAACAGTTAAGCAGCCTTAATTACCTCTAGATATACAGCACAGTCCTTTGAAACATTTTGTACTCGGTTTCAGCAAAGAAGGACACACCGTTGGAAGACCTGAAGGATGAGGTTGGGAACAGATCATCCTGGAGAAAATGTGCGTGATTGCCAATTTGATGGCATTCAGTCATGATGATGGAGTAACTTTAGTTAACTAGAGCAGGGGTCTCCAACCTTGGCAACTTTAAGACTTGTGGACTTGAACTCCCAGAATTCTCCCATAAACGTTTCAAAAGCAATATGTTTTATTAATTTTTTTTATATTGTGAGCCACCTCAAGTCAGCTTGGAATTGCTCAAACCCTAAATCAATAAATAAGTCAAACAAAATGACTTATGTTAAAAGAAAACTGATATAGTATTCCTGTACTCTGATCTATAAACTGTGATTTGACAACATAAGCTTGCTTTTTAATTGTCATGTTGGGAATCTTAAAGAGCTTCTTACTTTTGCATTCAAATCAAAGAAATCATAGTATTTAAAACGGAGCAGAAGTTGATCGTCCTCCTGGATATCTTGTTCCATGAGTGATCGAGATGAATCTAACCATCTGAAAGGAAAAGAACACCAAGCACTGACAATAAATTCCACAGAAAGAAAAATGCCAAACTGTAACAAAGCACAGGATATCAGAAATATGTGTGTGGGGGGGAGTGAGGAATATACAGTTTAGTAAGTATAGTCATAGTAAGAAAACTTGAAATATATTTCTACACACTGTAATGCCTATTACTATTATTATCCTATTACTAGATGTTGCCCATGACACTGTTAGTCTCAATAAACTCCCTTTTTATGACCCTATATTCCCTTAAATGTTAGACTCAATAATGCGGGACAACATTAAAGTAATATGATGGGGATGTATAATATATATTGTGTTTGGAACAACTAGAGTTTTAAATAGTGGAAGTCCGTGGGAGGGGGGGGAAGGGTGGATGGGGAGGGTTAGGGTGGGAAAGGGAGGGAATTGTATTTTTTAGGTTTACTTGATTAATGCAATATATAATGTTGGGGGACGGGGGGGGGGGAAGGGGGAAAAATTTGTATTTGAAAAACTTTTTCAATAAAAAAAAGAAAAAAACATTAAAGCAAAAGTAGAGGTAGCTGTATAGTTTTTCAATTTTAGCAAATGAACATATTTAGAAATTACCAATTTTATGTATATAAAAGGAAAATATGTGTGCTTTGAAAATACATTTGAGAAGAGAGAAATACAGTTATGAACAATCAAAAGTGCAAAGAAGAATTTGAGCCTTGTTTTATTCCTAACAGTATATGTCAAGGTGTTACTTTTCGTTCGTCCTAAATCTTACTTCAGGTTTTGTTTCTATGAAAATTCTAAATTATGTTACTTGGGAAGGGTCTTTTTTTGACTTACGTTTTGGATAAAAGTGCCAGGTATCTTAATTAACCCTTTGTGTATGGATACACAGCACACAGAGTCAACATTGCCCTTGGCTTGTCAAAATGGTCTAATGCTAATATTCAAAGAGAAAGGTTCCTCACCCGGCATTCAGTTTGGCTTTGTCGACCAATGTTCGAGGCTGATACATTTTGGCAAGTGTCTCTGGTGCAGAGTTAGGATGGCTAAAAGCGAGGGTGCTCCAGCTCTGTTGTGCCAATGGGCTGTCACTGAACCATGCAATGGTGGAAGCGACAGGTGAACCAGTAATGGGATCATAAATTGGGGTCATTGTCTTGCTATATAAGCCAGGACTGGCTGAAATATTGAGAACAGAAAATAAAACCATCAGTTTATAACAACACTGAATGTCAAAGGAGATGATTTTCTAATATAAACTTTCTTTTTCTAAAATAAACCTTTATTTCTTTGAAAAAAAAAACCTCTTTGGGACTCTATTTAATAGTTTTGCAGGCAGCTTTCAACAGAAAACTAAATTCCAAAAATCTAGATAATTGTGCCTCTTCAAAAAAATTAGTTAACTGTACTTTTAGTTTTCTAACTTCAGATGCACTTTGGTTTGGAATACTATGCCATTGTTATAATTCAAAGTATCTCTTTAATATCCTGGTTCCTGTTATAACTGTTTTTCCACTTAATATGTAAGTATCACTAACCATAATTGTTCTATAGATGGTACTGTGCCAGACCTGAATTGCATGGTGCTCAGGCTCTTTCAAGTAGAAAAAAGGGAGAGTGCTTCCAAGTGGGCACACACAGAGAATAATGGTTAAATCTTTCACAATGCAGAACAGGGGTGCCCAACCTTGTCAACTTTAAGATTTCTGGACTTCAACTCCCAGAATTTCCCAGCCAGTCATGTCAGCCAATTGAAGTCCACAAGTCTTAAAGTTGTCAAGGATGGACACTCCTAATGCAGAATAAGTCATGCAGTTTAAGTATACATACCAATGAGCTCCATCCAAATACTAGAGAGCCATTAGATGGAAGCAAAGACTTCCTGCCAGCTAGTGACCACCTGGATTTTTTTCAGGTCACATAAGGTGTGCCTGCCAGCAATGTAGAAAGAAAATTACATTTACAGCAGGAGTTGGTGTGGTTTTAACTGGTATTTCCCTTGAACACCAAGTCTTTTTCAAAAGCTGTAACCGATGAAGAATTGTTTCACTTTCCTAGTCTACAAAAAGCATTCTTGCATGCCATTGTCAAAACTTAATTCTTATTCCTAAAAATGTGTAATTGAAGTGAATACTACTTCTTCTTTCCTGGTGGCAGGATTTCCAATCTAGAGGTCCCCAATAATCCCTATCATTTTGAGTCAGCATAGCCAATGTTAAAAACCAGCTTATAGAGTAACAAGGTCAAAGGTTTCTTTAACCTATTAATTACATGGCCTTTTGTTCCTACTTTTCAAACTTCAATGTATAGAGAAGGCAGCTAATAAATAAATAGAATCAGTATTGTCTATTGCACTGTTACCTGGCAATCCCAAACTCACTGGAGAATTGTGCAGGTTTAAAATATCTTCTACTACGGGTTCTTTGTCCTTCTCTTTGTCTTTTCTCTTTTTCTTTTTAATCTCATTTGTTGGCTTCAGCAGAGACAATTCTTCTGATCGTCTAATACCTGCAACACAGTTGAAAATATCAACAGGCTGGAAAGACCAGTGGGTTCTATCATCCAAGAGAGTCCATCGATTTGACACATCATGTTCTTTCGCCCTCCTGAACAGGTTAAAAGATGACCCATGGTTGGGCCCATATCGTGGTTATTGGTCTCTCTGAGAAAAGGAGTTTATCTTGCTTTGAAAGAGATGGTGATGTGTCTCCTCAAGAGGCCATCTTTGGAGCCAATGGTTTTTGATAACTACCATCAGTCTCCAACCTTCCCTTTTTGGGGAAATTTGTTGAAAAGGTGGTTGATCTGCAACTGATGAGAACCCTAAAGGAAACAGATTATAAAG
This sequence comes from Ptyas mucosa, assembly GCA_012654045.1. Lineage (NCBI taxonomy): Eukaryota > Metazoa > Chordata > Lepidosauria > Squamata > Colubridae > Ptyas > Ptyas mucosa. The sequence goes on from WNWU01000017.1 coordinate 28,356,512, forward strand.
GCCAGTTGGGTTTCAGATCAGGATTTAGTACTGAGGCAGCCTGAGGCAGAAAGGAACCATTTTAAGGTGGTTCCCTTCTGTCCTCAGGGCCAGTTCCTATTGATGTTAGTTAGGAGGTGGGGGGATTTGCTTCTGGGTCCAATTCAAGGTGCTGATTACCTATAAAGCCCTTCATGATATAGGCCTGGTTACTTGAGGGATCTCATATCCCCCATAACATCTGCCCATCTAATTCTATCCTGTAGGATTAGCCCACTCTGGGTTCCTTTGATTAAATGATATCATCTCTTAGGAACCCAGAAGCGTGCCTTTTCTATAGCAGTGCCTGCTCTCTGAACAAGGTTCTCTCTGAGATCTGGTTGCTTCCCTTCTCTGCTGTTGTTTAGAAGAACTGTGAAGACTGGGCTCTTTGCTTAGGCCTTTGCAGAGGGAGATTGAGACTGCTCACTTCATCATACTGCCATATTTTTCTTTGTGTGTGTGTGTGTGTGTGTGTGTGTGTGTATGTTTTATTGTAATTTTTTAATTTTGTGAGCCACCCAGAATCTTTAAGTGGCATATTATAATAACAACAACAACAACAACAACAACAACAACAACATCTTGAATGGAAAAGTCAAAGAGTCAATGCGAAAGGAATATATCAGGAGGGTCCGCAAAATATTAAAATCAAAACTGAATGCTGGAAGATAATTAAAGCTTATCTTTAATTAAAGATAATTAAATACATGGGCCATTCCAGTGATACGCTACCCATCTGGAATCATCAACTGGACTGTGGCTGAACTGGAAAACCTGGCCCGGAAAACGCATAAACCTTTGAATATGTGCCATGCTTTACATCTAAGAAGTGACACTGACAGGTTGTACCTGCCAAGAAGAATAGGGGGCAGAGGGCTATTGCAAATCCATCAAACTGTAGAAGAAGAAAAACTAAGTTTGAATGATTATGTGAACCAAAGCACAGAAAGATTGCTGCAGGCTGTGAAAACGGAGAACATTATAAAAACAACAAAAACAAAGGCAGAATATAAGGAAAAACAATTGAATGACAGATTAAATGGATGGAAAACCAAAGCTCTGCATGGACAGCACTTGAAAAACATTGAAGGAAAGTGTGATAAAAACTTGACATGTCCATGGCTTAAGAGAGGAACCATCAAGAAAGAAACGGAAGGTTTAATACTCACTGCTCAAGAACAAACACTACAAACTAATGCCATGAAAGCAAAGATTCAAAAATCCACTGACAATCCAAACTGCCGACTTTGCAACGACAAAGTTGAAACTGTTTCACACTTAATGCCGACCGGTCGCAGTTTGTGTTGACAGGGGGGCAGAGGTTGACCTCGAGGCCTCTCATCTGTGGAGTGCCGCAAGGGTTGGTCCTCTCGCCCCTTCTGTTCAACATTTATGTGAAGCCGTTGGGTGAGATCATCCGTGGTTTTGGGGTGAGATACCACCAGTACGCTGATGACACCCAGCTGTACATCTCCACCCCAGACCACCCCAACGATGCCCTTCAAGTGATGTCCCAGTGCCTGGAGCTGTACGGATCTGGATGGGGAGGAACAACCCTTCCAAGACTGAGTGGCTGTGGTTCCCGGCATCCCGATATAGTCAGCTGACTCCATCGCCGACTATCAGGGGCGAGTCTTTAGCCCCCGTGGAGAGGGACGCAATCTGCAGCTGTCCTTGGAGGAACATCTGATGGCTGTAGCCAGGGGGACCTTTTGTCAGGTTCGCCAGTTGTGCCCCTTTCTTGATCGGGATTCCGTGTGCAGTCACTCATGCCCTCGTCACCTCTCGCCTGGACTACTGCAATGCTCTCTACATGGGGCTCCCCTTGAGGAGCACCCGGAGGCTCCAACTGGTCCAGAATGTGGCCGCGCGGGTAATTACGGGAGCTGCATGGCGCTCCCACATAACACTGCTCCTGTGCGAGCTGCACTGGCTCCCAGTGGCCTTCCGGGTGTGCTTCAAGGTGGTCACCACCTTTAAAGCACTTCATGGCATAGGACCTAGTTATCTTTGAGACCGCCTTCTGCCACCGACGACCTCCCATCGACCCATGCGCTCCCACAAAGAGGGCCTCCTCGGGGTGCCATCAGCCAAGCAATGCAGGCTGGTGACCCCCAGGGGGAGGGCCTTCTCTGTGGGGGCTCCTACCCTCTGGAATCAACCACCCCCAGAGATAAGGAGAATCCAAGACCGCCATGCCTTCCGCCGTGCCCTTAAAACTTTCCTTTTCCAACAAGCCGGACTGGCCTAAGCGAATCCTTTTAAACGATTTTAAATTGGGTTGTTCTTTTTTAAATCTTGGGCCAATTGAGATATTTGTTTTAAACTGTTCTTAATGTTTGTACTGTGTGTTTTTACTTGGCTGTGCACCCCCTGAGTCCCCAGGGAGAAGGGCGGTATAAAAATTCGAAATAAAATAAAAATAAAAATAAAATAAAAATATGTGAGTGCAGCAAAATTGCGCAAACTGATTACAAAGCTAGACATGATCGAGTTGCTAAATTAGTCCGCTGGTCATTATGTAAAAAATACGCCCTACCTATATCCGAAAAGTCATGGGAGCATAAAGTGGAAAAAGTTACTAAAAATGAGATGGTGAAGATCTCGTGGGACTTTTGAATACAGACGGATCATCATTAGGAACACAACACACCAGACATCATGGTTGTCGAGGGCCAAAGCGTACAGTTTATTGATATCGCTGTACCAGGAGATGCCAGAGCTGAAGAAAAAGAACTTGGAAAAAATCATGAAATATCGCGATCTGGCCATCGAAACTACACGGTTATGGATGAAGCATGTAACAGTGATACCCATTGTCATCAGGGCACTTGGTACCATGTCCAAGAATTTTACATCAAGAAATTGCAGCTTCCTGCAATAACACCAGTGGAACTGCAAACAACAGAGCTATTCGGAACATCATATATTTTAAGAAGATACTTGGTTGATACCTAGAACACTGGCAGCAACCTGTAGCAACCATTAGCACCAGTCAATGATATTTGTGACACATTTTTAAATGTCCAGTTGACTGAGTTTCATATTTAATGAATAAAAGAGATAATAATAATAATATAAACCGAAACTCTGCGATTGTGGATGAAACATGTGACAGTGATACGCAATGTCAATCGGGGCATTTGGTACCATGTCCAAGAATTTTACAAAAGAAATTGCATCAAGAAATTGCAGCTTCCTGCTATAACACTAGTGGAACTGCGAAAGAGTGCGCTACTCGGAACAACGTACATTTTAAGAAGATACTTGGTTGATATCTAGGAGGCTGGCAGCAACCTGTAGTAACCATCAGTGCCAGTCAATGATATTTGTGATACATTTTTAAATATTCAGTTGACTGGGTTTTATGTTTAATGATAAAAGTTAATAACAACAACAACAACAACACCACCACAGGCATTGACAAAATCATCATCAATCAATAGGAAAAATTAGATTTACTTGGAACCATTTACATCCTGCAATAATATCTTTAATATTATTAAATAACAACATCTGCCTCTCCCGGGTCCTTGAGAAGGACTTGCTAGATGGGCAAAAATGCCAAACCAGTCTAAACATGTGGCTGGTTGACCAACCATAATAATAATTTTGCAAAGCAGAACTAGGCAAACATCCTTCACCACCATAGGAATTTCGGTACTTTTGAAATCAGCTATGGGGTTAATGTTTAATAAATGGAACAGAGAAGAATATTACCTTTCCATTAAAGAATTTTGTTTCAAAAAATCAGCTAGGACAAGAGGCAGAGAAACAGGATTATGGAGTAGGCAGATAAAACACTAGTGGTTACTGGAAATGCACCTGCTTTTGCTTTAACTTTATTCTGTGAAAACGTTTACCACTTTTCAGAGAGAAAGAAGACAATGAATAAAAGACAGCTTCTGTCCTATGGTCTATCAATGTAAGAAGACTTTACAGCAACAGGGAAGGAAAGAGCAGGGAGGGAAAAGCAAGACAACCAGGAACCAATTCTTAATGTTAAACCACTTATCTAATGATCTTATCACCTTCCGTCGCGCGCTTAAGAATTTTTTATTTCATCAAGCTGGCCTGGCCTAAATCTTTTCCCCTGTTTAATGTAAATTTTAATTTATTTTTTAAATTATTGGGTATTTTAAATTTGTCTTAGCCAAATTATTTAATTTGCTTTTATTCTATTTTTAAATTTTTGTATCCATGTGTTTTATTCTGTGGCTGTTCACCGCCCTGAGTCCTTCGGGAGGAGGGCGATATACAAATTTAATAAAAACAAAAACAAAAAACAATAAGTTACAATGGAAGCAGGCTGCTCTAATTCAAACACCAGGTTTGACGAGAATCAAACAAATAGCCTAGAGGTGACCTTCCTTGAAAGAGTTCTAATAAACTTAGAGATTGTTGGTTTTGGACTCTCAGAAACCTGTCCTCCTTTCACTCTTTAACTGCAGTCATTGTTTAGAGGAAAAGCATATTCCACATCCATCAAACAGAGTAGTTCTCTGCTGCTTCGGCTTTCAAGGCATTTGCTTCCAAGGCAGGAGTGGGTTCTAATTTTTTTACTACTGGTTCTGTGGGTGTGGCTTATTTTATGGGTGTGGCTTGATGGTCATGTGACAATTATTTAGGATTTAGCAGAGGTACTGGTCTACCAGGCTTTTAACTGCTTGTACAGCTGTACCGATCTAGCCATTTATTTTTGCAGGCACTGAGCTACTCATGTATTTTTGCAGGCACTGGTCTACTCATTTGTTTTCTTTTAACACTGATCAGCTGTAGGGCGGCCCTTTGAAGCCCCGCAGCAAGAGTTTAAACAGTTTTTTCCCCTCTAGCCATCAGCTGGGACTCAGGAGGCAGCAATAGATTGGGGGTGGGGCCAAATAAAAGGTAAGAATAACACAGGGGGTGGGGAGGCGGGTGGAGAACTGGTTTGCTGACATCATATTGTCACCGCTACTGGCTCGGTGGAACCGGGCCGAACCGGGAGGAACCCACCACTGTTCCAAGGGCTTCTGAGAGGAAAACTGTTCCACCTAGCTAGCCCAACTGATAAAAACTGCAGAAAGGACATGTGAGATGATCCAGTCTTAATCTCACTCTCCGTATATTAGTGACCTAAAACTGACCTGAAACTCTTATTTAGATAAGATAGAAGCACTAGCTGACCCAGGATGATTTCAATAAGCTAAGAGGAATTCGGCACACTTGGATGGGAAACTGGAGAAACAGGAGGCTGTTTTACAAAAATCATCATAAAAATGGCAGGAATCGATCACTTAAGTATTGTGAATCAATCTCTTATAATACTTATGGTATGGTGCCCATAAAGGTCAAATTTGCACTCAACTCAAAAGATATTTTACTTTTACAATACTTTAGTAAATAACCACTAATTAAACATATGTTGCTACCAGCTCCAGGATAATCTACAAGAAATTAGTAGATAAAACAGACGCTTGCCTCTACAACCTTCACTTAAACCATCTTTCATGCTAAGATCGACTGAAGTAGCATTATATAGTTTAGAGATTGACTGTCTCAAGATCCAGGGACTTGAAGGCCAATCTGTCTGGAAGGTGTACCAAGTTGGGGAGAGCTGGTACAAATGGCCATGGTAAGAAGCTCTAGTTCATTGTATTTCTTTTCCACTGTAATTTGAACTCAGATTCCTCCAGACTTCAAATAGCAAAGGGACATAGCAGACTTTTGGGGAGTTGAGAGAAGTTTTAAATGGGAAGACAATTGCAGCTGTTTTTTCGTGTTAACTGTATTATTTATGCTTTAAGGAAGTTTTTAATGGTTATCATCTGACTTCATAGGAAGTAACCAATTATGAGATCTCTTGACAGCCATGCTGGCAAGGTGGAACTTCATTGTAAAAACCTATTATGCAGCTGCTTTTTGCTGTATCTTCTCACTCTAGCCAGTGAAACATCTACTCAGTTATCCATCTGTCTCTCTGGTGTGGTCTTCTCTAGGCTGGAAACTTCCAGTTCTGTTGCCCCATAATTCCTATTCTTTCTGTCTAGAAAAAAAAAGGCAATTCTATTCTGCTAAATCTCCAGCAAACTATGTCCTCGGGTTATGAAAAAGCCAGAAGAATTCATTAAATCACATCACATCACCTACAGTGTGCTTGTGAAAACTCAACAATATTCCATTCCTCTAGTCAATTCACAAAGAAACATCATCAAAATCATTCCTCCCTGTTCTATACAGATCCCTAACTTTATCTACCTCACCCACATTTTCATCTAAAAGGGTGATAGCTGAATGACTCTTAGCAGGCCATTTCCTGTTAAGGAATAATACTATTCACTGTGGTGTTATTTGCAGTTATAGTTGCATGTGTGAAGAAAAAACATGATCTTGTATCTATGAGAGAGAGAGTGCTTGATTTTCTCTGAGTTAGCAAATGAATCAGTGACTAGTACCTGTACTAAGGGAGACTTCTAGTGCATTTATTTTCTATAACATTTTATTCTGTCACTACAGTCATATATCCATATTTACTCATCTACATACACCTACAACCCTTTCCTGCAGGCTGGGACAAGTCTTATTTGTGGTGAGGAATATTTTAGAGATAAATTCCTGGTTGAGCAATACCTGAGGCTTTAATCATTGTAATTGTGGTGTGTATACAGACATGTGCTAGGAATTTGCGAATTGCACAGCTGTTAACATGGCTTGAGGTGATACATTCCATCTGCAGAAAATGTAGCATATTACTGGAGAGGTGAACAATAACAAACTGAAGTTATGCTTGTGCACAACTTCGTAGCTTTAAAACAGCAGTACTCAACAAACTATTGAGTTCAAGGACCTCCGAATCTGGAAATCACTATGAAAGTAATGCTTTAACACAGAGCTGTAAATAAAAATAGATCTATGCATAGGACTATAACTTAATTTTATCTGTTTTATTTATCAAGATGAACCAACAGAGTTCATGAGTTTAAAAAATTCACCTAATATCAAATACAAAAGGAAGATTGTGGAATTTTCTTTTGTTGGAGATGTTTGATGCTGATAGTCTATCTGTCCGGTATGCCGCAATTGTGGATTTTATTTATTTATTACATTTGTATGCTGCCCTTCTCACCAAGGGGTGACTCTAGGAGGCTTACGACTGAGTAAAAACAAGATGAAATATTAAAATATCAAAACAATAAATATAAACACGAAAATGGGAAGGAGGGGAACAAGATTGCAGTGTATGGAGATGGAGCCTTATCTCAGTCCAGGATTCCTTGCTTGCCAAGGTCTAGAACTAGATCAGAGTTCTCAGGGTTGGCATTGGTCCTTAAAGGTCCATTGTTGCTGCTGCTGCTATTGTTGTTATTTATTATTATTATTATTAATTAAAGTAGTATTTATTCATTTTTTTAATAAAGGGGTCTTGGGGGATTGGTGACTAATCTGAAACTTCATGAAGGGGTTGATGAAGTGAAGAGTTTGGGGATCCCTAACTAGATGATCTATACCAGGGGTGTAAAACTCACAGGCCGCGGGCCGGATGCATTACCTGCTGGCCACGCCCACCCCCATTTTAGCGAAGAGGAAAAAAGTTGTGATACATCACATAATGACACCGCTGATCTATTAGGTACTTTCTGTCCCTTTTATTCTAAGTTTAGATGACTAATTACACTTGAGAGCAGAAACAAAATAAATGCTGCTGTTACATTACAGGAACCAAAGACTACACAGGGACTATCTGATGTCCCATTAGAAATCAGCAGCCTGACCTTGTGCAATTATCCATCTTCAGGAGTTTTAAACATATTTTGGGGTTTTTAAAGGTTTCCACTGAACATGGACAGGGAGTTGTGGCTGTTTTGGTGCTTTGCCATTGAATAATACCGTGTGATTTGGGGGACTGTGAAGCATGCAGAATAAGGCCTCAGGCAATCTAGATGTCCAGATGGATGTTTTCTTGATCAAAGGTCTTGTATTACCTCCCCTCCTGAATGATGATTCCTCTAACCGATAAAAGTCTCATATATAGTAGGAATGGCTCTTTGCACTGCAAGTCCTATCCTGCCTCCCCTTCATCCTGAGATATGTGTAGACACATCTTGTTCTGCTTTTTTAAATCATGTAATTGATGTTCCTCTTGAATGGGTGAAAACAATAAGCAGTAATGGGCAGCTAGGCAGAAATCTCAGAATAAACTGAGTGATATGCTTTGGGTAAAATAAGCTCCAAATACTTTTTTTCATTGGTCATTACACTTGTAAACTTTATTGGGCATTGGTTTTATTCAGCCAAGATCCCGTTTTCTTTATATTTGACAGAATGCAGAATTCAATGGTATTGCTCTCAAATCTGCTGAACTGAAACCTTTTTTTTAATAAAAAAAATCACAATAAAATGGTTACAATAATCCCCCAGGCTGTCAATGGACCTGAAGGGCTGAGCTAAACTGCCTTTAAAAATCAAATGACTGCCTTGCACAGCCTACATTGTGCTGTCATTTCCCCTTTACTTTCAATGGGCTTTAGAATTATAAATCAAAATATGCAAACTTTAGGATCTTGAACAGGTAATACACAGCAATTGTGCTTTCCTCAACCTGGTTAATTTTCAGATGTGAGGATCTGGTTACATTGTCTTAGAATTCCAGGAGAGAATTCAATAGATAAAAGGCTTAAAAGAAGCAGAGGGGCTGTGTCCATATCTACATGGTATAGAAATGCCCTAGCCACCAACTATAATTTGCATGGCAAGGTACTTGGCATCCAGCCGCTCAGTGTGGGAAGATACCAGCTTTGAAGCAAAATTCAATCACAGTTTGTTTGGCTTGTATAGATGGAAGCAGATGGGAACCTTGATCTTCACATCAAGCAGGCAATAACTTATATCTTGGACTGCTATAAAAGCGTAGTAATGGAAAAAGAAATGCTCTTCTCCAAATAAGTGACTCAGTGTTATATGAGAAAATGTTCAATAGATTGCAATTATTGAAGAAAATCTATTCTATGACGCCATATCTCATCGGGGCTGCTGTTCTGCAAGCTGCATCTGAAAGGGATGTGATTGATAAGCTTGGAATGGTTGAACGGATGAACGGATGGAATGGATGGATGGTGTTAGCCATCACTCTGAATATGAAAAAAATAATTTTGGATTAACTTAATTTTTTTTGTGTGTCTTCAAGTCAGTGTTGACTCCCGGCAATTACCTAGACAAGTTTCTGCAGTATTTTTTGGCAAAGTTTTTCAGAAATGGTTTGCCATTGCCTCCTTCCTAGGACTGAGAGTGTGGGACTGGCCCAAAGTCATTCAGCTAGCTTCATGCCCAAGGTGGGACTAGAATTTAGTCTCCCAGTTTCTAGCCTGGTGCCTTAACCATTACAACAAACTGGCCCTCATACTTAGGGAAATATAAGGGGATAATTATGAAAGTAACAAAGAAGCTGACTATCCTTATTACTAATATTCTTATTAGTTCATTGAAAAATTCACCTGTATTAAATGGACAGCGTTCATCAAATCATCCTGTTATGCATGTTACTGTTGGAAACAGTGCTCCGTGAGATATAAAGTGCAAGGTTCCCAAGACAGACAGGTGGACATTACTTACAACATCTGCCAGAAGCACATCAGGGAAACATATGTGAATGCCACTTACCAAGGCTCTTGCAGATGTCCCCAACAACCCTGAATACCACAGAAGAGAAGCTAACGTTCAGTCTCACAATCTTCATGCTTGGTAAACGAAGGCGCAGATTTTTGTGCTGAGGGGTAAAAAAGAGTTTGGCATCTGCTTGCACTCCATATTTATCTAGAGTCCAATGAGTTTTCAGAAGCCAGTATTTCTTTTGCTCCCACCAAAGGGCATAGTCTGACCAATCTTGGGATATCCCTAAAAAAAAAAAGAAAACAAAGCAAAGCAGGAACTTTGAAAAGGATACCACAAATGCCACCAAGCTGAGGAACTGGTTATACCTGACATGTACCCCATTAGAACAATTTGTAAGCTATCTAGCTTTAAAAAAGTCAGAGAAAGCAATAGGCTGAAAGACAGAACTCATTTTATGTATCTAGTGTTCCCTTGGGCCAGTCACTTTCTCTCAGCTCAACTTACCTCATGAGTGGTTATTGGGAAAAGTGGGTGAAGAATATACTTATGCCTATCTTGGAGTTCTAAACCAAATCTAGCAAATACTAAAGACATCTCTATAATTTACTGACTTCATCTGATGGATTAGGTGACTTTGGGGTACATCTTGAGCTTAACTAGTACAGTGGTGATGGGTATAATTCAAAGACTGGAAGATTGGGAGTTGAGGACAGAGGATCCTTGAGAAAATGTGATTGTTAAGAGTCAACACTGACTTGATGACATAATCATCCTGGGCTTAACATTTGCCATTTCTTTCTTGTGTTTTATTATTTTATAACATATTCCAAATAAATAGAATATAACAATATAAAATATGTAAACAATAATTTCTATCCTTGCTTTTCATTCTACCTACCGATGGCATTAATTCATTGCCTGCTATATATAAATACTAAAATCTGACTTAATATGTGATACTGGTCTTGTAAATCAGTCCCTGCTTCTTATGACCTCCCCAACACACCAACATATGCTGTCTGGGTTGTTCCCAAAAGATGTTTCTGGTACGGTGGCAGACATAACAGCATGAAACAAGTGTGCAGCAAATGGGCAGCTGTGTAAGTGATGTGTCATGTAGAAACCTGCAGAGCTTTCAGATTTTCTTAGAAGGGTTCCTCACTAGAAGCCCAGTGTCAGTAGCTCAAGATGTCTGCCCAGTATCTCCCTTCCCCTCTGAGGGAGGTGAGTGGTTCAAAATTGTGAAAAATAAATAAATAAATAATGAATGAATGGATAGAAAAGCAGAATTTTTGGTATCTGCTATCAGGGACATGAGTTCACACACCCAAAAATATGTATATTATTTGGGAGGCTCTAATTCACCAGAAAAATTCAGGCAACCTGAAGCAAGCCCAAAATGAATAAAGTATATAAAACTTTATTCATTTTAGGATTGCTTCAGATTGCCTGAATTCTTTTGTCCTTTAAAAACACTATACTCACCAATTTCTTCCACAAGTCTTAGCATCAACCCTCCGACATGAAGCTCCCCCGATACTGGAATGGGAATCTCTTTTTGGTCTCCATTGTGATGATCAACTGTGATTGTGAGCACCCAGGAACTGGAACCATATTCATTTAAAGAACTCATAGCCCTGTTGGAGAATTGCAATAGTCATTTAAAAAATAAAAAAGAAGAGAAATATATATATATATATATATATATATATATATATATATATATATATA
>WNWU01000017.1:28367861-28385321 GCA_012654045.1 Ptyas mucosa
ATATATATATATATATATATATATATATATATATATATATATATATAATCATTGTTCTCTAAGAGCATGGTGAAATATTCAGAGGGCTTCATTGTTATTAACATCTGCTTTTCACCCAATATATTTTTTCTCTTTTAGCTTTGTGCTCTTTTATAGTTTTAACATTTTAAAATAACAATAACAACAGTAATAATAATAAACATTTTTATTATTATAATAAAATTTTATTCATTAAATATGAAACTCAGTCAACTTAACATTTAAAAATGTATCACAAATATGATTGACTGGTGTAATGGTTGATACGGGTTGCTGCCAAGTATCTTCTTAAAATATATGATGTTCCGAGTAGCGCAGTGTTTTGAAGTTTTGCTGGTGTTATTGCAGGAAGCTGCAATTTCTTGATGTGTTTTGTAAAATTCTTGGACATGGTAGCAAGTTCCCCGATGACAATGGGTATCACTGTTACATGTTTCATCCATAGCCGTGTAGTTTCGATGGCCAGATTGCGATATTTTGTGATTTTTTCCAGTTCTTTTTCTTCAACTCTGGCGTCTCCTGGTACAGTGATATCAATAAACTGTACGCTTCGGCCCTCGACAACCCTGATATCTGGCGTGTTATTATTATTTACTTTGTTGCTGCCAGCATCCTAGGTATCAGCCAAGTACCTTCTTAAGATGTACAATGTTCCAAGTAGTGTAGTTTTTTGCAGTTCTGCTGGCGTTATTGCAGGAAGCTGCAATTTGTTGATGTATCTTATAATTTTTTTTCTTTTTTCTTTCTTTTTCTTCGACTCTGGCATCTCCTGGTACAGTGATATTAATAAACTGTACGCTTCGGCCCTCAACAACCGTGCTATCTGGTGTATTATTATTATTATTATTATTATTATTATTATTATTATTATTATTTACTTTATTCATTAAATATGAAACTCAGTCAACTGAACATTCAAAAATGCATCACAAATACCATTGACTGATGCTGATGGTTGATACAGGTTGCTGCCAGCATCCTAAGGTAATAAATAATAATCCTATAATAATTATAGTCCACATCCTAGATAATTATTATTATTAACTCAGTTGACTGAGTTTCATGTTTAATGAATAAAAGAGATAACAACAACAACAGTTTTCTATACATTGTTAGTTTTGTTGTACCTGCCCAGAGTCACTGTGTCATTATGTGAGGGGCAGCTATATAAATTTGATAAATGAATAAATAAAATTTAACCTGGCTAAAGACCCTCACTGGCAAGAAAAACAACAACAGGCTCCTCTGATCACTTTGGATATGATGAATCAGCTCCTGGAAATCTAATCTGATCTCCTAACAGGCCAGTTCTAGAATGTTTGCTCCCTGGGGTGGACATGACATGTGCACAAGCATGCACAGACAGATTGTGGAGACACAGCACCCAAGGCTATGGTCTTGTTATTTTGGCACCCGAGGCAGAAGATTCCACAAGCATTCCTCCCACTGTCTGGCAGTAAAACACACAACAGCCTATTAAGTAACTAACAATTTGCGGTCTTTTTAGACATCCCTTAACAACTCTTAAGAGTTGTTTCACTCTGCTTGACTGCAGGGGCTAAATTTCATAGGAGGATCATTGTTAAGGGATGATTTTTTTCAGCTTGATAATGGCTCCAGCTTACACTTTTTGTCTTGGATGGTGAATAGCAGCCTCTTAACCATGTTGGGATACAAAAGAAATGTGCTGTTGTGCCTTTTAAGGAGGATAATATCTTTGCATAAAGTACAAAGTTCCAAACTAGCTAGTTTGGAAACCACAAAAGCAATCACTCATAAATTTGTGGCATTTGTTTTTAATACCTAAGTGATGTGTTGCATCCCCAATCAAACATTTAGAAGTACTTCTGTACCTCATAGTCAATATACAGGTAATCCTCAATTTACAACCATTCATTTAGTGACTGTTCGAAATGACAAAGGCACTGAAAAATTGACTCATGACTAGTTTTCACACTTGTTGCAGCATGTGATCAAAATTCAGGTGCTTGGCAACTGGCATTTATTTATGACAGTTGCACTGTCCTGATGTCGTGTGATCACTATTTGTAATCTTCCCAGCTTGCTTCTGTCAAGCAAAGTCAATGAGAGAAGCCAGATTCGCTTAATGACCCCATGATTCACTTAACAACTGCAGTGATTGGCTTAACAACTGTGGCAAAAAAGTTCATAAACTGGGACAAACTCATTTAACAAATGCATTGCTTAGGCACAAAAAGTTTGGGAGCAACTGTGGTTGTAAGTAGAGGACTAGCCATATGTGTTTTATTTCTCATTAGCTAAACGTCAGCTGAAGCATTAGATCCCAACAGGATGTCACCTCTTTCTTGGTTATATATCACCCTTCCAGCATCTTTTTCTAAAAATGCACATTCACATTTTTGTGAATTTTATACTAACCTGATTAACAAACAGAACTGTACATAATGAATGGAACAGAATGTAATCATCATCATCGCCATCTAAATAAAGAACTACCAAGCCAGAAACTCTATTTTTTTATATCCTCTCAGTTTAAAATTGTAGGGACCCAATTTTATATTATTGTAAGAGCTTTTCTACTGTTCTGTGAAGCCATGGCATTCAAAGATTTAAATGAGTAAAATCTTCTTCCACAATGTTCTATTTAGGAAGCTTCTAATAATTTCCTGTTTTATTTAGTTTGCCCCTCCCAGAATTATGAGAAAAAAAACACAAGCTGTAATCCTCATTGTTCATTTTAGAAGTGAGCCTCTATCAGCGTTTCTCAACTCTAGTAGCTGGAAGGTGTGTGGACTTCAACTCCTAGAATTTCTGGGATTCTGGGAGTTGAAGTCCACACATCTTCAAGCAAGGAAGGTAGAGAAACACTACTGCTGATCCCATCTTCCATCACCCTTTCAAAACTTCCAGCAACCAGAATAATGGCAATTAAGAGTTCAACACTCTGAGAAATGTTCTCGGTTATTTAGATCAGAATAGAGCTGGAAGGGACCTTGGAGGTCTTCTAGTCCAGCCCCCTGATCAAGCAGGAGATCCTATATACCAGTGGTGAAATCCAATTTTTTTTTACTATTGGTTCTATGGGCGTGGCTTGGTGGGCATGGTGTGGCTTGGTGGGCGTGGCAGAGGAAGGATACTGCAAAATCCCCATTTCCTTCCCACTCCTGGGGGAAGGATATTGTAAAATCTCCATTCCCACTCCACTCTGGGGTCAGCCAGAGGTGGGTATTTGCTGGTTTTCCGAACTACTCAAAATTTCCGCTACCGGTTCTCCAGAACCTGTCAGAACCTGCTGGATTTCACCCCTGCTATATACCATTTCAGACAAGTGACTGTCCAGTCTCTTCTTAACCGTACCTAGTATGTCCAACACAACGGAAAAGGTTGTGAAAAGGATATTCTGAACTTCCTGCAATGTGGCAAGGAAAAAAAAAGAAAAAAAGAAGGAAGTAACTCGGGCCCAATGTCGCCAGGACAGTCCCTACTTCAAAGTGTACTTGTATTTTTCGTCTGAGCTTTTAAACATCCCTCCCTCCCGCTCCCTACTCCAAGGTGGAGGGTTTTTTTGGGGGGGGGGGGCGGATTACAAATATATTCGCTGCAAGGACCCTAAGAGCATCCCCGCTTTAAACAGACAAACGACACCTTTTCATCGGGGCTCGAGAAAGGCAGGTGAGCATTTTTAAGGATCCCAACGAGTTACAGCTCTGGCTGGTTCCTCTGCCACGATATATACCTCAATTCCCTTATGCGGCTCAGGGACCAAGTTCGGACGCCACGATTTCTCCCGCTTCCTGCAAGTACACTGACCCAAGGGGAGGCTGGCTAGCTGAGGGATGACCGCTTTTGTCCCATTGTTACACTCCGCGCATCATCCCATTGTTACACTCCGAGGGACGCCAGATCCCGTTGCTAAGACTGAATCAGACGGGACCCAGGCGGTTCGCCGCCTCGGTCCCGGCGCCTGCATTTGAGATTTTATATATCCTCTCTGGACATTTTAATCGCCGCCGTCCTTTTGAACGGGGCTCGGAGACCAGGTTAGGTTAGGAAAGGTGTTATTAATGTGCCCTAATCTTCATCTCCGGTTAGCGATTTACTTTCTTTGCATCAGATTATGATTTTTTTTTTTATAACTTGCAAGCCGTGCTGAGTCTCGATTAACTAACAGATTTAGCCGGATATTAGCTTTTTAAAAAAGAATAATCATAGCCTAAATCAAACGCTCGTGAGTTTATCCAGGCCGAGAGGCTTCGGAAAAAAACAAAACAACGCACCACCGGGCAAAACATTTGCAGGTATTTATGGTACCCACGTTACACCCGTCGTACAACATTAAAAAGTGTTGTATGAATGCAGCCAATAAAGCTAGTACGCCAACCCCCACCCCCCCACCCCCAGTATTCACAAAGCGCATGCGTCACGAGATCCCATTGGTACGCTCAAGCTCGTAATTCCCCGCCGGACGAAAAATGACCGACTTTCCCCCGGAGATTCCGGAGAGAAGCCGAGTTAATCACCGCTGGGATTTCCTACCTGCTCCAGTCGCGGGAAATGCTCAGAACCCGCGCGCGCCGCTCCCGCTGCAGCTCCCGGACGCCGACTAGAGCCTCGCGCAGGTTCGAGCACTCCCGGCGGAGGAGGTGGCTTCACCTCAGCCGCTCTCCCCAGCTCCACCTTCCAAAGCGGTGGGGTCGTGAGCAGCAGCAGGTGTTCCAGTTACCGTAGTAGTTGCTGCCTCCTCCTCCGTCGGCTTTGTGGGAGACCCCCCCCACCGCCCCCCGCGAGTAGAGTGGGTGGGGTGGGGTGAGGTATTTGAGCTTGCCTAGATCAGATGGCTTATTTAGTCTGGCACCAGGAAGCAGGGCAGGTAGGTACAGGTAGTCCTCGACTTAACAACAGTTCGTTTAGTGACCATTCAAAATTACAACAGTGCTGAAAAATGTTATTTAGGACCATTTTTCATGCTTTTAATGACCATTGCAGCATCCCCAGGGTCATATGGTCAACATTCAGATGCTTTGGCAACTGGTTCACATTTATGACTGCTGCTGTGTCCCAACAAGCTCATGTGATCTCTTTTTGCGACCTCCTCACAAGCAAAAGTCAATGGGGAAGCCAGATTTACTTAAACAACCGGGTTACTAACTTACCAACTGAAGTGATTCATTTAACAACTGTGGCAAGAAAAGTCGTAAAATGGGGCAAAATTCACTGAACAGATGTCTTGACCGCAGGAATTTTGGACTCAAATTGGGGTCGTAAATTGGGAACTGCCTGTACATGAGAGCTGTAGCTGGGATGCCTTTTTAGCCTTCTGTGGCAAGAAGAGCTGCAGCCTTTGAAGATTTCAGGCTTGCGATCTGAATAGTTTAAATGCAGGTAGTCCTCGACTTAATGGCTACAATTGAGCCCAACGCTTCTTTTGCTAAGCGAAACATTTGTTGGGTGACCCTTGCCCCATTTTATCACCTTTCTTGCCACAGTTGTGAAGTCAATCACTGCAGTTGGTAAGTTAGTGACACGGTTGTTAAGTGAAACTTGTTTCCCCCTTGTCAGAAGGTCAAAAAAGGGAATCGTGATCCCTGGACACTGCAACTGTCATAAATACGATTCATTTGAAAAGCCTCTGAATGTTGATCATGTGACCATGAGGATGATGCAATGGTGGGTTGCCCCCAGTTTGCACCTGTTCTATAGAATGCGCAGTAGTTCTATAGCATGCGCAGAAGAGCACGCGTGTGCAAGTGGCCCCATTGCAAACCGGTAGTAAAGGTAAGTAGAACCCAACCCTGGGATGATGCAGTGGCATACATGTGAAAAATGGTCAAAAATCACTTTTTTCAGTGAGGTAACACTGAATGGTCACCTATTGAACCTTTGTAAGTTGAGGACTACCTCTACGACTGTGTCGTCTAGGCTACAAAACTCCGGATCAGCCCTGGATGGCAGCAGAGGGAAATCTGCCATTAGTTGTCCATCCGGATTTACCCAGTCCAGACCTATTTTATTTCGTATGAATTGAAAAGAATAAAACAAAACCATTCTTCCCTCTGAACTTTTAAGTCCCAAACTTTCTTAATGGGGGTAGGTGGGTGGGGGTTGTAATTGGGCGTTTTGAAACCAGCAGAAACTGTAATGATGAATTACAGTCTCTCTGAGATATCTTGGTTAACTGTAATTCTCCCAGCCATGAGCTGCTCCTGTGAATTGTTTTTAACATTGCAGTGATATATTGAAGAATAATTTCTAAAAAAAGAGTAGATGTGTTAGCCTGTTGCAACAATGGTAACCAAGAGGTGTGTAAAACCTTGCAGGCTAATAAGACGGATATAATGTTAAAGACACAACAGTTCACTGCATGGAATATATGCATTTTTGTAAATTCATGCTTGTGTCATTAGTGATGGCATCTCACTACTCTGTCTTCTGGGATTAAGTGCTACTGAAGCCTGTAGGAAATTTGAGTTTTAAGTTTTTGGAAATCTGATTTATCTTTGGCAGTTGTGTTTGTGGATGGCCACCTTATGGACAGTGACAGATTGTTCCACAAACCTGTTCCCTGATGGTTTACAAACATTAAAATGTTATTTTAATGTCAGATGTGGACTTCTTTGGTGATATTTTTATTACTCCCAAGAATTCTAAACATTTACCCAGTTTTCCCATTGTTTTATGCTGACGTTTCAATTATAATTTCAGTTTATTATTGTGATAGAGCAGTATAGGCTCTGTGAATATAACTACATTTATATCCATATCTTAATAGATAATGAACAAAATAAAGTTTAAGACAAAGTTAAAATACATTTTTAAAACAACCTAACTAACATTTATGATTTCAGGCCCAGGATGTAGCCTATATTAAATTATAATGCAGAAGTTATAAAGTTATATAAAGTTATATTAAGTTTTAAAGTTACAAAAAAGTGATACTATCTAGAATTTAAATGAATTATAGGTACCTAGAATGTATTTGGCTAGAGGAAAATTGGCCCATATTACGCTGGCGCTCATAATTTGCATTATAACATATTTCAATATCATGAAATTGTACTGCGGAAGAGATAAGGAAAGGGCACAGCATTTGCTCTGAATCTAGGAAGGGCTTATCTGGAAATCTCAGAGGAATAGAAATTACTTTTTAAATTCAAAAGCTGTAATCTTGGCAAACACCTCTTTAATAAGCTCCTTTAATTATCCTTGCACTTAACCGCTGACATGCACTTACCATTGACAGATATGGGTCAACAAAGCAAAAGAATGGCCAATACTTGTAGAACACCGATTGGCAAGTTTCCAGAGCCAAACCCAGGAACAACTTTAGGCTGGGTAAGGTATTATTCTGGACCAGTTTGTTCTTAAACAAACAGCGAGGAAATGTACAGAGAAGAAAGAAAGAAAAAATGAATTGCCTCCATGGAATACTCTTAAAAGCCCTACAGATTTGATAAGCATGTGTCACCTTGTGCTTAGCAAACACTATTTTTATTCAGGTTGTTGATGCTATCAGATTTTCAAATCATGAACTGATTTCCAAGTCTTGTGGATGTAATGAGCTTTAATTGGTCTGGTTTCTTACATTGTCACTTGAAGGCATTCTGCTGCTTTGCTACTTTTCTTTTCAACACAGCTTTTGGAAAGATGGAAGAGATGACTGGAAAACATGAGGTTCCAATGGAATTAAGGCATTCTAAAAATCTTCTGAAATTCTGTGACATTTTGCTTGGAAACATTGTTCATCTCATTGATCCACCTTATGCATGTGAGTCAAAACACAGCTTGTGGTAACCAAGTTAAACTGGTTTGCCCTCTTCCAGGATCTTTTTGTGACTTTTTAGTCTAATCCACAGAATTCTCCTGTGATCTTCTATCTTAAATGCTAATCGGGTTCAAATCTGCTCAGTATTAAGAATAAATCGTACTGGATGAAGAAATTATTAGGAAAATGTTGGACTATGCCGAAATGAGTAAACTGACATTTGAAATAAGAGAGCAGGAAGAAAAAAAATATTATTTGATATGGGATTTATTTTACCATTGGGTAATAATAAAAAATGGTAATATGTAAGTAA
This sequence comes from Ptyas mucosa, assembly GCA_012654045.1. NCBI lineage: Eukaryota > Metazoa > Chordata > Lepidosauria > Squamata > Colubridae > Ptyas > Ptyas mucosa. The sequence goes on from WNWU01000017.1 coordinate 28,375,958, forward strand.
ATGTTGAAATACTTTAAATGACGATACAACTGATATATTTTATATAAGAATAAATTTTGGATATGTAGTGATATTGTGAAGAGGGGAGAGGGCACTAGGGATGCAAACTGACCGATGTACTGTCTGTACTTGATTGAATGAATGATGTTTGTATGTTTTATTTTTATTTTTTTGTTTTAAAATAAAAAATGATTTGGGAAAAAAACATATAAAATAAAAGAATAAATCCTATTCAACCCAATGTGATTTTCAATGACAGTATTCCTTTTGACAGGATTTATTTGTAGATATATAAATAGATTTGGTTGCAGTTCTTTATGTATTTAATCAAGAGCTATTTTCTATGAATTTGGCAGAATAGTTAGATAAATGTTTGTAAGGATAAGTTATAAGTTTCTTCAGATGAGAACATTGTTTAATGGGATGAAAAACCAGTACAAGTAGTTCTTGACTTACGATCACAATTGAGCCCAAAATTTCTGTTGTTAAGTGAGACATTTTTAAAGTGAATTTTGCCCCATTTTATGAACTTTCTTGCCTCAGTTAAGTGAATCACTGCAATTGATAAATTAGTAATCTGGTTATTAAGTGAGTCTGGCTTCTCCATTGACTTTGCTTGTTAGATGGTCATAAAAAGTGATCACATGACCCTGGGACAGACTGTGCAACCATGTGAGTCAGTTGTCAAGCATTTGGATTTTGATCACGTAATCATGAGGATGCTGCAAAGGTCATAAGTGTGAAAAACGGTCATAAGTCACTTTTTTCAGTGCTGTTGTAACTTTGAATGGTCACTAAATGAACTGTTGTAATTGAGGACTATCAGTAGTAGAAAAAACCAGCAGGTGCTGCTTTCCACAGTAAATCTTCCAAGTGGGGAGAATGGTTTCCTCTTTCTATATAGCTAAGACTAAATTATATGTGTTTGAAAGTTGGCTCAGCACTATGGACAAGAGCCAGTGAACATCTTCCCCGAGCAGCAAGTCTCAGCAAAGTAAAATTCCCCTTCCTCGAGCAGGGTGGTTGGAGTAGGGGTCTAGGGAATTGCAGGCAAGAAGGAGAGGAGATTAAAGCTAGTGTTTAAAAAGTAGCTGTTTGGAAATCCCTGAACAACAGCAACAAAAAGATGTATATGGAAAGAGGAGAGTTGACTGAAAAGCTATTCCTGTTTTTAGGGATATGAAGTGGGCAGGATACCTACTAATTACTAGGAATGCATAAGGGTTACTTCCTGGTCTTGCTTTGTCTATAGTTTTATAAATAAAAACAATGGTATGAAAAAACTAAATGTCTCCAGATCCAGGAAGGCTGGATGGTCTTCCAATGGAAACTAAACCATTTTAAAACTGCTCCTATTGTTACTTCTTACCAGTTGAAGAAACAAAGAGTTGGGCTTCTTGGGAGAACAAGTAATGGAAGGGAAAGCAATTTACAGAGCTAACTTATGACCTTCCCTGCTATCTTCCCCATTGACTTTGTATGTGGGAAGCCAGCGGGGAAGGTTACAAATGGGGATTATGTGACCAGATGACATTGTCATAGGGTGAACCAGTTGCCAAGTGCCCAGATTGCAATCACTTCAGTATGGAGGTGCTGGGATGGCTGAAACTTTGAGCATCGGTTATATCACTTGTTTAGTACTGTTGTAACTTTAAAGTCACTGAATGAGTGAACTTTAACCGAGAACTGTCTGTATAAAAGGAATCCTTCATGAACAGTTTCTGTGTAAGGCTCTGAAATCCAATGCAAGTTGTCCTTGACTTACAACAGTTCATTAGTGACCATTTATAGTTACAACAGGACTGGAAAAAATGACTTATGACAATTTTTCACATTCATGACTGTTGCAGTATCCCCATGGCCAAGTGATGAAAATTCAGATGCTTAGCAACTGACTCATCTTTATGACAGCTGCAGTGTCCCAAAGGTCATGTGATCTCCTTTTGTGACTTTCTGACAAGCAGAGTCAATGGGGAAATCAGATTCACTTAACAATCATGTTACTAACTTAACTGCAGCAATTCGCTTAATAACTCTTAATAATAATAACTTTATTGTCACTGTACATGTATACACAGTATACCCATACAACAAAATTTACTTAACCCTCAAAGACCAGGTCCCACAAACATAACAATCCCCAAACACACTCCCTCCCCCACAATTCTCCCCCCCAAACCACCCAAACATCCATACAACAGATGAAGTAATACTGTCCAACAGCTCATTAATGGTGGCCCTTTAGTTCATTGTTGAGTGCAATTATAGCTCTGGGATAAAAACTATTCAGAAAATGTGTGGTCTGAGTTTTAATTGTTCTGTATCTTCTGCCAGAAGGCAACAGTCCAAAAAAATTGTAAGCAGGATAGGAAGAGTCTCTGAGAATGTATGCAACTTTCTCAAAAAGCGAGATTCGAAGATGTCGTCCAGGGTTGGTAGCTGGAGTCCGATGATATTCTGGGCAGTTGGAACTGTGGAACGCAAGGTCTAAAAATGGGGCAAAATTAATTTAACAAATGTCTCCCTTAGCAATAGAAATTTGCTCTCATTTGAGGCTGTAAGTTGAGGAATACCTGTACATGGGGATTCTTATTTTTTTTTTAAAACCCAACATTCTGATAAAGGAAGAACCTGGATAGGCATGTTCTGAAATTCTGTCTTCTATACAACAGCTTCATCTGTTTTTCTGTGTGTGGCATGATTACAAAATGCAGCCTCCCTAGAGTGCCTATCAAGTTCCCTTACTGTTATGAATTTTATTGATCATGGCCTTCAATCACCCATTCCAGTGTTCCAAGTGAAACAGGCTTGCTCGGTTCCGAAGTTATGTGGGCAGAAATTCATGATCTGTGCATCTTTCTCTGTCAATAGTACCAGTCTTCTGGAATCCATTCCAAGTGGTTCCTATCCTGTTTGCATTTCAGAAGATCATAAAGACCTGGCTGTTTTCACAGGATTTGGATAGTGCCAAAATTAGATGTTAATATTAGATGTTGGTGAAATGTTTCTGCATGTCTAAATGTCTATGGAGATTCTCAGTCATCCAGGTCATGGTTGTCCCAAAGGCGCTTTTTCAAGAGGCAACTGGACTTTCTGGCTTTTTCTTTGAAGACGTTTCACTTCTCATCCAAGGAGTTTTTTCAGCACAGAGCAGTCCAGTTGCCTCTTGAAAAAGCACTTTTGAATATCTACCAGCTTTGTCTTCTATTTTCTTTTCTTTTTCTTCTTTTTCTTTATTTGTTGCTCCATATATGCTTTTATCTTGGAGTCAGGGCCACCAAAATAATTAATTAATAAAGGCAGGTTATTGTTCACAAGGTAGACTAATGCAGACTATTTTTGTGCAATAGGAAATCTTGTTATAAACCTGCAAAGCACACATTCATTTGGGATAACTTCTTTCTTAAAACTAATGTCGTAGACATGTTATATCCTGTCCAAATAAACACACACACTTGATATCAGGTTTCCCATATTCTACTCCTTTTAGGTCAAAAAGATGGGCTTGAAGGGGTTACACACAGCCTCTATGTTCAAGGAATGGTGAGGCCAACTTTGCAGGGATGCTTTCATAAATACGAGCCACTTCTCAGTCTTGATCTCTGTTTATGATCGTCTCCTCCCAATGATGTTTGGGGTATGTAGCTAAATTAAGACAATTCATATTTTCAGATTGAGGATATCTAAACTGAGCCTTACCGGCCATGGAGGTAGGAGCCCCACTTCCTTTTGGGATGTAGATGATTCATGGGATATGCTGTTGCAGGTTAATTTTGCTACTGAATAAATTGACATCAATTCAATAGACCATTATGTATTGTAAACCACAGATTTTGAAACTTTTTCAGACCAAAGAATCTGTTAGTTAAAAAAAAAAATCCCGGAATTGCTGATCAAGAGAAATCATCTCTTGATCATTTCCATCAGGAAATGGAAAATCAGCCCAGTTTAAGAGAATATTCTTGACCCATCAAGTTCTCCTGAAATCCCAAGATTCTGTGGAACACAGTTTGAAAAATCTTAAATATCCAGCTGCAATTTCCCTGCTGTTAGGGAAGAAACCCATCTAGCCAGATAATTCTGTTACAAATAAATTAATCCTATACATGCACAGGCAGAATTGGTGGCACTAAACCATTAGGGTGGTCAGTTTAGACCTAGTTTATCCAACCTTTTAGCTTGCCTGGGTTGCATTGAATAAAGGGGAATTGCCTCAGGCCGCATATAAAATACAGTATATAATATAGGTAAAGTACAGTATATAAATAACAAACGTTATTTTTTATATAATTTACATTATCTTGGGAGGGTGCATTACTATCTGTCCAGGGCTGCATGTGGGTTGTGGGTTGGATATGTTGGACCTAGACAACGTCTCATTTGCTGGCCTGGACATCAAAGAAAAGTTTCTGGGCAAAGCTACCATTACCTTCCCCAAGAGGCTGTTTTTCCCTCATCTATAGTGTATGAATTTGGAGATAATTGCTTAACAGAGAAAAAGAGGAACAGGAGAGAAAAAAAAGGAGTAAGAAGAAAGCTTACTTATCAGCATTGAAGCTGGAGGCCCAGGAAATTTATTCAAGGAGTTAATGGGTGATAAGATGAGCTAGAATATTCCCACCATTTCATTTCTAAACACTTGCGTAGCTGCATAGCTACCCCTTGTGTTCTAGTAACATAATTTCTGAGAGCAACGTCCCCATGGATCAGGTAGAATAGTTGTATAGCTACCCCTTGTGTTTCAGGATCATTACTGTTCAGAGTTAAGTTATATGTTTCTTTCTTAACTATTCAGGAAGATCCCTAACACCTTCCTTTCTATTTTCCTAGAGCTGGGATGAAGGAAGAAATTTACGGCGGAATTCCTCACTTAGATAAATAAGTTGGTTTCAGAGGGTACAGCCTGACTGATGTCTATGGAGATTCTCAGTCATCCAGGTCATGGTTATCCCAAAAATGCATTTCAAAAGGCAACTGGATTTCCTTCGTTTTTTCCTTGAAGACGTTTCACTTCTCATCCCAGAGGCTTCTTCTAAGGTAGAGCTCAATTCTGTTAGAACTGAAGAAGCTTCTGGGATGACAAGCAAAACGTCTTCAAGGAAAAAATAAGCAATAATATGAACAATAATAAACTTTATTGTCATTGTATGAGTATAGACAGTATACGCATACAATGAAATTTACTTGACACCCAAAGACCAGGTCCGTGTTGTGGCTCCGAAGAAGGCTCCGAACAGGAGGGAGAGGAGCCAGCCAGGCCTCCCTCCCCTGGCCCCTCCTCCCTGGTAATTCATCAGCTGCCGGCCGAAGGAGAGGAGATGAGTCAGGAGCCAGGTGTCTCCGATCAGTTGGAGGATAATGAGGAAGGCCAGAGGTGGCTGGACCCACGTCAGCGCCGGCGTGATAAGAGAGCCCAACAAATGAGGAAGCGTGCCAGGGATTAGCTGAGTCACAGGACCACACCCCACAGGTTATTTAAAGGAGTGGGGTAGCAGTTGGAATTCTGTGACGGACAAAGTTTTACCCTGGCTAGTCCTTGGAGCTAAGCATCAGCCGGCTGGAAAGATTTGGACTTTTGAATTATATTTCCCTCAATTGGTGTGTACGTGTTTTGTTATCTGGTGGAGGTATTTCCCCCCCCCCCCTTGTTTAGTAAAGATCTTGGCAGCCGGTTTACAAAGGGCTGCCAAGCCGTGATAACGTACCTTCCGTGTGTGTGCTACTCCTTTAACCCTCGTCTGTCTGTGTGGGTTTGTGTGTGTGGAGGACGGGGACAGAACAGTCCCACACATATAATCCCCAAACATACTCCCACCCACCACAATTCCCCACCCCTAAATCACCCAAACATCCACACATCAGACCAAGTAATAAAGTGAAGAAAGATTAGTAGTTGCTCTTTCAAAAGCACCTTTGGGACAGCCTGACTGATGGCAGTCTGTGACAATTCTCTTTTATGGGGGAACCCTGGGAAGAAGGCTCTGACAGAAAGCCTTTTGTCTATCTTCTCCTGACCTGGATTATAACAACATGGCCAAGTATTAAAAACTTTCTCTGGGCTATTTAAACAGAGCAAAGCAAGGGAAGAACTTACTGACATACGTGTTGAAAAATAACACACACACTGTGTATAGTCTTCCTCCTCCTGTTCCTGTAGGATACAGCCTGGGAAGCATAATTCCTTACATATAAATGCATTCTTGCATGCAATTTTGATTCCAACCAAAGGACAGTTTTTATATTTCATATTTTTATATGTGTAGTTAATGTACATGACATTTGAAGACTTAATTTGTGCTTTGTGTAAGTGGAATCATTGTTTGCTGAACACAGATGGATAGGAATTGGAAAAAAAAAGAAAAAAATGATTTCCCACAAGCCCAAGTAGCCCCTTGCTTGCACATGAGAAATAATCTTGGCAAATGCAGTATGAAAGATAAATTTTTATTTAACTACTGTTCCTATAATGTCTCTCTACTTCCGCATTGCTCAAGGCCTCTGGGTTTTGGGCCACAGATCCTCCTTCCCTGAGTTCCAACTATCTTTGAATTTGTTTTATGTGGGAAATCAGAGATGAAAAAAATCTCTCTCTTTTTTGTCTAAGATCTGCATTCACGTGAGGGGCAGACAATTACCCCTGCTGTGTGCTTTCTGTCTTTGGCTATTCCCTTTCTCCCCAATTTTCTGAACACCCCCATATTTTTTATCTGCCAGCAAGACATTTCCCATTTCAGAACTGAAGAAGTTTCTTGGATGAGAAACGAAACGTCTTCAAAGAAAAAACCAGAAAGTCCAGTTGCCTCTTGAAAAAGCACCTTTGGTACAACCATGACCTGGATGACTGAGAATCTCTGTTCTGTCCCCGTCCTCCACACGCACAAATCCACACAAATGAGGGTTAAAGGACTAGCACACACACGGAAGGTTCGTTATCACGACTTGGCAGCCCTATGTAAACCGGCTGCCAAGTTCTTTACTAAACAAGGGGGGGGGATCCTCCACCAGATAACAGCATGTACACACCAGTTGGGGGAAATACAATCCAAAAGTCCAATCCTTCCAGCCGACTGATGCTTAGCTTCCAGGGACTAGCCAGAATAAAACTTTGTCCGTCACAGAATTCCAACTGCCACCCCACTCCTTTATATAGCCTGTGGGGTGTGGTCCTGTGACTCAGCTAATCCCTGGCACGCTTCCTCATTTGTTGGGCTCTCTTATCACGCCGACGCTGACGTGGGTCCAGCCACAACTGGTCTTCCTCATTATCCTCCGACTGATCGGAGACACCTGGCTCCTGACTCATCTCCTCTCCTTCAGCCGGCAGCTGAGGAATTGCCAGGGAGGAGGGGCCAGGGGGAGAAATAGGCCTGGCTGGCTCCTCTCCCTCCTGTTTGGAGCCTTCTTCCTCCGATGCAATGGGATCGGGGGTCGGAGCCACAACAATCTCCATAGACATCCACTATGCTCCTTATGATATGGTGTGATGCTTGTATTATTTTATCTGTTTTTGTGCACCTCAATTCTTGCAGCTCATTTGGTCACACCTCGAATACAAGGGTGGAAAACGTCACAAAGGAAGTTATGTACTTCTTTTTCTTTTATTTCACTTCACAGTGTTTCAGTCTTGCACAAAACAGGAAAGACCATAAAAGTGAGCCAGGAGAGTCCAACACCATTGCACTAAAACCCCAACATAGCAGTAGTTCCTGCTCCAATCTGTCCCTTATATTTAAACACAGACAGTCCTCAAGATGTAGACAGACCTTATGCAAGATGCAGATCAATCAATCAATCAAATCTTTATTATTGCCATACCAGCATGGATGCAACTCATTGGTTGTAACAAGGCATGCAAAACATTGCTGCTCATCCTTTTGGGCATGTGGAAAAAAGTCGCTCCTCATTTTGGTTATGGTGTGATCCGATTGCTACACAAAAACCGATGACCATGTTACAAATGATCATTGTGCTACACAAATGTTGACTTGTCCAGGGGTCCAGCAATGGAGCAGTACAGAGCTAGGACTGTGTGTAGTAACCACAAGTCTCCATCATGTCATTCCTGGAGATTTGCTTGGTAATGATCCTCTCCCCGAAAATAATATTTTTTCAACATTTCATATGTCAAATTGTATCCTGCTTTTTTGGGAGAGTATTGAGGAATGGTAGTAGATGGATCTGACTGAGAAGCAGAAGGGAAGGGACCTGCTTTCGCCAATGTGAAATGCCAACCAAACTTCTCAACCTCTTGCTAGTTCACCTGTACACCTAACAAATTTTACCCACCTTGAGGCTGTCCTTGGATAATATTATAGCAAGCAGGAAAAAGACTTTATTATTATTACAGCTAATGATAACCTAGGGCAATTTGAGTCATATCCTGGGGACAGGATGAAGGCAGTGTTGTTGGGGAAAATCCGTATTGCCTGGATATGTAGCTGTAGCTACCTACAGCTAGCTACAAGTAGGGACAGGTCTTTGTCTACAAGCTATCTACCCTGTTGTAAATGACTAATGAAGGTGACTGGAAAAAGGAATGGTTCTGCAAGAAAACCGGCAGTAATTTACTAGGATTTGAATTTTCAACCGTATACAGTTTCTAGATTATTATGGTGATACCTGTAACCCTGTTACATTTCTAAATCAAACTAATCTCATCAAAGCCAAAAGATGGAATACGATAAAAACTTTTTGGCTTTTCTTACTGTATATTTTCCCAATCTGATGTCCTCCAGTTACCGTAATCTCCAGTCAGCCCAATTGGGGATTACAGGAATTCGTCTATCTGATCTGGGGGGGAATAGGAAAAAAACTATCTCACAAAACCTTCCATGAAATTTCTAAAGCTTGCTAGATTTCTGTCCTCTTAGCAGCAATGCCTCGTCTCTTACAGGTCTATGGAGATTCTCAGGTCATGATTCTCAGGTCTCATCCAGGTCATGGTTGTCCCAAAGGTGTTTTTTTTTCAAGGGGCAACTGGATTTTCTGGTTTTTAACAGATTAACAGAGCTGGAAGGGACCTTGTAGGTCATGTAGTCCAACCCCCTCCATCCAAGCAGGAGACCCTACACCATTTCTGACAAATGGCAGTCCAGTCTTTTCTTGAAAGCTTTCAGTGATGAAGCTCCCACAGCTACTGAAGGCAACTTCTGTTCCATTGGTTCAGAGCTGAAGAAGCTTCTTGGATAAGAAGTGAAACATCTTCAAAGAAAAACCAGAAAGTCCAGTTGCTTCTTGGGGGAAAAAAAAGCACCTTGGGACTCCTCTCTATCAGTTCTGTACAGAATTCATGCCTTGAATGATGAAAGTAAACTCTGATAATAATAATAATAATAATAATAATAATAATAATAATAATAATAAT
>WNWU01000017.1:28385331-28411812 GCA_012654045.1 Ptyas mucosa
ATAATAATAATAATAATAATAATAATAATAATAATAATAATAATAATAATAATAATAATAATAATTTAATTTTTATTATTAAATTAAAATCCCCAGAAGGGACTCAGGGCGGTGGACAGCCAGAATTAAAATACATACAATACAAAAATTAAGATAAATTAAAAGATATTAAATCGATCGGCCTCCCAATTTAAAACCCCAAGTCTATAAAATTCAAAATCCCAATTTAAAACCATTTAAGCTAGGCTGGCTTGCTGGAATAAGTAAGTCTTCAAGGCTTTGCGGAAGGTACGAAGGTCCGGGATCAGTCTTATTCCAGGAGGTAGCTCATTCCATAGGGCGGGTGCCCCCACAGAGAAGGCTCTCCCCCTGGGGGCCGCCAGCCGACATTGCTTGACTGACGGCACCCTGAGGAGGCCCTCTCTGTGAGAGCGTATTGGCCGGTGGGAGGTTATCGGTAGCAGCAGGCGGTCTCGTAAGTACCCTGGCCCTAAGCCATGGAGCGCTTTAAAGGTGAGGACCAATGCCTTAAAGCGCACCCGGAAGACCAACGGGAGCCAATGCAGCTCGCGCAGGAGAGGCGTTACATGGGAGCGCCCCGTCACTCCCATAATCACCTGCGCGGCCGCATTCTGAACCAGTTGGAGCCTCCGGGTGCTCCTCAAGGGGAGCCCCATGTAGAGAGCATTGCAGTAGTCCAGGCGAGATGTAACAAGGGCATGAGTGACCGTGCATAAGGAGTCCTGATCCAGAAAGGGGCGCAACTGGCGTATCAGACGAACCTGATAAAAAGCCCTCCTGGCCACGGCCGTCATGTGCTCTTCTAAAGACAGCTGTGTGTCCAGGAGGATGCCCAAGTTGCGAGCTCCCTCTGTAGGGGCCAATAACTCGCCCCCAATAGCCAGCGATGGCACCAGCTGGCTATATCGGGACGCCGGTATCCACAGCCACTTGGTCTTGGAAGGGTTGAGTCGAAGCCTGTTCCTCCCCATTCAGACCCGCACGGCCTCCAGACACTGGGACATCACTTCGAGGGCATCATTGGGGTGATCTGGGGTGGAAATGTACAGCTGAGTATCATCAGCGTACAGATGACATCGCACCCCAAAACCACGGATGATCTCACCCAGCGGCTTCACATAAATGTTGAACAGGAGCGGCGAGAGGACTGACCCTTGTGGCACCCCGCAAGCAAGGCGCCTCGAGGTCGACCTCTGCCCCCCTGCCAATACAGACTGCGACCGGTCAGAGAGATAGGAGGAGAACCACCGCAACACGGTGCCTCCCACCCCCAATCCCCCCAACCGGTGCAGCATGATACCATGGTCGATGGTATCAAAAGCCGCTGAGAGATCTAACAGGACCAGAACAGAGGAACAACCCCTGTCCCGGGCCCTCCAGAGATCATCCACCAATGCGACCAATGCCGTCTCCGTGCTGTACCCAGGCCTGAAGCCGGACTGGCACGGATCTAGATAGACGGTTTCATCCAGGTACTGTGGGAGCTGGCGCGCAACCACACTCTCGACAACCTTCGCAATAAAGCGAAGGTTGGAGACCGGACTGTAGTTTGCCAAAACAGCCGGGTCCAGGGAAGGCTTCTTGAGGAGGGGCCTCACCACCGCCTCTTTCAGGGTGGGAGGCAAGAAACCCTCTCTCAAAGAAGCATTTCTAATCCTCTGGAGCCAGCCTCGTGTTACCTCCCGGGTGGCCAGTACCAGCCAGGAGGGACACGGGTCCAATAAACATGTGGTTGCGTTTAACCTCCCCAGGATCCTGTCCACGTCCTCAGGAGTCACAGCGTCGAACTCATCCCAGATAAGATGAGACAATAGTACAGGTAGTCCTTGATTTACAACAGTTCATTTATTGACCATTCAAAGTTACAACGGCATTGAAAAAAGTGACTTATGACCGTTTTTTCACATGACCCCATGGTCACATGATCTAAATTCAGATGCTTGGCAAGTGGTTCATATTTATGGTGGCTGGAGTATCCCGGGGTGGTGGTGGTGGTGTCACGTGATCAGTTTTTGCAGCCTTCTGACAAGGAAAGTTAGGATTCACTTAACAACTGCGTTACTAACTTAGCAAATGCAATGATTCATTTAATGGTGGCAAGAAATGTCGTAAGGTCACTTAACAAATGTTTCACTTAGTAACATAAATTTTGGGCTCAACTGTGGTCATGACTCGAGGACTACCCGTATCCCTTTCTAAAAACTAACTGATTTCCATTGGAGGAGATCAGGTAAAGATTTGGACATAATTCATTTCCAGCTACTAGCGGTTGGTCTGCTTTCCAAAAACAGAACCTCAAGAAGGCCTCTTTGTTTTCTATTCCTCCCAATCACTAACTTCAAAATGAGTGAAGGACTTCCATTTCTGTCCTTCTGTCCCTCTGCCCCACCTGGAAAAGTACCTGGGCACTTTCACTGAACTCCTCTGCATTTCTGCTGGTGCAATTGCTCAATAGAGACAAATATATTTCAGCCTTGAGGCAATTGTTCGGTGATTTGTTTGTGAAAGTGCTTCCTGGCACCAAAACAGCTGTATCAGTGGTGAAATTCAAATTTTTTTACTATTGGTTCTGTGGGTGTGGCTTGGTGGGCATGGTGTGGCTTGGTGGGCGTGGCTTGGTGGTATGGCAGTGGAAGGATACTGCAAAATACCCATTCCCACCCCACTCCTGGGGGATATTGCAAAATCTCCATTCCCACCCCACTCTGGGGCCAGCCAGAGGTGGTATTTGCCAGTTCTCCAAACTGCTCAAAATTTCCTCTACCGGTTCTCCAGAACCTGACGGAACCTGCTGGATTTCACCCGTGAGCTGTATAGTCATGCTCAAGTTATACTGATCCAGAAGCACTTTTTTAGACTCTTTAAGACTCCAAAACTTACTAAAAAGTAAGCCCCACTAAACAACATGAGTCTAATGTCTTAGGAGGGTTAAGGCCTGGAAAACTAGCAGTGCCTTTCCTGGCTTGGATTCTTCCAAATATGTCAACTAGCATCCAGAATTCTTAGGAATGGCTATTGTTGGCCAAGGAATTTGGGCAGTTGAATTCCACACATCTGGAGGATACCTAAATTGGGGAGAGCTGTTCCAGAAATTGTAATTTAAAGGCATTGTTCAGTTTGTTGATGGTGGGTCCTTTTTTAAAAAATTAATATTTTAATTGTGTTTTTACAAATAAACAAATCTTACATCTTATGCATAACTGCGACCATTTACATACCATAACATTCCAATTCAACTACACACTATACATTTTTACTATATATTTTAATTCTACTTCTATTTTGTCTATTTCTTTTCCTTTTTTCTGTTCTCAATCCAGTTCTACCATTTCTCCCATGTTGCGTAGTATTCAGAATCTATTTGTCCTTTCATTTCAATTGTTAATTTGTCCATTTCAGCACAATCAAAATTTTTTTTATAAGTACTAAGCCTTCAGAAGGTATATTTGTATTTCTCCAACATTGCGTGAAAGCTATCCTTGCTGTGGTTATTATATGTAAAATGATATATATTATTTTTTTGTCGTAGTTCCTTTTAACTATCCCTAGGAGAAATAGTTCCGGAGTATATTCTATCTGATGTCCTGTTAATTCCTGTAACCACCTATGTCTTGTCTTCTAATATTTTTTCGTTTCAGGGCACAACCACATGGGGGATCCTTAATAGGTAGAAGAGCAGGAGAGAGAGAAATCGGAGCAAACACAATTTTAGGATTTTGTAGTGGTCTCCCATCGCAACACTATTCAGGCCTAACTACTTAATTTTGAGCTCAGACACGGTTGGCCAGGTGCTACTACCTACAGAGAAATCATAGCATTATACTCTTCAGGGAATCAGGACTGCACGTTTCTTTTAAGGTAAATACATTTTATTTACTATAGAATTTCTGCCCTATTTTTTATGAGTAGATCAAATCAAATCGGGATATAATTCATTAAAAATAGGAAGTTCCAAATAATTACACAGTATAATAGTTTAGTAAAGTTCTAATTAAGCATGTTGAAAACTTTAACAAAACTTTCAAAAGAGAGTCAGTAGTCCAAGCCAGGAAAACACAGCACAAATAACTAAAACCCTGAGTGAACACAGATATACTATATTTTCACACTGCTTCTGAACATGTGTGTATGTATGTGTATGGACACACACACACACACACACACGTACGTACATTAAGCCTATTCATTCCTCTCTTGTTTATTTACACCCAGTTGGATGAGTCCCAGATTGTGCCTTGTTCATTGGTGACAACTTCAGGGAGACGTGCCTGCTAGCAAGCAAGGGGCATCGTTCCAAAGTCTTCCCTGAGAAACTACAAGCAGGAGCTTGCCGAGCCTGAAGTTAGAAGGCTAGCCTGCGAAGGATCAAAACGAAGGAGCCGTGGTGGCTACACTGTGCAAGAAAGGCAGACAAGAAGTTGTGAGAAGCAGCCAGAAGGTGCCACCATGTGAATTTTCTGCCCAAGGTTTGCAGGGCTGCCAGACTCTCTGGCAGCTTGCTTTGCTCAAGCAAGAAACTTCGCTTTCTCTGTCTAAAGGTCTTTTCTCATGATTTTGCTTCCCTGGGAGTGGCAGCGAGGCCCTGCCTTTTCACTGGCAGGCTTCTTTTCAGATCTCATAGCATAGGGGTGAGGAACCCAGCGGACCTTCTTCTGTGGCTGAATAACAGCCTCAGCAAAGGTATCTAGCTTGGACAGTGGTGAGGGATTCTGGGAGTTGTAGTTCAGTCACACAGTGTCTTTTGACAGATACTGTAGAAGCAAGGAGTAACTTCCTAAATTTAGGGAACACGCTTAGACCAAAACAAAGTCATGCTTCCATGTACTTTTGGGAATTCAAAGGCTAATTGCTGGTTATTTTTTTTCAATGGAAAAAAAAGTGAAGGAAAATTGAGTGAGGTGGAGCAGCTGTTGAAAGCCCAGGTAGGAGAACAGTGACATTATCCCAAACAGGTAAAACCTTTAATTTTTGTTCCTTCAGTGTCCTTAGTTTGCTGCTGCTCTGTAGAGAAAAGAATGAAAAAAACAAACAAAGGAACCACTTAAAAAAGCTAAATAGAATGATATAATTGATTTTATATGGGCCAGCTAAAATTGAGGAAAGAGTTCTGGGAGACGAAGAGTCAGAATGGTGATCAGATTGCTAGTTTAAGGCCCATACCCTAAATTTGCCTTTGACCATGTTGTCTGAAGCTATGGGGAGTTGAAGTTTGGGAGAGTTGACATAGACTGTATGGAAAAACAACAACAACTGAGGTTTATTCCTGTGATTCATAGGCTTCTTTCCAGATGATCAGTCTATTCAGCCTCAATAACCATGAAAAAAAGTCAATTCTTTAGTCATCATAACAAAGACTTGAGAATAATACTAATACTATTCATGAGGAAAATATTAATTACAGGTGTAAATCCTTTGTGAAATTCCTTTGATGAATTTAGGAAAGTACCATCCTTAACATTTACCCTCAGATGGGAAGGATTTTAGACCCTGGAAGAGGTTGTAGGGAAATGGCACAGTGAAAAAAGAAACAATGAAAAAGATTTGGATTTCAATTTCCATAATCCACAAACTAGAGAGTAGAGGAATTAGTTGAGTATATCTACTGGGTGCTATGTTGGGACTGGCTGGAAAAAGAGAAAAAGTGTGTGGCTTATTATGATCAGTAGATGTCACTCTATCTACACCAACAGTCAAGATTGTCTTCGAGTTGCCAGTAGCTTAAGCCAAAAGGACAATTTTGTTAGCAGATTTGGGGGAAATGGAAGACTCACTCATGCACTTCCTACAACTTCATGACTCAGTGTTCACTCACAGCTGAACATGCACAAGCAGATTCCACTGAATTTAGGGTGACTAAATTCATTCTAAAGACACATTGCATATATACCTTGCTGTTAAGTGGATAAGGGATGAAGAAAGCGGTAGTATTTCTAGTCTGCAGAATCTAGTCCCACATTCTCACCACATAACTTCTTTAACTTAGCTTGTATAAATAAGATAAGATATCTAAACATTTACAGCATATTGATTCATTCAATTACTCAGAACTGCGAATGGTTACATCATGGTTTACTGATCTCGTTCAAGAGCTGATGCCAAAGATTTACAATTCAGAGAACCACAAAATGTTTTCCACTTTATTCTTCATCCTGAAGAAAGTTTGCTACAGAAGTGTTGCACAAACGTTGTAAATACTGGCACCCTTAGCAGCAGACATTCATTGGGTTACATTGTTGTTTTGATATGGGTGATAATAACCTTTTAGAGCAAAACATGGGTTTAGAATAAATTTTTCAGTAAATGTCAGTTTTGTCACTCATTTATTTCTCATCAATCCCTTTAATGTTAAGACACTTGCTTATTATTGCAAAATATGAAGTAATATATTTATAGTGTGAATATTGATTACGTGCCACTAGTCAGTGTTGGGTCCCAGCGATGACATAGATTTTCTCCATGATGATTGTTGTTGTGGGAAAAATAGGAGAACAAAAGAGTATTATATATGTTCACCACCTTGAGTTATTTATAAAAATAATAAAGATGGGATAAAAAAAATGTATGTCTGTCTCTTTGTCCTTAACCTGGTCTTTTAGGCCTCCCAACTATGTACTCATCCACATTGTAACTCAGTCTATCTGAGTTACAATGACCATTCTTTCTTCTCTTTTTCAGAGAGCTGTGGCTTCACACAATGTGTCTAAAGTAGGATAATTTAAGCCAGGTTATTTTGCCTTGAGGGAGAATTTTGGATTGATTGCTTTGATGATTCATTTGTTTTCTTGATTGTGCTTGATATCTCAAGAGTTTTCTCCCACACCAAATTTCAAATAAATCAATATTCTTTCTATCCTATTGCTTCATAGTACATACGTATGTATTTATGTATGTATGTGTAAATATATGTGTGTATGTGTTTGATTTCACGAAATACATCAATTAAATATTTCACTCCCTTTTCAATAAATTATTAAATTCAATTTAAATGAAATAATGTGCTTCACAAGCCCAGGGGATGGACATTTTCTAAGCGTTGGGTGAAGTGAAAGGCATGGAAGAGATGATGTCAGGGGAGTGATGACTTTGTGGGAAACTGTTGTTAGCAATTGGATGCAAGATATCTCCTCTTTAGTTTAATGGGAAAAATGATATGGGAGGTGAGTGAATTTTAGTTGTGATGGGAGATAGCAATAGCACTTAGACTTATATGCTGCTTCACAGTGCTTTACAGCCCTCTCTAAGCGATTTACAGAGTCAGCATATTGCCCCCAACAATCTGGGTTCTCATTCTACCAACCTCGGAAAGATGGAAGGCTAAATCAACCATGACCTGGTCAAGATCAAACTCCTGGCAGTGAGCAGAGTTTGCCTGCAATACTGCATTCTAACCACTGCGCCATCACAGCTCCTGCAGGATTTGGTGGGAAATATGTGCCAAGCCATTATAGGAGAAGGGATCAGGACAGGAAATGGTATCAAATCTATGTAAAACTACCCACAATAACTGAATGCTCCATTATTAAGATAACAGCCCAACGTCCCGCAAGAGGAGCTGTGTAAGAACATTGTTCAGATGAACACAAATACATTGCAGCAACCCAAAACACCAAAAAAAAAAAAAGAGGAATTAGACCGCCTATTTTGCAGCATCTTCCAGCAAAATGAATACCCATGCAACTTTATTAAAAAAAGGGCCTAACAACCTCTAGGCAGAAATGACTCTCCTATATGCTTGTGCTGAGTGGAAATATGGCTTTCCACTCCAAATGAGGTGAGATTAATGGGGCTCAGGGTGAAGATGGTGGCCACCACTCTATGGAAAAGAGTGCTGGTCAAATCAGCAACCGTCCTGGCTTCACTTTGGAAGGTGGTCAATATGGAGTTATTATTAAGGGCTTTGAAGCCCTTTAAGGTTGCTTGATTAAATGAGTTGGCACTACTTGATATTAAAGTGTGACCTAGTCTTAATTTTTATAGCACTTGTGCTTTGTTTTATCTCACCTATAGTATCCTTTGCTTTAACTTTTGTGAACCATCAAGAGATCTTGAGATTGTAGTGGGTATCTATATATATAAAAATAGATGTGTGTGTGTACCAGCATAACTCTGGAAAGTCTCAAGCAATTTCAACCAAACTTGATACACAGATGACTTACTCTCTGGAAAGAAATACTGTGGGGGTAAGACACCCTTAACACCCCTCGGGGTGTGTGTTAAGATACAGCCTGTTGTGCCTTAAAATGGCTTCTACTGCACTGCCTTAAAATGGCTTCTACTGTACAGCACAGTAGAGTTGCCATGGTAACGGCTTCACAGTACTCCACAAGGGGGCTCCCTCTGGTAAGAGGGAAAATCCAACATTAGAAATTACGTTTGGTCTGGACATTTTCAACAAGGCTTTGATGATCAATAAAACATTACTGCAACTTGGCCTGCCTGCACCACTACGAGACCGACACGACGTATATCACACAGATTACATACGAGAAAAGAACTACAATGTCGAACAGCTTAGTGCGTATATCGCGGACAAGAAGCCACTTCTAAATCAAGATCAGAAAAAAGCATACCAAATGATCATGGATCAGCTAGCAAAACAACAAGGTGGTATCATTTTACTTGACACTTCTGCGGGCGCAGGGAAAACATTTTTAACTAATTTAATTCTTGCCGAAATCAGGGCTCAGGGTGAAGTTGTCTTATACAGGATTGGGATAAATAAATATCTGGGCAACGCTGGGTTATCAGCTAGTAGAAATATAACGAAATAAGTGTGTTCTTGGAAACCTGGAAAAGCAGCAGAGAGGAGAGAATTGCCTGCTCACCAGCTTTATGCTCATGCCAATTGCAATGCTTTCGGCAGTTATAGAAGAAAAGCAATTACTGAGTCGTTCAATCCCATTTCTCTCCAACCGTTGCCAGCTATACAACAGGTGGTCTAAAGGGAAGAATAACCTTTCATTCGATGAAGCATTTGCTCTCTCTGGGAAAAGAAAAGTATTTGGCACGTCTTCTATTAGTCTGTTTGCTGAAGGGAAGAATAACTTTAATCCCTTCCCCCCAGTGTTTCTTATTGAATGAGGAAGAAGTTGTGACTTATTCCTAACCTGTCTTCAGGTAAAATGACTTCCCTGGCAATCTTATTTTACAGAGGTTGAGATGGATTTTGAGAATCTTTAATTTTTTTATTGTCATTTTTGTTTGTAATACATTCTTTTATTACCTCGGGTATCCTTGCTCACTCTTGAGTGTTGTTTTCATTCATTGACCTTCTCAGAGTTTTCTTTGAGTTAGACAGGCTATAAAATGGTAAAATAACCAACGAATAAATAGATCACCAAAATAAACATGATAAACTTGCATCAAAGAGTACATTTCCTTTACCATTTGTAAACCAAGGTTTCTCTCCATTAGGCTTCAGTTGGAAGCAACCAGTGTAAAGTTAAATCTCGCTTAAAACTAGGCTGTCCGAAAAACAGTGTGTGTTTCTAAAGTGAACTTTCAGTTTGCAAACTAAACTAGATATATTTAAAATTCCAGATGGTATATTTTAATCTGAGCATCCTTGCCTATGACCACAATCATAGGCTGGAGGGAGAAGAGGAGGCCAAGACCAACTACAAGCTCTGTATTAGCAAGGAGAACAGGGAGGAGGACTATTAGGCAGGGGTCTTCTTCTAGAACCCACAACCTGTTTGTATGGGTGTGTGTGTGTCTCAGCTTGTAAAAGCACACGCATCTGCAGGGGGGCAAGCAAAGGCAGACAAAATGTGTGTCATCAGTGCATGATGCAAATCCTGTGACTTATATACTGGCATCCAGCATCAGGACACAGGTACAGAAGACCAGAATATGTGATGACATGATATCACAAGGTACATTTTGCAGTAGCCAGGCTTTTGATGAATCACCACGGCAAATTGACATCCCTAGAAAGACATCCCTAGAAAAATTGCCAGGTTTTGAGGGCCTTTCGAAAGGCTAACAGAGTTAGACTTCTGTGTGGGTACATTTTTCTTTAGCAACATTATGGAAATAATTTAGCATAACCCTTTTTTGGGGGCGTTGTTTTGGGCTTTCCAGTCTGGTCCACAGCCCTAAGATTTGCTAGTGGTTTTCCATCCAAGCATGAGGCCTGTTTAGCTTTTCAGAGATCCACCAAATTTGGAGAGATGATGCCACCTGCTGTGGTTGCCTGGGGCAACAGGATACCCATAACTGCATATGCTGATTGAAGTGGACATACTTATCTGATGGGGAGAGATGGATGCATAACCCATTCTGTCCAGCATCAAAGTTATCTGTATCACTAGGACCCAAAATGGTTTTGACAACTATAGTTCATTAGAGACAAATACGCGCGCGTGCGCGCACACACACACACACAGCAAGAGAGAGCGAGAGAGCGCTTTGGATTTATTAAAATTCCAAATGATATACTAGTAAACTGGCAGTCAAATGCTATATTAGTAAACTGCTTCTGAAAAGTTGTCAATTCCTGCAATACAACATACATACAGTCCCCTCATTGTATTCTTTTATGCATAAAGATGATAGGGATGTCATTCAGAAGGTGATCTGTACAAAGAAAGCTGCTTCCATATGTACTGGATAGAAGGATTATGCACACAGTGTAATGTCAATTTTAATGTGCTAACTGCTGTTTAATTTTAATGAGAAAACTCTGCCTTTAAGTACACAGGAGCAAGCCAATGAATTTTATCAAGGAGAAATGTAAACAATTTGGAGTCTGCATGCCCTAAGTTTCCTATGATATTCTAGTGAACATTTCTGAACTCAGTACAAACATTTCCAGAAGTTGCTTCCTAGTTTGGCACTCCCTTTCCACTTGAAAGTAACCAAAGGATGAATGTTTTCCTGGATTAAAAACAGCTCTCATTATTTAGGATGGCAGTTAGTGGCTAGGAATAGGGCAAAATCTTATTTTAGCAACATAAATCTCATCATGCAAAAGTCTCAGTCTCTCTCTCTCTCTCCCTCTCTCCCTCCCTCCCTCACCCTCTCCCTCTCTTCCCCCCTCCATCTCCATCTCCCACTCCACTCTCTACTCTATCATCATGTTCATCTCTTATTATTAGAAGAAAATCAGACTTTCCATCTGATCAGGCAGATTTGGGAAGCTGTCTTGCTAATTTTTAGTAATACAGGATTGAAGATTTAACAATCATTTTCTAAGTTTTAAAAGACATGAGTGCAAATGCATTTATGCATGTGTGAACACACACATACATTAGGGTTTAGAGAAATATTCTAAGCAGCTGAATCAGAAAGTCAAACACTTAAACCACCATGAACAACTATATTTACATCATTGTGAACACACATACTTTCTTTCAAAAACCAAAATTTCCACCTATTCTCCAAAGTGTGTTATTAATTTTCATGCCATGTATCATAGCAGAATGATTGCATTTCTGAGCTTGGTTTCTTTCAACATGATCTAGTCTCTGCTTTCTAAACCACTTGTTTTTATATCTATTACATATAGGAAGCATTGAAGTCAACAATAGGAGAACTCGGATGGACGACTTGTGTCAAAGAAAGATTGCCAACTGCAAAATATGGATATAATTTTATAACATTATTTTATAATTAAAGTAATAAGTGGGGTTTCCTGCTATTGTTTAAAGATGTGTCAGGATACATTTAAATCATCGATAAAAATATAAGAAAATGCTACTAAGTAAGATGTTGGCAGCAAAGCTGGTACCAAGGGGAAAGAGCAGGCAAAGGACATGTGCAAACAATTTCGTGGGAATAGTTCTGTTTATGGCATGTAGATTCTGTTTTAGGAACTCTAACCACTTAGAAAGTATTTTCATTCATGCCAGAATGAGGTTTTGCTTGTTTGTTATTGAACATCTTATGTGGATAGACTATTTTTTTTTTACTGGCAAAGAAATGTAGTATATTGGTTTGGTGTGTGAAATAAATATTTTAACTGAATTTTGAAGAATTCTTTAAAAGCATGTAGAAACGATTGCAGTTTGGGTGCAATGTTGTACACAGCATTGCACCCAACCTAGTTTGTGTGTACGTGTGCATGTGTGCATATATATACACTAGGTATATTATACATATGCATATACTTTTATCTGTAACATATAAATATATATCCTTATATACTATGCAACTGAAGATAATGGCCAATATTCAATGAGAGTCAGTGAGTTCCACATTCCATGCACCATTTCTGATTCCCAATTGGCTGACCCTTCGTGTTATCCAGTGAATTATTACTTTTGAATCTGAAGGATTTTCAAACATGTCTTGTAGAATGATACAGTGGAATTTGTATCCTTTAAAAATGGGGAAGGGAGCACAAGAACCTTGCTTGGGTGTATCCAATCTATTGGATGCATCATGAATTATGAACAAGCGTTCCTATCTTTATCTAAAACAATGCATTCTGTTTTTATGAATTCAGAACATAAGAAGTTCTTAAATTGATAGGATGTCCTATGCCATTTATATTCAGGGTGGTGAATCAACCACACATCCATCACTAAATCTGTAAGAAAACAACACAAGATGGTTTAAGTTAAGGTCAGCTAATATTTCTAAAAATCCTGAGGGGGAAAAATACTAAAACCCTCAAATATGTTACCACTTAAATCTTCTAGGCTAGGGGAAGGAATTTCACCACTGAAGTTTCATATCATCCCTCTCTTTAATTGCCATTCACTTCACTGGATGGGGATTGGCATATAAATGGGTGGATTAGATAGGGAAGGAAGTATTTTTTTTAGTTTGTTTCATATACGAAAACACAGATTGGTGTCATGTACCAACATTTTTAATGCAGTGAGTAAATATGTAGGAGTGCAGTAGAGGTTTTGCCTTTGCTTGCGATCGCATAGCTTAGCCTCAGAGTCATTTTTGTCAGATATGAGATCCAGTAGAATCACAGAGCATTTCCAGAAGCTGGCTTTCAGAAAGGACTTTTAATATGCAATTCAGCCTTCTGTTCCGTTGAATAAGTGCTTGAGAGTCTAATTAAGTTTGATTGTGGCGATCCTATTTGTTAATATTTCCATCCCAGCTGTGTTTTCATTTTTTTGGGTTTTGTTTTGTTGCAGAAGGGAC
The DNA here is from genome assembly GCA_012654045.1 of Ptyas mucosa. Lineage (NCBI taxonomy): Eukaryota > Metazoa > Chordata > Lepidosauria > Squamata > Colubridae > Ptyas > Ptyas mucosa. The sequence continues at coordinate 28,398,460 of WNWU01000017.1, forward strand.
ATAGGAAGAAGGGACATTTTCTTCTGTCCACTTGTCTGTGACCTATTGTCCTGACCCTTTTTGCTTTGCCAGCTTGATTCTGGGATCTGACCAAATTGGAGAAAGCTTGGGTGGCTGACTGTGAAGAAGTAAAGATTGCAAAGAGTTCAAATAATTTCTATTTTCACATAAAAATTAAATGAAGGCATGTACCATTTTATGTAGGAGTAGGATATGGTATATTCTATGTTGATCAAAGTAACCATGAGATAACATGGAAGCGATATCTTTAATACCTGCCTTCTCAACTATGTTTCTTAGTGAAGCCTCTTTCGACTGCAGCAGCAAACTGTCCATATTTCACTACCAACACTGAACTCATTGACCTCTTGCCCATTTTTTTCTGGTCAAATAGAGAGGGAATATCTGAGCATTTGTATCATTCAGTTTCCTGATTACAGATGAATAGAAAGGCAGACTCATTGCTTATTTCAAACTGGGAATTCAACTCTTATTTCAAAGGTTTCGAATCTGGTTGGGTAATGTGATCGTCTTGCTGGGAAAATTAAAGGAAACATGAACATGAATTAAGCATGTGGGGATAGGATATGGCTTTTATTTTATTAACTCGGCAAGTTTCTTGCTCTTATTCCCTCGTAGTTTACATAACATTGCTGGAATTTCTTCACTGTTGTTTTTCTTTCTTCCAAGAATGAGCACACAGTGATCTGTGCTTACTCAATACCTGGTCTTTTTCCAGCAAAAGAAAATATGAGTTGATCTAGTTCATTTCCAGTATTTGTTGTTCCAACTTGCTAGTCTAGTTTGCTTCCACTAATTACTGTTCTATCTACTATAGGAAGTAAATGGATGCTTTGATTATGTGATAAAATCCTAAACTCAGAGTTTTAATGAGCGTCTCATAATGTCTACAAAACTGACCTTATATTTGTTGGCAATGTAGTGATTTAAACTAGTCCAGCCTTTTCTTTCCCAGCCTGGTGCCCTCCAGATGTGTTGGGAATACAGCTCCAAAATATTTGATACATTTTAAATATTTATATTCTGTCTTTAAAACAAATGTTTTCCCAGGGCGACTTCCAATAATCTAAAATCATGATTTCAAATTTAAATTAAAGCAGTACCTAAAATATAGAAACTATATTAATGATATGTAATATTTATATTATTATTATTTATAAGACAAGCATTAAAATAGCAGCAAGAAATGGGTTGGAAGCTGTATGGCAATATAAATAGGAATATGTGAATATACATTTATAGCTGGAAAAAACAGCAAAGTTTTCCCCTGGTGCTACAGAAAGAATAAAGGCAGATCTTAATGGAGGGCATTCCAGAGGAAGTGGGTCACCACTGAAAAAGCCATTATGGGACTATCACCTACCATAGCTAAACATGGAGAGCCCCCAAACAGACCTTCAGTGGATCATTTAAAGCAATGTTTTTCAACCTTAGCAATTTTTAAGACATGTGGACGTCAGTTCCCAGAATTGAAGCACTCCTATGATGCAGCCCCATGCTGGATGAGGAATTATGAGAGTTGAGGTTCACAAATCTTAATCTTTCCAAGTTTGAGACACATAGATTTAAAGGTTCATATAGGATCTTTTCACAAAAGGTTTCTTCAGATACTGTACTTCCAAGCTGTGAAGGACTTTGTAGATAGAAATCAACGCATTTAGATGGGACCAGAAATCAACCTGGAGATGCTATATTATGACATAATATTGTGATACTACTGTATTGAAAAGTTATCTGTAAAACAGAGTTCAAGCCAACGTCAATGAACGGGAACTCAGAATAACGTTATTTAGAAATGAGAGAGGCAGGCCCACATCTTATCATATATTTGGCATACCAAACTCCCCAGAGCAGGTAACTAAACTTTTGGAGATTAAAAAAAAACCAAACAAAAAGAAAAAACACATCCTGGAAGAACAAGAATGCCGTCTGGAGAGAAAATCATTTAAACTGACAGCATGTAAATTAGTAGGGTACAGAGCAGTTTAGTCCACTATCAGCAGGGGTGAAATCCAGCAGGTTCTGGAGAACCGGTAGCGGAAATTTTGAGCAGTTCGGAGAACCGATAGCAGAAGTTTTGAATAGTTTGGAGAACCAGCAAATACCATCTCTGGCTGGCTCCAGAGAATGGAGATTTTGCAGTATCCTTCCCCAAGCCATGCCCACCGAGCCACACCATGCCCCCAAGCCATGCCCACAGAACTGGTAGTTAAAAAAAATTGGATTTCACCACTGACTATCTGGCATGATTATCAAAGCCCTGAAACATAGATTTCAATGGAGCCTCTTTATAAAGGACTACCATACTCTTGAACTAGATACTTGGTCAGCTCTAGCTGCAAGAGTCAGGAGAATGACTGGAGGAATGAGAATGGAAGTGAGGGCAACAATCATTCTTCAGTACGTCAGTAAAGTTTGTAACCCTTGGGATCACATGAGCGCATAACTTGCCAAAAAAAATTCTAGCTGCTTTTCTAACTGGTTGCTAGGGAAAAACAGGGAAAGGAGTTCCACTGAGGGTTACAAAAGGCTATGCAAGTATAGCACCTTTAAGCTGCACAGTCACAGTAACATGGGAACAGCTGATGATGAGAGGAGCTTGAGCAGTTGCTAAAAAAAGAGTAAGAAAGAAGGATTCTTGCATCGTATGCGGGACTCATAAAACCACAAGGTTAGTCAGAATTTTAAAGGAAAAGTAGACACCCATACCCCTCTGGGTCATCATTTCAGAGATATTTCCTTACTGAAACAGAGAAACAGAATGACCATGGGTGAGCAAAAATAAAAATAAAAAAAAAATCAGTGGGAACAGGAGCGATTTCTGACTGATTCTTGGCTTCTTCATTGAATTTCTTCATGGGAAATTGTAGTAAGCATCAGAAATAAACATGCATGTCTTCATTACATCAAATCCATTACTGGACCCCATGATAGTGAACACATTTCTCCTGGTATCCAACCTCCCTGTTGGGAGAAAGGTGATTGAGAAGGTAGCTGTGCAACAGCTTCAGAAGACTCTGGATGAAGCAGATTATTTGGATCCCTTTCAGTCAGATTTTAGATCTGGATATGAAACCAAAATGGCAGTGGTTTCCTTTATGAATGGTCTCTAATGCAGACAGGATGGTGGCAATTTGTCCATCCTTGCCTTCCTTGGTCTCTTGGTAGTTTTTTATATCATTGACCATGGTATCTTTCCTGACTGACACAGAGAATTGGAGTTGGTTGCAATGGTGTTTTGTTGGTTCACCTCTTTTCTCTGACGTTAATTCCAGTTTGTGATGATGGGGAATATGTCACCCTAGATTCCTGCTATGTGGGGTGCTGCAGGGGCCATTGCATTCCCCTCTCCTATTCAGCAACTACATGAGACCATTGGATGAGCTCATTCATTGCCATGGGGTGAAGGATCATCAGTATGCTCCTGGTGAATTAAGCAATGCTGTGGATGTCCAATCCCAGTATATGGAGGCTATGAGGGCTTGGATGGGGAACAGCAGGCTTCAAAGATTGAATGGCTTTGACTTTGATTCTGGGATTTTACCCTCTTTGGTACTGGATGGGGTCACGGTGCCCCAAATGGTCCCTATACACAATCTTGGGGCCCTCCTGGACTCACGACTCTTGCTTGAGGAGATTGTGGCAGTCATGGTTAGGAGGCTTTTGTACAACTTTATATTATGCTCCAGTTACAGCCAGTCCTGGATCAAGGCTCTGTATTTGCAGTCACTTATGCCCTGGTCACTCCCCAGTTGGACTATTGAGATGTGGTCTACACAGGGCTGCCCTTGAAGAGTATCCTGTAAGTTGGTGCAAAATGCAGCTATATGAGCAGTTATGTGTGTCTCTGGTAGAGCACACATTTCGTCTCTGCTGCATGAGCTGCAGTGGTTACCAGTTTGTTTCTGGCTACAGAAACTGAAACTTAGACTGAACAGAATGGGTATGTTATGGGACCCATCCTCTAGGGAGCTCCATTAGGTAGGATTTAGATGAGGGGCCTTTTCTGCTGTGTCCCCTGCACTGTGGAATCTTCCCTCTCTGAGGTAAAGATATAGCCTCCTCACCTCTAGGCTTCAGAAGGTCTCTTAAGACCTGGTTATGCCAACAGCCTTGGGGAGCCCAGGGGATGGATGAACTGGTTTCATTACTATTAACATTGCTTCACATATTAATTTTTTAAAACTCTTTCTAGAGTTTTGGATGTTTTAATTTTTGTTATTGGTAAGGATTTTAGATATTTATTGTTTTAATCTTGCTTTAATCTTTAATGGTATTGTGTTTTGTACTGAGATAGATTTAATTATCCATATACTAATTTTTATGTTTCCCTGTATTTAATTAATGTTTTCATCACTTTTATAGTTGTTTTTTTAGATTTGGGGGGGATTTGTATATACACACAGGTGTGTGTGTGTGTATGCTTTTAAAAATGCTTTTAAACTTTGTACATTTTATATATTTTAGCTTTTAAACTTACTAATTGTTTGTATCCCACCCTTCTTATGCTGGTCTATAATTGTAATAAAGATTTGATTGATATGTTCCAGTCATCTCCCAGATATTTTCCTTGCTCTCACTTGGATGTATTCCAAATGGCTAAAGGGATTTTGTAAAGTGAAAGAGGCACCACAGGAGCAGCCATGCTGACTTCCTTAGTCATCTGTGTAATCTATTCCCTTAAGGTAATTGTTACATTCCAGCCATGAATCTGATCCATCAAATTTCAGCGATCTCCAGGTTGTACATGTCATCTAACACTGAGATTTCAGGTTTGTCCTGTTTCTTTCCCAACATAATGCCATTAATATACTGTACAGATACTTTCTAGTCTCCCTGTTGTGTCGAACTGCACATTGCTAAGCTTTACCTTTTCTATAGTGCTTCTTCCTTTATTTATCATGTGTTTCATCAAATGATTAGCTCTCAGCTCCTACCCTCCAAAATTTAAAGTAATTTTGATCAGTTTTGCAACGCACCTGTGACCAAGGATACTGATATTAAAGCTCATGGTCTAATCTTATCTTCAAAAGGTCCTGGCATTGTAGATCCTGATCTATAGACACCATTGGAATATCTAGTTCAGTGATTGCTAACTTTTTCTGGACTGAGTGCCCAAAGCACGTCCAAAAATGCAATCGTACATAGCCCCGGTGTGAATGTGCGTGGCTGCTGCGAATGCAAGCGTGCCCTCGCATGTGCCCCCCATGCCTCGCACCCCACCCCCCACATGTGCATGTGAGGCCCCCACATGAGCCCTGCCCCCCACATGCACAACAGAGACCCAGAGACCAGCTGGCCGATGGGAGGTGCGCATGCATATATGGCGGAGTTGAACTGGGGCAATGGCTCGCATGCCCACAGAGGGCGCTGCGTGCCACTTCTGGCACATGTGCCATAGGTTCACTATCACGGATCTAGTTGTTCCTTTGCAATGATCTTTTTGTCATAACTTGGACTTTTAATGAGGAGGGATGAAAACACAACCTGTATTCTAAGATCTATTGCTTTCTTTGAAAACTCATAATCCTTGGAACAATATTAATATTTCTATTCCCATATTGATTAAGAGCAGATACTTAGTTAATCTGATGAAGCCACATTTAAATATAGTCTGCAAAATGGCAGTTCTAGAGATGATATATTCAGCGGGCACACGTTTACCATATTTCTAGCAATAGGAGTGTCCAATTGCATCAGAAATTTGTGCTACTTCAGATTGGTGCTTAAATTTCTTCCTTATACAATGAATCTTTTTTTTTTCCCATGTGCTGAAAACATCTCATCTGCAGGTGATCCAAACTGTGAAAACAGCTTGGTACTGGCACCGAGTATTGCAAAGTATCAGTAGGTTTGCTTGATCTAAGTGTTATGTTCACCTACTCTATTGTCTCTCATTTTTGGCTTTTTTCCTTGGTAGCTTCCCCATTCTCTTTCAGAAAGTCTTACTGTTCTTCTTCTTGCTTTTATAAAATGCCTTCCCCATGAGGCCGGAATGACAGCAATATATTTGGAACCCATTATATTCTGTAAATAATAAATGAATTCCACAATCTTGACCATAAAAAGTGGCTTGTTTTGTGACCTTCTGAAGTTCTCGAGAACATAAATCACAGCAAAACAGGACCCAGAGACAGTATTCAGAGACAGTAATTGCCAGGGGAAACAAGGGGAGACAAGTGGTAATTGCCATGGAAGCAAGTGAATTCAAGTGCTGCTGACTAGCTAGGGCAGGTGTCCTCTAGTGAAAGAATTAACAGGAAACAGGACCTTGGATAGCTCCCATTGAGTTTTGCAGGCTCTTTTTCCCCACTCCCCCACTAAGAAAATAGTTGATTGTTACCTTGTCTCATATAAATAGCTAGGTCCCATTCTTTTTGAAGTAGGAGTTTGATATTTAAAGAACAATTGGTTGATTTTGTAGTGTCTGATTTGGGATGGGCAGATAAAGGTCTGGTTAGGGTTCAGATTCTGAATCCAAGGATGAAGCCAAGACTATGGTTGGAAAAGGAACTGTCTGATTGTCTCCTGGGAATTCTGCATACTGTGAGGTTCAAAGATAAAAGTAAAGACTAAAGGCAACATACTTAGGACTAAAAACAGTGTAGCTCCACACAGGTGATCCAAATACTCATGGTTGGTCTTCTGAGAGTTGAATATGAAACTGTTCCTTCCCATTCAGACCTGCACAACTTTCAGGCCACTGTGCCAACACCTTAACAGTATTATGTAGTGAATCCAGAATCAAGATGTACAACTGAGTTTCATCAACATAATAATGAAATTAGACCTCAAACTGACACATGACCTCACCCAGTACCCAGGGGTGAAATTTAGCAGGTTCTGACGGGTTCTGGAGAACTGGCAGTGGAAATTTTGAGTAGTTCAGAGAACTGGCAAATACCACCTCTGGCTGGCCCCTGGAGTGGTGTGGGAATGGAAATTTTGCAGTATCCTTCCCCTGCCATGCCCACCAAGCCATGCCCACAGAACCAGTAGTAAAAAGAATTGGATTTCACCACTGCCAGTACCTTTATGTAGATGTTAAATAGGAGAGGTGATAGCATTAAGTCCTGAGACACTCTACTTGTTAAGGATTTTGTTGTTTGATCTTTCCTCTTTCCCCCATATTAGTTGGACCCAAATCTAGAGAAAGGAGAGATCTACAGCAACACTGTGTTGCACCCCTAATCTCTATAGACAATCCAGAAGGATAACATGATCGATAGTATTGAAAGCTGCGGACAAATAAAGGAGAACCAGGACAGTTGCACTACCTCTATCCTGGCTGTGCCAGAAGTCATCAACAAGCATAACCAATGCCATCTTAGTTCTATGTCCTGATTTATAACCCAATTGAAAAGGGCCCTTTGAAGCTGGATGAAAATTGTCCAGGACAAATACAGTTTGGCATCAGTGCACCCCAGATAAAACCACCATCACAGCAACAGGTTAAAAAAGAATGAAAAGTAGAAAAGTCCAATGGGACAAACGCAATAGCAACAACCACACTCAGAGGCAAAAATGACCATGGAACTGGGGCTGATAGCAAACATTCCCATTGATAGCTCAAGCTCCTGCCACTCCTCACAAATGCACCTCATTTGCAAAAACTCCCCACTGGGGATCAAAAATTCCTGGAGGCCAGAGCGTCTGCCAATGCACCTACATGAGGCCTGTCCCACTTGCCCAGATGGAAAGGCAAAAGGAAAAACTCTGGCCACATCTGTTTTCATTGTATGTGTGTCGCTATTGTCATATACCGTATTTTTCAGAGTATAAAACACACCTTCCCCCCCAAAAAGAGGGTGAAAATCTGGGTGTGTCTTATACTCTGAATGTAGCCCCGCCCAGCTTCTCAAATGGAGGTTTCAGAGGCTGAAAAAAGCATCAGAAATGAAGCTTCAGAAAAGAAGCCCCCAAATAGAGCTTCAGAGGCTTTTTTTTCTGAAGCTTTGTTTCGGAGGCTTTCAGGGTCAGGAAAAAAAGTTTTTTCTGAAACAGAGTTTCAGAAGTTTCAGAGGCACAAAAAAAAAAAAAAAAAAAAAGCAAGGCACACAGCTCACAACCAAGGAACCTGTTGCTAAAATTCACCTCTGGGAACAGCTGACTGGGGGTATTCCAGGAGGCCGATCCACCTGCCAATCAGCTTTTTTCTTATTTTCCTCCCCAAAACCAAGGTGCACCTTATACTCCATTGCAGCTTATACTCTGAAAAATATGGTACATGCAAAGATGAGACTCCTGCCCTATCATGGGGCAATACAGGGAGGCAAAAAAATGTAAACAAATTTGCCAGAGAAACTGCCTCAGCAGTCCAGTACTGTGAACTTTCAGGCCTTACTCTGCCAATCTCCATCTTCACTTCTTGGTCACCACACATCTCCATCCATCACTCTCCTGGAAGCAGCAGCACTCCCAAGTAGAAGATTGTTTCCACATTTTTTTTTTGGTGGGCATATGTTCTTCTATTATATGCCAGAGTCTTTTAGATGACTTGGGCATTATATAAATGTGCTGAATGAATGAATATCACATCTTCAAATTCATTCAACGTTCAGCCAACTTTACTCAATTTTATTCAAAATACAACTCACCTCTGTGCCAGCCTAAATCTAATCTGCCTAGTTGCCATCCTGTTTTTTTCTTAACATATATTCTTTTTCTTTTCTGGCCCAGCCACAAGAAGGCATATTTTTGCTTTTGGTTTTAATTAGCCAGGCTACAGCTTGTTGTCCATAGCTCCACAACCTCCATATAAAGTGTGGCCAAACATGTTAACAGAGTTGCTATTGGTCCTTATTGAAATGAAATATAATTTGGTGCTTTTTTATAAAATCAAGATCAAGAATGTATTTTTTAAAAAAAAAATGGCTATGAACCATGCTGAAGCTGGATCTAATTTCAGTTCAAATGTTGGTTTTGTAAATGATCAATATATGCATCCAGTGCTCCCTTTTTAATTCTTTCTTTGTGCAATAGATGCTGGATCTGAGGACGTTTCTAATCCATCATAGCCCATCTTAATCTGAAAAATTATGGTTCTATCAAGGCTCTAGAGATAACTGGTGGGCTTTTCAGATGATTGGTAGACTTGATGGATGATGGCTTCTATTAAAACCTCCAGTGAGATGTCTGAAGCCAATAATAGCTCCCAGATCTGACAGAAGTTTGAGAAAATAATTAAAAATCATTGCTCTATCCTGAGTAGTAGCTGCAGGTCCAGCAGCAGACAAAATCCCATCACACATCCTCCACGTAAATATTTTTTTTAAAAGTGGAGGGAGGGAGGAAGAAAGAAAATAAACAACAGCCCATGTTGAAGAGAGAATGAGAATAAGAAAATGATGAAATGGGGTAATTTTGTCTCTTCTCCTTCTGTCTGGACTACTGACGCAAATTCTTGTCTGTTGCGAGTCTGGAGCATTTTTTAAGGGTCACTGGGTTCTTGTGTGGCAGAAACTCTAAGATTAGCACTATTAGCACAGAGTCATATGGGGTGATAATCCCAACTCAAACAATAGGTGGCATTGCACGCTCACATTTGGCCAGCTGTTCTAGTCAGCAACCACACGCATTGCCAACTAAACAAGATCCATTTTTGAGACCTACTTGTTTCCTACAAATATAAGAAATCTGACAGTCGTTTTGGCCATACATAATCTCACCCCCAAAGTTCCTTTATGGAAGAAAGGTCCCTCAGACAGTAGCCAAGTGATTATCATAAGAAGGCAGTTCCAAAATTAAACTATAATAAAGACTTGGCCACCGTCAGTCAGAGCATAGAACAACTCAAAGAAGGAGTGCAAGATTGGAAGATATGGAGAGACCTGGCTCATAGAATTGCCAAGAGTTGGACATGACTGAATGCATAACATCATCAAAGACTTGCCATCTAGTTCTCAATTGCATAGACTGGTTCTCTTAAAATCAATGTTGGGATCAATGCAGTTTTATACTCTTATCCTAGGGCAGCAGTCACCAACTGGTGGTCCGTGGACCACTGGTGGTCCGTGAGAAAATTTTGGTGGTCCACAGAAAAATTATTTGCATTTTTTATATTGCACTAAATCAGGGGTCCTTGAACTATGGCCCCTGGGACAGATACATGCAATGAATTATTGTGTTGCTACAGAGAGTCTCCCCCTTCAGGGTCGGAGAGGGACAGAAATTCTGACTTGGGGTCTGCTTCAGCCTCCTGGTGCAGGGCTTTGAGCGATGGCTGGAGGGAAGTGCCACTGGTGGTGAAGAGCCGAAGGACCTTGTTCCAGTGGGACCGCATCATGGCTGACCATCTCAGCCTGCTGAGCCTCCATGCGCCTGTACCTGGCCTTGTACTCCCGCAGATCTTCCCTCTGCTTGGAAAGCCTATGCTCGTAGTCTTCAGTGAGGTGCTTCTACTGAGCCTCCTTCTCCGTCAGATCCAATTTGAACTGAGCTGTTTTGCCAACTCTTTCTTGTGGTGGCTGCTTAGCTCCAACAACTGCTTCCTGTTGGGGCCCTAAGGAGCCCCGACAGGGAGGCAAAGAGTGGCTGGGAGGGGAGGGGTAAGTTGAGTTGAGGTTGGCAAGGCATCCTTCAACGTGAGTGACATCGAGTTCACCATGCCCACCCAGTCACATGATCACCTAGCCACGCCCACCCAGCCGGTCATTAGGTAGCTCATATTAGTGGTCCGCGGGATTTAAAATTATGAATTTAGTGGTCCCTGAGGTCCGAAAGGTTGGTGACCCCTGTCCTAGGGTATAAACAAAACAATACAGAAAAATTTATACAAAATATTGCATTTGAATGATAAAAATGAGAAACAAGGTAAAAATGAAAAAATGTAAGTTTTATTATATTACTCATTTCTGAAAAGCCTTTGTAATAAACCTTATAAACAAAATCAGAGAAACAGCTACCCAAAACTCACTCTCAGATGGCAAATGGTTCCAAAGAATGAGTGTTTTCCCATCCGATTAGTCTTTACTTGGGATTCTCAAAAGGTTTTCCTCTGTTATATATTTTGAAGGAGCAATGCAGGAAGATGCATTTAGAGTTGGAAGGAAATTTGAAAGCAGGTTGTTGCCAGTTTCATAAAAGGGTTAACAGGCATGGCCATTCAGAAAATATTTATTTACAGGAAGAAAACATTGGAGACATTCTCTGCTATTGATTCTAAGCCATATTCCTAGCTGATGTGTATTATTTTGGGGGATATCATTTTTGGGGGAGGGTACAGAGCTGAAGCCACATACCATATTATCTTCTAAGAATGCCCATGGGACTTACATAGGTCCCATTTAGTCTTACAAAGAAAGCTAAAGTTTAGTGGCCAATATTTTGAAGCATACCAACTTCCATTCATTTTTAAAAATGAAAATCAGCTAAAAAGCAATCAGATAGAGAGTGAACCTGGTAGATGAAAAGGAAACTTAAAGAACATTCAGTTGTCAATGTTTGAAGTAGACAACTTCAGGAATATAATTATTGAATTACTATATAGAACTTGGTTTATACCCTGATGTAGGAGATGACCAGGTTGAGCCTGAAGGAGGGGTCAAGTATGTCATCAGTCTTGAGTCCTTTTGCACCCATAAGAGATCTAAGTCCAGTTTACCTTTAATTCCATTGATTGTTATCTACCACCAATTTTCTTTGACCGTTAGTAGTTCAGATTCTTGTATAGAGCATTAGCATGTAATAACCCTATAATCGTTTGAACTGCCTTGCTTCCTTATTACCTGTGTCTAACACTTAAATATATATAACCCACACTGCTGTGGCATCTTCTGGGTTGATGGGAGTTGTAACCCAGCAGTTTGAAAAGTCAGCATAAAGAATGACACATGCCAATATACTGCAATGTCATCTTATACTGGGCAATAACTCCATTTAGTTTACATATAGTTATATGCTTAACAGAAACTGAACTACTGTTGCCTGTTTTATGTTCATGTATTGGATCTGCTTTATGTCTTTTGCTGTTGATCAAATGTACAAAGTTGACATGTAGCTCCTCCTTCCCTTGTCTGAAGAGAGAGTATAATAATTTGTAGAGAGATCTTCTCACAGTAGGTATCTAGTAGGAATCTAGAATCCTATGATACAAGGGAGCTATTTAATGTATACAATTCTTTGATCTCTGGCTTTAGGCAAGCATACATGTAGAGAACTAGGGTGTCTCTTGTCAACTAGTATATTTGTCTAAAATAGTGGTGAATAAGACGTGCTTCCAAGTTTTTTAGAGTACAATTGCTATAATCCTTGCCATTGAATTATTATTAGCTGGAGTTGATGGGATTTGGTCCAAAATATCTAGAGGGCAATAATAAGTAGTGTAGTAGTGTATAATTCCTAATGGATTCTATATTCTCTTTTCACCTAACTGATTTGTATGTTGCAGTAGAATCGGAATATTTAATGCTAAACAAATTATGTAGGTTATACCTCACATAAATATTTATTAATAATCTCTCCTTTTGTCCCATGTGTGTGAATGTGTGTGTGTGTGTGTGTGTATGTGTATGTGTATAAGTGTATGTATATGTACAATATATGTAAAAATTAAACTGTATTTGGTGTGTTGAAGTAACAGAGTTTGGGCTTCCAGGACTTTTTAATTATTGAACACCCTGCTTTCAACAGTACAGTTCACTGAGTCAACTCCAAAAAGAGACTAATTGATCCAGTCAGTTAACAACAGAGGATTAAGTTTAGCCTTAAACAAATCCAATTGTGCGTAGTGTTAACCAATTCTATCCAATCAGTCACAATGTGAGAGTTTTTAGAGCCATTTAGTTGATTCATTTTGCTTACCTTGTCCTCCAGGGGAAAAAAAAAGCTTGAGGGAACGAATGGGTGGAAAACAGAGCTTTTCCATTACAGGTCTGGCAGCAGTAGATAATACACCCCAAATATCAATTAGCTGCTGTGCCCAAGCCATGCCTGCTCTTCCCTGCCTGTCCAATGAGGAAGAGGCTAGTGACATCATAAAGCTGTGTCAGGAATCCTGCAAAGAAAAAGTGGCTGAAGATTGTGAATGTAAAAAATGGGACATTTGGTCTAGTCAATGAGGCTGTGTACTGCCAGAATCTCAGGTAGCAAATCTGACTGGTTTAGTCATGGTGTCAAGGGAATAGGCCTTGGTATCAAAACAATATGCCAAAAGCTGAATGGTACTATGTAACTGATGAGTACAGGCCGTCTACTCTAGGGACCCACAGCTCATCATCACCTGTTTTTAAAACTATGAGAGAACTCAGATTCTATGATCTATGATCTATCTATCTATCTATCTATCATCTATCTATCTATCTATCTATCTATCTATCTATCTATCTATCTATC
>WNWU01000017.1:28411822-28466633 GCA_012654045.1 Ptyas mucosa
ATCTATCTATCTATCTATCTATCTATCTATCTATCTATCTATCTATCATCTATCCAACTTATACGATGACCCATCTATCCATGGAACTCTGGGTAGTGAAGAAGATAAAAACAAAGAATTCCCTTCAACCAATCAACCAACCAAGTACTGAAGTTTAATAAAACCACAAAACCACTAATCATATCCACCCAAGCCAAAGCCCTCATGCTAACATCCTGACTCTAAGAATTCCTGGTTTGAAGAACAGTTTTTTTCATGAGGCCTCCTCTTTCTCTTTGAAAGCATTTTGTTATTTTTAATGTTTGTCCTATAATGCAACCCCATGTTTAAACTGCAGTATTAATGCAGCTATCGATGAAGACTGAAATCTGCCTGTCAAACCATTTGGATGATACAATTACACTTTTTTTAAAAAAAATACGACATTGTGGTATCTGAATGTGGGTGGTCTTAATCTGGTAGCTGTAGAGTTCAAAGGTTTTGAGTCAAGAGAGCCTGCTGCCCTTACTAGCTTCATTTGTGTACATCTATGTCTTCACAAAAGATTTTTTACTCTCCAGATTTTACAGGAGGTGCCTAGATTCAAGAAAATTTTCTGTATCTGGATATTGGCCTTTGGAGTTTGTCACGGTAGGGAGAAAAATGCAGAAGTTGACAAATATGCCTTTTCTTCCATTTAACCTTTAGCTTCCATTTAAACAGTGCATTTTATGGGCACATATTATCTGGGAATGGATAAAGGCAGACTGCCAAGAGTTGGAAAATGGCTAAGAGAGATGATATTTACAAGCATCCCCACCCATTTACAATTATATCTGTAGAACTTGCTAATAAAGTAGCATTTAGCTGCCAGCTGCCTGCAATTACTGCGAGTTCAAATCTCACCAGGCTCAAGGTTGACTCAGCCTTCCATCCTTCCGAGGTAGGTAAAATGAGGACCCGGATTGTGGGGGCAATAAGCTGACTTTGTATAAAAAAGAACACTGCTTGGGGGGGCCGAAAGCCCTACTAAGCAGGTATATACAGAAGTATGAAGACTATTGCTTAAAGCATTGTAAGCCGCCCTGAGTCTCTGGAGAAGGGCAGCATATAAATCAAACCAATAAATAAATAAATAAATAAATAAATAAATAAATAAATAAATAAATAAATAAATACATACATACATACATACATACATACATACATAAATAATATCTGCAAAATTTTTGAAGTTCCCATGGAATTTTAATATTTATATCAAATCATACTAAGATATTGCAAGAACTGAAGTTCAAGATATTTGGAGGTTGCAAGTTGGAAAAGGCTAAAAACAGTTCATGAAGATCTAATACACAGGCTCCATGTTTAAGGCTCCAGCATTGGCAATCAGATGAAAACAATATCTTTATAATATCTTCCTGTGGGATGAGATATGCTATTCTAATGCATGAAAGCCACAGAAATGAATGCAACATTTAACATTTCCCATTTTTTAAAATCAAGAAAATCAGCAGCAATATAATCTTAACAGGGATTGGTTTCTGTACGTATGAAACATCATAGAGAGAAATAGGTGAAAATAAACAATCTATTTACACATATTTATTTGATTTGTTTATTTGATTATTTATATCTCGCCTTTATTATTTTTACATATAACTCAAGATGGCAAACATATCCAACACACCTTCCTGCTCCTATTTACCCCACAACAACATGTGAGGTGTATTGGGCTGAAAAAGAATGACCGGCCCAAAGTCACCCAGCTGACTTTCACAGTTAAGACAGGACTAGAACTCATGGTCTCCTGGTTTCTAGCCTGGTGCCTTAACCACTAGACCAAACTGGCTCTCTGGCTCTCTCATATAATGGTGACAAGGAGGGTTGGTTGACATAGTTGATACCAGAAACTATGCTAGTAACACTTTCCATTTTTTTCTAGATATTTCAGATACAACAGGAAACTAATTAACATGAAGCCATGGATTTCTCATGTATGAATGTTTTGTAACATCATTTTCTCAAGTTACGTTGTCTTTCCCACTCATTTGCCATTTCTGGAACAATAATATTCATTGTATCTGGAATAAAGGAAAGAAGCTCATTCAAAATGCAAGTTGTCAATGAAAAAATTCTGAGACGCCCAATAATTATAGATATGATTTACAGTAGTTAGGCAGTCATAATAGAGAAATACAGCTTCTCCACACTTTGGGTAATGAACGCCTGTAAGAAAAACAACCCAGCTCAGAGAGCACCAAGGACCCCTTAAGCTTGATTAGAAGAGGATGGATGAAGAGAAATATGTGAGTCTGAGGGAAACTGTGATGTCATCTCATCCAGGGACAATACAGTTGCCCTTCACATCTAAAAAAAAAATTCAGTCCACTATCTGGAATTCAATTACCATCATCCCTTGACTTATATCCTTCAATATGTGTGGTGGTAGGGAAAGGCTCATTGAGTTCCAGCTGGGCTTCAGCCGAAAGAACATGAACTGAATTGGACCTGAAAGCCTTCAACATGAACATAATAGCTCATATTGCATATGGAAGATGTAAATAACTTTCCACAGAATGAAATTCCTTCATGTTGACAGGGAGAGCAAAAGAAGCTACTCCTTTTTACAGACTGATCTGATAAGTATTGCACTGTTTATTAAGCTGTAAAAGAAGCTGAGCTGGAATCAAGACTCAGTTATTTTATGCTCGATAATGAAGCAAATTGTAAAGAAAAGATAACTTGACTGTATCTACTTGGTGACCCTTTAGAACAGTGGTTCTCAACCTGTGGGTCGGGACCCCTTTGGGGGTTGAACGACCCTTTCACAGGGGTCACCTAAGACCATCCGAAAATACATATTTTCAATGGTTTTAGGAATAATTTTATGGTTGGGGGTCACCACAACATGAAGAACTGTATTAAAGGGTCATGGCATTAGGAAGGTTGAGACCCACTGCTTTAGAAATTACTCTGCAAGGCTCATGTCCAGAATTATCAACTCTTGGGGGATCTGTGGATGAACTTATACATGTGTGGTTCGGGGGTTACCTTTACTACCAGTTTGCAACGGGGCCGCGCATGTGCGCTTGCTTTGCTTGCACAGATGCACACTCTTCTGCACATGTGCAGAAGCATTTTGATGATGTCGGGGTCAGTGGGCGGAGTCTCCCACTGGTTTTACTACTGGTTCTATAGAACCGGTGCGAACCGGGGGCAACCCAACACTGGTGCATTTATCTCACTGCATTCTGAAGGGCAACATTTTGAAACTCTTAGTTAATAATTCCAAGTCCTAAAGATTGAAAAAATTGGAAAAAAAGAGAGAGAGAGAAATACACAAAAACTGAGGAACTGTATTTAATTTTTTAGATAATATGCCAGTGCAGCTGTGGCTTGTAAGACAATAGAACCATTTCACACTCACTTAAAAAAACCTCAAAGCACAAATGTAAGTGAAACATCTGGCATTCCACTGTCTTCAGCATGAGATGGTTAAGCAGTTCCAAATTTTCATGCTGAAATTCTAAATATATGTGCTCACTTCCTTCTCTGAGAGCGCATTTCAAAATTGGAAGACATCATGTCCATGCAGCTCTATTCATACAATCAGTTCAGTTCAGTTCAAGTATCTTCTCCTTCCAGAAAGTTAACGATTATGGCTTGTTCACTGTTTTGTTTTGACTCATGTTATCTGCGAGATGAAAAGTTGTGGTGATCCCCTGATCTGTACCACATTTTATTCTGCTGATTAGATGAGGTTGATTGATCCATCTTTAGGGCTATTTTCTCACCTACAGGGAGAGAAAGCATCCTAGAGACTCATCAGCACAAGTTGCCATTGAACTTTTTTTTTTTGGCTTCTTTTGTCCAAATTGTCCATTGGTTTTCACAGAGGTCTTTTAGCAATCCTAGTAGCAGGTCCCAATGAGCATGGAGGGGATATGGACTTACTTTGCCCGTCTTCCAGATACTTCCCATTGGCAGAAAGCATAGCCCATATCTTGCCAACAAAAGAAAGCAGATTCCTTTTGTTTCTCGAGAACCAGAACACTTCAAAGAGAAATTTCAGTAGCTTTTAGAAGATGTCAGTCGACCCTTTCCCCCTTGGATTTAGCATGTGTGCAGGTGGCTGATCATCTGCCAAACCCAGGCTCAGCCTTTCCCTCACCAGCAATTATGCAATTTTTTCCCCTTCATTCAGTGGACTCGATTTGTGTGTATGTGTTTATTTTCTCTCTCTATTTGCAACTTAGTCCAGCATCTCCAAAAATCACATAACCTCTTCCTCCCCTGAACTTGCAGTCCGGTATTTATTTCAGCAGTTATTTGGAGAAAAAAAAAGTGGATGCCTGGGACATAGGGTACATCCTGTGGACCCATTGGATATGATCACCTGGCAAGAAAAAAGGTTTTTTTTTTTTACTGAAGGAAAAACTAGCAAATTCAGACAGCCTTTTGTTCTCCCTTGTAAGAGGAAGCTTACTACAATTCCTAGATGATGGCTCCCCAGATATTTGGTTTACAAGAGCCTTCCTCAGCCAGGTGCCTGTTCTCTGTGCTGGACTACAACTCCCATAATCTCCAGTTGGTATTCCAAACGGGGTTTACCTGTTATCGAAAGCGCAAATTTATGGAAATTTGAATGAGCCTTCCTCCTATTCTATTACGGAAATTCATTGGAAGTTGGTGGTAGCAAAAGCCATATTTTTAAAAAATGTGTCCTTTTTAAGATCCAGTTTCACAGTATAAGCTAGCCTGGTTTGAGGAAAGAATGGTAGGTGATGAGACTTAGGTATGAACTACCTGACTCTGTGGTTTCTTCCCCAAACCCCAAAACCAGACTATCTACTGTTGACCTCACCCCATTCCTAAGAGGTCTGTAAGGGGCGCACCAACATGCCTACTGTTCCTATCCTAATGTCCCCCTTTTATTCGTAACCATTTCATGTATTAATAACCATGTTTATATCTATATGTTATCTAATATGTGCTTGACAAAATGAATGAATGAATGAATGAATGCTAGTTTATTTTTTTTTACTCCTATAATAGAATAATTCATCCTATTCTGAGTCTGGGGTCTATTTCCATTGAGACTGTGGGAAAGAGAGATGATTTAGAAGTTGACTAATCTCTCTGCCATATTAATTTTCTGTGTACAGAGATTTTTGTTTTTAAAATATGGAGTGAAAAATCACAAGAAATCTCTATTTGAAATTTAAATAATGCAGTTCTGACTATCCCAATGAAAGAAACAAGGCAGATTTCTACTCCTTGGCATTATATTTTACATAGGACTGCAAAGTTCCAAGTGACTATGAAATGGCAGCAGAGAGATACAGAAAGGTAACCTGTTGCTCAGGGGTGAAATCCAGCAGGTTCTGACAGGTTCTGGAGAACTGGTAGCGGAAATTTTGAGTAGTTCGGAGAACTGGCAAATACCACCTCTGGCTGGACCCAGAGTGGGGTGGGACTGGCGATTTTGCAGTATCCTTCCCCTGCCATGACCACCAAGCCACGCCCACCAAGCCACACCATGCCCACCAAGCCATGCCCACAGAACCGGTAGTAAAAAATTTGGATTTCACCATTGCTGTTGCTGCTATATGGTGGTTGTCTGGATTTTAGGAGTCTCTATGCCAGAGCCTGATTAAGATTAACTGATGCCTTAAACACAGCCCAATAATGGTGTCCCTTGATGGAATTGAAACTCTCTTGCCATGAGCTGGAAACAAATAACACCTCCAACCAATTTTTTAAATTTTAGTCAAAGAAAGAAACCAAAGAAAATCTTTTTTTAACAATGTACATTAAAGTTCAATACTGCAGATAAGGACCATTACAAAAAATTGAAGTTGAATATGGCAATGAAAAAGTTAAGGACATAATAACTTGGTGGGGGGAACTCTGTGGTACCCTAAGCAGGTTCCTATTTTGTTTAATGGTTAATCCAGCACAACTCTATGTGGTACCCTTAATGGTGGCAGGTTCACTTTTTGGGGCATAAAAGGCAACAGCTGAATGGGTGGCAAATCACACCACTTCTCTAAATCAGTGTTTTCTATGACACAGAGAGGGACGTGGTGGCTCAGTGGCTAAGATGCTGAGCTTGTTGATCGAAAGGTCGGCGGTTCAGCGGTTCGAATCCCCAGCGCCACGTAATGGGGTGAGCTCCCATTAGTTGTCCCAGTTTCTGCCAACCTAGCAGTTCGAAAGCACGTAAAAAATCCAAGTAGAAAAATAGGGACCACCTTTGGTGGGAAGGTAACAGCATTCCATGCGCCTTTGGCGTTTAGTCATGCCGGCCACATGACCACGGGAACGTCTTCGGACAGCGCTGGCTCTTCGGCTTTGAAACGGAGATGAGCACCGTTCCCTAGAGTTCGGAATGACTAGCACATATGTGTGAGGGGAACCTTTACCTTTATGACATAAAGGTATGCCTAAGTCTCAATACAATGCAATACAATGAAGTCGTAAGATAAAGGAAGATAGGCCAAAAGTATAATGTTCATTTATGGCTAGACATCTCTAGCTCTTCAACCCTCCAGTCAAAGAGGGCAAGGGGAACATTGCCCTGCCTAAAGCAATGTTTCATTCCACCGAGGTTTTAGAGGTTCTGTTTTGTGTGAAAATGCATTTAACAACGGTGGTAGTAGGACCATGGGAGACTGTGGAAAGATACTGTTACTGACAATGAACTCACATCTCGAGGTCTACGAGTGGATTCTGGAGATGCCTGCATGAAGTCTGAGGATATGCCTGTGGGGGAGGTTGTGGGAAAGCAGCCTCTTGTAATTACATGTGATAATTAAAGCCAATTCAATCTTTCTATCATGCATTAATGCTGTTAGTTGCCAGCTCTGCTTTGATTCCTAAGTACGGTCATTCCCGCCCTCCCAGCCCTTCCCCTCCTCCTCTAAAGACAGCACAATAAGGGAAATGGACCATTTGGATCAGTCTAAATGCAATTTGTTCAGTTCTTTTCAAGCATATAATCCTGGTACAAAGAAAGGATTTGGGGGGCATTTTCAGCTCTGCAGGAACAAAGGCTCAGGCCAGTCAGAAGGCAGAATTGTCACTTGCAGCTGCTCTGATAAATAAAAGAGCAGCCAGTAAATGCCTCTACAGTTTTGGATGCTTCTTAGGGAAACTGAATTTTCTCTACAGCAGGTGCTTTGGCTGCAACTCTCCAACTTCCCTTTGGGTCTGGTCATCTCTCTTTCTAGGGCAGCATGAACAAGGGCTACTGTGCAAGCGTGGGAGGAGCATAGGGGGCTGCCTCATCTGAAGCCAAATCATTCATTCCTTGAGGCTAGCACAATCTCCTTTGACTAGCAGGGGTCCTGGAAAGGCCTGATGAAGCTATGCAGCCCTGGGACATCACAGAAACTCCTAGTGAGGACTTTGCAAGGATGGAACCAGTCACTACAAAACACAGAGCTCTCTACCCTGCATGTCCACAGGTGGGGTGATGGGGTGTCGAGAATTGGGAAGGTAGTAATGGTTGGTTGTTCTTGCAATGATTTCCTCTTTCATATCAAAATGAATAGGTTTTTAGCTGAACATTTCAATCATCAGTTGGTGTATGTAACAGAACACAGTCCAAAGAAAAACTTCATACCTCCTTACTGCTACCAGCACGTATGAATCAATGGCTTCTAATAATAGTGACAGCTAAAAGCTCAGCCTATCAAAACACACAGTGTTATCCATCCTACTCATTCCTGCACACCAAGAGTGAAATGCTACCGGTTCGGACTGGTTCGGGCAAACCGGTAGTAAAAAATATTACCGGTTCAGGCGAACTGGTATTTCCAATGATCAGCTGGATGACAATCAGCTGTGACGTGCAATTTATATTAGCTAGAATTGCCGGATTTCCTGCTTTCTAGCTAATCTAAATCGCATGGCACAGTGGATCCCCCCCTGTTCTACTTACCTTTGCAGACTTGGAAGTCTTCAAAATGTTTCTTTTTAGCACTGCTTGGGTGCGCCTCAGGTGCACCTCAGGCATCATGCATGCGCAAAGCGTGCACTCAGTAGCAAACTCACAGAACCAGTAGCAGACTTCAGAGGATTTCACCCCTGCTGCACACTATAGCATTGCACTAAAATCAAGTCATGATTATTATTTCTATTCATCAAAGAATTGTAAATGTGTGCTTTTCTGCTACCTTAAAAAAAAAGATACATACAGCCGATTTTCAGTTTCCCAAATATAGTTGTAACCAGTGGTGGGTTTCAAAAAATTTTACTACTGGTTCTGTGGGTGTGGCTTGGTGGGTGTGGCATGGCTTGGTAGGTGTGGCAGGGGAAGGATATTGTAAAATCTCCATTCCCTCCCCACTCCAGGGGAAGGTTATTGCAAAATTCCCATTTCCTCCCAATCAGCTGGGACTTGGGAGGCAGAGGATAGATGGAGGGGGGCCCAGTCAGAATTTTTACTACTGGTTCTCCAGAACTGGTCAGAATCTGCTGAAACCCACCTCTGGTTGTAACCTCCAGGACTCCAGGAAATTTTTGGCAGAGGACAGTTGGTGGACTTGAATGGTGGAACCAGAAGCTTATTCTTCTTCCAATTATTCCTGGCTTTTGAGCTTATACCTTTCCTTGCCATCTGGATTTCCTGGAAATGCCTTGCTTTTTGGAAGTATGAACTTCATCAGCAACTTCTAGATTTTTTTCCTGCCTGGACAGGTTTTCCAAGTCCGAGGCCATGCAACGTGCAAATGCACAAGAGGTAAATCATTATGGCTGGGATGACTTTGATATCATTTTCATCTTATTTTAATGGAGAGTTGACACTGCCTTCCCCAAACCCAAGTCCTGTGGGTTGTAAAATTAAATGTGTATGTGGGAAAAACAGAATGATGTCAAGGCTATCTAAAACACTTCCTTTATAGCAGAGAGCACCCCTGTTTGACTCTGTTCCCATTTGAGCTTTTCTCTCTGCTGACAGGCACTATCTGCATCTGGAGGTGAGCAAACACCAGGACCACTTTGTGTGTCAAGTGCCAGGACAAGGCATGGACTGATACAGCCTCTATCCCTAGTGATAGCAAAGCCAGGTGCTCCTAGAAGCAAAAGTTCAGTTCCTGTTTGCCTCCATTTGGGTCCAGAGTCTGGGAAAAAGAGATAGTGGCGAGTGACTTGGTGTTGACAAGTCAGATGATAGAAAGGTCATGTCTCCTTTGGTGAATTCTTCAGCAAGTGGATCAGAAGCAGCTGGTTAAGCAAAGTGGACCTTTAGGAGCAAGGGTGGTTGACTTTTTATCTACAGTTGCAACACTTAAGCACTAGAGCAGTGTTTCTCAAACCTGGGAACTTTGTGTGGATTTCGGCTCCCAGAATCTCCCAAGTCAGCAGGGGGATAGAATGCTCTAGAAGACATTCCCTGCATCATAAGATTCTGCATTGTGCCATCATATTCTATGAGCCTGTATTTTATACTACTTACCGACATCATTTACTGATGGGAGTCTGTTCTGCTGGTGAACTAAATATACTATATATACCAGTGATGGCTAACCTTTTCTAGACCGAGTGCCCAAAGTGTGCGTGCAGGTGAATGCGTGAACATGCGCCCAAACCTAACCCTAACCCTAACCCTAACCCAGGGGTGAAATGCTCCCGGTTCAGACCGGATTGCCCGATCTGGTAGCGATGGTGGCGGGTGGTTCGGAGAATCGGTAGCAAAAATCCCTGCACGCCCTCCCCCCATGCCCAGCTGAGCTGCACGATCATCAGAGGTTTTTTTAAAAAAACTTTTAAAAGCATTTTTTCTACAACCTCTTACGATGAAAAAATGCTTTTAAAAGTAAAAAAAAAAGGCTCTGATGATCGGGCGGCTCAGCTGGGATCATCAGAGGCTTTTCAAAGCATTTTTTTCTGCAGCCTCTTGGCCAAAGAGGTGGTAAAAAAAAAAGCTTTGAAAAGTCTCTGACGATCCCAGCCGAGTTCCCTGATTGGCAGAGAGGCTTTTCAAAGCATTAAAAAAATACTTTGAAAAGTTTTTTTAAAAAAAGTTGGCCACGCCCACCCAGTCACATAACCGCCCCCCCAAGCCACACCCACAGAACCGGTAGTAACAGATTTTACATTTCACACTTGCCCTAACCCTAACCCTAATCCTAACCCTAACCCTAACCCTAACCCTAACCCTAACCACATTATAGTTTAGGACAATTTGTTTCAACAGTATACAGCAAGAATTTAAATCTGGGCAAATCTGTTCCTAAACCAGTTGTTATATGCACTTATACTACATTCTTTACCTTCATGCTTACCTGAAACTGGTTAACTGGCATCACTGGGTCTTATTTCCAAACTACTGCCTAGAAATGTATCAGCTGGGTGGGAACCTGTGATCATCATCATTGCCATTTTCTTCATCACCTCCACGATCTCAGGTTTTTGCTTTGCTTTGTAGCGCCTGACATGAGGAAATGCTTTATTTGCCTTTAATCTGTGTGCCTGATACCAGTGGTTTCAATAAAAAGAGAATCAAGGGGATTTTGATTATTTAGAAAAACATTGTTTAAAGCGGGCATGATCTCACCTCGCTGGCTTTGGGAAGAACCCTCCTTCTCCTCCATGGCCGTCATCTGTGGGAAGTGTTTTCCCTTTTCTAAAGTGGAAAGGCAATGCTTTTGTTGGCTAAAGCTTCACATAGCCTCCTGAATGTGTTAAAAGGGGGGTGAACAAGAGAGGAAACTTCCTGAATTACAAGATAAATACATATCCATTGCACATAAGAATATTAACTGTGTAAAGCTGTTTAAAATAGCACTTAGTTGCCTCCTTCCAACAGAACTGGGGAGGAAATCCTATGAGGTTTTGTCTGGAATAGCAGAAGGTTGGGTGGCAATCTGCTTGCTTTTATTGAAGCCCTAGAACAGGGGTGTCAAACTCGAGGCCCACGGGCTGGATCTGGCCCGCAGGGTGCTTAAATCTGGCCCACAGGGCTGTCTTGGAAGTAGCAAAGGACTGGCCTGCAATGCCTCTGGCAGCCAAAACAGTGTGTGTGGGGGGGGGGGGGGGGGGGGGGCTGCATGCTGTCCCCTCCGCACCCTGTTTTGACTGGCAAAGTGCTATAGGAGACTGTCCAGGCTGGAAACGGGGCACATTTTGGCCAGCAGGATGCTGCAGGAGGGGTCTGTCCCATCTCCCCTCTGCCCCACCCGGCCAGCCCGTGGAGGAGAACTACAATGTTGATCTGGCCCTCAAAGAAATCCAGTTTGACACCCCTGCCCTAGAATATCCAGATAGGTGCTTGGTACATAGGACAGACACAGAAACAGAATGGTTACATATAGCAGAGCAGTGGTGAAATCCAAATTTTTTACTACCGGTTCTGTGGGCATGGCTTGGTGGGTGTGGCGTGGCTTGGTGGGCGTGGCTTGGTGGGCATGGCAGGGGAAGGATATTGCAAAATCTCCATTCCCGCCCCACTCTGGGGCCAGACAGAGGTGGCATTTGCCAGTTCTCTGAACTACTCAAAATTTCCACTACCGGTTCTTCAGAACCTGTCAGAACCTGCTGGATTTCACCCCTGAGACAGAGGCACATATATGTTTTCTGCATACATCTATTTTATATGGGTATAAAAAGGTAGCCATCCATGCGTGAATTGCTGTGCCTATTTTCATTTTTACATTCTGATTCGAGGACCTCGGGCGTGTCTTTGGAGACCCTTAAAAAGCAAGTATGGTTTTAATTCTATTTTTAATTCTTTGAAAAAAAATATTTCTCCTAAACTATCTATCTTGAAAAATGCATATATCCAGACACAGAGTATATATCCTGCTTACTGCTAGTACTCCCTTAATGTCTGGTCTGTTTAGGGACAGTTTGAAATTAAAATGGAGCTGAAAAAGTAACTTTGCAACTAGTCTTCACACTTATGACTGTTGGAGCATCCCCATGTTCATAAGTGATCATAAGCAGAGTCAATGGAGACTTGCTTAGACTAGCAATTCTGGTAACAGGCAACATCCAAAAGGAAAAGAGGAGGAAACAAGTAGGATCTATTTCTTTATATCTAAGATCATGAATATGGCTCAACAATTCGGGCCAGACAGTGTGCTCCTTTCTGCTTGACAGGCAGCAAAATAAAGCCCTGCCAAATATTATTGTACAAAATTTAAATGCTCACATATGGCCAGTCCATTATTATCTAATAGATTTTATCATATTAGAGATAATTAATCTGATCACATTTTTAATCCTGAGCTTTCTTGTCTACATTCCTGAATTAGGCTTAAGACAGTGGTGAAATCCAATTTTTTTTTACTACTGGTTCTGTGGGCATGACTTGGTGAGCGTGGCATGGCTTGGTGGGTGTGGCAGGGGAAGGATACTGCAAAATCTCCATTTTCACCCCACTCCAGGGGAAGGATATTGCAAAATCTCCATTCCCACCCCACTCTGGGACAGCCAGAGGTGGTATTTGCCGGTTCTCTGAACTACTCAAAATTTCCGCTACCAGTTCTCTGAAGTACTCAAAATTTCCACTACCGGTTCTCTGAAGTACTCAAAATTTCCGCTATTGGTTCTCCAGAACCTGTCAGAACCTGCTGGATTTCACCCCTGATTTAAGAGTGCTAGAGTGCTATTGAATAGATTAATTCCTTTCATTTCCAGAATGTGAAGTTTAAGAGCCTTGCTGAGTTTAGAAGCTCAGGATCAGGGCAAGGCAAACAATAGTTTGGCCCTTCCTTTCTAGGTGTGCTTAATAGAGTGATCCAGGTCAAAAGATTCATAAACACAGATAGTGATTATGATTCCTTGTGGAACTCTTGCCGGAAAAGACATGGTTAATGTAATGCATGTTAGATAGTTAGACTTCACACCCTTGTTTGTTTCTGTAGGCCAGAATAATAGTTATATTTATTTGAGTTTGCAGACCAAAACCATCAAATCCACAAAAATTCACTGAATAACTTTCAATAAGTTTCAGCTTCTTTGTATTAACTAACTCATATAATGGTTAAGAGCATTAATAGACATTCACACTCATAATTTTACAGAGATGTAAAATATAGCCATGATGGATTTTCTTCTTTATAAAATGTTGTAAAGGTGTGAGCTGCAGCTCAGACATTTTATGTTTCCGCTTGCATCCCTATTTATCCCGGATTAAAAATTGCAAACAAACTTGATATGATTGTAAAAATGCACCCAAAATGTTTCTCAAAGCTACAGGAAAAGTTAAAAAACAGAGTGAGGAATTTTATCAGTTACAACTGATATACTGCTTAACATCTTAAAAAAGAGGTTTCTTCCAGAAAATCATATTTACATTTACGTAAATCGAAGGAAGTGAATGTTAGGAGGATTTATGGTTGACATTTTTTGCTTTATTATAAAAAACAAAAGAACTGTCTCAATGCAAACAGAAAAACTGTCAGAACTTTAATGACCTCTGCCTCAGTGAACGACTCTAAAGTTGCCTCACAATTATTTTTATATAGCTGAGATATTTACATTGGTAAATTTAGAAGTTCTATAAGCCCAACAAAGCAGAAGTCTTGCATTTGACGGAAATAAAAGGAGAAAGAAATTAGCCAAGTGCAATGCCGCTCAGTCTTTTTTCTCAGTTGGTTTTTTTTAAAAAAAGGAACTTTAATTATCAACAAATGACAATTAATTTCCTGTCATGTAAGGACTGTAATAGCCCATCACCCATTGCAAACAATGTTGATGGTGCATGCTTGATTTCAAAGATGAGACTCGCTTTGCTACATAGAGTTGGGATTGCAATTAACTTGGCCTTTTAATTATAAATTAATGGATGAATTATTTTAATCACAACTATATGTCTCAACTTCTTAACAGTAGTTTGTACATTTGACACAAAGACAAGAACATCAAACGGATATTAAATACTAGCACAGGAACTTTGCCAGCCAGGCGCTAAGGGAAGCTGTTGAACCTCCTAACCTGTTATTTTGGAAGGTTCAAAATCCCAAACACACACTCTGGATTAGTGTCCTGACTGTGGTTTATCAAACCAGCTTTCTCCTTCTTAATAATTCTTTTCTATCATTGGTTTAAATACTGCACGCTATATAGCTCCAGATGGATAATTACACAGCTTCAGGTATTCTCTTCTTCCTGCCTTTGAAATATTTGCTTTGAGGATCTTTTTTTGGGGGGTGGGGTGGGGTGGGGGGAACAGATGATGATGATGATTAGTTTGCTACTTGAGCAGTACATAAAGAGGCGAAGCATAAACTTCACTATTTTAAGAGCCTTGCCAAGAATAAAGACAGGGAATGCTGATTCCTCTCAGTCCATCTGAAATTTCAATTCTGGAATTAGCACATTGATAATTTTAAACAAAACCACTTAGTTGCAAGGGGCATATTGGATTTATGCCCCTGACATATTGCTATGTCAGGGGTATAGCCTGACATGAAAAACCTACTGGATTCTTTGTGTTGCTGAATAATATCACAGCACAAGTGCCTCCTATTAAATATTTTTTTAAAGACTAATTGGTTAAGTCAGTCTTCCTGAGTATAATATCAGCAAGACAAATTGAGGCAGATTTAACCTATGGCATTTCAAACAGAAATATGCAGGCTCTACAATGGCCTGGATGAGGCAGAGCCAACTGAATTTAAATCTAGAAAAGACAGAAGTTCTAAAGAGTTCAACCTGTGTTCTTCCTGATCTTTCTGGATTTGGTGATAATTCTCCATGCCTTGATTGGATTACATATTTACTGTTGAAGTGTTCTGTTGTGTACATGTTTTAACTGTTTTATAATTTTAGAACTGTTAGCTTCCCAGAGTCACTTGGTTGAGATGGTAAGCTATAGGAAATGAATGAATGAATGAATGAATGAATGAATGAATGAATCAATCAATCAATCAATCAATCAACAAGGCTGCCCTTGGAAAGAGTCTAGAACTTGCAGGTGGAATGAATAGGCTTCTAATCAATGAAATGGTCAGTAATCATATGATACCAGTCTTGAAAAAACTTACCAATTGCTTACTTGACATAATTTAAATGTATGATATTGTACAGATATTTAAAAGCATAAGTTTCATAATGGGAAACTTTTTATATTTAGGCAGGATTGCCCCTCCCATTATGAACTTTCTTTCAGGAGAATCCCTTGTTGTGAGGGATCTATTTTTGTGATACCTGGGAAACGCCCTTTTTATCCTAGTCCCTTGATATGGGAAAAATTGCATTTGGCTCCTACTATCTTAGTGCTCGGGTGATTCTTAAAAATATAATCTTTTCACCTAGCATTTTAATATTGGATGGTTTAGGATTTTTTTTTAAAAAATTAATTGCTCTTTAAGCCACCCATAGAAATAATATCCTCCACAAATTTGGAGGAAGGTGAAAAAAACCGAAATCACATTAAGACCAGAAATGTTAATTCTTGGAATCTTCTCCAGAGAAGAAAGGTGGGCAAAGTCAATTAAACATATAATTATTTGAAGGTAGCAGTTTTGCAAAGATCCTCATTTGAGTACTGCATTATAGGCAGTGTTGATCTAAATGAACCAATGTTCTTATTCCTTATAAATCTCTTCTATCTTTGAAGCATTATTCATCCCCCAACATTGAAATTAATAACTTCCACATATTCAAAAAGCAAAACAGTCTAAAGATTTCTTTTATTTTAATGACCCTGTTATCCCTTTTATCAGAGTGGAGTCAGAGTGACTGAATGGAACTCAAGTGTTTACTGGCCAGATGCTCTTCCTGATGCCTACGTGGAGTTCACAGGACATTGTTAGATATATTTGTGCTAAGGGGGAAGTCCACTGAAAGTACATAACTGAGAGAAAGAATCTGAAACAGCCCTAAAAACTGTTGGTCAGGGTTGTTGATCACCATCTAAAGCACTGGCGCCTCCTCACATAACCTTATTTAGCCCTAAGTGCACAACCAGAAATACAGGAAAGTTACTGTTTGAATATAGTCTTACTGGCTTTGTTTATGATGAACTTTTCAGAAAAGAAAAAGAATATGCAACAACATTTTCTCCCCCTTCCCTCTTTCAATCTGATTAATCAGGCAATTATCTGTTCATAGGAAGTGGCAGATAAATTCTACCTCATGAAATGCTCTGCAGAATATTCACCATCTTTTTAAAGCTAATTTCATTGGCTTATTCTTACCTCAGATCCATCTCTTAGCTGAGCCCACTTTTGAGACTTACCTAGGTCTTGATTCACACAATCTCAGGAACTCCTCAGCAGGGGGATTCAATCTTGAGACTTGATTATGCATCTTGGCTACATTCCAAAGCTGTGGTAACTAGGAGATGAAAAGATGTTGGAAGTCTTTGAGGTCACAATGGCCAGCAGCATCAACATGTAGTCACAGAAGACATTTCACTGAGGGAGACAAAAGTTTCACTGAAGGAGACATAGTTTCTCCTTCCAATTTTGCTGAGGCAGAAGTAGCAAAAGCATGTGGACACAGACTACTGTTCACTGTAGAAATCAACAATAGAGGTACACATAGAATGGAAAATATTTAAGTTGGCTGTGTTCATGAAGTCACTTACAGTCAAATTTGATTTGAAAGAGATCTTATCTTTTTAATAAGCAGGAATATTTTGCTGAAATGGCAGTCAAGAAAGGAGTAGAGAATGAGACTCCTGATAAAAACATGGTGAGTTAGATGTCCCTGAAGGAGTGGGGATGACATTATGGCAGAGATCAGCAGTCAAAGGGTAGGTGCTGGTTAACAAAATCTCTCCAGAGAAAGGAGATATCATGACATCAGCCACATGTACTCCAGACAGCTGCACCTCATGAATAGATTGCAGATACTGAGGTTTTTGTGGTTGGATGGTGAGTTGAATGGCTGAGAGTCAAGAGATTCCAAGTAAGCTCACAGTTACAGTAAGAAGTTCAGCCAAGCCTCATTTCTCAGTCACTTTTGGGATTACTTTGTTACTGCTTTTCAAATATTAAGAACTTTTGGAAAGGCCAGTTTTATGGCATTCACTAGGTGAGTTAACTTCAACCCTATATCTTAGGTATGGATTTAGGAAAAAAAAATCTCATTTTTGGAGGGAGGAATGAATGGCAATTAATAGACTGTTGTTTATTTATTTATTAAAATGGACTAGGGGTCTGGATAGATTTGAAATAAGATTTTGAGATCAATTATAAGAATCATTCCCATGGGAAATGGCTGTTGTTTTGAATACTGAAAAAAGAAAGGGTAGGATTTTGAAGGTTGGGCACTAGAGGGAATCAGGAGGAACTAAATGAGAAGAACCCTTCCATTCATCTTGCTAACAGAGAATGAAGCAAAATACATTGGTATTGAAGAATGTTTTTCAATAAGGGGCTCAGAAGTTAATTTTAAGAATGTTATCATAAAATAATCTCTGTGTAAATGATGTTAATCGAAGAAGAACAAATTGTACCAAAGATGACTGAAATTGATTTAAATGTGGAATTAAAAAAACAACAGGCTTTCTCCACTCCACTGAAGGAATCTTCTCTCCAGGTGGATGGAAATTACTTTGCCAGGGTGCAGAAATAGCAATAGCACTTAGATTTACATACTGTTCCATAACGCCTTACAGCACTCTCTGAGCAGTTTACAGAATTAGCATATTGCCCCCAACAATCTGGGTCCTCATTTTACCCACTTTGGAAGGATGGAAGGTTTGAGCCTGTCAGGATTGAACTCCTTTCAGTGGGCAGAGTTAGCCTACAATACTGCATTCTAACCACAGCACTCAAATTATCAGGATCTGAGCTACATTTCTCCACTCTGCTGAAGGAGTTCAGTTCCCCTCAGGAGACACCTCTTTCATCCAGCTCCCAGAGACAAGAGGCAATCCTCTTTTTAATTGTTAATTTTTTTATTAAAGTTTTATTGAAGTATAAAATACAAATAAAAATGAAAATAATGGGAAAATAGAGAGGAAAAGGGGAAAGAAAGATGTGTAGGATAAAGGGAGGAAAAGAAAGAAAAGCACTGACTTCCAATTCTTTTTAACTCAATAGAATAAAATAATATTACAATCTCAACTTCTTACTTTTACATACTTAATATGTACTAGCCATTTCTCTAATAATAAACTTACCTAGTCAGCTAAACCAAAAGTCAACATTTATTTGTTTCCATCTAGAGCACAAACTCCAGAAGTGGTTTCCAAGTAGAAACAAAATTGGATGTGGTCTTTTCTTTAATCAAAGTAGTTAATTTAGCCATATTTTCTAGTACCATCAATTTTTCCAACCATTCATCCATTGAGGGAATTAAAGTATCTTTCCACAAGAAGCTTTCAACCTTTCCTGCCGGTTTCCCGGGGAAGCCGGCAGAGAGGATTGCAAATATAAATTACGTGATCATGGGACAGGTCATAAGTGTGAACAGGTTGCTAAACACCAGTTTATGAATCTGTGACCATGGGATATGTGTTTGTTTATAACTTTGGGATGTTTTACAACAGCTGGAAGTGTTTTATGAGCTGTAAAGCATTCTTTCTGAGGCTGTTTTAAGTTTGAATTGTTAAATTATTTGAGTTGTTAAATGACTGGTCATAATTTGAGGACTACCAGTACAGAACATACACATTGCAACAATATCTCACCCATTGAGAGTAGAAAGAAAAAGAGTTTGAGAATGGAAATAATGGAGAAAATACAAGAATCCAAACACAGTTACTGAGTGTGTCAGAACGAGGGAGCATCTGAGGGACAAATTAGCAACTTAAAGTTAAGGCTGATAGCGGAAAATGCAAATAATGCAAAATCTACTGCAATGAAAATTAAGGAGAACAATAAAAAAAATGGGACTATGATTAAATATAAAGAAGGTCAAACTACAGATAGTCCTTGACTTACAACCATTCATTTAGCAACCATTTTATTATACCTTGGTAAGGCCACACTTGGAATATTGCATTCAGTTTTGGTGGCCATGATACTAAAAAGATGTTGAGACTCTAGAAAGAGTGTAGAGAAGAGCAACAAAGATTACTAGGGAACTGGAGGCTAAAACATACGAAGAACAGTTGCAGGAATTGGATATGTTCAGTTTAATGAAAAGAAGGACTCAGATGACATGATAGCAATGTTCCAATATCTAAGGGGCTACCACAAAGAAGAGGGAGTCAAGCTATTCTCCGAGGCAGGACCTGAAGGCAGGACAAGAAACAATGGATGGAAACTAAACAAGAAGAGAACCAGTCTACAACTAAGGAGAAATTTTCTGACAGAACAGTGGAATGATTTGCCTTCAAAAGTTGTGGGTGCCCCATCACTGGAGGTTTTAGAGAAGAGATTAGACACCATTTGTCTGAAATGGCAGAGGAACCCACTAGAAAAGTCAAAATGAAGAGAAGATGGCAACAGCTAGACACAGAAATTGAAAGGGGTGTGTGGGGAGAGAAGAGAGACCCAAGAAGAAAAAGACAGAGGAACTTTTCCTATGATTCACATTAATGATAACCAACATATTTTTATACCGGCATAAAATTTGCTGCCTCCATTAGTGATCAGCAATATTGTCTTCTTCAGAATTGCAGGCAAATGGTACTACTTTTATTTGCTGTATGCAGGGCATATCATGGAAAGGATCTGGCAGATTTCTGCAGTATTTTTCCTCCCCTTCTACTGAATATCACCAACTAGTGGGAGGATTTCTACTAATCTATTTAATGAAGAATGATATTAGGACTGAATCTGGAAAGAATAGATGATAAACTGGTGTTCTGCAAAAGTTTTGAGAACCGGATAAATAGATGGTAATATAAAGAGGCTGTTCCTATGAAGCCAATTTACAACACAGCAAGTTGACAGACAGTGATGGTAAGATGAAAATGTAAAATTTGTAAAATTACTCTCCTTGAGAGGAAAAGTAAATAAATTTGGATAATCTTTGAGATGTTTAGACAGGACAATTAAAAAAAATGTTCATAAGAATAATGTATTTTCTAAACCCATCAAACCATACAGAATTTTATAAAATAGGCTTCATAGCTGACAATTTTCTTAGTTAATGAGTTAAAAAATGATATCTAAAACAGAGTTTTTCCAGAAACATAATTTTCTTTAATTAACTTATTAGCAATTATTTTTGACAATTGCTAACTATCATGCCAGAGATATAAATTATCCATGACACATTTCTTACCCCTGCAACTTCCTATCTGAATAATGTGGAGAGGTGTAATTTACATCTGCAATAATGTGATGTCTGAAATAAAACTCTGGATGGCTGTGTATCCATCTGCAAAGCAGTGTATAAAGCATGTGCAAAATATATACTAATTAGATTAAAATTAAATGAAATAATATAGAATTTCTCTGCCATGTTACTTGATGTGACAAACAAAATTTTGTAGGGAATAAACAATCTATTTTGAGCCCCTGAATTCCAAGACCACTAGGCCTAGCACTGTAGATATTACCTGAGTGGAAACCTGAACGCAATTTTATATTTATTTATTTCTTAGCTTCTTCAGAGTTTGGTACTGTATAGACAACCAGTTTTCTTGAATTCTCTTGATAGTGATTATCATGATGAGGAAGAAGATGAGGAGAAAAAGATGATGGTGGTAAGGAGGTAAATGATAGACAAATATAGTTGAAATGTATTTGAATATAAGTAGCTCAGGTTGGTAGGCTGTTAGTCTGAGCTCTGAGCTCAGCAATTTGGTTGCAAATGTTTCGTCACCATTCGAGGAGACATTGTCAATTCGCTTTGAATTGTGCTCATCTGTCAGAGCACTGGCCTTTAAGTACCTTTTTATGTGATGCAAATTAATGTGTGGATGTTATTTGTTATTTGTTTACTTCTGAGTCATGGTCTGACTTCAGACTGTTTGACCATGCCTTGGTAACAACTGCCAGCCAATCAAATAGTCCAAAGTCAGACCACGATTCAGAAGTAGCTGAACGAATAGCATCTACACATTTGCATCACATAAAAAGGTTAAGTGCTCTGACAGATGAGCACAATTCAAAGCATACTGATGATGTCTCCTCGAATGGTTAAGAAACGTTTGCAACCAAATTGCCAAGTTCGGAGCTCAGACCAATAGCCCAGATATAGCATTCTGGATTTAGATTTTTCTGAACTACTCTCCCTTATCTTTTGATATTAA
Source organism: Ptyas mucosa (assembly GCA_012654045.1). NCBI lineage: Eukaryota > Metazoa > Chordata > Lepidosauria > Squamata > Colubridae > Ptyas > Ptyas mucosa. The sequence goes on from WNWU01000017.1 coordinate 28,432,920, forward strand.
TATTGAACCACGTACCTTATGCCTTATACTGTTTAACTCAGCTGATTGTCAGAATCCCATATATCTATATCTAGAATACTGTACATGGATTCTATTGTTGCAACAGGATGAATAAGAGCTTTGCTCCATGCACTGGTTAAATTAAGTCAACCCTAAATAAGACCTCTATTCATGGACCTAAGAATGATGAAAGACAGAGGGAAGAGAAGACACAGAGCTGACAGCTGAAGCTTGTCTCTGCTCTCTTAGCCAGCAAAGCTGACAAGTAGATTGCCCAGGACAGGCACTTACAGGTTAGCCTGTCAGCTACTGGAATGCCCTATTTTTTATCTGCCACCTTCATGGAAGACTTTTTAAAAAAAGAAAGAAAGAGAGGGGATCTGTGCCCATCTGATGAGCTGGCTCATACTGGCATGTCATCAGCTTTTGCAGATGAACACAGAGAAGGCAAAAAATTACAGTAGGATCTTTCATATCCTTGTCGGATTTGTTCCTCTGTCTACAATCTTTGATGTTTACAGAAAACTACAGAGCAGAACGTGTGGCTATAAAAGCAGTACAGGCAGCAGCAAACATAAAATAAGACAAGGGTCAGTAGAATTCCAATATTATTAGTGGACTTGTTATATCTCTAGTTTTGGAAAATAAAAACATAATTTAGGGCACAATTTTAGGCCAACATCACTGTTTTCAGCCTCCAACCCTAACAGAAGCAATACGAAAACGATCTGTAATTGCTTTTCTTTCTACCAACTAGCAATGCTGAGAAAAAGAAGCAAAACTCAGGGTGCACGCTGAGTTGCTATAATTTCTATATATACAGTGTTTCCCAGAAAATAAGACCCTGTCTTATATTTTTTTTAACCCCGAAATAAGCACTTGGCCTTATTTTCAGGGAGGTCTTATTATTTTGGAGCACATGGGGGAAACCAGAGGAAATGGCGGGGACCAGCTGCGCATGCATTTAAATATTTTCAAGAAGGTCTTATTTTCAGGGGGGCTTATTTTAGTGCATGCGCTCAAAAGCCCGATTGGGCTTATTATCAGGGGATGTCTTATTTTAGGGGAAACAGGATAATATGTTTGGATTGGATGTATAGGTCTCACCTTGGAGGTCTGGAGACTGGAGAAAGTCTGAAACAAAGTTTCCTCCAGAGGGAAAATGGAAGGAAGGAAGGAAGGAAGGAAGGAAGGAAGGAAGGAATTCCTTGTGAATTGCATAAGCGGAGGAATGTATTACATTCAGTAAAAATATGTTAATGACAGAAGAGCCTAATGAAAAAGAAGAAAGGATCAAAACAGAGGCAACAGAGAGGCCATCCTGTTGCTTCAAGCTGGGATGAAGATAAGCACACCAAAATCGCCTTCCTTGACCTGCTCTTCTTGAGAGGAGGATGAGTGTCTGAAATGGAGACCTTCTTCATCTATAGAGGCTCTTCACATGGATGAAGCCTCTGGAAAATTTAGGCTCCTCAATCAGTTGACCATGGACAGAGAGTGGCAATACTGCAAAAACTCATCCTGAGTAATTGGGAAAGATGGGAGCTGACAAGAGGAGAACAAACTTTGCACGGTGATTGAAGAGGACTATAATTAGTCAGCATTCTTTTCTAGGGATAGGAGCTACTGAACCTGCAATAGTAAGGTTGTTAAGCAAGCGTAGTTTCCTTGGCCCTGCAGCCCAACACAAACCCTAGAATTAGGCCTTTATTGACCATGTTTCTTTTTCCCAACAGAAGGAGAGGAAATAAAACAACTGATAAAAACTCAAGAATCTTTTCCCAAGTTTCCATCCCAGCTTCCAATAAGTCATACTAAACAGATCTATCTCCAGCAATGTAGCAGAATAGGTATACTGATTTGGGATTAAGAAATTCTGGCTTCAGGGGGGTTTACCACAAGAAAACATACTTCCATTTATGCTCATTTAGCCCAAATGTTAAATTTCTCTGTGTAAGTGTATGATGCTCTTGTGTATGTGCAGGTGTGTGAGACAGTTTCCTATATGAGAAAATCACTTGTGTTCTACATAGGATGGGGATCACTTAAATTTGAGGTGCCTTCTTTTAGTAGGAATTTCATTTAACTGGTACGATTTCTTTTTTTTCTGGCTGTGTACCTCTGAGGAAAATGGTTCTTTGCCAAGTATACAAGGAATATGCATTTGTGTGCATGTGTGCACACAACTACATATACAGAGACGTGTCTGTCATATGCACATATACTTCTTGGTGTGTGGGATTAAAAAATGTAAGCAATTTTAATGGAAATTGGCAGCCTTAATAGACAAGATAGGACAGCTGGGCTGCATACAGAATTTTTGTTTTTAATCATCTTTTAATTTTTTTGCAGAAGAAGTCAGCTGAAATTCAGGATAGGCTTCCTTTCAGGTGAAAACAGAAATTCTGAGGTAAAAATAAGTTCATGATGCCACTTGGCCCTGATTAGATCAATATATCTAATGCACCCTGTTATTAACACCAGCTGCCTGCAATTATTGCAGGTTCGAATCTCACCAAGGCTCAAGGTTGACTCAGCCTCCTATCCTTTCTCAGGTAGGTAAATTGAGGACCCAGTTTGTGGGGGCAATAAGCTGACTTTGTATAAATATACAAAAGTATGAAGGCTATTGCTTAGCGCATTGTAAGCCGCCCTGAGTCTCCGGAGAAGGGCGGCATATAAATCAAATTTTAAAAAAATATTCATTTACCACAGAAGATGGCTACTTTTGTGAATGGATAAATATTTCCAATAAGAAGAACAGGAAGCTATCGTAATATATCTTCAAGCTAGTCAAGTCAGGGACCCAGCAGTGTAACATGAGATCCACTGGCTAATGTGGGTAGAACCTATTAGTATACTTTATAATCACTGTGTATTTGCATCTGATGTTATAATGTATGAATATAATTCGTAATTACACAAACATAATTCGTGTAATTCGTGTGATGATATAATTGCACATTTGCCACTATTCTGGTATTGTAGTTTGTTACAGATGCTGTTGGATGAACTACTCATATGTAGACAATGGGTAATTTAATTAGCAGCCCAGTTGGCATTTTGTATGCAGAAACCACTGACTTCAAACAGACATGTAAAAATGTCCTTCTTTCCTTCCTTTTTGTGTGCAACTTTACTTTGGCCTTATGAAGATTCATGAAAGTCAAAAACTTTCAGCAACATTAACAATGCCGGTTGTTAAAGAGAAGATACCATCTCATCATTTCATGTCTTGATTTCAACAAGTTACAGAGAATTTTAAAAAAAAGCCCCACCTAAATGTAGTTTTAGAGGAAAATTCCTCCCTAAGGATGGTGTATACAGTGTTTATACATTATGTCAGCAAAAGATGTGCAAGATATAAGGCTTTGCAGATTAATTAGTTAATGGCTATAATACACTTTGAAGTTTGAAAGTGCGATGTAAATGTTAAGTACGATTACAGTGATGATATATTTGTGGTCCCTAACTTACTCCTACTATTGCAGTAATTACAGATAAATTCTTCAAAGCCTCAATAGCTACTTTATAATTAGCCTCTCTGAACAAACATCTACCACACAATCAGGTGATTTTCTCAGCTGTAGTTTACACAAGTAACTAATCTTCGCCCTTTCAGGCAATTGTTGCCACCATATATTCATGGGAGTGGAATCAAGTAAGATTCTACCTGATTTAAGCATTCAGTCATATATTATTCCTAGATTCACACACCAAGGTAAGGCAGAATGTAGTTTGTTTGGCTTTGGTTTAGCGTATCTTAAGAATTTGCCGCTGTAGTACTTAAGCCATTGCTTATGGCTTAATGTATTGTGGAAACCAGTATTGTGGTTTATAAAATATACTTAATGGCTTGATATGTATGGATGGTTGTGATTGATTGCACAAACTACTGTGTTTCAGTCCTCATTCTGGTCTGCTCCCCTAGGGGGAACTGAGAAGCATTCTGATTGGCTGCCCATTTGACAGCCAAGTATAAAATAGCTGTCAGATGGGAAAAAACCGCTATTGTTGTTAGTGGAGCAGCCACCTGTTAGCAAACTCTGTAAACGCGAATAAACGGTTGGCTTTATCATATGGTCTCGCTTCAGTCTGTCTGCCACTGTTCTTGGTACTGAACACAAACTATGGTTAAATCATGTTTGGCATGATTGTGAACCCTGTCTACGTGAGACTGTGTTATATAATGCAGCAGCATAACTCAGCTTTATATATCAATTGTTCACTTTCCAAAAAGCTACTGCTGTTGATGTAGCCGCCTAGAGTCCCTTGGGAGTTGGGCGGCATAGAAATATGATTAATTAAATTAAATTAAATTAAATTAGAGGCATGTACTTTCCAGAAGCTCAAAAAAGCCTCCTACCATTGTCTGTATGCAAAATTTCACACAATTGCCAGAGTTAAAGTATTTATATAGACACTTTGGATGCTACCAAAATTTGGTATGAATTGAGCAGATTCTTTGGGGATAAACCAGTGGTGGGTTACCCCCAGTTCAGACCAGTTCGCAAGAACCGGTAGTAAAACTGGCAGGAGGCCCTGACCACTGCCCTTGATGTTGTCATCATTTGTTAATGAGGTTAAAAATGAGGTTTGCCTCATTTTACAGCCTTTCTTGACACAGTGGTTAAGTGAACCATTGCAATTGTTAAGCCAGTAACACGATTGTTAAGTGAATCTGGCTTCCTCATTGACTTTGCTTGTCAGAAGGTTGCAAAACATGATCATATGACCCCAGGGCACTGCAACCGTTATAAATATGAGTCAGTTGCCAAGTGTCTGAATTTTCATCCTATGACCATGGGGATGCTGCAATGGTTGTAAGTATGAAAAAAGGTCATAAGACACTTTTTTCAGTGCTGTTGTAACTTTGAAAGGTTACTAAACAAACTGTTGTAAGCAGGGGTGGGTTCTACTTACCTTTACTACCGGTTTGCAGCAGGGCCACGCATGTGCTCTTCTCCGCATGCGCAGAAGCGTTTTGGTGACGTCAGGATCGATGGGCGGAGCCTCCCACCAGTTTTACTACCGGTTCTATAGAACCGGTGCGAACCGGGGGCAACCCACCACTGGTTGTAAGTCAAGAACTATCTGTAAACAGAAGGATTTCAATGATTCTGCCAACTGAATGCTCCCCTTGAATTAATGGGGAAACCGTGTCTGGATTGGCCAAAAAAGGAGGGAGCCATGAATGGACATGTGGATTTCATTACATTATCCACATGTTTCCTTCTACCATAATGGAAGTACAGGAAGAGCTGCCACATGAGAGAAAAAACTAGTTACGATATAGACATAAAGCATATAGGAAGCTGCACATTCATGTTTTTTCCACAGACCTTTAGAGAGAGAAGAAAAAAGGAAGAGAAAAAGAATTGGCTGCTTAATGTTTTTTCTTCTTTTGATGCTCCATTTTTGGGTCTCACTGATCACGTCTACAAAGGCTCAGTGAAATGAATGGATCTTGTGCTAGGAGTGTCACTTGCCGAATTGAACCAGGCATTGTTAGCATTTGAAAAGAACTGAAACATGCAGGCATGCCTAGCTGAATTTATGAGGAAAGCTTGTTTGTTTTTTATACACTGGAGAAACTGTCTAAAAATAGTTCATCTTTGTGAAAACATTTCTCCTGGAACGTTACCAAGGGCAACAAGGACTTGAATTATCAGCCTTGTTAATGTTCACATAAATCCAGCCTGTCAAGCATTAACTTGTTCAGCTCAGATTTTATAAAAGGCCTTCCTTTTCCTGCACTTTTTTTGGAAATTCCCCTCCTCCTGGCCGTTGTGTTTCAGAAGTAGGATTGCTCTTCTAGCATTCAGGCACCATCCTGTGAACTGAATATTGGGCCTGCGTGTCTTCAGTAAAGGAATCACAGTTGCCTATTTTCTTTATCAGAGGTGGAGGAGTTCAAAAAAAGAAAAAGAAAGAAAGAATTTTTAGAATTTCTGTTTGATTCTGCAAATTAGAATGGCCTTTCAGGTATAGGAAAGGCCTGGTGAAACTATTGACGGCCTTCTGCTGTTCCATAGATAAGAAAAATAAAACAGCTAATACTAATACAAGGCCTCTGGTTTTAATCGTTTATAAGGGATTGATATAATATCAATATAGTGATTTGGTCATATAAATTGAAATCACAAGTCTATGTAATTTGTCTATCAGTACCTTTTAAAATTTTTAAGTTTTAAGCATAAAAGATGGTCAAACCTATAAAGATGGCTAATTAAGGGAAATGTTAACCTCCCATTTCCCTCACACAACCCCTTGGTGAGGGAGATAGGCAGTTAAGAAATTTGATATATAAAAAGATAGTTGAAATATCTAGGCAGGGACATCTGTGGGGAAAGGATAAAAAAGTCAAGACTGGGGCCCCTTGTTTACATGCATCACATGTGAAGTGCATGTAAAAAAGAGGTAGGGCTTTAATCATATAATCATGACTATCCAGTGGTGGGATTTAGCCAGTTTGCACCACTTCGGGAGAACCGGTTGTTAACTTTCTGAGCAGTTTGGTGAATTGGTTGTTGGAAGAAATCATTAGGGCAGAGAACCGGTTGTTAAATTATTTGAATCCCACCACTGTGGCTACCATCTTATCTTTTTCCAACCTGCCCCTCCAAAATTTTTGATGCCAAGCCTGAATATTTCAAAATCCAGTCTTAATGTGTGTATTTTCAGAAATAGGTTCCAGTGCATTGAATACAGTTTACAAATTCATGTGTGCTTATAGTACTATTGCCACAGTGACCAGGTAAATTTTCCAATGCCAGAATTCAAACTGAGTGCATCTCTTTTCAATGTATCATGTGTTTAAGGGTGAGATTAATTACTATCAAAATTACATTCTGAAATCATTTGAAATTTGATGAGAAATGTGGGGTTTTACCTTTCAGGTATTTCAATAGCCCAGGTTTGATTTTGAGAAATGTGCTTTTAAAATTTCTTTTCAGTGATCTTGACAGATTTTGAGACAGTCTCATGCATTAATTTACCCAGCTTTAAACCAAACAGATCTGCAGAGTTGATGGTAGTCACAAATATGAATTACAATGTTTAGCTATAAAGTTTTATAGGTAAAAGTCTAATTTTAATGTGAAAATCATTTGAAGAGAATTAACACTTCTTTTTTCCTTACAAATTGAGTGATTCAGTATTAATAATTTGAATATTGTTACTGTTAGTTTGGCAGTTTGGTTTACTTAAACCAAAAAGTAAACCAAAAGACCCAGTACCCCAGAATCAAAAACAGGACTCATCTACAACATACAATGACTGCAACAGCCACCATGTAGGACAAACAGGCAAAAGACGAGCAGAACACATCCATGTACACCAACCGGTAGTAAGAAAACATGTTGAGAATACTTTAATTTCACAACATATGTACCGACTTAACTATAGTTTCAACTGGGAAACTGTGACCATCCTAGATCAAGTCAAGTCCCAACACCTAGAGAATTTCTGGAAGCCTGGCATTGACAAATTAGCAATCAATAGACACATAGATCTAAAGAATACCTATACACTGTGCAAAAGAGACAATCAACAAGCCAAAAAGGGAACAAAAGACCAAAACACCTCCCCACCAGCAATCAACACCCAGATAAGCATAATTAACACCAATATTAACATCAGATCAAGAATCAAAAAGTAAATGGTACCCTAATCAAGGAACTGCTAAATAAACTTAACAGTAAACAGCTCAACTAAAGAACTTCAAGAGCACTCTCAGCAACCCTGACGGAACAAGTTACTAGAATATAAACTGAGAGTAAACCAAACTCCTTCCTAGTACTGATGATGTTACCTAGTTTGGTTTAATGAAACATCTGCAAGAAAACCAATTTTAGAGAGCGGTAAGGATCCCTCATTTAAACCAACCCTAAACTACAAATATTCTGTTTTATCAAGATCTGGTTTTTAGATATGACTAAAGAAATTCCTAGTGTCATTAATTTATTTGAAATACAAAAATAAATTTAATAAAATGAATAAAATTAATTAATTAAAATTAATTAAGACCCGGATTTCTTCAACTGTGCAGTGCTTCAAATTAAATTTGAAATGTGCTTAGAGTCTGCATCTGAACACTGAACTCATCTGAAGTTTTTAAAGTAACCATATCTTTTCCCAGGATCACATGACATTTGTAGAAAGGTACTTGGGCCTAATAATGCAAAAAAACCCCAATTACTACCAACCTGCCTTCCATTGAGAACCTGTATACTGCACGAGTCAAAAAGAGGGCTGTGAAAATATTTACAGACCCCTCGCATGCTGGACATAAACTGTTTCAACTCCTACCCTCAAAACGACACTATAGAGCACTGCACATCAGAACAACTAGACACAAGAACGTTTTTTTCCCAAATGCCATCACTCTGCTAAACAAATAATTCCCTCAACACTGTCAAACTATTTACTAAGTCTGCACTACTATTAATTTTCTCATCGTTCCTATCACCCACCTCCTCCCACTTACGACTATATGACTGTAACCTTGTTGCTGGTATCCTTACGATTTATATTGACTGTTTCTTAATATGAGTTGATTGCTTATTTTTTCCCTATGGCTATCATTAAGTGTTTTACCTTATGATTCTTGACGAATGTATCTTTTCTTTTTATGTACACTGAGAGCATATGCACCAAGACAAATTCTTTGTGTGTCCAGTCACATTTGGCCAATAAAGAATTCTATTCTATTCTATTCTAATTAGAAATTACATATTATTTATTAAATAGCTTGCGTAGCAGTGAAGTGGCTATTATTAAAAAGGATATATAGAAATTTTAAATCTGTTGCCACATATTTATTTGAAGGGTATCTAAGGACTAAAGAGGATGTTTTTTTAAAAAAACCCACACCCCTCTTTTCCTTTTCTTGGATAGCAACCTGCAATAGTTGCTAATCTGCAAACCTGCAACAGTTTGCTATTTCCAGTATTAAAATTCTTTCCTTTTTTGTCATATCAACCCAATGACTGTAATTTACAGACCAGGATTTATGCCTCAGGTGCACAGCCTCAGCCCCTGCAACAAACAGTAAAATTATTAAGTACATAATTGTAGAGCAACCATATTAGTTATTGAATTTAATTACATTTTAGTGTAGGTTGTAGGTTAGGTTCTGCACCACCCATTAATTTTTGGAATGTGGTCCTAAGCTCAGAAACTGTATGTCTTTTTGCAATTATCAGATGTAGCCAATTATTGTTTATTCAGTAAACAGATCATGGTTAGGTTTCCTGTATGAACCTGGATACAGACAAAATCAAATGGTGCTGTTACAGTATTATACCCATTTTTCTTAAGCAAACAAAAAAACCCAGAACATTGTTGCTAAGATATCTTTAATACCAAATACTGGTAGTCCTTGACTTACAACTGTAACTGAGCCCACAATTTTGGTGATAAGTCATGATAGTCATAAAGCATGTCACCACATAATCTGACCTGATTTTATGACATTTTGCGGCAATCATTAAGTGAACTCATAGTTTGCGATAGGACTGTTTTTGCCGGATCTGGATTTTGCCAGAGTTTCTGATTTCCAGCAAAAACATTGTAAATCATGGTCACATGATCACAGGGTGCTGCAAACGGTCATAAATGCAGGCCAGTTGCCAAGTGCCAAAATGTGGTCATGTGGTTGTGTGGGCAGGGGGGAGGCATCAGAACTTTGAAACTAGGTCATAAGTCTCATTTTCGAGATCTGCCGCAACTTCAAACTTTGGTTGTAAATTGAAAACTGTAGATTATTGTTAGAAAAATATTTTTTCTGATCTTTAAACAACATTGGAGGATTACAGTAAAATATGCTTCCAAAGATATATGGTACAGCACAAATATGGTTATGTCTCTTTTAGGTTACAAAATGGTTGTGGTTTCCATCTTTCCTCTTTCACTTTAAGGAGTCCCGGAATGTGTAGCAAATTTACTAATGTACTGCATAGTCGTTTTTTATTTATTTATTATATTTTATTTATATATATGTTTTGTGAATGAATTTATGTTCTAAGTATTTGGGCATCTCAAATATTAATCTGTGTAGATTCTCTTATTATTATTATTTTAAGTCTGGTGGTTAGAGAAGCTTAACTATAACATGAAGCAAAAAAGCCTCTTTCTACAAGTCTAAAATCTCCAAAGTCTCATAAGCCAGCATGACATATTGACTTCATAGAGCAGTTTTTTCTTCTTCTTTTATTCAGAAAGAATCCCCCAATTCTCTGATTAGACTGAAACATAGATTTTCCAGAGATTTGCAAAATCTGAAAGGAATTAAAATAATCCAGTGTGACAAAAGAGTTTTGGCACCCTAAATAAACACATTGGGATCATAAATAAAATCCAAAGCCAAGTAAAATATACTTATTATAACTATTGGAATAACCCATCACTAGTTATTGACTTTGTTGGGTCCCTAGAAAGCTGGGTGTTGCTTTGTCTTGATTTATGTTTAGTACAAGGTTTTCCTTGTGTTGCCACTTTTATTATAGACAGCAGAAATTATTTCAATTTTGGGCATTTCTGCACACTGTCTGTTGCCAGAAGACCAGGAGAAAAAGACAGTAGTTTCATTTTGCTTTGTAAGAGATAGGAATCTAGATAAAGGTGAGGTTGTAAAGAAAATATGCCATTGACCGTATGAACCATCTTTCTTGAGTTCAAACCCTGGCCAATTTAGTCCAAATTTGCCCCTAAAGGTTTCAGGTGTTTGGTGGGTGGTAAGGACATCTCTTGGAATCCTTCAGTTTGAGATGCTCAGATGGAATCTGGAATTCTCTACAGTGCCAAACGAGCTCTGCTACTACTGAGCTATGCAATTTCACAAGAGTTCGATTTAGATTTACCAAACACCAACAAATGGCAAGTGGTTCAATTTGTGATGCCCCACAGGGCTCTAGTGTTGAAAAAGTTTAAATGTGACTAGCATTATCTTTTCCATGGAAATTTCTGTGGTTTTTAGGACCTCCAATAGATAGAAATTACGTAATAGTTAATACAAATGGTACTAGAATTCTGAAGGAATTGCCTTCACCTTAAATGACTATGCCCATAATGCTCAGAGCAGTTGGTTGAAGGATAGGCCATTAGGGATAGGCTATTCCTTCTGATAATTAGATAGGATACTACCTTAATGTATTTTAACTTTTTTTTTTCCTGAGAAGTTAGGGAATAAATTTCTCAGACTCTTGCTTTCACTTTTATTCAGATACTCCTGCTTTTGTAGATTTGAATATAATTCCATCCTTTATTTCTGCTTAGTTGTCTCTCTGTCTAAAAAAAGGTATTTAAATGTTTTGAATTGAGGAAGAAAAGCCATTGCTCCCCGTAGTTTCCCTGTGGAATTCCAACTAGCATGTATGATTTTCCCCATCGATTTTTATGGTCATAAGAATGCCATGGGATCAGTTAGTCTCAGACTGAACCAAACGTTTGTTTAGAAGAAATCTTTCAGAAATCCTAGTCTCAATGACAAAAAGTCACTTTAGTCTATTGTCTGTCTGTATATCCATCTCTCCATCTCCCATCATCATCATCATCATCTATTTCCCCCTGAAATCAATAAGCCTGGAAAGTTTGCCTTTGGTCAGGTTGCATTATTCACATTCAGCCTTATGAACAAAACCTCCATCAGTTTGTAAATATAGATTTTCTGGGGCAGTAGTTACGATTTGAAAATGTTTATAGTATTGAAAGGCCATTTTCAGTTAAAAACATGAAGAACTGAAGAAGCTTCTTGGATGAGAAGTGAAACACCATTCAAGGAAAAACAAAGAAAGTCCAGTTGCCTCTTGAAAAAGCACCTTTGGGAATACTAGGCATGTTTGTAACCTTGATTTATTTATAAAAAATGATAAAAGGTGGAATATAAATAAAATAAAATAATAAAACAAAAATATTCACAATGCTGTCTTCACTGATTTGTTAGCTCTCCCACTATTTGCAAAGAATACCCTAGAGTCGCAGGCCAAGCCCTTTTCCACAAGTCTTTTAAGGATAGAACATACTATCATGTCCAGATTAAACACACCACAAATAAGTAAAATTAACAAAGAAGCAAAGATCATGGGACGAACCTACATAGAAAACACATGCTTTTCCATTGAGCAACGGCCTCTCCCATTTACTTCTTGTTGTTTTTAAATCCCTTCTCAGTTAAGAAAAATAAGCACAAGTGGTCAGTTTTTAAAAAGAGTCTTATCCACTTGTGTGTGACCTCCGAAAGTCATCTAATGCTATACCAGCAAAAGCGAGTAAATTGATCTTACAGTACCGTTTAGTAATAAAATTGCACTGGAATGGAATCTCTGAACTCATACACAACTATTTAGATCTAACAGCTTCCGATTGGTCTGCTGTTCAGCCCTTAAGGATGAAAGAAATAAAGGTCATCTGTTAAGAGTCTTAAGGTATATAGAATTCAAAGCACTGCGGTTGCCACCACCTTGTTCCAGAGCATACAAATATTCAGCAATTCATAGCCACTACACCTGGAAAATGTTAGAAATTGAAGTTGCAATAAGAGAGGAACTGGTCATGGCTGTGAAATAAGAGTCCCTCTCATTGCTTTAATTTGGCTTTCTGGAAAATCTAATTTCAGGGATTTTGAAATTAAAAAAAGGGCATTGAATGCAGAAAGGCTTGCTGATCCTATAGGAAACAACGGTTGTGAGAAAACAGGTATACAGGTAGTCCTCGACTTATAACATTTCATTTAGGGCAGGGTGGGGTGGGGTGGGTGGGGCCAGCCAGGAGTGGGATTTGGGGGTTCTCCGAACTGCACAGAATCTTAGCTAGAGGTTCTCCCAAACCCCTGCAAACCCCCAGCTGCCCACCCCTAGAACTTTCCTAGTTTCAGGGAGAGTAAAAGTGAAGGTAAAGCCGAGGTGGCACAGAGGTTAGAGTGCAGTACTGCAGCTACTTCAGCTGACTGCTAGTTCAGCAGATCAGCAGATCAAATCTCACCGGCTCAAGGTTGACTCAGCCTTCCATCCTTCCGAGGTAGGTAAAATGAGGACCCAGATTGTTGGGGGCAATATGCTATTTAGTATACTGTCTTTGGTGTAAGCCGCCCAGAATCCTTGGAGAGTGGGTGGCATAGAAATAAAATAATAATAAATAAAATAAAGGGGTTGTTTCAGGCTTGGAAGATTCTGTTAAGTTTCTGTTAATGTAACCTTACAATAAAAGTAGAGCTAGTACTCTCGGTTGTTATTCTGGCTTGGATTACCTTGCAAGGCAAACATTCCTTGATATGTTTAGCCTTGCTTTCCCTTATGCAGTTTGCATCCATGCCTTGCCTGCTGTATGAAAAGTACTTGGACTACATTTCCTACAGAAGAGAATTATTATCTACTCTGTCTTTATTACTGGATCATTCATGCCTGGGTCCCGATAACATGTAACAGTTCACAAGGCAGTATCAAATGTTTTCTTTCAGTCCTTCAACAAGCTGTGCAGATAATATGACAGGCTAATATAGAGTTTGATGAATGTGTCTAGAGGAAAAGAAGGGGGAAAAAAAGCAGAGGAGTTTTTTTTAGTCACGGCCATGTCTTTAATGGATTCCCTAGATTAAAGTAATCCCTCTGGGAATCCATTATGACAACAGTGCTTATATAGATTTTCCAGTCACTGCTTCTCTGCTACAACAGTCCTTTGAAAATGTTTACAGTAGTAAAAGGCCATGTTTTCAATTAAAAACAAAAAGGTTCAGTTGTTTCTGCAAGCTGGAACGTACCCAAGTATTCTACCTTTTTATAATCTCCTTGTTCGTGGACACAGCCTATTACTTCTCTTCTCATTAAAAGAGAATCTTCACATAGATATTTAAACACTGTTTTTAACAGAACTTTTACATTTGGGGGTAGAGTTTCTTTAAAAATATATATAAGGTTACCCAAATCTGCAACAACTCTGCAAAGAACAGTAAAAGCAATTAAAATACAATTAATAAAATACAATTAATAAAATACAATTAATAAAATACAATTAAAAACCTAAATGCTGAAGAAAAACAACCATTAAAAACATGCAGAGGGTTTAGCCACCACTGTAAATGAGGCTGGAGAGAGAGCCAGTTTTCAGAGCTCTTTTAATCATAGCCAGGTTGACGGTTAGATAGATTTTACTTTGGATAGTGCCTCAGAAGGTAGGATTTGTATCACTTATTAAAGGTAAAGGTAAAGATTCCTCTCACACATATGTGCTAGTTGTTCCCGACTCTAGGGGGCGGTGCTCATCTCCGTTTCAAAGCCAAAGAGCCAGCGCTGTCCGAAGACATCTCCGTGGTCATTTGGCCGGCATGACTAAATGCCAAGGGTGCATGGAATGCTGTTACCTTCCCACCAAAGGTGGTCCCTATTTTTCTACTTGCATTTTTTACGTGCTTTTGAACTGCTAGTTGGCAGAAGCTGGGACAAGTAACAGGAGCTTACCCCGTTACGCGACACTAGGGATTCGAACTGCTGAACTGCCAACCTTTCGATCGACAAGCTTAGCGTCTTAGCCACTGAGCCATCGCGTTCCTCATGTACACTTATTAGGTCTCATCAAACCAAACTTCAGTTAGAGTATCAGGGAATATAAATTTCTGATTTTGTCTATAATGATTTATGGTTCTGGTTACTTGGATTTCTTAGAAACTATGAATAAAATGTTATGCCTTTTAAAATTCAAACTGGAGTTTAAAATGTTACAGCTGAAAAAATCCCATCACTGTATGATAATCATAGTTGATATATTTCTAAAAATCTAGTGGTTAGTCCTTTATGTAAAAACATTATTAATAGCATATCAAGTTATTACTATCATTTGAATAGCAATATTGTATGACATTAATATTATTTTCATATAGTCTTTGGAATTTTAACTACCGATATTAACTAAACACGAACAGTTCAAATATTTTCATATGGAAACAAAGTTATTTTCTTTGGGATAATTACTCCAAGATAGTTAAAAGAATTCAAATACCAAATAAAACTCCATCTTTTAAAGATTTTCAGAATCACATCAGTTTATAGGAAGTACATGAGAACTACTTCAATTAATTAAACAATCGGATAACATCAAAGTGTTGCACTATTTTAGTATAGAACATTCACAATTACTTAAATTACCAATGACAAAAAAGACTGGAACTGAATATAAATTATTGCAGCATGTAAAGGATTTTTTAAAAATCCAATTCCAGTTCTTTTTAATGCCTAATAAGAGAGGCCAATATCAAATTAAATAGAGAAGGAGATAAAAGATCTTTTTGATGAAGTTCATGTAAATTTCAAGTCACACACATGCCCAAAAGAGGTGGAGATTGGGAGGTGGAGATTGGGGAAAAGGGTGTATAGCCACCATAGGGGACTTTGGTTAAGAATGCATTGTGGCATTCAAGGCAAACCTTACTTTTTTCATGTATTACCATGCCATACACATGTCCCAAAGGGGAGGAGCTTGTAGAGCAATGGTATGATTCTGACTTTGTCAGAATGGTGAAAGCAATGAATTTCCATGGATACCATAGTCTAGAACAGTGATGGCTAGCACCCATAATGCAATGCGGGGCCCCTGTGCATGCATGCATGATCCCCCACGCTCCCCCTGTCCCCTGCACATGCGCACGTGACCCCCCTATTCTCCCTATGCATGCATGCACAACCCCCCGCTGCCTGTTTTGGGCCTAGTAGGCTTTCCTGTAGCCTCCTGGGCCCAAAAACCTCCCTGGGCTCCCTGCATGCATGTGTGACCCCTGCGCATGCGCATGCACCTTCTGCATGCGCCCCGCCCCCCCCATCCTGAAAATCAGCTGGCTGGTGGGAGGCACGCGCTCATGCACAGTTGAGCTGAACTGGGCAACAGCTCGTGTGCCAACAGAAAGGGCTCCGCATGCTAGCTGTGGCACACGGGTCTAGAAGTTTTGAATGTTCACTAACATATACTTGACTGAACCATGTTTTAGAAAAAAACGCAAACTTTCTGATGGGGAATAGGAGGTTTTGTTATAAACAACAACAAAAATGTTTTATATTTCAAAGTGCCTATTTAACTAAATTTGCCTTGTTGGAAAGGCATCTAAAGGTCTTTTACATTCCACGACTAAAATAAACCAAAATTTAAAAAACAAAAACAAACCCTGATCATATCCTTCCAATATTTTAATAGGTCAAGGAAAAGAAAGAGAAAAATAATATAATTAAGATTAACAATTTAAAGAGCTATGAGTAATTTTTTTTTGAAAAACTACAAAAAGAAAGGATTGGATTAGAAATATAAGATCTTAAAAAAGGTAAAAACACAAAGCAAACACTAAAACAAGAACAAATGCAAAGAAAAATATTAAATATAAAAAGACTGGAGTAGTCCACTCTTCCACAGACTCTGGATAAAGGGAAAGAATCAAATCCAGCTGTAAACAAAACATGCTTTAAAATATATTATTTAAAAATATAACCTTAACCCTAAAAATATACAATATTTTTCTGCCAAACAAGCTTTACTGAATAGCTTCCACTTTTGAGCTGATAGTAGAGACAAGTACAGAAAAATAATTGTTTTTTGTATTCTATTTTCATTAAATTAGGACTTGGTTTCCATACTGAACAGAAACTAATAAAACCCCACAACAACTAATTTAAATTACTCATTTATATCCTGGTTACAGTGAAAAAAGGTATTGTGGTAAATATCTGCTGGTCTTATTCACCTTGTTCAGCACTGTAAGGAATAGTTTAATAGTTTAAAAATCACAACTTAAATTGTCCTACAGTGAACTAGTTTGCCAGCCATTGCTGGGGACTGTATAGCAGTGGTGAAATCCAATTTTTTTTACTACCAGTTATGTAGGTGTGGCTTAGTGGGCGTGGTGTGGTTTGGTGGGCGTGGCAGAGGAAGGATATTGCAAAATCTCCATTCCCAACCCATTCTGGGGCCAGCCAGAAGTGGTATTTGCCGATTCTCTGAACTACTCAAAATTTCTGCTACCGGTTCTCCAGAACCTGTCAGAACCTGCTGGATTTCACCCCTGCTATATAGCATAGTGAACAGCCTCATTACTATCGCTTTTGACTAACCTGTTAGAGACTGTATGCTACACAAAAGTAAAATAAAGAGTAGATGAAGCCACACACACGCACCATTTTCTTTCCGATATTGTTTTTCTCTGACTAGGCTGTAAATTCAACATAGGTAGTTCTTGCCACAGGCCTCAAATGATTGATGAAGGAGCATTAGTGGTCTCAGCCCTGTCTTCCCTTGATACAGAACGGCTAAAATGAACACTAAAGGGAATGCATGCAAAATAAATGTTATAAGTGTAATCGATTTTTTTAGAAACCATGCTTTATAGATATAACTGTATATGGGCCAGAGGGCAAAGGAGGCAGTAAGTGGTCAATATAATGTGGGAAGTGTCTATGGAGATTCTCAGTCATCCAGGTCATGGTTGTCCCAAAGGTGCTTTTTCATGAGGCAACTGGACTTTTTGGTTTTTCTTTGAAGACGTTTTGCTTCTCATCCAAGGAGCTTTTTCAGCTCTTCCATTCTGACTTCCATTCCCCACCATTCAGTCAGCGCTGAAGAAGCTTCTTGGATGAGAAGCGAAATGTCTTCAGAGAAAAACCAGAAAGTCTTGAAAAAGCACCTTTGGGATAATGTGGGAAGTATTCTTAACATTATTTAGATTCCACTTTCTGTCAAACCCGATTAGCCCATTGCTTACTGACTCATTCACAGGAAGCCTACATGCTACCAAGGTAAGTATATGAAACAGCCAGCAGCAATGGATTAAGCAGATTTGTCATTAGGAGAAGCAAAGTGAGCAAATAGCATTTAATCACAATACCCACCAAAGACGTTTTGGCATGCAACAACTTTCTCTGTGGCTCTGATCTAAATAGAGCAATCCGCTAGTTGAAAGTGCACCTTTTTAACCACATTATGTCAGTAGATTTGTTTGAACTTTCTTGCCTGAAAAACATTTTGTATAAGTATATCCCTAACTGGAACCAATGTAAAAGTGCAGTTTGTTTTGAAGCATTTGAAAGATGAACATCCTAAATTCATTTTCTCCCAGAGCTGTCAAACTCACGAGATACTTCACAACTTGAACATCTTATTCTCGTTTGTCTTTCTATTTTCCCACACATCACTGACATACGCCCTTTGACCAGGGCAAAAGTGACCCACTAATTAATTTGAGGTCCCCAGATCTGGTTATAACCTCAAAGGCATAGTGACAAAAAAGAACAGCACTTCATGTGTGTCCATATTTAGACCAACTCCCACGAAATAGTTTTAGAACTGTGCAAATCAAGGAAGTAATTACTGCTTTTGGCAATTTCTTCTTGAAAATCCTGATGTCATCTACAGTACTCTAAAAGTTGGTATGAAGTTATGCATTACATCTACTGGGAAAATGGCCTGGGGTTAGCATAATAGATTCATTTGTACATTCTACAAGCATTACATTTTAGGCAACAACTACACTATAACTCATCACAACAAACCAACCAATACATATACTTTTCCTATAAAAAGACAGGAATCTGACTAAATGCTGAGAAATCATGGCAAAATTCAGATGCAGATATACAGTTCTGGGACCAGAACCTCCCACTCAGACTTCAAATGGGTACAATACCTAATGCTTCTTTCCTTCTTCCTTCAGTTTCCATGCTGATATTCATCCCTATTCTTTCTGGCTAAGTTCCTAGCACTGAAATCAATGAAAGGAACTTGTGGCCAATCAGGCCTTCTAATCAGACTCATTGTCCTTGAAGGAAGGGCCTCCCTTTGTCAGGAGATTATCTTCTTGGTGAACTTCCATTTCTCAGTTTCCTGTCCTTTCTTCTTTCTCCAGAACAACCATCTCTATCCACTTCTATTATGAGAATAGAATAGAATAGAATAGAATAGAATAGAATAGAATAGAATAGAATTCTTTATTGGCCAAGTGTGATTGGACACACAAGGAATTTGTCTTTGGTGCATATGCTCTCAGTGTACATAAAAAGACAAGATACACTTGTTAAGAATCACAAGGCACAACACCCAGTGACAGTCATACGGTACAATAAGCAATCAAATCATACAAGGAAACAATCAATATAACTATAAATCGCAAGGATACAAGCAACAAAGTTAAAGTCATGCAGTCACAAACACTATTATCTAGTATTATCAGTGTGACTCCAAGCTGAATAAAATATTTGAAGAAGACTTGATTGAATCATCTCACCCACCCCACCAATTCTATTTTCAATTTGATTTCCTCAGGAACTTTGTAGAGATTGGAAAGAGACCCAATGGAGTTTTTGGCTCAAGTGGAACGGCAACTTTCCTTCAATATATGGAGGAAATATATAAAGCTGGGGAGTGTGGTGCTGCTGACTGAGTTTATTACCTTTGCAAAGGTGATAATTTGGCCTACTAGAACAGTTTAGGAGAGTGCCACTTTTTTTTCTTTGTGCCTCACTTTTCTGCCAGAATTAGGTCTGAAGTGAGTCTGAAATAGCATGTTTCTGGTTAGATTACTGCAAATGATGTACAATCTTTATAATACTACAATAGATGTTATACTAATATTGATAATGCATACCCTTCTTAGGGTTATCTAAATTTAAAAAATGCTAATGTCTCATGACTGCCAATCAGCCCCAAAGCAGCAAGATCACCAACACAGGCCCATCCACATGGATGAATATATAAGATGTATGTATGAAATGAAAGCCAGGATACACATCACTCTAGCTCAGTGGTGAAATCCAAATTTTTTTACTGCTGGTTCTGTGGGTATGGTTTGGTGGGTGTGGTGTGGCTTGGTGGATGGGCATGGCAGGGGAAGGATACTGCAACATCTCCATTCCCACCCCACTCCAAGGGGAAGGATATTGCAAAATCTCCATTCCTACCCCACTCTGGGGCCAGTTAGAGGTGGTATTGCCGGCTCTCCGAACTACTCAAAATTTCCGCTACCGGTTCTCCAGAACCTGTCAGAACCCGCTGGATTTCACCCCTGCTCTAGTTGTCTGGCACAAAGACAAAGCCCAGTCCAGCGTAACACCTCCTAGGAAGAAGCTGCAATCAGAAATATATAAACATACCAAGGAGATAACATAGATCATCTTGCAGGATTCGCTACACCCGGAAGTTGAGAGAAGGCAGCTGCTAGAAAAGAAGGGGCTGTGAGATATACAATAACTTTCACCCCTAAAGTCATTTGCTGCCTGTAGATGTGGCTGTAGGTCTCCCCAAGAAGTTCGGCTGTCTGTACTACATTTCCAGAACGTTCATTAGCAGCAGCAGCAAAAGAGATGTAATGGGTGGGCAGGATGGCTGTAGTTTAGGCACATCTGAAGACTTGGAGCTCACTCGAGCATTCAGATCTCCCTTGTTGTTGCACAGCAGAGCAATAAGAGTGGATGGATAAGAGAGACAGGACTTTTCTAACCAAAATCTAACAACTGGTTGGGCAGACTGGGAGTAAACCAGCTAGATAATACCACTGCCTCAGTCATATTTTTAAAAAAACCAATTGCACAAGCAATACAGTATATAATACTGCACCCCCAGAAGAGGCTGAGGTACATTCCAAGGGAAATAAGTCTTGGGAGGCCTGCAGCTGAAAGAGCTTTTGTTAGTGTGACCCAAGGTAGGTAGGCTTTGTACCAAGGTTGTCACAGCAGATGCTAAGTCAGAGCTGATACAGGAGGGTTATTGCAAACGTATTATCAGCAATTAAGATACCACAAATTCTTTGGTATTACAGGAAACAGTGCCTTGACAGCAGCCTTCTTCAAGGACAGGATTATCTGCTTAGATACAGAGCTCATAATAGCTATTTACATTATTCAGAGCACCTTGGAATATTCCACATAAAACTGAACAATACCCATATTTTCATTTAGGGAATTCTCTTTTCTTTCTAACATTGAAACTTTTCAGGTCATTTGCCAATCTAGAATCTTTGGGCATTTAAGTGATTTTGGAAATGAAATGCAACAGAAAGTTGGAAGGCTGGGGGGGGGGGGAATGCTATTGTTTAGTTTACATGTTGCTGGAGTCAAACTAGACATCACTTAAAGTTACATCAGTTACAAAAAAGGCATTGCTAGCAGGCAGAGGAAAAAACGTTTTAAACTCTGGGAGTCACAATGTGCTATATCCTCAAGCTATTATTAGCCAAACTGGCCACTGATACTGTAGATACATTCTTCTTGTGGCTGATAACAAATCTTGGGGAGAATGTCTGGAAGAGAAGGTTCATTAGGACCACTTTGGTAAAGGGCTAATCTTGTAGGTATACAGTAGAAGCCATAAAGATGTCAAAATGATGCCACGTGTATCACAATACAAAATTACACAAGTGCATATTGACAAAAGTGCAGGCATTGGCACTTGCCAGCCTTGCTCTGTAGTAGTACATCCTCTATAGCCTTCATAAAAAGTATTTCTCCACATTCTCCTTTTACTTAAAAGAAATCAACTGAGCTGCAAGCAAGTTTAGGGTTGACACTGCATTTAGAGTAGCCATGAGAATCGGAGTGGTGATGATCCCTACCAAATTCCCATTTGGTTCTCAGGTTCACCAGCTGGGCCAATCATGCTACAGTTTTCTATAGTTCTCCTTTTTCTATGAGTAGAGAAAGGGGCTAATTGGAATGGCACACTTAACCATATTTGCATGTTTTTATTGGACGTATTCACACTGCTTAGCAAACTACATCTAACATATCAAATTGATGGATGTACAGGTACTTTTCATTTAGCGACCACAATTGGGACCGGCAACTTGATTGTTAAGTGAAGAAGGTTACTAAGTGAAACTATTCTTACAATTTTACTTCAGCTTTCCTTTGATTTACAGACCTGCAAAGGTTGTCACTGGGAGGACTGACCATAAAGTTTTTCATCACTCTCAAAACTGCAGACCGACACTAAATGAGATAGTCACTAAACATTGTTGATCCATTCCTTTGAAAAACTTATCACTAGGGAAGTTTGCCATTTCAATCCAGTTTAATTTAGGCACCAAACCAGAAATGAAGTCTAATTGTAAGGATGTCTTAAGGGAACACATCGCACAAATATACATAGAAAAGCGATTCGCTTAATAAAAGAAAAAGTAAGAAAAAAAAAGGGTGACCACCACTTTAGTTGAAATAAATGTAGTGGACTAAAATGTAGTTGTAGTTGTTCAGGTTGCCAAATATTCTAGAGAAACAGCTCTACTGCCTTGCTGTACAAAGGCTTTTATCATCTTTCATTTCTTAGGGAGGTGATGAAGCTATGACACAATGGGTATAGATTTGAGATTCCCTCATCTGCTGCAATTTCTTACACTTTCTCAAAATCTATTGAGAAGAAATTTATGATGCCCTGTTTCCTCTAAAATAAGACATCCCCTGATAATAAGCCCAATAGGGCTTGTGAGCGCATGGCAATAAGGCCAAGTGCTTATTTCAGGGTTCAAAAAAATATAAGACAGGGTCTTATTTTCAGGGAAACACGGTAGCAGAAGCTAGATTCACTCATTTAGGCTTTTCTAATCCTGTAACAATCACAGAGGTCTGTTTCAGTTTGTCATTGTCATGTCAGGTGTTCAGTTGTGTCTCGGCCACTGTATGGATTTGCTTGACAATTTAGTCTCGTACTGCCTCCTTCAGATCCGCCATTGTTTTCCTGGTGTCATCCATTATATTGCCCAGCCTATAGGTACTAGGATGGCCCTTTCTTCTTTTTCTGCTAATCACTCACAGTATGATTGACTTTTCGAGTGAATCAGTTCACATGACATGGCCAAAATATGATAGCCTTTATTCAGCAATCTTGGCTTTGAGTGATATTTTTGGTGAAGTTCGGTCTAGGATTGTGTTGTGTTTCAGTTCTTCTGCCCCAAATTTATAAAAGAATCTCCAAAAGGGTATTAGTATACCTTCCTTTTAAGCAAACTTGTCCTTATGATTTGGAGGAACCCAAGTCTTTGGCCCACATGTTCCTTCAGTGTCCTTTTTCTGGAAACGTATGCCCTATTCATATAACTCCATTGGAAGTTCCCCCTTTTATGAGACTGATTTTATTTATTTTTATGGTATTGAACCAGAGCTTGACATCCTTGTAAGAGTTGCAGCATTTCTTATGGCTGTCAGTGCTTTTCAAAGGAAAATATTTACCTAATTTTAGCAATTTGTATCTAATTAAAGCAAATCATGCCTTTTATGTTTATGTTGTTTTGTCATAAGTCACTGACCACAGTAAAGTTATACACATCTGCAGATGAGCCTGCCATGTTAAATATACTGGCCAATGCTTGACTTTCAGATTTCAGAACTGCTCTTTAATGAGGACAAGATGACCCAGAGAGCAGCCTGCTACTGTAGATTTTATAGACAGCAATGGAAGATTAATTTCACATGCTAGGCTGGGATGTTTGTTTTCTTCATGACAGCCAGATTTGGGAAATAATTGCAGTGTGTGTGTGAAATCTGTCAGGAGGCAAATAAGAACCAAATAGCCAATGCATGACTGCAGACATCATATTCTGATCCTCACATACTTCAGGGTTGAACATATAAGTTTCAAGAAGGAAATTTTACAAATGATGATAACATCTGATATTTCAGTGATAACCTTATGTAGGCTACTTGTGAGCTAGCAGGCCTTGAAAAGGAACACCCAAGAGAACAGCATATCTTTCCTATTGAACTCAAATCATATACAAGGAGGAACCAACTAAAAAAAACAACAGCCAATATCAGTGGTGAAATTCAATTTTTTTTACTACCGGTTCTGTGGGCGTGGTTTGGTGGGTGTGGTGTGGTGTGGCTTGGCATGGTGTGGCTTGGTGGGCATGGCAGGGGAAGGATACTGCAAAATCTCCATTCCGATCCCACTCCAGGGGAAACATACTACAAAATCTCCTTTCCCACCCCTCTCCTGGGAGAAGGATATTGAAAAATCTCCATTTCCACCCCACTCTGGGGCCAGCCAGAGGTGGTATTTGCCAGTTCTCCAAACTACTTAAAATTTCTGCTATTGGTTCTCCAGAACCTGTCAGAACCTGCAGGCCACCCCAACGATGCCCTTGAAGTGATGTCCCAGTGCCTGGAGGCCCTGTGGGCCTGGATGGGGAGGAACAGGCTTCGTCTCAACCCTTCCAAGACCGAGTGGCTGTGGCTTCCGGCGTCCCGATATAACCAGCTGGTGCCATCGCTGGTTATTGGGGGTGAATCATTGGCCCTCACGGAGAGGGCTCGCAATTTGGGCGTCCTCCTGGATGCACGGCTGTCTTTAGAAGAGCACATGACGGCCGTGGCCAGGGGGGCTTTCTATCAGGTTCGCCTGACACGCCAATTGCGTCCCTTTCTGGATCAGGACTCCCTACGCACAGTCACTCAGGCACTCGTCACTTCCCGCCTGGACTACTGTAATGCTCTCTACATGGGGCTCCCCTTGAGGTGCATCCGGAGGCTCCAGTTGGTCCAGAATGCGGCCGCGCGGGGGATTATGGGAGCAACGGGACGGTCCCATGTGACACCTCTCCTGCGCGAGCTGCACTGGCTTCCTGTGGTCTTCCGGGTGCGCTTCAAGGTGTTGGTGACCACCTTTAAAGCACTCCGTGGCTTAGGGCCAGAGTACTTACGAGATCGCCTTCTGCCACCAATAGCCTCCCACCGGCCAGTACGTTCGCACAGAGAGGGCCTCCTTAGGGTGCCGTCCGCCAGACAATGCCGGCTGGCGACCCCCAGAGGGAGAGCCTTTTCTGTAGCAGCACCCGCCCTGTGGAATGACCTACCCCCAGAGATACGCATGATACCTGACCTCCGGGCTTTCCGACGAGCCCTGAAAACACATTTATTTCATCTAGCCGGCCTGGCTTGACCCTATTGTTCTGGTTTTAAATTATAAATTGGTTTTAACTTGGTTGTTTTAAATTGTGGGCCAAAACTATTTAATCATTTTAAATTGTCTTTTAATTTTGTATGCTCTGTTTTATTTTGGCTGTTCACCACCCTGAGTCCAGCTGGAGAAGGGCGGTATACAAATTAAATAAATAAAAATAAAATAAATAAAAAAATTTCACCCATGGCCAATATGTATTGATTAATATATGTAAGAAATAACACCAGAAACTTGTTTAAGTCAATTGAATGTATGCAGCGGTATACAAACTGGGAAAGGTAATAGGAGGCTGTTTCTAACTTCTCAGCAACTTTGATCTTCCTTGAAGACTTACATTTAGTGAACCAACTTAGTAAGTTGGAACAAACCCTAGTAAGACCACACCTGAATACTGCAACCAATTTTGCTCACCATACTACAAAAAAGATGTTGAGAGTTTGGAAAAAGTTCAGAGAAGAGCAACTAAAATGACCAAAGGCCTGGAGACTAAACGATATGAAAACCAGCTGCAAGTTTGGGGTCTGGCTAGTCTAAAGAAAAGAAGAATTAGGGGTGACATGATAGCAGTATTTCAGTATTTGAGGGACAGCCACAAAGAAGAGGGGGTTAAATTATTTTCCAAAGCACCAGAGGGCAGGACAAAAAATAATGGTTGGAAACTGATCAAAGAGAGAAGCAACCTGGAATTAAGGAGAAGCTTCCTAACAGTGAGGCCAATTAACCAGTGGAACAGCTTGCCTCGAGAAATCGTGGGTGCTCCATCACTGGAGGTTTTTAAGAAGAGACTGGACAGTCATTTGTCTGAGATTGTATAAGTTCTCCTGCTTGAGCAGGGGGCTGGACTAGAAGACCTCCAAGGTCCCTTCCAGTTCTATCCTTTCTAATTCTAACTTTGGCATTGATTCTAGAACAGATCCCTTCAGTATATAGTCACATTCTGAGATATTTTTGCCCTGGCAGATCACCCCCAGCAACCCCTTTCTCAAAGTCTTAGGCAAATCCCTTATTGCTGACAAAATAAGGAAGAATTTGGCATACACGTATTTTTAATCCCCCACACAACACAAATGTCTTCTGGCTTGTGTATATGTTTTTTCAAAATACACATTTATTGTTGTGGAAAAGCCTTAATGAGGAAGAAAAAAGTATTCAATAAAATAAATCAAATGCCTTTGGGAAAAATTAGTACACAATGGCTTCTTGTGAAGCCAGTTGAAACAGCAGATGGATGCAGTGATCAACCTTACAGGAAGCATTTAAAAAGCACAGATGGCTCAGGTTTACATGTTTACAAAAAGTTAGAAAGGCAGTTAAAGTCTTCAAGTGTGGTATAATTTACTAGAAGGTCATATACTCCGTGGTTGAAAATGAATCCAAGGGCTATTGTAAACACACTTATTAGGGTTTTTGAAGGTTTAATCCCAGCATATTTAATTCCTTTTTGCAATATTAGATGCAACTGTGTTCATTTCTTGGTGAGAAGAAATCCCTGGAGCATGGAAAAATGTAACTTTTCATTTAAAGGTTTGGAAGAATCAAGTTATTGCCATATGTCCAAGTCCCTTATGCAACAGCTACTGTTACTATATAATTAGAATGCTTCTGACACTAATTTAACTAAATGGCTCCCATGATGTGACTAAAATAATTTTATTTTGGTTGGAGTGGGGGTTTGGGGAGGGAAAATTTCAAAACTTTTAGCAAGGGGTTGTCTGCCTGGTTGCTGGGTGGGCATGGCTATAGTGGATGTGGCCTAGTCGGCCTCCTGCACCACCGGTGGGGGGTAATGGTGGTGTTTTTGACCTCCCTGGGCTCTGGATGCTTTTCCTGAGCCTCCAGGAGGGCGAAAATGGCCTCCCCAGGCTCCGGAGGCCCTCTGGAGACTGGAAACATTTCCAGCCTCCCCGAACGTCCGATAGGCCTGTTTTTTGCCCTGCCTGCGCACCCTGTGCACCCTGCACTTACCTGCATCCAAAACGGGCCGCATGGGGACTCCTGAGGGTGAGTAGGGTGGGGTGGGTGGAGACAGCCAGGAGTGGGATTTGGGGGTTCTCTGAACTGCACAGAATCTTAGCTAGAAGTTCTCCTGAACCCCTGCGAACCCCCAGCAGCCCACCCCTGATTAGAAACCAGATAAGAGCAGATAGCAGTAGGAGAAACATTCAGCAGCCATTTCAGGTTGGAGAATCTTTGGTGCTCCTGAATGGAGAGACAACAGCTGGGCCTCAGAGTTGTGTCCCATTCTCAAGTTAATACACCATAATACTGAGATCCATTGGCCCATAATCTATGAACATTGATGCTATAATCAGTTGGTGAGTCTTTAAGGTTTTAACTGATTCCATATTGTTTAAGGGCACCCCCACATTGGGAGTTTGGATTTTGCAGGTAGGAGCCACCAACCATTTCAAGAGGGCAAGACACTTTAGTCTCAAATGACAGGAAAAATGAATAAAAGACACATCAATGAACTTGGTAAAAAAGTGATAAAATGGAAAAGTAGTAATAAGACAAAGTTTCAGCAAGGTTTACCATTCTGAAGGTAAATACTGCTATTAGTATGCTAGAGAGACTTATTCCTTTAATGGGGAATTTCAAGAAAAGAAATGTTATTTTAAAGCTAATTCTTTTGCCTGCACATATCAGAGTTCTCTATCCAGAAGAATGCAGTGCTGGATCAGCTAAAATCATACACAGAATCCTTGAATTCCTAGGCATCTGGTAGAGGATCTGAGATTGAGGAAGACACATGCCACCTATAGAGATGAGAAGGAAATTTTACACACCCACACACACCTAATAATAAATATTATATTATACAAGCAGATATGTAGGAAAGCACAGCTATTGAACAAGGGATTGTCCAGTGGATGACCCTCAAACCTGTTCGTTGGGAGTGAACAACAACAGAATCCCCCCAAATAATTTTCTTAAAATAGTTTAGAGTCCAGACAGTGGGAAAATGAAACAGGAATAGCTTTAAGGTCTGGGGTAAATATGTCTTAATATAATAGGCAAACTAGCAGTAGCCTTTCAAAGATCTCCCTCACTTCCTCCCCCCTCCCCCCCTCTCTAAAAGTTACATGTTGATTGTGTTCACATGATGTGCTTACCCTGTTTTCTTAATTTCTACAATAGTGCTGTTGTTGAGTGGATATAGGTATTCAAATATGGGGAATCTGTACCCTTCAAGTTAAACTTTAATCAATAGTAATGTTAGATGACTGTCCTTCTCAAATACGTGACTCTGGATGACTAACAATATCAAAAATGAAAAGAAAACCTCTGCAAACATAAATACACAAAAACAGAAGACGTACAGCAACCAATGTCTATTTAACTTCTATCACCCATGATCAGCATGTCTAATAGTTTGGGAACTGTTTGGAAATAGGAGCTGTAGCTTGATAATATGTAGAAGATACTAGTTCTGCCACCTTGTTGTAGATTCCCCCCCCCCCAAAAAAAGCATAGTTAATTCATTAGCTTAAAGTGCATTCATTTAGCAAAACCTCACTTTACTTTCTTTTTTCACCGAAATGAAGGATGAAGGACATAATACTCCTACAAGATGAATAATACCAAATAACAGAATATCAGAGTTGGAAAGGACCTTGAATGTCTTCTAGTCCAATCCTCTGTTCAAGCAGGAGCTCCTATACCATTCCAGACAAGTGGTTGTCCAATCTTTTCTTAAAAACCTCCAGTGAGATAACCTCCATAGTTATCTATTGTTAGCTATTACTTTATTACTTTATTTATTTGTTAGTTCGATTTATACGCCGCCCTTCTCCGGAGACTTAGGGCAGCTTACAATGAATTAAGCAATAGCCTTCATACTTTTGTATATACCTGCTTAGTAGGGCTTTTTGGGGCCCCCTGAGCGGTGTTCTATTTTATACAAAGTCAGCTTATTCCCCCCACAAACTGGGTCCTCATTTTACCTACCTTGGAAGGATAGAAGTCAACCTGAGTCAACCTTGAGCCTGGTGAGAATTGAACTTGCAGTAATTGCAGGGAGCTGGCAGCTAAATGCTACTTTAACAGCAGTAAATACTACTTTAGTATTCAATTTGGAGAACTAAAAAATAGATTCTCATATTGGCTTTTATTATTGATGTTGTACTATAGTTACTTTGCAAATTCTGTAAGCCACCTAGAATTCATTCAGATTCCAATGGTAGGGAAATGACATAAATAAACAAGTGAGTACTAGGACTACCTAGATTTTCAAGGTGGGCATTGCTTTGATGAAAGTTCAAGTGAAGTTGTCTTATACAGCAGTGGTCCCCAAACCTTCTGGCTTTATGGACCAGCAGGCAGAGAAGGAGAGGGGATGGTTCCACACAAGCAGCAGGTGAGTGTGTGCGTGCAGCTCCATTTGTGTGAGTGTCAGGTGCATGTGCCCACTGCTCACACAACTGGAGCTGCGCACATGATTGCCTGCCACTTCCGTGGCCCTTTTCTGAATGAGAAAAGAGCCGAGGTGGCGCAGTGGTTAGAGTGCAGTACTGCAGCTACTTCAGCTGACTGCTAGTTCAGCAGATCAGCCGATCAAATCTCACCAGCTCAAGGTTGACTCAGCTTTCCATCCTTCCGAGGTAGGTAAAATGAGGACCCAGATTGTTGGGGGCGATATGCTAATGCTAATGCAATATGCTATTATGCAATATGCTATATGCTAACTTTGTAAACCACTTAGAGAGGGCTGTAAAGCACTATGAAGTGGTATAGAAGTCTAACTAACTAATAAATAAATGGGTACAGCCCAGGGGTTAAGGACCCTTTGTTACTGTATACAGCTACATGCCCTCCAGAGAGCAAGAAAACAACAATAACAAAACTTGATTTTGGTCATAGATCAAATTCAGATTCCAAATAAAATTCCAAATAACCGTAGACCACAAAATTGAAATGAAGAAAATTGCATCCATATCAATAATTCCACTAAAACTTTCAATAATTCCACTGAAACCTTTAAGAGATAAAAGATAACTGCAGGCAGTTCTTGACATACAACCATTCACTTAGTGACCATTCAAAGTTACAATGGCATTGAAAAAAAGTGACTTGTGACCGTTTTTCATACTTAAGAACCATTGCAGCATCCTCATGGTTATATGATCAAAATTCAGACTCTTGGCAACTGGTTCATACTTACGATGGTTGCAATGTCCAGGGATCATGGGATCCTCTTTTGCGGACCTTCTGATGAGCAAAGTCAATGGGGAAGCTGGATTAATTTAACAACCTGTGTTATTGATTTAACAACTCCAACGATTCACTTAAGAACTGGGATAAGAAAGCTTATAAAATGGGGCAAAAGTCACTTAACAACTGTCCCGCTTAGCAACATAAATTGTGGGACTCAATTGTGATCGTAAGAAGAAACTTGTTAGAGAAGTTGAGGCCACAGAAAATGTCTTCTTGAGCCAATAGTGTTATCTCTTTGCCTCAAACAAGGACAAACTAAGCCACTTCACCAGGGCCTGATGTTTAGCTCCCTGCTTGATCATGGTACTCTCTAGCTGTGTTTTGGTGTAATCAGATGCCATGCAGATGTCAAGGAAAATTGTGAAGGGACCCAGTAAAGGAAAATTGTCTTTAATATGGATTCACAGCTTATGTTCCCTTGAGCAACATTTCTGAAAGGTAAAAGAAGAACAGCAGTTTTGAAAACATCAAAGTCTGCCTGCAAAGTAACTTCTGAAAAATCATATCTTTACCCGGAACTTATAGTTCTTTTCCCCTCCGATTTGGGGCCCTTATGAGAGTAAAAACCACCTGATGTTTATATCTCATACTCATACACACTATCAGTTTTTTTTTAAAAAAAAATGCTACCCAAGTTGGCTCAAGGTCATATGCTTTGCCTGAGGCCAAAGAGCAAATACTCTCATTCATGCCGACCCACCAAGTCACGATATACCACTCTCAACATAAGCCAAATTATTTTGAAACCTCAGGCAGAAAATTCCACCGCATGTCTTCTTCCAGTGAGAAAATACAACAGTAAATTAAATCACTGAACAATATGCTGTCTTATTGATGTCATATGGGTTGAAGCATGACTGGATCCAATCTTGGGTCAGAAAGGGCTCTAACATTAGCTGGAGGACTTGATAGAAAGCCATCGATGTGTCATACTGATATCAAACTATTGGCATGGGCTAGTTAATGCCTATCGAAAAACTCTAACAAAATACACATTCTATAAGAGCAATAAGAAAAAGAAAACAGGCCGTGTAGCAGCTAAAATACCTCTCCTCAACAATTGCGGTCCTGAATCCTGAAACATCTGGGTGGAAAGATATCCCCCCACCCCGGTGCAACTTTATAGTATCTAGGATATGAAGTCCTGATACCAAGAGGAAGTAGGGGCCAAGATAACTAAAAGCTTAATTTGGCTGCAACGTTAGATGTATCATACTTCAAACCTGATCTTTCCAAGCCAAGATGAAATTCATGGCCTCAAGGCTCAACAATTCATCTTGACATTATGATTAGCAGAGTGCTCTCTCCTCAGTTTCTTAGAAGTGCCTTTTCCCTGCATCGCTCTTGAGATGTGTCGGACTGTAACTCACAGGCTGGGAATGATGGAAAGGCACCAAATAGCAAATTGTTTTAGAGCATTGCAGTGTTTAATCTACAATATAGTTTGTTAGCCTTTCGGGAGGAATGAGTGTGAAATCAAAGCACGTGGTAGAGTTTCAAACTCTGCACCCAACTACAATTGCCAAGAGTTTGATGGCTCTATCTTCCTGCTGAATGGCACTGGATGAAATAGAATTCTGAAGGATTTTGTGATATTCATGCAAAGCAACACTGAACTCAGGTCTTTACAAAGCCTCTCATGTATTCTCCTGCTTTTAGATTTACTGGAGCTCATTGGAGGAGGTGAATCATTTTATGTTTCCTATTTTATCATAGTAATTCATTTGTTTGTCCCAATTATAGCCATCTTTTCTGTTCTCTAAGGATGCTCAAGACTGCTAGCAGATATTTTTTTTTAAAAAAAAAATCAGGACTTTGGGAACTGAGATAAATGGCACTGCATTGCCATACAATTTATTTTCCACAAGACATTTTTTTCTTGGACCATAGCTAGATAGAGAAAATGGAATATTCCAGGTCGGAGAAGATGCTCTGTATACTTCTCCTAGATTGGAATTTTTGTGGGATGGTATCCATGTAATTATTTATCATGTTTGGTGTGTCTATTAAGAACCAGCCTGATTTATAGTTTATGAATCTCCGGGTGGCCTTAGCTCTGTCCGCCCCCCCCCCACTCCCCATTACAGGTCTTTTGATGATTGAATGTATTTTTACACACAACATTTTTAGGCATCCCAGGTTCTATATTTCTGCATCATCCCAATGGACAGAAGCAAACCATAGTTTAGCCCGATTGATTAGCCAAAAGAAAACGAAGGAGGTACATGAAAAAAATTAAAATATTTAAATAAAATTCTTGCCAAAACTAAAAAAAAAAAAGAAAAAAAAAAGAAAGAGTCATGCCTGGTTTCAAATGTTGACAGGGTTAGGAGAAATTAACCATGCATACGTCTAAGCTGTTAACATCATTTTTATGAAGATGAAGAGTGGCTGCAGTAATATGTTTCATACCTTTCTTCATTCTCATTACCAATTACAACATTATTCTATTTCCTCACACAGTATGTGTGCTTTTTATTTCTTCTTTGAAATGTCCTAACCCTTCTTAAAATACCTCATTTGACAAATTCTGTTTCTAGTCAGCAGATACAGCCTAATATATCTTACTAAGCTGTCAATATGCGATATAAGGCAAGTCTCTGAATCAAAGCGCTTAAATATTTGAACTCTGCGTTTTCATTTTGACAGTTCCCCAAGGAAATGACTTCTGCCATGTTATTGCCAGTGCTAAATCCATCACTGATTTTTTTAAAGCAGGAAGTTATTAAGTTGAATTGTCATTAAGTTGTTCTGAAAGAAGTCCCTTCCCCACCCAAGAACTCATATATACATATATAAATGTGGGTGGTAGGGAATGTCTTAAAGCAGAAAATTCATCTAGCTTTAAAAGATGACTACTGGTAAGCCAATAGCACCCTACATGTTTCAAAACCTGCAAGAAGTATTGATGTGGCATTCCCCCTCCCCTCATTTTAATATTTGGGGCACATCCATACAACCATTATTTTCACTCTTGTTACTTCAGAATGAGAGCCAGTTTGGCATACAGTAGTGGTTAAGGCACTACTGGGAGGCCAGAAGTTCTATTCTTACCTGAGCATATGAAGTCAGCTGGCTGACTTTGCCTGAAGTCCACAACTCATTGGGTTAACCAGCTGGATCATCAAATTTACAGAAAATCTAGGTTGAAAATTGAAAGTGTGGAACAAAGATCTCAATTATGGCAGGAGAGTTAACCCTAACCCTAAAACTACAGCATGAAACCATGGTATATTTATCACGTTCTTCAAACCCAGATGGTTACCTCCCTCAGATGGTCTTTACAGAGAAATGGGAATCTGAAATAGGTTCAAAATGGGTCTGTTGTCCCTCCCTTTATTTTTCTCCTACAGCACTTGAAAATGGACGAAGTTGGATAGAGTGAGTGCACAAACCAGAAGAAGGGAAGCTCAGTTTTCCTTTATCCTGGCTCCAATACAAATCTGTCCATTTTTTTTTAAAAAAGCAGAACTTTTCTTTGTGGTTTTTTTTCTCATGATGCTCTATTTTTAAGCTGGATATTTATTTATTTATTTATTTATTTATTTATTTATTTATTTATTTATTTATTTATTTATTTATTTATTT
>WNWU01000017.1:28466643-28511586 GCA_012654045.1 Ptyas mucosa
TTTATTTATTTATTTATTTATTTATTTATTTATTTATTTATTTATTTGGTTGGTTGGTTGGTTGGTTGGTTGGTTGGTTGGTTGGTTGGTTGGTTAGATTTCTATACCGCCCTTCTCCTTCCGGACTCAGGGCGGTGCACAGGGCGGATAGATCCAATATCCACCCCAAACAGGAGAAGCCTTCAAAGACAATTCTGTAGACTAAAGTAGGGCACAGCACAACTATTAAGGCACCCAGGATAGTGGTCATCCTACCTTCCAGTGACTTTTGTTGTTGTTGTTACCTTCAAAGTAAATTCTTGCCTTTTCTCCAGGAATACAGGTGACACACATGCTCCTGTCAGTCCACCATTTTTAGCCTCACAATCCTTCCATGAAGTAGAATAAACTGGCAAAAAAATGGGCAAATGTGAACCCACCAATCGTAGTCCAATACAGAAACCACTATCTTGCTCTATATTGGATAAACACATACTTTTCTCTGCCCTAGGTCTGCTGTCCATCCATTTCATTGGATGACTGTGTTTTAGGGACTGGACAGGAGGCAAATGCATCCCTATTTTCCCACAGGTTAAGGAAGGCAAAGGACAAGATGACGACTAGTCTGGATTTTTCTAAACTTATTTATCTTAAAAATTCCATATACAGAAGTTAACTGGAGAGGGAGCAGAACCATAGAACAAACAAATATATATTAATGTACCTGATGTCATATTAGTATTAGTATTAATATACTATGAGCAGATGTGGTTAGCCCTGCTTGCCATTCCAACCTCAACTTATATCCTAGTTTCTGCTACCTGACTTAACTCTTTTACTCTGCCTATTGGGAAGGCCAGTATTATCATGAATAATGACAGCAATGAAAACTACCTATTTTTTTTATTTTGTTTTATTTTATCTTGTCGAGTACATATTAGATAATATATATAAGTATAAGCATGAATTGAATACATAAAATGAATACAATTAAAGGGAACATTAGGACAGGGACAGTAGGCACGTTGGTGCTCTTATGCACGCCCCTTACAGACCTCTTAGGAATGGGGTGTAGACAGTCTAAGGTTAAAGTTTTGGGGGTTTTGGGATGAGACCACAGAGTCTGGTTGTGCATTCCAGGCATTAACAACTCTGTTACTGAAGTCATATTTTCTGCAATTGAGTCTGGAACGGTTCATTTTAAGTTTGTATCTATTGTGCGCTCATGTATTGTTGTGGTTGAAGCTGAAGTAGTCATTGACTACAGGTAGGACATTGTAGCAGATGATTTTATGAGCTATGCTTAGGTCATACCGAAGGCGGCATAGTTCTAAATTTTCTAAACCCAGAATTTCAAGTCTGGTGGTTTAGGTTGTGACACTGATAAATAGCTGCTCCTCTTCTCATTTTGAACATAACATCTGATCCTGATGTTATGTTTATGTCCCATAAATGTTTTGCTGAAGCTGTTCTTTCCACGTCTTCTCCAATATTCAGTCAGCTTCTGCTTTAATTCAAGTTGGCCACAGGAAGCCTTTGAGTATCTACAGGCTTTTAAGGACTTATGTTCTTTCCTGTCCACAACATCCGTGTCCCAAGGGCCTGAATTCTTAATGAATCAGGCAGAGCTCTATAAATCATGATCAAATACATCGTCACCACAGTGTGCAATTCATTTGGAGCTGAGGCAAAAGAGGGAGGGAGAAGAAATCTGAGGAAAGACAGGATAAAAGCACCTTCCTGAAAGATTGAGTGTAGATCAGAGATTAGTTGTCAACTTGAGCTGCTGGCACTTTATCTCCTGCACAACAACTAGCAGTCCTGTGAAACCGCTTTCTTCATCACGCTTAGAAGTCTCCTGTATCTTTTTTTTTTAAAAAAACAAGTCTTTGTTTCTACCTATCTGAGACAAGGTGGGGGTGAGCGGGGGGGGGGGGGGGGAAGGTAACACACCACAAACCCTAAGGGGCATTGTGTCTCTTTCCATAACGTTTTTACTGAACACTTGCCTTGAATTAAAATGTTCTTTGGATGAAAGCAATTAAGTGATTTGAAGAAAGGTGTCGGTGCTTCAGGTCTTTAGAAACTCTATACCCTAAGTTTGCAAAAGTATGTCAGAGGCACAACGAAAACTCTCAGATTTTGTCAAAGGGGGAAAAGGGCCACGACACAGGAACGGAAACTTGTTTTTAGGTTTTGCTGCCTGCAAAACTCTCTGAAACTTGCTTATGTCAGGCCTCCTTTATGAAATGAGAGAATTCTCAGTTCAAAGAGAGCAATTTATGGAACATACATCAAAGGCTCTCTATTCCAAGTATGAGACTATATAGGCTTATTAGCCATAATTGTGAGCAGCTAATATTGGAGGAGAAAAGTCTTAAAGTATTTCATAGCAAAGGCTGCTTTCGAACTTCATATATTTCTGTACACTGCCGTGGAAAGTGATTCCATTTTACTGATGCAAAACTGAGGCAGAACCAGTTATCTGCCTCACAACTGTTGAAAAATCTGAACCCAACTAACAGCTTAGGTAGAACAGAATGAAGATTTAAACACTAAAGCTGAACTAAATATTTTTCAAGTTTTCCTTTCATTGGAGAAGTAGCCATTGCAGCCATTTTATGGATTTTGCAGCTGTTTGCTAGATCTGGCATAGATCTAGCAAAGCTTAAAGTTGTCAGTGAGGAAGTCCTGGGTTCAAGTATTAAACCTGCTGCTAGGTATCTATTTCCAACTTCTGCTTCATCTACAATAATGGACATGAAACATTCAAACAATATATATCTAAAGGCCAGTTATTATGTTCCTTATTGAACCAATCAGATACTGAGAATGCTGCTTAGTATGAGTGGGGTGCCGATACCACTGACAGAAACAAAGCCTCTTTCAAAGGGCAGTGGGTCCTAAATGGGCCTCACACACTTCCAGGCAACAGGTTATATCATATATCATATGTGTGTGTGTGTGTGTGTGTGTGTGTGTGTATCTTTATTGTCATTGCACCTGGTACGATAAAATTAAATGCGATCTTCAGTGTATGGGTGTATGTATTTTATATGTATGGGTATAGGTATATATCTATGTATCAGTGGTGGGTTGCCCCTGGTTCGGACCAGTCCGCAAGAACCAGTAGTACAACCGGTGGGAAGTTCTGTCCACTGACCCGGACATCATCATAGGTGATCTGCACATGCGCAGAAGAGTGCGCACGGGGGCAAGCGAAGCGAGTGTGCGCTGGTACGATGCGAACTGGTAGTAAAGGTAAGTAGAACCCACCCCTGCTATGTATGTATATACCATGTGTATATGTGTGTTATGTACGTGTACACTTTTGATAGCAGGCAACAATTTCATTTTTAATGTGTGCCAGTGTGCCTGCAATAAAAAATGACAATAAGGTTCTCTCTCTCTCTCTCTCTCTCTCTCCCCCTACCTACTTACCGACCGACCTCTTTCAGCTGACAACTTTTTTCAATCAAGAGTCAGTCAAGCCTAACCAAAATAATCTTTCCCTACTACAGGAGAAAAAAACCATCACGGCTGACTAGTTTTTATGGAAAAGGGACTTTTATCCCAAGTGCCAACCCTTAGCACAAAGCTGCCATTCCTTAGTACCCCTCGTTTGATTACCATTTATCCATCTCCAAAAGAAAAAGAAGCCCATGTAGAAACTGCCTTGTAAATCCTTACTAATCAGGATGGTCAACCAAAAGAGGGGTTTTCTTTTATCTCCCAGAACCCGAATTCTGTCCATCTCTCTTCCGTTTTCCTATCCTACTTGTGTTTGTGACTCCTTAGTTGAGCAGTTTTCTGGAAAGAGAAAAAAATACCCCACATTGCAGTTGTGGTATTGCAGAGCTAAATAATAGGGCAGTGCCATCAGAAAAGCACAAGGGGCAGAATAAAACAGAGAACGTTGTTTCAGGAACGAATGGTATCTAATTCCATCTTCATACTACAAATGCTATTTTCATTGGCTCCAAATTAAATATCCCACTGACTTGAAAGAACTGGAAAAAGTATATATATATTTTTCTTGGTAGTGCTTATTGTCATTTGATGGTCCAAGAGGATATAGTGGAATAAAGTGAGGTGACAAATATATTGATGAAAAAGGCATGATGGTCAACCACATGAGTTACTTATATTCACTATGATTGACATATTTCCCTAATTCTCATGGGCATTGGCTTCTTGTATTTTAAAACACTACAAATCTTCATTTTAGTGAGGTTGAGATTTAAGCTCCACCTAATTCTGAAACCTGTGCTTGTATTTAGTTTTAGAATGAATATATGCTATTCAAATCTTACCCAACAGAAGATTCCAAGAGTTGTGAGTTGGAAGTTGGAAAAAACTTCCTGGAAGAAGGCCATAGTATCCTACTTCCATATTGTGTTAAAGTAAACAACATGGACTTGTTCATGAAGTCACCTGGAATTAATTTTGATTCAAGGGAGTCTTTGTTTTAACAAAAATCAACTACCCAGAGACAGACTTCAAGAAGGGTCTACAACTCCACAGGCAAAGAGATGGGATCCCTGTGTGGAATATAAAAATGGGGGCCTCTGTATTGATCCATGAGAAATAGTGTAAGTATATATGTTGCCTTATCAAGAAAACTGCAGTGGTTTGGCACCTCTGAGAATTAAACATGACTGAAGGAAAAAAAATGTCACAAAAGTGTGCAATGCATGTGAGTTTATGGTTGGGAAGACATGGATTTATATTTTCTGATTGTCTCGAGAAATTCATTGTAAATATTTATTTTACTTAAAAGTTGGGCAAGTCATAGGCTGCACATACCCCTACTCAACATATAGCAGTGTCTGTTCTAGTAAATGATGTCATCCCTTCTCCTGTGGAAAAAATGTATCAGAACTGGACATCCCTGCATTCCTTCTTCCCTCTGCACGAGACTATGAATGATAAATATATCATTGCTGCTATAAAAACATTAAAGATAAGCAATGGAAATATTCCTAGGTGAATGGGAAATGCACAAGACGCACATGGAATATAAATAAAGCCATTTACATGGGTGATACAAATAGAACCGTCCTGTTCTATGAAGGAACTTATTTCAGAAAGTTCTGGAAAAGGAAGGGGAAAAGCAATGGAATAACTTCAACA
The DNA here is from genome assembly GCA_012654045.1 of Ptyas mucosa. Classification (NCBI taxonomy): domain Eukaryota; kingdom Metazoa; phylum Chordata; class Lepidosauria; order Squamata; family Colubridae; genus Ptyas; species Ptyas mucosa. Next base: position 28,471,756 of record WNWU01000017.1, read on the forward strand.
TTATTTACCCACAGAAAGTGCAATCAATATAGCGCAAATCAGTAATGTTGATGTTGGCATCCGCAGAAAGAAAGAGATCAAAGGCGATTTGGCTGCACAGCTAAAAATGTTTCTTATTAGTTTGTTTGCAGAGTCTGAAAGCAAGATTGCCTTTACCAGCCTATTACTGAAGCAATATTGTTGCCCTGGTCAGTAGGGCTTTGATAGTCAGTAAATCTGCACTCATTTACTTAGCTGCTGGTTTGAAGCTGAGGCCATCGTTTCCTGCATAAATGAGGAAGTTCTCCTCTTTCCTAAGGGACTGATATTTTAAGGAATAAGAGGGAGTGCTGGTTATTTACTAATGTATAAACATCCAATCCAGGGTGAATGGAAGAAATATCGCTGTAAGCTGTGCAGAAGGGAGAAGATCAGCAAAGGCATTTTAAGGCAGCTTTTCTGAAGCTGGTGGCCCTCTATCTCTAGATGTGGTAGATTTGCAGCAGGGGTGGGTTCTACTTACCTTTACTACTGGTTTGCAACGGGGCCATGCGCAGAAGCTTCCTGATGATGTCGGGGTTGGTGGGCAGAGCCTCCCACCGGTTTTACTACTAGTTCTTGTGAACCAGTCCGAACCGGGAGCAACCCACCACTGGTTTGCTGGTCCCAGAATCCTCAGCCACAGTGACTATTTTCTGAGCATATTGGGAGCAGACTCCAATGCATTGGAAGGGCCCAGCTCAAGAAAGGCTGTTGTAGAGAGAAACAAACACAATAATGAAGCCTTTTGATATTTTTAAAACACACTCATGATAATGTGAACATTGTCTGATCTCGGTTCTGATCTGAAGATCTGTAGGTGACACAGCATGCTGAGGCAACAAGCTGTGTCGCCTACAAAAAAAAATATGAATTTTTTTTGGAGAGCCCAATGTCTCACTTCTGTCCGCAAAGTTTTGCCACATGCTTGCTTCTGTTTTTTTCTAAGTGATCCTGAAGACAACAGAGATGACTAGATGAAATCTGGAGGCAAGCAGATAGACCGAAGCTCTCAGTATTATATCTGGAGTTTTGATGAATTGACTGTTTTGAGATTTTGCAATGACTTGGTGCATACAGAGCGTTTCCAAACTTTCAAACCAGGTTACAGATACGTTTCTTATAGGCTTTATAGGGGGTGCAATGGCTCAGCAATTAAGATGCTGGGCTTGTCAGCTTAATGCTGATGGCTCAGGTTTGAGATCTAAGTGCTATGCGATGGGGTGAGCTGCTGTTACTTGCCCCAGATCCTGTTTGAAAGCAAGCAAATGCAAGTAGATAAATAGATACTGCTTTGGTGAGAAAGGCTATTGGGGAAATCTTTAAACCTTTTTTATAGGCCTTATAACAAACTAGCAAGACAAATAAGGTAAGTGGTATTCTCATTCTGCAAATATAGGCAGCTAGACTGAGAAAATTGAGTATCTGCAGCCACTGAGTGAATTTGTGCTGTTTATACACATGCTTTAGTGGTTGGGTTTCCTTTGTTCCCAAGACACTGTCATGAATGGCATTTGCCTATGAAACATTCTGCTTTTAGCAGAATGTCCACCTGTACATCTCCACCCCACCCCACCCCACCCCAATGATGCCCTTGATGTGATGTTCCGCTGCCTGGAGGCCGTGCGGGTCTGGATGGGGAGAAATAGGCTCAAGCTCAACCCTTCGAAGACCGAGTGGCTGTGGCTTCCGGCGTCCCGGTATAGTTAGCTGGTGCCATCGCTGACTATTGGGGGTGAATCTTTGCCCCCCACAGAGAGGGCTCACAATCTGGGTGTCCTCCTGGATGCAGGCTGTCTTTAGAAGAGCATATGACGGCCATGGCCAGGAGGGCTTTTTATCAAGTTCGCCTGGTACGCCAGTTGCGGCCCTTTCGGGATCAAGATACCTTGCGCACAGTCACTCATGCCCTTGTCACCTCATGACTGGACTACTGTAATGCTCTCTACATGGGGCTCCCCTTGAAGAACACTCGGAGGCTCCAACTGGTCCAGAATGCGGCCACGCGGGTGGTTATGGGCGCGACTTGTTGCATCCATGTGACACCTCTCCTGCGCGAGCTGCACTGGCTCCCAGTGGTCTTCCAGGTGTGATTCAAGGTGTTGATTACCACCTTTAAAGCGCTCCATGGCTTAGGACCCGGGTACTTGTGAGACCGACTTCTGCTACCAATAGCCTCCCACCGGCCAGTCTGCTCACACAGAGAGGGACTCCTCAGGTTGCCGTCGGCCAAGCAATGTCAGCTGGCGACACCTAGGGGGAGAGCCTTCTCTGTGGGAGCTCCTGCCCTTTGGAACAAACTGTCCCCGGAAATACGCAAGATCTCCGACCTCCGTGTGTTTCGCTGTGCCCTTAAGACCCTACTGTTTCGCCAGGCAGGGCTAAGTATGTAATTATTTTAAATTGGGAGTTTTAAATTGGGGGTTTTAATCTGGGCCGAAATTGTGTAATATTTTTAATAGTTTTAAATTTTGATATTTGTATACTCTTTGTTTTTAATAGGCTGTACACCAGCCCGAGTCCTTCGGGAGAGGGGCGGTATAGAAATAAAATTATTATTATTATTATTATAAAGAAGATTGCAAGACATGTTATGTGTAGCAATTGCGCTATTGTATTATTATTGTCCCTGAGGTTGCATTAAAAGCTTGAAAAATATTCATCTGCTGTGCATTAATGGCACTTGATGTCCACCTGTGCAATCCTATAGTAGCTTATTCAAAAGTGACCCCATTGAAAGTTGCCCTCCATCCTATCCCCACACACAAGTTTACCAGGCTTGAATGAACACGAGAACTCTGTGCCAGTTCAAAAGCAGCGTTAAGACTTCTGTGATCCCTTGATGTTGACAATGTTGAGAGCTGAACTGATTTATTTCCAGCTCAGCTCCAATGATTTGAAACCACAGTAAACCTTGTATTTTCTCTGCTTGAAATGCTGAATTGGAACTGGGAGAGGGGCGGGGAGGTATATCTCACCTGGTTTCGGAATTCAAGGCAACCACCTTGAATAAAGCTTCAGTTGAGACCAGAGCTCTGAGGAACTTTCATTTAGGGAGACTTGCTGGGGAAGAAGATAAAATAAAAGCCAAGCCTGATGTTTTGCAGCTGGTTGGTGCTCTGCCAGACAGAAGGGGAAGACTTTTTCCACATCTGTTCACCTTCCCAGGGCTACTGTATGCCTTGGAAGAATTGTTAGGATCTGTGCATATACAAAACAGCTAGATTGATCCCAGGAGTGTTCCCCTACTTCTTCTGATACAGCACCAAAGAACCATAGTTGTTAGGAAAAAAAACCCTAACTGTAAATAATGTTGGTGTCCCAGCTCACAGAGCCTTAAATAGAAACAAAAGTAATGACACCATTGCAGCTGGGAAGTTTCCCCTCATAGCCCCTTTCAGATTTCTTTTTTTTTTCTCCTGCAGATACTTACACAATTTCATAAAACATGGGGATGCTTATATACAGAGCTGAGGTGGCACAGTGGTTAGAGTGCAGTACTGCAGGCTACTTCAGCTGACTGCTACCTGCAGTTCGGCAGTTCAAATCTCACTGGCTCAAGGTTGACTCAGCCTTCCATCCTTCCGAGGTGGGTAAAATGAGGACCCAGATTGTTGGGGGCAATAGGCTGACTCTGTAAACCGTTTAGAGAGGTTTGTAAAGCACTGTGAAGTGGTATATAAGTCTAAGTGCTATTGCTATTATATGGACATGAAATATCTTTGTCCAGTGGTGGGATTCAGCCAGTTCGCACTACTTTGGGAGAACCGGTTGTTAACTTTCTGAGCAGTTTGGCAAACTGGTTGTTGGAAGAAATCATTAGGGCAGAGAACTGGTTGTTAAATTACTTGAATCCCACCACTGCCTTTGTCATACCCGCTAGCATGTTACAAGGAAAACCACATGTTTCACTAACATCTTTAATTCCAGGCAGGTCAAGGGACGGTCAATGACATCAACTTTTGGTAGATATGAATACAATTGAAGGAACACAGCTTTTAATTTGCATGCAATGTGTGTAAGGTGTTAAAAAGAAGGAATCATTCAGTATCTGATCACTCCCTACCTCCCCCAATTTGGATGCAGTTGTCTATTTCTTACACAAGTTACTGGGGTCAAATTCTATTTCAAGTGTGGTTTTTTTTAACATTTACAGTATGAATGAATGACTCTACAGAGCAGCAAAGCATTTTATTTGGAAAATGACAAAGTTATGTAGTTATTACTACATGCAGTCCTCAACTTACAAGAGTTCATTTAGTGATTGTTCGAAGTTACAATGGCACTGAAAAAAGTGACTTATGACCATTTATCACATGACCATTGCAGCATCCCCCATGGTCACATGATCAAAATTCAGATACTTGGCAACTGGCTCATATTCATGACAGTTGCAGTGTCCTGGGGTCAAGTGATTACCTTTTGCAACCTTCTGACAAGTAGTAAATGGGGAAACTAGACCTCACTTTGCAGCCATGGTACTAACTTAACAACTGCTGTGATTCACTTAACAATTGTGGCAAAAAAGGTCATAAAATGGAGCAAACCTCACTTAACAACAGTCTCATTTAGAAACATAAATGTTGGGTTCAGTTGTGGTCTTTAAGTTGAGGACTATCTGTAAACAGTTTTCTAACTGGTGGTATGGCATGCATTTCACAGATGGGTGAAGTCCCTCTGATCTTTTGTAGGACTATCACCAACATATTGTCAAAATATTAACCAGCCCATGAATATTGTGGACTTCTGAAATAGATGAAATATATTAGCTATTTACTATTTTTCGGATGGTAAAGGTTGGCATCAGATTATAGCAGTTGCTAATTCCGGACTATGGCCTCTCTCCTTACTACCCTTCCCTGAAATCCTAGATGAAATCTGATTTTGATGAGCATGGGGGGATGATAAGAGAATTCAGGTTTAGCAATCTACAGTAACTGAAAAGAACTGCTTAGTCTGGAGAAATCTGGAGTCATCATGCATTTAGGCTAATCAAATGATCTTCCCTTCTCCTTCTAGGACCTTGGTACTTGCTGAATGCTACTGAAAAAGATATCTTCCATCTGTGAAAAATACTGTGTTTCCCCGAAAATAAGACTGTGTCTTATATTTTTTGGAACCCTGAAATAAGCGCGTGGCCTTATTTTTGGGGAGGTCTTATTATTTTGGGGTGCGTGGAGTGAGACGGGGATCCTCTTGCCATCTTACCTGATTCCCAGCTCTGTCTCCCTAACCCTAACCAGAGGAAATGGCGGGGACCGGCTGTGCATGCATTTACATATTTTCAGGGAGGGTTATTTTCGGGGAGGGCTTATTTTGGGGAGGGTTTATTTTGAGGAGGGCTTATTTTCAGGGAAACACGGTATCAGTATTGTAACCCATCTACCAATTCCATGCAGGAGCCCTTCTATTGCCTCCTCTATTCCTTTTTCTAGTCTAATAATCCAAAGTGGGGAAATATTCAGCTTCTTTGCACAGTTCGGTGTTACTTTCTGCATGGTACTAAATGGGACCGGACACATAAGCTGCATGTGTGGAAAACAGATACCAGAGGAGCTGTGGAGGGAGTGGGGAAAACGGAAAAGAGTGCTCAAAAACCTTTAATATCTTTTTCTTAAATGTAAATCTGTAGTTGCAAATTGCAGACAAGTAGTGGCATGTCTGGATCGCTGTGTGCGCCCTGATCAAAGAAATAACTGGAAATTGATTCAGCAAGAAAGGAAGAAATACTTTAGAAGGACAACCAAAGAAAGGGACTCCCATCTCTGCACTCTACCATTTTGTGAACTGTCTACTACTCACACAGTTTGTGTGGATATGAGGGTTCCAGGGTTCTTATGGAATATTACATTCTTAACTATCAGCTTAATAACAAAATGAGAAAAATCGAGCAAGAACATCAATCACTGCAAGCATTCACATCTGTCAGTTAGAATTTGGAAGGAACCATCCAACTTGCTTTCAAAAGCTGATGTAATTGCAAGTCTAACACGAAGCCTCCATTCCTAAGGTACAGAAGATTAATAAGACTTTGAACTGAAATCACGTGATGCAGAGGGAGCAAAATATGCTTGAAGCACTGCAGTGCAGCACGTGTGCCATTCTTTAGATTACTTTCTTTCCTAGAAAGCAAATGTGGTTGTAAAAAAAGTGCTCTTAGGGAAATCCTACAGGTTGGTTTTGCACCAATTCAAAAACAGTTCTAGGCCACTGTGAATCCAGGACCTTGTCTATATTTGAGAACTGGGTCAATTTATCTCTGGTTCAGTTGTGAGGTAAAAGTAGTTTTTTTTAAAAAAACAAACAAACTATGGTTCCTTGGACTTGTGAGAAATTATTTCCCAATAAGTGAGAAATTATTTTCAAATTTGCAGAAATTCCTAGCTATCTCACTTCCGGTTTCCTGCATTTTGGGGTCTTTCAGAGACAAAAGTGATTTGACGCCTATTCAGTTTTTCCTCATAGGAGTTGCTGATATTTGCCTTTTTCTTTTGCATGCAACAAAAATGTTAAGTAATATAGACATAACATTTCTTAATATTGTGGATGAGGTAAAAGCAATTTATTTCACTTATTGGGTAAGGCACCGTTTTTTGTTTTTTCATCTCAGTGTTTCAGGTTTGAGGGCAATTGCTGAGGAATAGGGAATGGAAGCAATGGGCGTGTTTGCGTACCTTGAAGTCCCTAAAGTCCAATTGAGGTTTAGAAGGTGGGGTCCACTAAAATTCTGATCTGTGATTTATGTCACTTGCTGATCTATGTCACTCATTCAATAGCAAGAAAACAGTCACCAGAGTTTTGCTGATATCTACCCACAAGACTAATTGATCAAACTACTCCCCCCCCCCAAAAGTAATCTAAAGGCATCATTGTAATACTTTTTGATTTCTGTATTCAGACATTTCAATCTACTTTCTATGTGGACAATCATTTTTAATACATGAAGCAAGTACGAACACAATAGCAGCGGTTCCATTCCTTTGAATGTTCGCCTTCCTTCAGTTACCATGCTTGTCTCTGTTTATTTCAAATTTGATTTTTATAGATTATACTCTTTCCTATAAGGCTTCTTATAGATAGCACAAATACCAGGCATGGAATTCATATACCACTGAGACCAGATGCTTTGATCCTGATGTCTCTTCCCAGGAAAACAACTGCAAACATCCACACATTTCACATAGTATATTCTATGATTTCAGAATGAGATGCATCACATTTTGTGTTATTTGTGAAGTTTGGACATCATACTCATTTCTATAATATTCTAGACACTTAAAGCCTAAAAAACAGTATAGTATCATTTTGTTACTATTTCTGTAGAATCTTTCCCCTGACCTCTTCTTGCATACCTTAAATAGATTAGGTTCCTATTCCCAAAGAAAGTCAATAAAGTGAACATTAGAAATTAATTTAGGCTAAAGTCAACATAAATATGAAAGCTACTTCTAATCTAAGAAATTAATCTTATTGTAAGATGCATCAAGATACATCTCAAGGGCGTGTCCCCCTTGCAGACAATTCATTATAGCTAAATAATGCTCCTGAAAGAAAGAATGAATGAAAGAAGAAATAATGCAAATATACAAGGCTAACTTGGCTCTTTTCTTCACTCTTTTCCAAAGAAAATGAAGAGGAAAAGAGCTACAATTGCCATCTGTCACATCATTTGCATTTTTAAAAAAATCAGTGCATGTATATACAAGAAAAAGCAGCATCAATATGTGATTTCTTTTTATGTTAGTGGGAAAAATGAAGATGATCTTTTATTTAGGAAATAAATCTTTTTCTTAGACGATCAGCCAATATCTTGTTCCTAAGAAGGAGCATTCTCCTACCTAGGCCAATTTGATGCTGACAGGGGAATTCAATGCTGACAGAGGAATTGAAATCCAGGGTTGAGAAACACTGGCCTAGGTCAAGAAGCTCTGGGTTCATGACATCAACTACTCTGCCCAGGGTATTTTGTCAAAAAACAGCCATGATCAATTCTCTTAGAACAGGAGAATGAAGGGAAACGTTGTACCACTGAATTGATAGGCAAACCAAACAAATATTGCTACTGTGCTTCAGTTCCTATCCCCACTGTGGAACAGTTGAGGGACCTGCTAGAATTAGTTTCTACATTTAGTTCCTATTGCTTTCCTACCTGAGAAGAGGTTCAATACATTTCAGGTAATGGCTATTTAAGAGACTTGGAACTATGCAGTATGAGAAAGATTTTCCTCATAGATAAAGATGGCAGTTGGACACATTAGGATCCATCTTACTTACCTTCAAGAAGACAATGATTGCCTTTTCTTTTTCCTTCAGAGTATGCAGGAGGACACTGTGATCTTCCTCTCTTAGTTAAGGGTGATCAGAGTAGGATTACAACTGCTAGTCTCACTTTTTCAGGCAGACGGTATCAGCATGAGGTCACAATAGCCAGTCTCTTTCTTTCATCAGTTCAGGATATCTGGAGGACACCAAGTTAGGGGACTTTCAGTGGTGAAATCCATTTTTTTTTACTACCGGTTCTGTGGGGGTGGCTTAGTGGGCGTGGTGTGGTTTAGTGAGCGTGGCAGGGGAAAGATACTGCAAAATCTCCATTCCCACCCCATTCTGGGACCAGCCAAAGGTGGTATTTGCCGGTTCTCTGAACTGCTCAAAATTTCCGCTACCAGTTCTCCAGAACCTGTCAGAACCTGCTGGATTTCACTCTTGGGGACTTTGTATTATGGATTTCTATTGCTGGTAGAGTTAAAAACAAGAAGCAATGCTGACATTGCCAGAAAGGCATAATCAAGGCCATACTTTTGTAGGTCAATATGATACACAAGATGAGACCTCAAGCCCAGAGCAGTTCTTGATAAACTGCATTGCTTTTCAGATTGCTTGAATTGTCCCTGACCTCAGTCTTGAACTGATCACATAGCATGATGCAGAAGTTTAGGCTTCTGCCAGCACTTGAGAGAATGACATGCCAGCAATCTGTTGACATGCCAAAGACCGGTGAAGAAAACAGTCATGTCCTTTACTAATCAGACACTCCATAACACATCCTCATGCAGATGATATCATCTAATGGCATCTGAGAGACACTTTGAACATACCATTGCACTTCAGAGATTAAAGCAAATGTACAATGTGTGAAGTACCAAAAGGAAGTAGAGGCCAAGTCTACAAATGTTCACTGGAAGTTGCCAACAAACAACCTGCAACTGCCCAAACCACTTCATTTCTGAAATGAAGAAATGAACTGTGGAGATCAAAGGAAGCAATGGATGAATTTTATCTAGAAAGCTCATTCTATGAAACAAATGCTTTCTTCATCTGTATTACAAAATCAATCTGTTCCTACTAGAGATATGCAAATCAATAAATACCTGTTTCACTCTATGGTTCTATTTTATACGACAATATTTTTTCTTATTCCCCAGATCATTCAAGGTATTGTTTTAAAATTCTACAAAAAATATGTCTTTTTCACAACCCTCTCTAACATACAGAGGTTTTGTTTCATAAGAAAGGAATTTATATTGAAGATATTTACACAATATCACCACCCCCTTACAATTAGGAAAAATTACATACAAGATTAAGAATGAAAATTTGAATATTTTATTTTGCCTTGACGATTTTTGTTGCAATTAGGACAAGTTACTTGAAAAGTCATACTAAGAAAGGATAGTAATGAGAAATAATGGAGTTTTATGAAGGTCCTTTGCGATTAATGGGAGCTAAAAATTATGTTTGCCATGAGTAGGTGAGAGGCAGTTTGTAGAGTGCTTAAAGGCACCAGGAAAAACCAGGAGATGGTGACTTCTAGTCTTGCTTTAGGCACCAAAACAGTGACTTTTGGCAAGTCACTCTCCCTTAGCCTACAGAAGAAGAAAATGGCAGAACTATTTCCGAAATATTACCAAGAAAACTGCAGAAATTCAAAGAATTGCCAAGAATCAGGACAGACTTGAAAGTGCACGTGCACACACACACACACACACACACACACACACGAGACAATCTCGAAAATCAGTGCAAACTGTGAACAGGCTATATGCAAGTCTTTTTTTTTACAGGTGAATTCTTTCTATAATGGATTGCATATTTCTATATTATGTTCACTGCAGAGGTGGGTTTTATTTACCTTTACTACCAGTTTGCAATGGGGCTGCATATGTGCAGAAGCTTCCTGATAACGTTGGGGTTGGTGGGCGGAGCCTCTCAGCAGTTTTATTACCGATTCTATAGAACCGGTCCGAACCGGTGGCAACCCACCACTGGATCACTGTCATTTGAATTTTTATGTTTATGATCATAATACATACTTTTTAAAATAATAAGTGCATTTTAATTTATGCATTGTTCTAAAATGAAAATTAGATCATAGATAGAAACCAAATAAGCAAAATTTACACACTCCTTTCCAGATGTGGTTTTATCCAAGAATTTCAATATAGGAAAATCATTTTTCATTCTAATTATTGACTCACAGTCTCTATCTGTAAGCAGCTTATTTATATATGGCAAGTAATATCAGGTCTTCGATTTGTTGAGTCAGTGGGGGCCATAAATTTACCTTTCTGATGTTGGACTAGTTTCTTAGCAATAAAAAGGGTGTGGAGAATCCACTTCTATTGTCTAGCCCTCAAATTCCATGTAATAGATTCAGAAACATGTCGATATTTGGAAATATTAAACCTGTCTCAACATCAGATTGATATATGTAATTATTTCTTCCTAGAACACAACAGCCTTAGGACATTGCAAAAACATGTTTTAATGAAGCATTATTGCAGTTGTGTGTTCCCCAACCACAACAATTCACTTATTCCTTTGGTATACAAATTCCATGAGATCCAATCGGCACAAAATGTGATGTTTTGTTGAATACGCCATAGCCTAAGAACATCTTTTGATAGAGATGTTGACACAATTTCCCACTGTTAAGGCAAATTGGGGATTTCTACCTTTTTGCTCTATTCATTTAAAATGTTCATATCAAATTCATTTACTGTTTCAGTGATAAGACCAAATGTGTGTCTGAGAAGGTTTTTTTGGGTGTGTGTGCGTTTAAGGTTTAATTATCACATCTAATAATTTAGACTCCAGTAGCCCAGGCTGGTGAACTTCCCAAATGCCTCCAATTGGCCATTGTGTGACACAGAATGCCAGATGAGTGTATGGCTTGGTCTGGCAGGGCACTTTTTATGTTCTTTTGATATGCTGCTGCTTAAAGTGGGGAAAGGGGAGCTGGAAGTTTTTTTGGGCAAACAAAAGATTTTTGGCTCGCTGAAATGAATGCTTTGCAAGGACATTTGAATTTGCAGAGTTTGTCACGATATATAGAACAACAACAACAACAACAACAACAAAGGATCAACTTCATAACAGTTGTTGGCTCTTGTTTTGATAAATCTATGCATCCTAGTAAACAAACATATGACAATAGAACCATTTGATAAACAAATACTTCGAGCATAAGGCCCTTGATTTTCCCCCCATTTCTTTCAGGGAGGCACTCTGATCACAAATCCAATAATCTCAGTCTACAGAATTTTAACATCATTTGCAGAAGATTGAATGATATCATCCTTGTCTCTACCATTCTTTTTTCCTGAGCTGGAAAATCTGAGTAAATTTCTCTGTAAAATGCTTTATCCCAGGACAGCAAATTTGCAGAAATGCTATTCTTTTTGTCAGAAAGAAAGCAACCTTGCCAGAGACTGAATCAGGTGGTGACACAAGAAAAAAAAATGTGATACATGTGAAAAAGGCTAATTCTTTGGCCTTTTATATCAACTGGCATCTGAGAAACAGAGTTGTAAAGCTGACCAGGAAGTAGGTCATGTGCATACATGCACATGTACATGGATAGGAATCATGTGAACTGTCCTGTCAAGCTATGGCTATCAACTTCATCTGTAATTGGTCTCCATGAGTCTCCTCTCTTCTCCAATAAATGTGAACATGTTTCACCCTAGTATATATATGGAAATATGACTTCTGCAATAGAGCCTCGGTGGTGCAGCGGACTAAAGTGTTTTTAAGTGCTAGCACTTAGCTGTCAGCTGCCTTCAATTAATGCAAGTTCGAATCTCACCAGGCTCAAGGTTGACTCAGCCTTCCATCCTTTCGAGGTAGATAAATTGAGGACTCGGATTGTGGGGGCAATAAGCCAACTTTGTATAGAACAACACCGCTTAGGGCCCCCCGAAAGCCCTAATAAGCAGGTATATACAAAAAAGTATGCAGGCTATTGCTATAATGCATTGTAAGCCGCCCTGAGTCTATGGAGAAGGGCGGAATATAAATTGGACTAATAAATAAATAAATAAGTAGTAAATGTCTGGAACACCCTACCTGATCCTGTTGTTAGTCTCTCTAACCCCCATACCTTTTAACTTAAACTGTCTATTGTGGACCTTTCATGTTTCTTAAGAGGTCCCTAAGGGGGCGTGCATAAGTACACCAGCGTGCCTACTGTCCCTGTCCTACTGTCCCCATTTAGATGTAATCATTCTATGTGTTTATGGCTATGTTTTGCCTATTTATATCCTTTTACTTGTGCCAATTTTTTTCACATGTCCATGTCCATGTCTATGTCTATACTGTTTCTTGTTTCCTTATACTTGTTGATAAATAAATAAATAAATAAATAAATAAATAAATAAATAATGTACAATATGTACAGCATGTGTATATAAAGTCCTTCCAGGAATCACAGACCAAAAAAGGCAAATCCAGGGTAAAAATTTAAATTTATATTACTTGCATTAATAATCACTATCAAAATGTAAAACAAGAGCCTGCTTTTTACAGAAGACATTGATCTATATCTGTATATATTCATATTCTCTCTCTTAAACTATACTCATGTAGGAAAATATGGAAGTAGTCACATGTATATCCCAAGGATCCACAAAGGTCCTAACCAGAAGCCCCCCCGTTCAATTCTAGAGCCACCAATTCCTCCTCCATAGAGTTTTCTCCTAGCACGGCATCCTTTTTCCTCTACCTGTCCTAACTGAAAATCCTATCAATTGTGGAACTGACTGGCGACAAGGAGCCGCAGCAGAGGGATGAAAAAGCCACATGCAGCTCCAGAGTCACCAGTTGCCGCCCCTGGCCCAATGGTTAAGACTCTTGCCTTCCACTTGAAAGATTTTCCATCCTAGGTAGCAGCAGATGTTTCTGTCTTAGGGTGCAAAGAAAAAAAATATCTGCTGCAAATTCCATGTGGTGTCAAGACATCTGGCTAGTAAATGCCCAGCTCTATCCAGTCGCCCTGACTCTACCTCGAATTAAGGGATTACAGTGTTGTAAAAAGGGAGTTTAATATCACCTTGGTATTGAAAAATTTCAGCATTGTAAATTATATTTTTTTAAATCCACAAACCTCTTTTTTCCAGCTGCTCCAGTAAAACGTCAAGGTTTTGGAAGATTTCAGATCATCTTTCTAAAAATACTAATTAAAATGGGACTCAAAGGAGGGCACTTAGCCTTGTCCCCCCCTTTTTTTAAAATCAAGTTTTATTGATCCCCCCCCCCCACATTCACCCAGATCTTTTTTTGAACAGAGTATTGGCCATTTCTTATCTTATACAATTTTTCAAGTTCAAATACATTTTACTCAACTTAGCCTTGTCCTGCTGGTGTCACTTAATGCTTCTGAAATGTGACACTGATGTATCCAAGGTGTTATTATGACATGGTATCCACTGCAATCAAGGTATCTCCTAAAACTTGTGGATGCTGGGGATTTATGCTGAATCTCTAGCAGATTCAACTGGCATGACAGTATGTCTCAGGTTTTCACGGAAGTCCTTCTGTTATTCTTGCCTCACCTCTCATTTGTTAATCAAACCTTTCAAATGGATGTAAAGCATATTAAGAAAAAACACGCAAAGACGTGTGTAATGAATGAATATTGAATATAGTCAAAGAAGGAATTTAAAGACCACTGATTGAAAACACTGTAATCCACGAGACAATCGCTCTGAAAGGGGAAGAACTGCTATCTGAGCTTGCTTGATCTCTTGCAGAGTTTTCATTACCTAAACTAGGTAACATCATCAGTGCTAAGTCATAATGCTAGTTTGAGTAATGAAATGTCTGCAAGAAAACAAGCTCAGAGAGCACCAAGGACCCCACATCAGTGGTGGGTTGCCCCTGGTTCACACCGGTTCTATAGAACCGGTAGTAAAACCGGCAGGAGGCCCCGTCCACCGACCCCGACATCACCAAAATGCTTCTGTGCATGCACGTGGCCCCGCTGCAAACCGGTAGTAAAGGTAAGTAGATCCCACCCCTGCCCCACATGTCAACCCGGAGCTACAAATATTCTCCTTTGTTAGTGTAAGGTTTTTGAGCACAGCTCAGAATCTGAATTAATCCAATGAAACTCTGAACACGAGGCCACTGATATTCAGCTTTATTATTGATCAAGATTAAGCTGGGCGACCTTTCATCTACCACCTTAAACAGAGCAGGGTGAGAGAGAAAAAGCAAAAGCCACAAGCAAAAACTTTTTCTCAAACTTCTTATAATTTACACAGCTTGTACAGATCGTCATAGTGTTAGAAAGATAATATCATATCCATTAGTTCATGCAAACCTCATGATTTTCTCAGCGCTCTGAAAACAAAGGACCTCAGAAAGGAGGAAAAGAATACATTTTCTGGCATATAGCCCAGAGCTTTGTTAAGGTAAAGATAAAGGTTCCCCTCCCACATATGTGCTAGTCATTCCCGACTCTAGGGGGCAGTGCTCATCTCCGTTTCAAAGCCAAAGAGCCAGCGCTGCCCGAAGACGTCTCCATGGTCATGTGGCCAGCATGACTAAACACCAAAGGCGCACGGAACAGTGTTACCTTCCCACCAAAGGTGGTCCCTATTTTTCTACTTGCATTTTTATGTGCTTTTGAACTGCTAGGTTGGCAGAAGCTGGAACAAGTAACGGGAGCTCACCCCATTACGCGGCACTAGGGATTCGAATTGCTAAACTGCCAACCTTTCAATCAACAAGCTCAGCGTCTTAGCCACAGAGCCACCACGTCCTTCGATGTGATGAGCCACCACCAGAGCTTTGTTAGAGGGTGCTATTTCACATTAGGTTGCTGAGAGTACACATTTTGCATTTCACAAATTACTTTGCTAGACTACTTGGCAATTAGCCTGGAGCCTTTATCTTTGCAGTTGGTACATTAGGTTACAATAGAGCTTCCCTCAGCAGCAATTAACAAAAGCTGAATTAGGTTACACTCTGTGTATGCTCTAATCCTTTCATTAGTAAAGAATATTATACATATTTAACCCTAACAATTTTGGCCAGAATTTTTCTTTTTAGAACTGTCATACATAAGTTGAAATGCAAGTATTTTCTGATTGGCTCCACTGTCTTTTCCTAGCATGGGTTTTCTCTTCCTAGGAGCAAAGAAGTGACTTCCAGGAGGGAGCTGTTGTAACTTGCTACTTTAAAGAAAGGTAGCTAATTATAAGTTTAATTCTGCTTTGTTTTGAAGCACCCAGGTGCCCAATCTTGTATGGCAATCAGAATGAAGTTCAATACAGGTGTGTGTTGGCAGACAAGATGGCATGTTGCCCATCAGGTGGTATGAACCTGGGACCTGACATCACAATATGCAAAATAGATTTGCTGTAATCAAGGGCAAGATTGCCAAAAGGACTGGTGTGTAAAATCAAACTCATTGAGGCTGGATGTGTGTGGGTTGGCTGGGGCTGGGACAAAAAAATCCCCAAGACAATTGTCTGTTTTGACTGAATGATTCAGTTGTCAGGATTTGTACGCTGAACTGGATAAGGAGTGGGCTAAGCATACTATGCAAATACCATGTCTCAGTCAAAAATGAGACACTTCTAGAGCCCTGCCTCGTCAGTCTTCCATGAAAAAAAGTTGGTATTAGAGAATGGTTGAAAAAACCAAGTCAGGCTTGTCATTACCGAGCTCACTGGTAATATCCTGGCAACCGTTGGACATGCCTCCAAGCTCTGATTGGCTGCAGTGCCAACAGCTGCCTATGTGGCGAATGGGAAAGAAGCCAGTGATGTAACAAAGGTTCATGGGATAACAGGGATTCTAGTATCCCCCAATGGCAGCTTTGGGTTGAATAAAAGTCTCCTAGAATAGCCGGTAAGGAGCTATCATTGGAGTTAAGCATGTTGTATGAATGGGGCCAGTTTCGTTAGAAAGAAATCAAGGGCCAAAGTGGGGTAGCCTGATGTAGTTGATTGATTTCTGTGATACTTACTTTGCCAGTGAATGTGAGTAAAGAGGCCAGTGTAAAATCCCCAGATTAAAATCTAAAATCTAAATGTAAAAAGTAAAATCCCCAGGAGAAATAAGATTTGGGGATTTGAAAATACTTCATTACAAATCATGGTAATTATTTGACTTTGTTTAGGATTAATTCCCAGCTACCCTAGTATCCCACCCAACTAGCACCAAGTTTCTTTCTTTTCCTTCAATAAAACTTCCTCTTCTGGGGCACCAGACCTAGGAAGTAATGGCTCTCGTTCCTCTCTTTCACCTTTGTGGAATATTCTTGATGAGCAACCGAAGAGATTTTCAATGCCCCAATGTGGCCATTGAACAAGGTAGGTTTATTTCAAAACTCGCAACCACCTTTCAAGAAAAAGAGAGGATGGAGAAGAAAAATATTCAATTTCTGTTTTTTTCAGTGGTTGCTTCACCTGTAGATATGGGAAAGGAAAGAAAGGAGATTGAGGGATGGGGATCCATAAGGGGACTGTTTAGGAATAGTGAGTGAATTGATTTGGAAAGGAACCCCATGCCAGTTCAACACCAGGTGGGTGGGAGTTTGCCCATCTCTTAAAGTACAGCAACTCTTCGGATCATTTCTCACTTTTTAAAAAAAGGTTAACTGCAACTAGTGAGGATGGGAAGAACAGAAAAGTAGATGAATTGAGACTGCAGCCCTAAAAATGTGAGATTAAATTTTCTTCTATGCCATTTTTCTAATTAACCCTCTGCCAAACAAGACTTTGTTGTAGGAGAAAACTAAAAAAGGCCACCCATAAGTCAGAAGCAGTGGTGTCAGTATGCCACTGTAAGAAGATGACATCCCTCTGTCATATGTGACTATTATAATAAATGTAAGAATTGTATTGTATTGTAAGTGTAAGAAGCACTGCAGTAATTCTCCAGCAGCATTAATGCCTTGATCCTGACCTGGAAGACCAAACAGTTCCTGTCCCAATTCTCAGCCATGGCAAAATATTCCTTCCTAGCCTAAAAACTGATGTACTTAGCAGCTCTTCTTCATGCATGCCAAATAACCTTCAAATTGCAATTGAGTCAGAAATATTGAGCCCGAAAATCCAATTGAGAGTTCCATTATGAGCCATGGCTAGGGCAGATGACAAATGTAGATTTTCTTCCAATTTCTTACAAGCTCCTCTTTCCAAAGAACTCACACTGCCTAGTGGATAGGACTAGAGGTAGATTTGCCAGGTGAATTCTTGGGTCACAATAACACTCTCATTTATTTCCTGGCACTATTCTTCCTGCCTCCACTCCCACATATCTTTGGCATGAAGGTTTCCTTTCCTTTTTCTTTTCCTGGAGACAGCTTTATCCTACTTGCTGTCTCCACGACGGGTGTTTCACAAAAGCCAGCTATGCCCTATCCATTTCTATGCCAAAGGTTCTGCAATGGAAGAGTGTACTAGACTAATCTCTGCTTTTCATAAGCAGCCTCTTTTGTCCCAAGTGCTGTAATTGGGTTCAGAGAAACCAACGTTGTCATAGGGGCACTGTGGAGCCAAAGTGGGATAAACGCAGAATAGGGATGGGGTGGGAAAGTTGTAACACCAGTTGGTTGAATTGGATGAGGTCATTTCATTTCATTTCATTTTGGTGGAAATCTATAGTTATCAAAGCACCAAGCTGCACAAAACCCATTTGATTCAAAGCATTATTGTCAATGGAGGAATCGAAGAAGTAGCCTGTGAATGTAAATGTAGACAATTGTAAACAGAGGAGGTGGAGTTCCTGTTGATTATGTACAATAGACAAAACGAAGCATAGATAACCAAGGCAATGTTTAAAGTGCCTGCTCATAGAACAACAGATTTGTGTGTGTGTGTGTGTGTGTTAGAACTCTGAACACAGATGTAATGAAAGAATATAAGCCTTAATTGTTACCTCTAAGCTCTGCTTTGTTCATTTTCTTCCTGCATCTAACAACAAGTTGGCCTAGTTCACAACCACTGATGGTTTTTCAGGATCTAATCAGGGTTGGTCACCAGGACCAGAGGATTTGTCTTCCAAATTTTCAGACTTGTGCTGGAGTCCATCTTCAGAGAACTACTCTCTAGCAAAGTGTGTGCCGTTCTCTGTGTGTGGGTATTTATAGTGCCTGTTGAATGTGGTATTTTAGAGGTTGATTGAGGTGAAAATGAAGTTATCATGGGTTGGAAGAATTGCAGTCGTTAGGATGCAATTGTACTCCTTAAAGTATTATTTTTATTTCAAGTTTTACCAATTCATTCATCTTCATTAATTTTCACAATGCAAAGAGTATTGATTTTATACTTGCTGAGAAATGATTGAGGCTTGTAAAAAATGTTATATTTTAAGACATCTCAGGTTGGGTTTGGAATTCAAAATTCATACTTTTCTTATGAGATTTTCCATTTTTGAAATATTGTATGGCTATTAACAGAGTTGAAAACCAAAATCTGGATTGAAGTGGATGTCCCAGAAGAGAGTGACATTGGGTTACTAAAAATTCCTTAATTGGACACTGTTGAAAGATTTAAAGCGGATGATAATAATCCTTTTTTGAGTGCTGATTTTAAAATCTGGGCAAAATGTCTAAAACATTAGTTACCCCTTGATCTCCTATTATTTCTATTTATAGCCATTCTAATTTTCTTGTATCTGTTAACTCCATTTTATAAACCGAAGATCAATCAGAATTTATACAGATTGAAGGATGATGATCATTCTGGCAATCCTGTTAATTTAGAGTTGATAATTAATGAGCTAACTTTTCCAAACCTGTATTTCAATTACAGTTTAGATCCTTTCTTCTTAATTCAGAAATAAAAGCTCAGACAAAGATACTCCACCCCTGACAAACTTTGAAGAAGATGTATCGAATATAAAAGGTGTATCACTAAATTCTGTAATATCATCACAGAGAAAGCATGGTAGCCTCTAATTGGTTTGAAAATGGCTTTGGGGAAAAAGAAATTAAGACTCAAGTGGAATAACATATGGAAGTAGAAATCAGTATCATTATCTTCAGACCAAATTAATGAGAATTTACTTAAGCTATTCCATAAATGGTATATTCCTCCTTTAAATTAGTATGCATGAACACAATTAGCACCTGTTTTGTTGGAATGGTTGTGAGGAAAAGGGAACTTATTTCTACTTGTGGTTGTCTTTTCCTTCTGGTTTGAGTTGTTTTTGGAGAACGGTAACGTTATAAATCAAAGAATTAATATGCGCCCATGACTTGCTGAATATATTTTTAGAGTGTAATGCAAACATTTACTCTAAAAAATTAGTCCTATTTTTAATTCATGTTTATTGAGAATTTTACCATAAAAAAGAACAATTAAAAAAAGAAAAAGGGAAGAAAAAAGTGCAAAAAATGAAAAAAAACCTCTTAAAGAAATATGACATCTAACCTTCTTTTCAACAGTTACAATATTATAATCCCTCCTTCCTTCTTACATATTATATATCCCTTCAACCCCTCATTTAGTCCAATCTTCAAAGTCGTAAATCATCATTTCATTTCTTTCTTCTTTGAGCAAAAAAAGTCCACACTGTTTCTAATCTTTCAGAAAAGGTTTTTTCCCTCTGATCAAGGAGGTCAGTTTTGACATTTCTGTAAATTCTAACGTTTTCACAATCCATTCCTCCACTGTAATAATTTCATTTTTCTTCCAATTTTGTGCATGCAATAATCTTGCTTGCTCAATCTACCAGGAGTTTTTTTCTAATTCACTGTCCATAAGTCCCAATGGAAGGAGTTGCTCTAGGTCTCTGAGGAATGAGTGCCGCTTTTGAGTTGCATTGGCATGTGGAAGGAATAATAGACCATAATCTGTCATGCTGGCCCAATGTGGGTTTGGCAGATATGATCACAGAATGTTATAGAATGTATCCCACTTGATAAAAAATGTCCATGAAAGAGTCTTAAAACAAGATGGATTGACAACATCAGCAAGTATTGTGGCCCAATTAGCAAAAGAAAGCTTAGGACCGTATTGGTTGGAAACATACGGAAGAGTATTGAATGTAATTACATAAGTCACAAGATTTGCATCATGATGCCATGATACATTTGTCATCCCTCTTACTCCCTCATCTATAGTTGTCTCCCAAGAAGGGGAAATGATGAAATATGCACACTTGTTATACACAAATACCAATCAGATCTGCTTGCATCCATGCCATGTTTGTAATCATGTCACTTGTCTGATAATTTCACTGTGTGTGTGTGTGTGTTGTCATTTAGCATCTTCTTATCTTGTTTTAGAAACCAGCAAGCATAACCCTAGATCAGGGGTGTCAAACTTGCATTGTCACGGCATTGTCATGTGACGTATTGGGACTTTCCCCCCCTTCGCTAAACCAGGCAGGGGCAGAGCCAGCATGTGACGCATCTGGCCTGTGGATCTCAAGTTTGACACCCCTGCCTGCCCTAGATCAATGATGGCAAGCCTTTCAGACATGATGTGTCAAAAATTCAGAAAATGCTTAACTTGTCTCTGCTGGTGTGTCATCCACCCCCAAACAAAAGTTAAATAATTCTGTATCTGCCCTCCTCCATCTAGGCTGTCCTGAAAAGCAGCATTCAGCAGCAGCACCTAGGTTGCTCATGAAGCTTTGATTTCAGCTCTGGTGCCACTGATGCCACTCAAGGCCACCTTGTACTGTTCCTCAAGGCTTGTGAGTCTTGGGAAATGGTGTGATTGCCCCCGCAGCTCAGCAGTCCTCAGGATCTGCCATGCAGTGCCTACCTCCAGGCAGTGTTCTCTTTTTGTTGACAAGGCCCTGCGCCTACCTGAGGCTGCTCTGGCTTGCATGATGCATTTGTTCTTGAAGTGGCTTCAGAGAATGCTCTCTGCAGCCTCCGTGGTCTCCCAAAACTGTGCAAAAACATGTTCATTTTCAGATGCTCCAGAGGGTGTGTCAGAATCGGGGTTCTTGTGTGATCTCTGGAAGTTATATAAAAGAACCATGTTCTCGTGAGACTTCTGGAGGGTTTGGAGGCCATCACATCCTCCAAAAATTGTGCAAGAGTGGGGTGTAATTTTGAGAATAGTTCTTGGCATGTTACCCAAAACATTGTAGCATGTAGCATTTTGACACACGTCATAGGTTCGCCATCAATACCCTACATATTTACACGCTTTATTAGATTCTAACCAAAGAAACTAATCCTCCAATTTCACTTTGCTTTAAAGGCTTTCTTAACTGAATGAAACTAGGCTGTAAAAGTTTCCATATTATTTTAAATTCTGCTTCATCACAGTACCCAGAATTGTCCAATCACACAAAGGAAACTCAAGGTAGATCTGATCATTTCCTTCAGAAAGCAGTGTGAATTCTATGGATAAATTGTACTAAATTGTACAATGTAATTGTAATTTTAATTTTAAATCCATAAATCACTTTGAGAGGAAATGGCATCTTAACTAAATAAACAATTAGAAGTTGAATTTAAAATGTTTGCAACTCTTTGGCTGCAAACATTTTCTTGGGAAGTAAGCACTGTTAGGCTTCAGGATTATGAGTGTACAAAGGACATTGCTATTGAAAAGACAGTTTGGACCCTAATTTAGAAACAAGCAAAAACTATAGGCTGATGATAGAGGTATTAAGATCATCATTATTGATAAATGCAACATCTGTCTACTGTGGTCAGAACATAAAGATGTCTGAACTCTAGCCAACCTGATCAGGGCCCATAACTTGCATTGCTTGCTGTTGTATCATACTCTAGATAGCTAGCACTGACAGATTACATACTGAATCTGTTTTTTAAGATTATTATAGGGACCTCAGAGATAAAAGAGCTCTTGTGCTATAGGCTGTACAAACAGTACCTGCCCCAAAGACCTTGCAATCTAGGCATCCAGCATAGACAAAGGACCGATTGTCACCTTGATTTTATAGAGGGGGAACGAAGGCCCCAGAGCAATGAGGTGAAAAATTCCGAAGTGATACTGCCAAGCTGCCTTTCCACCTTGGTGGGTGAAGCATGTGGCTTGAATGAACAAGAGGAGCCCAGAGAGATGCTGAAGGACAAAATGGTCTCGCTGTCAAGGCTGGATGATCAGAAACATACATCCGCAATGATGGGCCATAACTACTGATGAATATGAATTAATATGAAGATGGGTTAATATATGAGAGCTGAGAGAAATTTTCTCTGGGATTTGCCAATTAATAGGGCTAATTCACAACCCTTGGTTTCTCTATTTTTGATACTTCATCCTGAGGGCACTCAAGAGTTTGCTACATAGAGTTCTTATGTACAAACAAAACTAATTTTCATTTGTCTACAGCAGAGGTCTTCAAACTTGGCAGCTTTAAGACTTGCGGACTTCAACTCCCAGAATTCTCCAGCCAGCGTAGCATATTTAAATTAAGAATTCCGCAAGTCTTAAAGCTGCCAAGTTTGAAGACCTCTGGTCTACAGCCTGACAGAGCCAGTCCTTCCTGAGTTTGGACTGTCAATGGAGATTCTCCAAGAATCGGTTGGGCAATAGAATGGTGACTTTCGACATTCTTGTGTTTTTGTTAAGATGACCTTGCTCATAAAGTAGGTGCAGCAACTACTTATTCTCAGAAGGAGACTTGACCCAAGCATATAGAGAATTTGAGGGGCCTGAGTGGCTCAGTAGACTAAGGCACTGTGATTAACATTCAGCTGCCTGCAATTACTGCAAATTCTAATCTCACCAGGCTCATGGTTGACTCAGCCTTCCATCCTTTCTAAGGTAGGTGAAATGAGGACCCAGATTGTGGGGGCAATAAGCTGACTTTGTATAAATATACAAAAGTATGAAGGCTATTGCATTGTAAACCGCCCTGAGTCTCTGGAGAAGAGCAGCATATAAATCAAATTAAAAAAAAAATATAGAGAGAAAGAATTTGAGGAAAAACTGGTTCTCTCCATGTACTTCCAAAAATCACAGTTTTGTCATTTTGGGCAATTGAGTTGGCTAAATCCTGGAGAACTGTGGATTCTAGCTTCTATACTATATATAGAGACAGCTGAGAAATCCTCTATATCTGACCCACCACCCCACTAAAATCACTAGCTGTTGCATAATCCTGAGATGAGTGGCAATGGAAAGTTTAGCGTGGTAGAAAGTATTTACAAACAGGACTGGGGATTGTAAAACTGCAAATGAATGTTAAATGCAAACAGATGTGAAAGACAAGACTTACCCAGAACACGCCTGTACACATTGCCTTTTGTTCTTCTGCAATGCATTTGCCAAGACATTGGATTGAAACATGTGCGGATCAGGTGTAAAAGAACTGTGAAAAACAGATGGAGATCTTCACGTGTAGAATGTGGGAGGGCAGATGTCATGGAGAGGAGCAGGCTCTAAAGCAAAATAAGGACACCCTGAAGTTTTAAATTCATGACTACATTTTGGAAGTGCTTAAAATGTTAATTGGTTTCCTTGATAATTTTCATTTAAAAAAAAAATCAACCAGACCAAGAACAAGTCTTCTACTAAGACTAAGTTATGCAGTAGATATTTTCCAAAGAGAAACTATACTACTTTAATACCGTAGCCAAGTGTTTTAGCGTTTTAGCTCAGGATGACAAACCTATCACTCTGAAAGGCTTTAATATGGTTAAATTCACTGAGATGTGAGAAGGAGAAGTGGCCAGCTAATGTTGCATCATAGAGACAAGGCACCTAGTTTGCTTATTATAGGGCAGTTCTTAACAGAGACATTAGATTGGCCAATGTCAGCGCCAGAAGTTAAATCTCCTAGAATATACTATTCTTATCAGGATGATCCAGTTAGTAACTGAATTGCCAGACATGATACTCATTCAAAAAACCAGGAAGAAATTTATAAGAGAGAGAGAGAGAGAGAGAGAGAGAGAGAGAGAGAGAGAGAGAGAGAGAGAGAGAGGGGTAGACACACACACACACAGAGGCAGACACACACACACACAGAGGCAGACACAGACAGAAAGAGAGAGAGACACACACACACAGACACACAGAGAGAAAGACAAAAGACAGAGAGAGACAGAGAGAGACAGAAAGAGACACACAGAGAGAGACAGACACACACACACACAGAGAGAGACAAAGACAGCAACAGAGAGAGGCAGAGAAAGAGAGAGACAGAAAGAGACAGAGACAGACACACACACACACAGAGAGAGAGACAGAGAGAAAGAGAGACAGAGAGACAGAGACAGAAACAGAGAGACAGAAACAGAGAGAGACAGAAAGAGACAGAGAGAAAGAGACAGAGAGAGACAGAGAAAGAGAGAGACAGAGACACACAGACACACACACACACAGACAGAGACAGAGAAAGACAAAGACAGAGAGAGAGAGAAAAAGAGAGACAGAGAAAGAGAGATAGAGACATAGAGAGACAGAGAAAGACAGAGACAGAAAGAGAGAGAGACAGAAAGAGGGGGGGAGGGAGGCGAGGGGGGGAAAGGGAGAAATTGATATTTATTTTAAAGCTGATAAAAAGGAATTTATGGTTATTGTTGCCATGGAGGGGAAGCTGTCTAATTCCAAAGGGAGTCTTGTCCTGAACAGGGAATGCTGCCCTTGTCCATCTTAGACAGATTTGTTTCCCCCCGCTTTAAAGTACAATTGGCACTGACAATTACAAAATTGGCGCTGACAAATAAGTCTGGGTTTTGTTTTTTTTTTGTAGTTTTGCTTGGTTTCATTTTCACAACTATCCTGATGTCTCTAGGTGATCCAGTTAATTACATACTTCTTCACTTCTTATGGAGCTCCTCAATAATTCCCCAGGATTATAAAGCCACGGTGTAATCAGGAATTGGTTGAATCATGGTAAGACTGAAGTACCTCATGTTGCAATGAAATTGAAACTCTATTCCAGAATAGCTAAATGGCAATAAGAATCTGTGACAGATTGTGAGGAACAAAAGAGAAAGCAGATACAAGCAATCAAGGGTGAACCAATCAACATCTTTTCTCATAGATAGTGACTTAGTTCAGGTAGCAAGAAAGCTGGGAAGAAGCAATTCAAATCATTTAAAGCAGGGTTGTTAAGACTTGGCAACTTTAAGACTTGTGGACTTCAACTCCCAGCCATACTGGCTGGGAAATTCTGGGAGATGAAGTCCATAAGTCTTAAAGTTGCCAAGGTTGGTCACCTCTGATTTAAAGGAACTCTGCCTTTAGAACTTACTACAAATGAAAGTGAGAAATTCCTCTTTTTCACAAACTAGCATTAGGGATACCCAGTGGTGGGATTCAAATAATTTAACAACCGGTTCTCTGCCCTAATGACCAGCTGGGTAGGTGTGGCTCAGTGGTCATGTGACCGTGTGGGCATGACCAACTCAACATCACTCATGTCGATGGGCGCTTCATCTTAGCTGTTACATTGTAATAAGGATTTTCCAGAGAGGCAGTTTTTGTAAGGAGGGCAATAAAGATTAGACTAGAAACAATACCAAAATATTTCCTTCCTGCCTTCCTTACAGGATTAGCCCTGTAAAGTGGAAAAAAAGAAAATAAGATTTCTTCCAACAACTGGTTCTCCAAACTGCTTAGAAAGTTAACAACCAGTTCTCCCGAAAAGGTGCTAACTGGCTGAATCCCACCACTGGAGATACCTTATTAAAGTCTGTGTAATTCTAGCTTCCTTGATTTTACTCACCTGAATCGGGTTTACAAATACAACTATTGCTAGATAGCAATTCATTTTCCAGTTTTCAGAGAAATTAAATATTGGATGAAATTATTCTCAGTTGCGCCGTATACAATCCTTACAATATACAGTATAAAACAAATAGTGGGTATTTGGCTTTGAGCAAATAGTAAAGGCTATTTCTTTCATACCTGGAGGATATATAACAGGATTTTCCAAAAGGAAAATCTTTTGGAAATCAATTTGCAATTACTAATATTTTTGCAGGTATAGTTATCATTAAATTGCTTATTGAAAAAGGATGAAATGGAATTGTGTATTTTATATCAAGATAGTAATAAAATTAATCTTTGCTAAGGGCAAGATAATACGAAGTACAAAAGAAAGATCATTTACCTTCTACAACTGCCTGACTCTCTAAATATAGCATGTAATACTATGAAGGAACAATAAGCCAGCTTTCAGTTCCTATATACTGATGATGTTTTATTATCCACTTAAATATAAGGTATTTTTAGCCGATACAGATTTGTGGTTTTGTAATAGTCTTGCGTGTTTAAGTTTGTGTCTATTGAATGAAAATGAAATAAATAAACAAATAGATTGATTGAAAAATAGGATGATGTAAGGGATTGTCTTGAGGCTATGCTGCATCTGCATATGAATGCATTCCTACAGATTTTATTAGTGCCGACTAGTTAACAGGTTCAGACAGTTTAGAGGAATGTCATCCAATAAAGTGGGAAGAGAAGGTATTTCAGAAGTGAAAATCTGATGCAACAGTGTTTGAGAGGGAAAATCTGGGAAATCCTCTATTTTTCCCATTATGTGCCCAACCCAAAGGTTTTCCAAATCTCCTCGGATACGTATTTGTTTAGAGCAAACAATCCTGAGTTATGATTTTCAAAGTTTCATTAGTTAGGATCATTTCTAAACTTCATTTGTAGAGATAGAAAAACGTCAATGGAATATGAGAGTGACCTTGGGAGAAGGAGATGCTTCTTAGAAAATGGTCAGATAAAAGGAGAAGGAGCCCTCAGCTGAATACCAGACAGAGTAAGGAACCTAGAAAGGTTCAGCCATAACTTATCAGTGGGTGAAAAGAGGTGGCACAAGATTTCTACTTTCAGACTTACAAGATTCTGTTAACCTAGCTGTACAATAAAATATAATGATTGTAATTCTATTCTATTAAAAGTAAGGAAATATTGTTTAATTTCCTGTCTGTCAACTTGGGAGGCTGGCTAAAACAGCCATGTGAAATCTCCTTATGATAGATGTTTTATGTTGGAATATCACAATGTATACCTTCGACAATTAAAACAGCATGAATGAAAAATTGAAATGGGCCTTTTTTTGCTTACCACTCATTTACAGAATGGAAGCATGAAAACTTATTTTCATAGATTTTAAACATTTTGAGGCTACCTTCCCATCTTAAGGTCTTTATTATGAATTATGAGTCTTTTAAAGAGATTGGGTATGTATGTATGTATATCCAATGCACACCTTAATACCAGGTTTCTCCTGCATCACCAAAACAATACAAGAGCACACAATAGATACAAACTCATGGTAAACTGATCCAAACTAGGCTGCAGAAAATATGACTTTCAGTAACAGAGTGGTCAATGCCTGGAATGCACTACCCGACTCTGTGGTTTCTTCACCAAATCCCAAAAACTTTAACCTTAGACTGTCTACTGTAGACCTCACCCATTCCTAAGAGGTCTGTAAGGGGCGTGCATAAGCACACCAGCGTGCCTACTGTCCCTGTTCTAATGTTTTCTTTTCTTCGTATCCTTTTCATGTATTTATAATTATGTTTACACTTGCATCTGTCATGAAATACATGCTTGATGAAATAAATAAATAAATAAACGAACGAACAAACAAACAAACAAACAAACAAATAAAATGTTGATATCTCTTACTGATCTCTCAGTTTTTAAAAGGGACAAAACACACACACACACACAATTTCAGCCAGCAATGCACATACATGATGATACAAACGCAAGCTTTTGAGAGATCAATTAAAAAAAAAAAAAGAAACACCCAGCACAAGTAACATTTATTACTGCCCTGGTTGTGCAACCGTGACCAAGAATATAGAGCTCAATGTCGAGAGGAGTTTTCTTTCACCAATATCATTTTTTAATCATCTGCTTTATTATTTTTGGCCAATTTTTGAATGAATCAGAATGCTGTCAGCGTTTCCTCTTGTCCTTTGCGGCAAAGGTACTTTAAAAGCGATGAC
Source organism: Ptyas mucosa (assembly GCA_012654045.1). Lineage (NCBI taxonomy): Eukaryota > Metazoa > Chordata > Lepidosauria > Squamata > Colubridae > Ptyas > Ptyas mucosa. The sequence continues at coordinate 28,499,927 of WNWU01000017.1, forward strand.
TTGCATTACGGACAAAACTGAAAGCTTTAGGGAACTGAAATTACCTGTTGGGTGTAGGGTTGCCAGGTCTGCTTCCAAAAAATAGCGGACAAGGAGGGTGTGTGTGTGTGTTTAAGTAGTAAAAAAAAAAATACAATTAAATTATATATTTTCTTACAAACATTTTAACACATTAAAATAATCACTTCAAAACTTTACTTAAAATTCAAAACATCAAATATATAATAATAATATGTAAAATATTAAATTACATTTTACTTTGCTGTCATGTGTATTTTTTATTTGACTGTGCAGCTTTGATCAATTCTTTGTGTTTAAGGAATAATTCTTTAATTTCAGTACAATGTTGAGAAAGATTAAAAAATATACAAAGTTCACTTCAAACTGATGGCACAAGCAGTCGGTTACGTTTGTCAGTCCACAAATTTACCATGACGCTGAAAATTCATTCAACGTTTGCATTTGATACCGGAATTGATGCACAATACTGGAACAGTTTCAGTAAACTCGGAGCTGGCTCTTTCTTGAAAAAGTACGTCCACTTATCAAGGGATGAATCGCCCTGCAGATGAACATAAACTTCTTCTAAGGCAGAAATTTCATCGAAGAGAGTGTTGGGTGGAAGTTCTTCTCGCCATGGTGATAATAACCAGATGTTCGTCATTTCTTCTAAAGTTGGAGGATTATTGCGATCAGTTAGATTGAAACAATTTTATATACTTTTATTAAATGTCTTGTGAAACAATTGAGTATGATTAATTATTTTTTAGGAGAATCGAGTTCAATGGATATTCGATCTTTGTCTCATTCTAACTTATGAAAAAAAGACAAAACGCGATTCTCCTATCCTTATTCTCTTAGATTGTACAGCTTTAGATTACGTATCATTTCATCATAAAGCTTTTGAATAAAAAAATGTCCACTATTTTGTGAAAAAGAATAGTGAACATAATGTGAAAAAAGCGGACTGTCTGCTCAAATAGTGGACACCTGGCAACTTTAGTTGGGTGGGGTAAAAAAGTTAGGTAAAATATCCAAACTGATCTCACATCAAGATTGATACCTTGTTTTAAAAGCCAAGAAAATTCCTCTAAACAAAGCCTTATGTGTCTTATAAGTTATTCTATATTTAAATAAGTATTTGGGCAGTGGTAAAATCCAATTTTTTTTTTACTACCGGTTCTGTGAGCGTGGCTTAGTTGACCTGGCAGGAGAAGGATACTGCAAAGACTCTGTTCCCATCCTACTCCAGGAGAAAGATACTGCAAAATCTCCATTCCCACCCCACTCCAGGGGAAGGGTACTGAAAAATCCCCATTCCCACTCCACTCTGGGGCCAGCCAGAGGTGGCATTTGCTAGTTCTCCAAACTACTCAAAATTTCCGCTACCGGTTCTCCAGAACCTGTCAGAACCTGCTGAATTTCACCCCTGTATTTGGGGCTATAAGTGGGAAAGAGCCACGGTGGTGCAGTGGTTAGAATGCAGAACTGCAGACTAATTCACTGCTCACTGACAGGGGTTCAGTTCTGAGCAGCTCAAGGTTTACTCAGCCTTCCATCTTCCCGAGGTAAAATGAGGACCCAGATTATTGGGGGCAATAGGCTGACTCTGTAAACTGCTTAGAGAGGGCTGTAAAGCACTGTGAAGCGGTATATAAGTTCTTTTTTTTTGGTTTTAAAAATGAACTTTATTCAATATAAAAAAGAAAAAATACAGAAAAAAAACGTTCTTAACTCTATATATGTATAAAGAAACAAAAGAGAGTTACATTCTTATCCTACTTGCATACAAAAGCTAATAAACCGGATTTTCTATATTTATATTGTGTGAACGTTTAAATATATACATTAGTCATTATTTCTTATTGACGGTGTATATTGTTTACCTTTAATTTCTTACTGTTTTTTGACTTTATCATTTTTCCAATGATTCACCCAATCATACCATCTGTCCCATATTTTGAAGTATTATGAGTCTTTCTTTTTGTTTAGTTTTAAAGTTAGTCTGTCCATTTCTGCGCATGTAAATATTTTTTGAATTATTTGCTGATCTGATGGCAACTGCTCTAATTTCCAAGCTTGGGCTAAGGTTAATCTGGCTGCCGTAATTATGTATAATGTGATATATTTTATTTCTTTTCTATTACTTTTTTAAGTATCCCTAATAAAAAAATTTCAGGTTTTAAATCTATATCTTCTTTTGTTATTTCTATTATCCAAGTTCTAATTTTCATCCAGAATTTTTTAATTTTTGGGCAAAGCCACCATAGGTGATAAAAGGTTCCATTTGTGAAGCGGTATATAAGTTCTATTGCTATTGCTATCATAACAATGATATGATATAACATTCATTGATTTCCTAGATGTATACGTTCTGAGGTACACTTCTGCTGTCATGAAAGAAGGGGACGCTTTAAATAAATTTTGGAAAGCTCTGAATGACCTTGCTGGGCCCTTGTGCTGACCAATTTCTAACACATGGAAGCCCACTTTTAACAGCATTTTCTTCAAATTATCAGAATTCCGTCAACCAATTAATCACCCTTTTAGTATTCTACAATCTCACTGTTCAATTACCTTATAGCTAAGTAGTGCCATTCAGCCAGATCTCCTACCCTTGAAGATATGGCATATCTTGAGATTAGCTAAGATCCGTAGTAGGCCCTGATTTAGCAAGGGTGCTAAGAATAGTTTGACTGCCTGGAAGAAAGCTGACCAAGGCTTGGAAATATTTTATCACAAGCGCAAAAGAAAATCTTGTCATCTGCCACCTGGTTCCTTTCAGTTCACTGCCTCATGTTGAGGCTATTTGACAACTGACCATTTCTGGATGAAGGTTCAAAAGGCTATTGTCAATGGGATGCTGATGACAGACAGTAGCTGTTCTCCCTGATACCTTGTCTTTCGGTAGATTCTTACAATAACCAGTTGATGTGAACAGTTGGGGAGTAGAGAGGAAAGGGACTGATAAACACATTACGGTCTGGCTGCCCGGCTTAACTGAAGAAGAATTCATGTCTTGCCACCCACAAGATTTGGTTTTGGCTTGCAAGACAGTAGAAGCAGGGTTGCTAACCAGGTAATTTGCCCGGCTTATCTGCCTGTCTGCTCAACCGGAGCACCACAGTCCAGGATGCCATTTTTAGGTCATGGGAAGGGAGTAACCAGACCTTTTAAGGGCCAAAAATAAATAAATAAAAAATGGGAAGTGTTTGAGATTTCAGGGAGTCATTTCTAGCAATTGAAGAGAATGGCTGTTTAGTGCTAAGTTAACCTAGAAGACTTCTGCCAACCTAGCAGTTCAAAAGCATGTAAAAAACGCAAGTAGAAAAATAGGGAACACCTTTGGTGAGAAGGTAACAGCATTCCGTGTGCCTTTGGCGTTTAGTCATGCTGGCCACATGACTATGGAGACGTCTTCGGACAGCGCTGGCTCTTTAGCTTTGAAACGGAGATGAGCACCACCCCAGAGCTGGAAATGACTAGCACGCAAGTGCGGGGGAACCTTTATCTTTAACCTAGAAGACAAATCCTTGAATTCCTAATTTTTGTTCTAACCCTTTAAAAAAGAGGGGAAGCCCTTGACAAGAAATCAAATGGGAATGTTTTCTTCCCCTATGCAGCAAATATCAGTACCGTAAAGAGTTATAACCTTTCTTCCTTCTAGAGAGGAAAGAAGAGGAGAGATGCCATAATGATATCAGAAAGAAGAAATATTGGACTGGGATGATTTCCTCTGTGAGAATCTTCATAAGCTTAGAATGGAGTAACTATTGATGGTCTAACTGAAAGGCTGCCTGAGATACCGGAAATATTACTAATTCTGAGTGGCCTCTAGATCTATTGCAATGACTCTATTTGTCTCTCTATTTCAGAACAAAGTTGCTTTATTACAGAGTGCTATTTTCTGTTGAGAGCTGCTTGGTTGGAGGTAAACGAATGCATGAGCTACATCTTTAAAAACTCTGGCATCTGTATAAATTAGAATGTCTAACAAAAGCTATGCTTCCGTTTAATCTTACTATCTTCTCTCCTACTCTCATCCAAGAAGTAATAAAATGTACCATATTTTTCAAGTATAAGATGCACCTTCCCCCCCCCCCCAAAAGAAGGTGAAAATCTGGGTGCGTCTTATACTCTGAATGTAGCCCCGTCTAGCTTCTCAAACAGAGGTTTCAGAGGCTGAAAAAAGCATCAGAAACGAAGCTTCAGAAAACAAGTGCCCAAACAGAGCTTCAGAGGCTTTTTTTCTGAAGCTCTGTTTCGCAGGCTTTCAGAGGCAGAGTTTTTTCTGAAACAGAGTTTCAGACGTTTCAGAGGCAGAAAAAAAAGTAAAAAAAAAAAAAAAGTACAGAGCTCACAACCAAGGAACCTGTTGCTAAAATTCACCTCTGGGAACAGCTGATTGGGGTTATTCCAGGAGGCAGATCCACCTGCCAATCAGCTTTTTTCTTATTTTCCTCTCTAAAAACTAAGGTGCGTCTTATACTCCAGTGTGTCTTATACGCCGAGAAATACAGTATATGTGCCACCATTAAGAAATTATACTTGATAAGCATATACTGTCTTGCTTCTATCTTTTTTTTTCTTTTCATATCCAAAGTGGCCTGAATGCCTTTTCACTTTTATTCATCACCCAAATATTGACACTAGTTTGTTCACTTCAGGATGTTCCTAATTGTTCTTTAACTGGAAGAATAGGGAAAGCTTCTAAATTGGAAAATTAAACAGAAGTTTTTAATAAAAAAATTGATTTATATGCCATCCTTCTCCGGAGACTCAGGGTGGCTTACAATGCGCTAAGCAATAGCCTTCATACTTTTGTATATTTATACAAAGTCAGCTTTGACTTTGTTACTTTAGCAGTGTTTATTGAAAACATAATGGTTTCCCAATTAAAAAAACCTTCCAATCTAATCATAGGATTGGAAGAGTCTTGGAAATCTTCCACTCGAACCATCCATCCAAAATAGCAATAGCAATAGCACTTAGATTTATATACTGTTTCACAGTGCTTTACAGCTCTGTTTAAGCAGTTTACAGAGTCAGCCTATTGCCCCCAACAATGTGGGTCCTCATTTTACGGATCTTGGAAGGATGGAAGAATCCTAATATCATCCCAGACAAATGTCTGCCAAACTTTTCTTGAAAACTTCCAGTGATGAAGCCTCCCACAGGAGACAATTGAAGTCAGAATTTTTCATTTTGGGATTAATGTGGTCTATATTAAAAATATGATTCACTAATTGTGCAGACATGGAAAGGTTTGACGCTGTCCACTATAGACGATTGGTTAATAAAATTAGCCTATTTTGCTGAAATGGATAAATTGACTTCTTGATGAAAGAAAAGACATTATCTACCTTAATTGTTGACTGGAAGCCCATAATGGACTTTTTGCGTGAAAATGAAAAAAAAAAGATTTATAATTTTGATGATTAGATAGATAGATGATAGAAGGAAGAATAACATCATGCAACTTTAGCAGGAGTAGTTAAATATGTATTTGTACTTGTAACTGCTATGAAAAATATTGGGAGCCATTCCTTTATAAAAACATTTGGTAAGAGGATTTGGAAGTCTCTGGGTCTACCTAAGACTTTGGGAGCCTTAGAGATTGCATCATTTCTTTGGAGTGTAATACCTTGAAATAATTTCTTCATGGAAAACATGTATTGCACCACTGAGTTATGGCCTCTCTTTCTGTGAGGATATAGCCTCTAATGAATGTTCCAATAAATTCTGTAGAATGTAGAATTGCTGGCTTTTATGATTGCATATTTCAAAGCATGGAAGTTCAGGAAATGTTTGTTCTTCTGTGTTGTAGAACTGCTGAGAAAGTACACTAGGCAAGTCCTGGTTTGAACTTGGTTTGCTTGTTCCAGCTGCCTATCCATTGTCATGCTCATAATTCTCATTTTTCTTTACGTATTCTTACATGCTCTCATGAGCACAATTCATTCTCCTATTTTAGCTTTCCATTATTTTATATAAATGATCCGATTTCCTGCTGATATCACAGTAGTTTCATAGAACAAAGAGAAATTAAGCACTAATCATCTGGTAATCACTAACATCAATTTAAACTATAACAATCCACAACTGAATCAATACAGAGCTCTGGTGGCTCAGCAGACTAAAGCTGTGTCATTAACTGTTATTAAGATCAACTGCCTGCAATTACTGCAAGTTCAAATCCCACCAGGTTCAAGGTTGACTCAACCTTCCATCCTTTCTAAGGTAGGTAAAATGAGGAGCCAGTTGTGGGGGCAATAAGCTGACTTTGTATAAAATATACAAAAGTATTAAGGATATTGTTTAACGCATTTGTAAGCCGCCCTGAGTCTCCAGAGAAGGGCGGCATATAAATCAAATTTTTAAAAAAATTTAAATTATAGATGGACAGTCTCTGGAATAGGGTCCATTAGAAAAATTCTAGAGTTCACACAATATCACTTCCAGGCACTCCTAAACATGTTTCTGTACCAAGATGTGTGTGTGTGCTTGTCTTACATACACATATATAGACATCCAGTTGTTGAATTCCAGTGTGAAAATATATTGGCTTAAATTATCAGTCCATTTTTCTGTAACCAAGTGCATTTATAGCTAGCAAAAATTATTTACACTTTTTTAAAAATAAGGCGATTAGTTATATCTTGCTTCTCATTTTCCTTTTGACATGGGTATATTTCTGTTGCATGGCTTGTTTTTAATGATCTGTCAAACTAAGTGTGTAACTCTATTGACTTGTAATATAACTCACTCTGAAGGTTACTTCAGACCTTCAAGTAATAGAAGAATTTCAGAAGAAATTTCAGCTAGTGACATGATAAATAAAATCAAAATCATTGGTATAAACAGAGCTGAAGCCTATTAAGGATAGCTTCTATTTTCTGTTATCTGTACCAGGTAAAATCTGTCTGTCTGTCCATCCATCCAAAATGTATAGCTCTAATAAATGGATTTCTGGGTAGTGGTACAGAAATTTGAACAGAAATATTGAGATTTTTGCATGAGTGCCCTTTAAAAACCATACCGGAATTCTTTAGATTTCAGCTTTAAAACTTCAGATCCAGCTTGACTGCTGAAGATTAATGACTGGAGATAGTGAGTTCCATCATCAAGAACTGTATGTGAAAACACCTCCAAATGTTGGTGGTATTTGTATTGGATGAAGAAAACTGTTTTGTCCATAGACAAGGAAACCACGGTCACCCCATAAGGAGTTTTCCTTTTGCCTTGCATGATTTGGAAGTTATTCAGGGAGAAGTAGATTTATCCTTGCAGGTGTGTGCCTTAGTCAATTACTTTCTTGGATGCAACGCAGGCAAACTGAGACATGTTTTTAGATTTCATTGGACTATATCTAAGATTTCACTCGGTGAAATCCAGGGGAGGCTTCAGATTTTGCCAAAGGAATTTCCTCTATATTCAGTCAAAGGGTCATTCCATTAATTAATTAAATCAGCCATTTCATTATGTTCCATTTAATTTGAAAACAAAAGCTGGAGAAAAGCAATATAGTTGAATGCTGTGCAGTTCTTATAAATAGCAGATGAGATGATGAATCCATTTGGGATATGTTGTCCTTCCTCCTTTCCCCTTCTCTCCCTTAAACCAGAATATTAAATCAAGACAGTGTTGCCAACCAGCCAACCAATACACCCAGGTATCTGCCTAAAAAACAACAACCCCCAAACGGTATGAATTGATCCAATCATATAATAGATTGACTGTGTCAGCCAGTGTTTGTGAGAACTGCACTGTAAAGACAAATTTACTATTTATTTCCCTATGTACTGTGCTTTGCACAAGGGATGTCCCTTCATTTTTTCCTCTTTCTTCCTGACCTCTTACCGTTTGTATGAGAACTTGGAAAAATCAAAATACGCCATCAGAGGAAGCAATTATAAAAAAGATTTTGGACTGTGCGGAAGCAGATAAATTGACTAAAAAATTAAAAGATAAACAAACATGTTTATCCTGGGAAAAACTATATACTTGGCTAGAGAAAAGAAAATCATAACCCAAACCAAAAGAGGAAAGGTATTTATGGAGAAACCTATATTATACAAATAAAGTGAGGTTGGTTAGACCTAATTGATATATAAAGAGATATGAGTTGTTCTGTCTCCCCTGGAAGGTAATATTATATTGAATATTTAGTTGTTAAGGTACCACTTGTACCTATCACTTGTTTGTTATTTGTAATGTTTTTTGTTTTGTATGTTATTTATATGGTGTGTTGTTATTTTCTGTTTGTTTTTAATGGAAAATGTAAATAAAGATTATTTAAAAAAAAAAGAACTGAAGTCTGCTTTCATGTCCAAAACTGAGATTATTATGATTGCTTCTGAGGCATTTAGCTTCTAGAAACCAAGAAAAACTTCACATCACCCTTGTATAAAATTACATCATCTCAAAATCAACTATGCCAAAATACCAGTGGTTAAATTGTTGTTTTTTTAAGGGGGCTTTAGTGGCTTCAGGCGCTTCTGAAGAATCCTGTTTGCCTTCCAACTAACCAATGAAAGAGAACATAGTTAAGTATCGCTAGATACAGAAATATGTGTCTGCTACTGTAGCCAGTGCCCAAAAACCTTGCACAGTTCTTCTGGCTCAGTGTTTCCATCTTCATTAGTAATTAGGATCGTGAAGGACTTCATGTTTATTTAAGCAAAAGTTGCCTCTCTAATAAAGGATCTATGAAGTCATTCAGAGATTCTTGGTCTTGGGTGTGTTACTGGCTTTTGGGATGAAGGCCATTTTTGGCTTTTGAGTAGTGCCAACAGCTGTGCTCCAAAAGTGGACAAAAACATAAAAATAATAGATTTATTGTAAATTTAATTCCATTCTGATTAATAAGATTATTCCACATTTAGTTAATTTTATCTGAATCACATTCAAACTTATTATTTAGCGGAGGTTTATGGAAGTATTTTTGACATCATTGTGACATCTTTAAAATCCTTTCCCAGATGTTATACTATTTATCCAGTTAAACTATCTCTTAAAGCACTTCTCTTTCCTTATTGTATCAGATGAACCATCTTTAGATAAATATTTCATCAGCCCTTCAAAGTAGACCAGCCTAGGAAATCAAAGTTATGAATACAACTGCTACATTTATTACAAGATTATGGTAACAGAATCCTGCAAGTCTGAATGTGACTTCCTCTTATCTACCTTAATTTTCAGAGAACTAGAGACAGTCAAGTCAATTGCATTTTTGCTTTGGACCCAAATTTCCTTTATCTGTCTGTTGTCTTGCTTGTGGCTCTTCTTTCTGTTCCTGAAGGTTATTCTTAAGTAGTGTAACATCTGGGGAAGGATTTTAGTGATGTCACAATTTGTTAACTCTAGGCAGGTAAATGACATACTAGATGTAGAAGAAATGCAGTGACACTCACCAAGGTTAACCACTCAAGTGATTACTTATAAAAGGAATACCAAACATGCAACCTTATGATCTCCTACCAAAGTCTTAGGAGTTTCAACTACCGTGTTTCCCTGAAAAGAAGATCCTGTCTTATATTTTTTTGAACCCTGAAATAAGCGGTTGGCCTTATTTTTGGGGAGGTCTTATTATTTTGGAGTGTGTGGAGCAAGATGGGGCTCCTCTTGCCGTCTTACCTGATTTCCAGCTCTGTCTCCCTAACCCTAACCAGAGGAAATGGCAAGGACTGGCTGTGCATGTGTTTAAATATTTTCAGGGAGGGCTTATTTTCATGGAGGGCTTATTTTCAGGGTGGGTATTTTAGCAGATGCGCTCAAAAGCCTGACTGGGCTTATTATCAGGGGATGTCTTATTTTCAGGGAAACAGTAATAGCATCCCAGACATTGATCTCTTGGTACTGTTGCCATCATGGCTGGCCATCCTCCTCCCCATTTTTGATTTGACCTTTCAGCATTTCCAGCACCTCCTAGTAAAAGTTACTAGGAGTAATCTTGTATCGCAAGCTAAAAGTTAGGAAAGTGTTTATGTGCTATTTAAAGTTGTTCAATTCCTTATTAATAAAAGAAAAACGAGGCAAAAATAGAATTTCCAAATCAAAAAGGAGCTTTGGGTGGCACCAGAACCAATGTAGTTTTTAGAGGAGCCCCCTGACATTGCAACAGGTTGCACAACAATCTGGATTTGAAGAGCAAAATGTTCCTGCAGGGCACTTGAGTGTGAATGTAGCCTCTTGGGAACATCTTACAGCAACTGTGTTTTTCTGGAGTTGGTGCAGGAAAAAAAAAAATCTGTATTTGGTTTCAAGTATTCGCCATACTCCAAATTACGCTTTGTGTTTTTAATCTGGTTAACAGCGAGGCTGTACTAATTGTGATGTTTGATTGCAAATCATATTCACACAGATTTTGGACAAATTGTAAGGGAACATTAAACATTACAGTATTTTAGAAACATTTAAATTCAGTGGCTATATTTCCTTTTGTTGCTTTAAAGACTGATACGAGATGTGTTTTCAACAACTGCTATTTGTTCTGCTATGAACTCAACAATAAGCCCTTTCAAGAAAACTGAACCACTTATCACAGTAAATTTTAGAGGTGAAGCTTTCTGGCTTATCAGGTCTTCTCATTCTCCTTATATGGAAATGAAAACCTGGAACACAGCTCTCATTCGATCTGCTTCCGCAATTTAGTCTAAAATCTGTTAGAGTTACATGTCACCCTCTGGCAACAAATGGACAGGGTTCCAGCATTCATTCTTGTTTTTACTTCATAGCATTTTAATCTAGGAAGATTTAGAAATCTCATATCACAGCTACCTTGTCTAAGTTTCCACCTCCAAGTGGTAAGCCGACACTGATCCAAAAAGAAATTGGAGGAAGAAGGAGCTTATTTGTAGTTGAAATACAATTTGAAAATGGCAATTCATTTTCTAGAAACAAGAGCAATAACCACCAAGATAACACAAGAAAAGAATGAAAAACTTTGTTTAGTATCCCTACTCAAGTGACTTCCTCTGTACAAGTATAGTTTCTATAAACACAACTATATACAGTTTTAGGAATGCTGTGATGGTCAACCTCTATACAACTAGATTTGATAGTGCCAGTATTTTAAACAAAGAGTTGCTCTATTTTTGAGAGCCCACTTGTTCATAATGTTTGGGTTTGTGTGGTTTGTGTCTGCTCAATATTTTCTAAATTGAGAAACATGATGGCTACTCTAAATAATGCATATTTTCCCCAGGAAAATTACAGAGGGAATCTATTCCACTATTTAAGCTTTATCTCAAGTATAGATAAACTCCCTCTTCCATATTCCCCAGGGTGTCAAATGCGATATTGGCATAGCCATTGTGGCCACAGATTATTCTTCCCAAATCTTTAGGAGCAGTGCCCAAGAATCAGCTAATAGCAATACAGGAACAGAGTATTGCAGATGGACATAATCCAATCAGCTAATACTGAACTGCTAAGCTTGAGTCAATCAGGCTGAAAATCCAGGTTTTTTTTGTTTTGCTTCTCCTGGGAAAAGGCATGGGTGCTTAAAGCTGTTGTAGGCAGGTCCTAGGGTCTTGTTCTCATGAACTCCATGGCACATTTTAGGGAGATAATCTGAAGTACTGCAGCTTTCTCTGTCTCTCCCTCCCTATCTCTCTATCTCTATCTCTATCTCTATCTCTATCTCTATCTCTATCTCT
>WNWU01000017.1:28525985-28541962 GCA_012654045.1 Ptyas mucosa
ATTCTATTCTATTCTATTCTATTCTATTCTATTCTATTCTATTCTATTCTATTCTATTCTATTCTATTCTATTCTATTCTATTCTATTCTGGCTTTTTTGGGGGGGGATTGTATTAGAAGTCTGAGAATGTTTTCACTTTCATAACAGCTTGTTAGCTCTAAACATGAAAAAAACCTAGTATCTAGGGAATGTTTAAATAGATTTGGTTTAGAAATTTAAAAGTTACTAAACGGGCAATTCTTTATCATCTTAATTGTTTTAAATTGGGCCAACATAGATAACATAAAATAGAGATTATAAAATTCTAAGGAAATTGTATGGTTCATCAATAAAGTGTTGTAAATGCAACTATGCGCCAATAAAAATCTAAGACCTTTATCAGAATGAACTTTGTGGTACTAGCCTAAAGCTCCAAAATGCCCTTACAGCTGAAGACTTATTTTCAGTGGGCGCAAAAAAATCTATTGTTAGTTCATTTATTCCTTAGTATTTGTGGGAGCAGGAAATAATTCTGTCCTAGCAGTTTATGTCCATGGTTATCAATTCTCTTAGGGCTTCTGCAAGCATTTTCTAGCAGCAGTTGTGCTGATATAACCGCTAATGAGGATAAACTTTATTTATATTGCCTCATGATAGATGGTGATACTAATAGAGGCTATAAGTCACTAGTAGGTAAATAGCTTTAGCGTGCAATGAAGTTGTGTACACTTGTGTGCACACCTATACAGAAAACTATATTTTATTGATTAGTCAGAAAACAGACTCATCATCACTGGATCCATTAGTGCAGGGGTGTCAAACTTGATTTCATTGAGGGCCTCATCAGGACTGTGTTTGACCTCAGTGGGCCGGTGTGGGTGTGGCCAGGGTGGGCATGACCAGCTTGACGTCACTCATGCCTGTGGTGGCCTGACTGCTCTGCCAATGAAAATGGGCTTCTGAGATCCATTTTTGGCTGTGACGGCCTCCTGCAACCCTCTGCCACTGAAAACAGAGCTTGCGAGGGCTGCCTGTAGCCTTCCCAAGCTCTGTTTTCACTGGCAGAGGCACCGCGGGCTGGTCCTTCGATGTTTCCAGGGCGGCCCCATGAGCCAGATCTAAGCACACCGTGAGACGGATCCGGTCCCCGGGCCAAGAGTTTGACACCCCTGCATTAGCGGGTCTCTGCTAAAGCTGAAGCATCAGAGTTCCTCAAATTGCTACTATGCAACACCCATTGTGAATTAAGATTATAATATGGGTTTGCTATGCTGCAAATGGCCAGTTTCTGGTGAGACACTTTTCACAATTTCTGTGAACTACTGCCTACATTTTGATACAATATTATTGAAAGTTTTAAAAACTAGTGTAAAAATTAACACAAAGTAAAATAGAATAAGACATTTGATCTAGTGGTTAAGGCACCAGACTAAAAAACAGGAGACCATGAGTTCAAGTTTTGCCTTAGCCATGAAAACCAGCTGGGCCAATTTGGACCAGTCATTTCCCCTCAGCCCAATTTGCCTCACAGGGTTGTTGTTGTGGAGAAAATAGAAGGAGGAAGGTGTGCAAATAGGTCCACCACCCTGAATTATTTGGAAAAGTAATGAAGGCGGGATACAAATCAATAAATGAAAAAAAGAAAAAGGAAGAAATAAAAGAAAATGCTAAAGTGCAAAATGAAAAAAAGTAGGAGAAAAATGGAAAATAAATGAAAAAGATATAAAGAAGCAGGTTCCCATTTTTTTTTACAACAGGAATAAGTACAGTTATAAATTTACCCCTTTCCCTTAGTTTATGTCATGACTTTTCTTTCTATAAACTATTGTACAGTGGTGAGTTTCAAAATTTTTTATTACCAGTTCTGTGGGCGTGGCTTGGTGGGCGTGGCATGGCTTGGTGGGCATGGCTTGGTGGGCGTGGCAGGGGAAGGATGCTGTAAAATCTCCATTCCCACCCCACTCCAGGGGAAGGATACTGTAAAATCTCCATTCTGTCCCCAATACATGGGAAGGTTACTGCAAAATCCCCATTTCCTCCTGATCAGCTGGGATTTGGAAGGCGGAGAATAGATGGGGGCATGGCCAGTCAGAATTTTTACTACCGGTTCTCTGAACTACTCAAAATTCCACTACCGGTTCTCCAGAACTGGTCAGAACCTGCTGAAACCCACCTCTGCTATTGTATACATTCATCAAAACCATAGTTCATAAGCACATTTCTTCTGTTTCAACTAAAAAGAAAAATCCATGAGGGCTTTCCAGTCATTAATAAACAATATTGTCTTTTCTCTGATCAAACACATAAATTTGGTCCTCTCAACAAGTTCTATCATCTTCACCAACCATTCCTCTACTGTAAGTATTACCAAATCTTTCTATCTTTGTGAATACAATTATCTTGCTGTGTTTATCACAGGGGTGAAATGCTCCCGGTTCGGACCGGATCGCAGCTGAGTTGCCTGATCTGCAGAGGCTTTTTTTCTTTTAAATGCCTCTGCCGATCCAAGCTGAGTTGCCTGATCGTCAGAGGCATTTAAAAGAAAAAAGCTTCTGATGATCAGGCAACTCAGCTGGGATCGTCAGAGCCTTTTGAAAGCATTTTTTTACAACCTCTTTGCTGAAGAGGTTGTAGAAAAAATGATTTTAAAAGTTAAAAAAAAATTGACCACGCCCACCCAGTCACATTACACCCCCACCACCAAGCCACACCCACAGAACCGGTAGTAACAAATTTTAGATTTCACCACTGATTTATCAAAGCTCTGTGACTGTTTTCCAACTGTTTGTCTATTAATCCCAAGAGGAAGACTTCTGGTGTTAATTGTATATTAATCTTTAAACCTTTTGAATCAGAGTATGTATTTCAAACCAAATTTTTCTAGCTTTTTTGCATGTCTATGAAGCACAATAAAATAACCATTCTTATTCACATTTCCAACATAAAATTGAAGTACCTTTATACTTTCTAGATAATTTTTCTGGTGTCCAATACCAATAGTACAAATTCCCTTTAAGATTATATCATAGGATAAATTTCAAACCTTTTAACTATCTCTATATTATAACCAAAAATTGTAGCCCGCTTTATGATACATTATTTCACTTGTTTTTGTATTTCAAATTTCAGTTAAAGTTTATATACTTTAGCAATTACATGTTCCTTATTTGTACATAGATTGATTTCAAAGTCAATATTCAATATCATAAATTCTTTTGATCTTTCTGTTAAAACAGCTATCAAAAATTATCAATGAAACCCATTGATAATTATATCTTTTTGCATCAGTTGTTCTCATGATTTTATTTTGTATTGAATTCTAGTATATCATGGGTATTTTAACCATTTGTGTTTGCTTATTATTTCTCATCTATAAAATATTTCTTGTGCAGAGAGCTACAAATATGTTTTCGGCACAACCTGGACTTGTATTTATTCCATATTTTCAATATGAGTTGTCTAAGTTAGTGAGTTTTAAAATCTTACATTATCATTAACTTTATTATCCCACAAATATCCATGCAACTCAAATCTCACATCATGTTCTTCTAACTCTAAAAATCTTCTATTTCTCACTAACACCCATTCTTTCATACAAACCAAACATCAAACTGCAGAATAAAGTTTTAGATCAGGAAAACTCAATCCTTCTCTTTCCTTTGTATCTTCTTGTACCATCTTATATCTAAAACTTAAATATATTATTTTGCAACTGTTTAAATGGTGCATTAATTGTTAAAACCATTAGTCTGCTGCACCTGAGTGGCGCAGCATACTAATGCTACTGTTAAAAGTAGTATTTAGCTTCCAGCTGCCTGCAATTACTGCGAGTTCAGTTCTCACCAGGCTCAAGGTTGACTCAGCCTTCCATCCTTTCTAAGGTAGGTAAAATGAGGACCCAGTTTGTGGGGGCAATAAGCTGACTTTGTATAAAATATACAAAAGTATGAAGGCTATTGCTTAACGCACTGTAAGCTGCCCTGAGTCTCCGGAGAAGGGCAGCATATAAATCAAAATAAAATAAAAACAAACAAACAAACAAACTCTGTCTGAAAAGGCCGAGGCACTGCGGGCCGCTCCTTCACTGTTTCCAGGGCGGCCCCACAGGCCAGATCTAAGCATCCCATGGGCCACATATGCCCCCGGGTCATGAGTTTGACATTCCTCTAGGCAAAACATTTATCTTTATCACATAAATTTTCCCCAACAACAATTATAGTCTCTCCCATTTTAATGTACCTTTTAAAAGGTTGTTCCATGTTTTAATGTAATTACTTTGAAACACCATACAATTTATATTTGCGTTATCTGTGATACCCAGATATTTCACTTTTTCCCCCCAATTTACTCCCCCAATCTTATGACTCTGGGATGATCACAAGTCTCTCAAAATGCAATCTCAGTGCAATAATATAACATAAAACCCACCCAATCTAATCCAACTATAAAACTGTTAGATGTCCAAACATATGCTTTCATTTCTGAAAGGCCAAGCACAAGGGACAATGCATTCCATCGTGCAGAGGCCACCACCAACAAGGCTCAACATCTGTCATTTGTCGTCCCCCCCCCCCCCCCGCCCTTCATCTGATGACAGGATCTTAAGCAGATCGTCATTTGATGACCTGATCAGATGTTTGGAATTGCTGAGCAATGATGCAATGAAAGGAAATAATGACAATTGTTCTGAGCAAAAGTTATTGAAGGAAAGGAGATAAGATGGAAAGAAAGAGAGAACAAAAGACTACTGGATCCCACAGTATATTAATCTATGAGCAGGTAGAACAGCCTTTACCAACTTGATACCCTCCAAATCTGCTGAAGTGTTTTTATTTCCAATCAACATCATCACAACATCAGCCCATGAACTTTATCCTCTAATAGCAGGAAGTTTCTAAAACAAACATGAATGCGTGGGCTTGCGATATCCCATGTGATTTCTGAAATCATGTAAACATCTCCCCTCCTCCTAGTGCGGATATCCAATCAATCTCTACCTGTTCAAAGAATGTGACTGCCCAGAGTAAACTTCCTCTAACCTCAGAATTCACATAACACAACCTGTTATTGCTTCTCGAGGAGTAAATGGGTTATTTGTTTTTAAAGAGAGCTTGTGGAATCTATCCCATAAAACCATTATATTCTCAGAGGAGGAACTTCCACTATTCTGCTGGAAGCATCAACACTTATTGACAAGGAGGACTGGGCTGTCCTGTTTGCTCATCCCAGAAAGGAGGGTTTACAGCACCATTCATTCAAGAGAGCTGTTGGGGAGCAGAGATAGTAATTCTTTCTTGGGGGTGCTTTCCTCTAAAATAACCTCTGCCCCAGAAATTCACTTGGTGTTGGCTTTCTTGCCTTGTTTGTTTTCTAGTTTTACCTCTGCCTTTCCTTCAAAAGATCAAATCAGCATATAGAGTATAGCACCCCTCCTTTCATGTTTTTGCCACCACTACCCTGTGAAGTAGGTTGGGCCAAGAGACACTTACAGAGAAAGTGTGTGTGTGTGTATGTCTGTTCGCTCAAAGTCACCCATGGCTTTAGAAAGAGGGTTAAATGTGAGAGCTTTGTTTAACAGAGTCTTTGAAAACTGGCTATTATTATTAGAATATTGAAAGGGGAGAGGGAAGATTCATTGGGTTGTTTTGAAATCATTTTAGTTGTTTTACCAGTTTAAGTTGCTTTCCTGTGGCAACAGCCAAGAGACACAAAAGAATTAAAATCAATAACAAATCTGCAATCCGCAGTTCTATTTTTGGGTCTCGGGCACTAAGTCTTCTCTGATATTACAGGTTAGAGGGAAAGTTGCAACTCTATGGGAGAGCCTGGCCCAACACGTGGTGCCTTCATGTCCCCTCCTTCCCTCAGATGTCCATGCCAAGTAAGGAGAGCATCTTCTCTGACAATTCCTTAAGCCAAACCAAAGGGCACGTCATTTCATTTCGGGCAGAAAGCACCTCCGCTTCGCCCCTGTTTAAAAAGAGTTAGTCATCACTTGCAACAGGGCCGCTGCTCCCACTGCGCCTGATCACGTCCAAGTACAGAATCAAGGGAGGCTGGGGAAGAGAGGATGATTCACCCCCTCTGGGTGAAATGCCAAGAAGAAATGGGTGGGGTCATGTTTTTTAAACTAGGGATTCGTAAATGTTTACTCCAATTTGCTGCTTAGTTATAGTTGACCTCTGTGGGTTGGCACACCCACTGATTTACTGCCTTCGTACTGACAGCATTGTTGAGGAGACGTTTCCCTCCATACCTTAATTCTGTTTTTTTTTTTAAAAAAGAAAGCCTTGGCAATCTACTTTCGATGCCCCCAAATAAATATTTAAGCTTTTATGTTTGGCTGTGAGAACATTACACAGGTCTTTGAAAACAGGTAGTTTTTTTCTAGAATGCCTGGATGCACAAGGTGTTGTAATTTATAGGAATGGAGCAGGGGTGGGTTCTAAATTTTTTTACTACCAGTTCTGTGGGTGTGGCTTATTTTGTGGGCGTGGCTTGGTGGGGGGTAATGTGACTGGGTGGGCGTGGCCGACCTTTTTTTTTTTAACTTTTAAAAGCATTTTTTCTACAACCTTAAGAGGTTGCAGAAAACAATGCTTTGAAAAGCCTCTGCCGATCAGGCAATTCAGCTGGGATCATCAGAGGCTTTTCAAAGCATTTTTTAAACCACCTCTTCAGCTGAAGAGGCTGTAGAAAAAATGCTTTGAAAAACCTCTGACGATCCCAGCTGAGCTGCGGGATCGTCAGAGGCTTTTTTTTTTTACTTTTAAAAGCATTTTTTCGGCCGAAGAGGTTGTAGAAAAAATGTTTTTAAAAGTTTTTTTAAAAAAGCCTCTGATGAGGTGGGCGGGGTAAGCGAGCGGCGACCGGGCCGGGGACTGGTTCGGGGGTGTGTCCAGCCAATGTTATTACCGGTTCTCAGAACTACTATAAATTTTTACTACCAGTTCTTGTGAACCGGTGCGAACCGGGAGCAACCCACCACTGGAATGGAAGTTATAACGCCACATCCATTATCCCTCCTGACACACACACTCACATACTGTTAGGTCCTCTCTCAAAATACTTCTGTCTGTTAAGATGGAATGTAAAAATGATGGAAAACTTTGGGCAAAGAACAACCCCCCCCCCAATATGTGTTGAAAACTGTTAGACTGTAATCCTAAGCAAGACTAAGTGACATTCTTAAATGAAGAAGACTATTTCGCTGGGGAAACACCAAGACTAAAGCCTTTTAGTGTTTAAACCAGAAATGTACCATCTGGGTGCTTAACTATTGATCTGTAAGTTCTTCACAAAGGGATTTCTAGTTCTCATATGATCATATGTGGTGGAAAATCCTTTCACAGCTCATTCATGACAGCCAGGTATTCAGCAGTAAGAGGCAAGCTGGGAAGTAATGGAGTAGATCCATCAACTAAATTAATCACCCAAATTCACTTACATAACCTGGTGCAGCCAGCAGTTCCAGCTGTCTAGCATTAAGGACAAACTGGTTATTACAGGTGTTGCTCAGGATATTAGGCTCTAAAGTTGCACCGTACTGTGTTAATTGTGCATAATCATGTTTTGCTGACAAATTCCACCCATCATCAACATAAATTTCATGCATGCTTATTCAGATGGAAGTTCTATTCAGTTCAATGGGTCTTATGACTGTGAAACTGGGTAGAGGGTTTCAGTGTAGGTAGTCAGCTTAAACCTTTTTCTCAAGGGAACAAAAAGGATCCCATTCTCTCAATTGAATCACTGAATCACTAAATCATCATCCAGCTATCAGTCCCATCTTTAATACTATTATCTTTGCTATGCTTCCTATACTGGGATTATACTGCATTACCAACCTATACAACCTATACCTATACTGCATTACCAACCTATACTACTTCCCAGTTACCAATAAATTAGGACAAGGTACGTGTGAGATGGTAAAAGACACAGTATTAGTAGTGGGTTTCAATTTCGCTACCGGTTTGCTTGTGGGTGAGTGCGCGCTTGCTTCTGCGCATGAGCAGAGATGTCCGGGTGGGTGGGTGGAGCCTCCTGCCATCGCCGCTACCAGTTCGCCCAGTCCAGGATGAATGGTAACAACCCCCCTACTGCACAGTATCACACTGTTTTTGGAGGCCAGCTGTACTATTCTGCTGCATCTGATGTTAGATGAAAGCACACAACAAATCTGCTGGACGTTAATACATTTCAATTGCATGGATAGTCACATAAGAAGCTCCAGTCAAGTAATGTGGTTTAATAAGAAATCAGAGATATACAACATTTTTCAGGTCAAGTCTATTGAATGGTACATTAGAGGGGTTATATTCTGAGAGGGAGATGAGGCTAAGACATAAAAAAAATGGATGAATTTAGGACATGCAAAATTATTTTTTTTAAAAGATTATAGTATATTTGAAGGTCTCAATGGGACTCAGGTTATCTGGAGAGGTTGATCCCAGTTCAGAAACTAAACAGGAGGAGGTGGGAGACCACCAAATAGTTCCATGGTCTATAGGACATATAGGAAGGTTGAAAAAAAAATTCTGGATGAAAATAGTGGCCAACCATATTGCTGTCCAAGATTATACAGCTCAGTACATTAAGTCACCAGAAATTGAATTACTTTTCAAAGAGAAGTTAGCTTAAAACAGATAATTAAATGAAATAATTAATAAATGTAATATTCCACCTCTGTTGCATTACAATTTACAGCTGGTGTTTTAGAAAGCCATAGAATCTACAGCCAAAGCTTGGAAGAGTACATGCAATCGTCACAAGGCTTCTTCTGGCTGTGGACACCTGTATTGTCTATCTACCATAGATTCCTGGCTTTGTTTGCTGTAATATATGTTAGGAAATGAATATTACCTACCTTGTTGGGTTGGCAATATATAAACCATCTATATAGCTTTAAGACTGCTGTATTGCATCATACTGTGTCCTGATTGATTAGCTCTGTAGCCAATCTCCTTAAGAGGGAGCTAGAAACATGGTTTGTTTCTCTTTGCTGTTCTTGCTCTCTGATATCTCTGTATGCTACTGTTTGCAAATCCAGAAGAACTGTTTATTGTGAATGACTACGACGACTGGTAAGAAGACTTCATTATTGGATTATCCCTGGACTGTCATTTTGCTATCTCCTGATTTATATGTGTATGACCTGGACTGTTTATTGGACTGTGCCTTGCTATTTCCTGAAAGTAAACACAACTCAGTGTATCTCTGTGTTGACTGTGTTTATTCGTATCTATTCTCAATCGCTTTCGTGTACACACCCTTGCTATTCAAGGGTTACTCTGCGAATTCCTTAACAATATGGATGGAAAAATAACACCAACAGCATCTTTTTCTTCTTAATAGTTTTTCAGTTCTTTCAAATGTGACATGTCAATACAGGTAGCCGTCGACTTACAACACTTCATTTTACGACCTTTCAAAGTTACAACGGCACTGATAAAAGTGACTTATGATTGTTTTTCACACCTATGACCCTTGCATCCCCATGGTTACGTGATCAAAATTCAGCCATTTGGCAAATGACTCATCTTTGTAACAGCTGCTGTGCCCCGGGGTCATGTGAGCATCTTTTGTGACCTCCTGACAAACAAAGTCAATGGAGGAACCAGATTCACTTAAACAATTGTGCTGCTAACTTAAACAACTGCAGTAGATTCACTTAACAACGGTGGCAAGAAAAGCCGTAAAACGATGCAAAATTCAACAACTGTTTCATTTAGCAACATACATTTTAGGCTCAATTGTGGTCGTAAGTTTAATATACGCTCTTTGGAAGGCTAGTTCCTGTGATTTCCAGATTAACAGCCATGTGAGGATTGTAACTGCCTAATTAAGCTGCCGCGGGTGGCCTAATAATTTTCCTGTATTGTACCTTAATTTGCATTCATTTCCAAGTAATGAAGAAATCTCTTTACCAACAGTGTTTGTTTACATTGCTTTGGCTATCGTACTAAACAGGAACCCTCTATCAGTTACAACGTGAGCCAAGAAAAGGAACTTTCTGCTCATGTTGTTATGCTGTTGCAAATGAAACAATCAGTCACGTCTTCATGCTTCACAATCCAGTCCCCTTTGATTTCCTTACGTTTCCTTATTCAAAAACAACATGTAGCTGTAGTTTCTCTCGTTTTGAGTTTATTATGTGGCTTCCATTCCAAAATAAGCAACAGAGAGAGACATCTTCTGCATAAGATAGGCACAATGATAGAAAAGAAAAGTATTTCTGGTTCTTTGGTTGAAATGCAATCCCCGAGGTTTAGCCAAAATAACATTAGCAGTAAATACAAGCTAATGGCTCAATCTGCCAGGACCCTGCCATGTGCACAGCAGTTTCTCAGTATGAAAATATATAAATAGTTGCAGTGGTGGGATTCAAATAATTGAACAACTGGTTCTCTGCCCTAATGACCAGCTGGGTAGGCGTGGCTCGGTGGTCAAGTGACTGTGTGGGCATGGCCAACTCAACGTTACTCATGTTGATGGGCGCTTCGCCTTAGCTGTTACAATGTAATAAGGATTAACCAGAGAGGCAGTTTCTGTAAGCAGGGCAATATAGATTAGGTTAGAAACAACACCAGAATGTTTCCTTCCTGCCTTCCTTACAGGATTAGCCCTAGTAAAGTAGAAAAAAACAAAATAAGATTTTTTCCAACAACCGGTTCTCCGAACTGCTTAGAACGTTAACAACCGGTTCTTCCGAATAAGTGCGAACTGGCTGAATCCCACCACTGGATACTTGGTTATTCCAAGCTGAAGTTGAGGCCTATGGAACAATAAAGTCAATTTAGCAAAAATTCCTTGCCCCCCCACTCTCACCTATCTTTAAAAATGAAGATGTTCTCCAGTCAAACCATTAGAAAAGCAAGAAGAAACATTGCAGGAAAAAAAAATCTGTAAGGCATGAGGTAAGGGATGGGTGTGGCCTTGACATCAAAAAGACAGAGGTATGTAATTAAACAGCCTTTACAGTTCTCCAAGAGTAGATCTACACCTTAGGCATTCTAATTTCCTCTTGCAGAGTAGATGATCACAAAAAGAAAATTTAGAGATAGATCGGGCACTTTTGGAATTATCCACATCAGAGCCTGAAATGCTTGAAGAAGGCCTCAAAATAATTTCACCATGAATATCTTCAATGAGAGATGCTTTGCTACCATAGTATGTGGATTACATACCTACCTCATGCCTGAGATCCCTGGTTTTTATAGATGAAGTGGGCGGGATGGATAAAAGCCCCCAAGATAAAATTTCAAGATAGAATCTGGGGACTTCATTGATATGTCCATAGAATTTTCTTAGCAACGAAATGTTTTTTTAAAAAATTTTATATTTTCCAAATAGCATTGATAAATTTGTTTATTTATTTATTTATTATTGCGATTTATATGCCGCCTTTCTCCCTAGGGACTCAAGGCGACTTACAAAATGACAATTTCAATACAAATCACAATGAAATAGAAAATTAAAATCAGCAACCCTAATTTAAATTTAAAATTATAACAGTGTACCCCCAAACGGATCAGTTGAGTTGACGGAAGAGCCACGTCTTCAGCTCACGACGGAAGGAAAGAAGGTCAGGGGCTGTCCTGAGCTCGGTGGGCAGTCCATTCCAGAGGGTTGGGGCTTTCACAGAGAACGCTCTCCTCCTGGGGGCCGTCAGCCGACATTGTTTGGCCGACGGCACCCTGAGGAAGCCCACTCTGTGAGAGCGCACAGGACGATGGGAGAGTGGCTGGAGATGGTCCTGCAAGTACCCTGGGCCTAAGCCATGAAGGGCTTTATAGGTAAGCACCAACACCTTGAAATGAATCCGGAACGCCACCGGGTCCTTATTAAGGTTGGCTAATGTAATTCAAAAAAGAAGGCAATACCTTGACTTGAAAACAGAAATTCAAGGAAGCTTAATTAGTGCCAGCAGTACAGTCTGTTTAGTACAAGTTTCACATAGTTTTATCTTCTCTTTCTATTTTATACATTTACTATTGTTCTGTGAAGGAGGTAGTTGTTGCAACTTTTACTAGTTAGTTGTTGCAACTTTACTTTTCCTAGAATCCCCTTGAATGAAAGGGGGCTTTGGAATTATAAAATAGTTTTAAAATATACCCTAGTGTTTCTTCATGTCGGGAGATGCCTAAAACAAATTGTAAAAGTCATTGGCTATAAACCAAATGCCACAATAAGGGGCTCATGAGTCATGTCATGAAACTCTGATTTAGCAGGATACAAACAATCTCCTCAGATGCTGTCTGTCATATCAGTGGGATCAGTAGTAAATCAATATGTTACCGATGCTTTGCTTTTCAGCATGAGGGCGGTGTCCTATTCATCCCCCCCCAACAATCTTTTCAGGATGTGCAGGTGTGACAAGACTATGGGCACATTGAGGCCCACGAGTACTGCTTACCTTTGAACTAGGCACCCTGCCTTCAATGAATGCATTTTCGAAAATACATTTAATGCATTTAAATATTAATTAGGGAAATTTATGGAACCTTTGATGTTTCCTATGCTGGTGGCAAATTTTAGGCAGGGCTGCTTTAATTTCTTTGGTCCTTTGATATACTTCCCAGGAATATCTGCCTGCCTATCATCGCAACCAGGCTAATGACCCAGATTTGGTCTTGTCTGATCTGGTGATCAGTGTTGAAGGGCAGATCCCTTATACTTCATTCAGAATGGCTGAAAGCTGGCTGACAAACCATTGTCCAACCAATCTGGAGATTTCCAGATAACCAAGCCAGACAGTGATATAACCACAAGCCCATTTCTTGCTTTTATGCCCATGGCAACCAAGCAAATATTCATACTATTGCATTGTATGATATTTTAAATCCTGATGCCTGCCGTCCAAGTAAACACAGTACACATGTAAAATGTAAAAGTGGAAGCTCCTTTGAGCTAAGGTCATCTCTTGGTGACTTCATGGATAATTCATGGAGACCTACAGAAATAGTTTGCCAATTCCTTCTTCTGGGAAGTTTTTTCAACCCACAGTCTACTCATGACCTTTGGATTTTCTGGTAGTCTTCTTTCTAAGTTCAAACTAGATCCAATCTTCCTTAGCATGTTTAGATCAAATAGGTACTGCCCCTTAGGTGGTTAACTGTGCATCATCATCATCATCATCATCATCATCATCATCATCTTCCACCACTTTCTTGTTTGTTCCTGTTCACTCCACTTTTTTCACAACCTCCTACACCTCTAATGGGCCACAATATCATCACAGGGTGTCCATGAAGGCTTGAAGAAATATGACTTAAATCTTGAGTTAAGTTCTGGTGGTCGGTGGTCATGATTCGTGGCAAACAGAAGGTATTTAAAGGGAGTCCATGTTGAAGAAAAGCTTGAGAACCACTGTCCTATACTAAAGGACAGGGGCAGATTAAAAAAACACAAAACAAATAACTGCTGGCTGCTGGCAATTTATTAACTAGAAACTATTACAGAAAAGCTGACTGATATTTCCAAGTTTCTGAATTTTTGATGAATGAATCATTGTTTGTAAATAGATTTACAAAAACCTTGTTTTGTGCCAGGGATTTGCTCAGTCGATGCCTGCTCAGTCAATATCATTACCCAATCCTGTTATATAGTCTTAAAACATCTTGCTTTTAAATCTGGCAAGTCAAATATGAAAAGTAGTACTTATTGATATTCATGAATTTGCTAGGGAGGCGCATAGACATGGGTTAAGTGGAACAGAAGGAAGAAGCAGAAGAAAGGAAAATTTGCATACTTCCAGTAACTAAAGCTGAGCTTTTGTAACATCTAAATAAAATTTCTGCATAGGTTATTGACATTATGCAATACATTTTGCATGCTATATGCATACATACATTTCCAGAACTTTCCATATGTCTGGACCCCATAGTTTTTGTAAAAAGAATCAATAAATAATCATGATAGCTAACAAATCCTTTCTTATATAGTCTATAAAAGTTTATATGCTATTATCAATTCATTGCAGCATGTATTATTTATTTAATTAATTCAGTTGATATGGCTGCTAAGTATCTGGAAAATGGTATAATGTACTTTGGTGTTTTCATTGTAAAACTTAGTTTTGCTACCCCTCTCAGAGCTAGGTCCCTATTTGCTACTTCAAATAATTTTCTGTGCTCAGATTGTGATATAAGCTAAACTTTACTATTACTAAACTTTACTATATCTGGTGAAATGTGACCATTTCTTAAATGTTTGTCAAATTAAATCAACTAAGTTACCCTGGCTGACTTGATAGGATTTATTGATTGTAGCTTCATCCATGATAACTATGTGAAGATCTATCAACAAAGGGAATGCTTACCATTCCATGTAGAACTTGGTCATTACTTCCTAATCTTTTGTTAATGAAATTGCAGAAATATGCTATTCAGCATATTTATACTGATAATCGTGGGTCCACAAGTACCGTTCCTTAAACCTTATACAGTATAGGCTATGAGTTAACTCTGGATATAACTAATAGACCTCCAAATGTTTTAGCTAAAAGACTACAAATGAAATACTGCATGTCTCATGAACCGCATGTAGGCAAAGTGACAAAAGGTATACAATACAAATTTCGGGATATCTTCTCCCACTTAATCTATTTTATCTACCTTAAATCCATCAATTTTATGTACACTGAGAGCATATGCACCAAGAAAAATTCCTTGTGTGTCCAATCACACTTGGCCAATAAAAATTATATTCTATTCTATTCAATATAATTTAAACCAAGGTTGGGCAACGTGTATCCTTTTTTTGAGCTGTGATAGTGCAGTGGTTAGAATGCAGCACTGCAGACTACTTCTGCTGCCTGCCTGCTGCCTGCAGTTTGGCAGTTTGATCCTAAGTGGCTCAAGGTTGACTCATCCTTCCATTCTTCCGAGATTGGTAAAATGAGGACCCAGATTGTTGAGGGCAATAGGCTAACTCTGTAAACTGCTTAGAGAAGGCGGTTAAGCACTGTGAAGTAGTATATAAGTGCTACTGCTACTGGTAGTCTACGTCTTTCCTTATTTCTCACTTTCAGCCATTTTGACCAGCTGTGATACTAACTGGGGTTATATAAAGGTTAGGGATGAAGCATCAGTGGAAGAAGGGTTGGCTCTATCTAGTGATGTATAGGGCAATAGATCACGGCATTTGCTCATTTAAGCTATAACTGTATCAGTGCATAATTACTGTAGCAGTGACAAATAGATGCATCCCTATGCTTCAGGTGATTTTTCAAAGAGAACCAAACTCAAACGAACTTTCACAGATCACATTCACATGACATACACTACTTAGTTTCCCCATTAACTGTGCTAAGGTTTTCATCCAGAAAATGCATGGCCAAACATGGCTGCCAGCCCCTCCTACTTTTGGGATTTATTATCCTATAGAGAGAGAGATACAGAGCTAGACTGCAAAAATCTAGTTGCTTAGTGACAAAGAAATATGAAAAATGCCAACTCTGTGTTAGCATATGTTTGTCTGAGATTGTTAGATGAAATGCCCTGTACTCTGCTCTGGGAAGTGGTGGGGGGGAGGGAGGAGGGAGAGGTAATGGGGGGGGGGGATGGTAGGGTTTATAATAAGAATAAGTGTACAATTATAATGATAACACTGATAGAATAAATCTGAAAAGAAATTGAAAGAAAGTACATACTATTAGAATACAGGAGTTGTTCGGATACCAAACAAGGAGAATATTCTACAGCAAAGAAGATGGAAAGGAGAGAGGAGGACAGGGTAGGAAGAGGAGAGGGAGGGAGAGGAGAAGGAGGGAGGGGAATGGAAGAAAGGGAAAAGGAGAAGAAGGAAGGGTAGGGGATAGGAGTAGGAGAGAAAGTGAGTAGGGGGAAAAGAAGAGAGGAGTGGGGGAAAGGAAGGGGAAGTAGGATGAGGTAGGACAGGAGGGAAGAGAAAGTAGGAGAGGAGAGGAGGGAGGGAAGGGAAAGAGGAGAAGAAGAAGAAGAAGAAGAAGAAGAAGAAGAAGAAGAAGAAGAAG